>CM053594.1:354232213-354248037 GCA_028646575.1 Pseudocheirus occidentalis
AAATTCTCCCCCTCCCTCTCTCCCTTTCATTCCCCCCTTCCTTGAGAAGGCAAACAATATGATAATAGACTCTACACATGAAGTCATGCAAAACATTATTTTCTTGGAATCCGTTTCAAAATACCTTATTGGAATCCACAGAAAAACATTTGCCACAAACAGGCAAGAGACCCAGCACTTGAAAAGTATCTCTGGTAAAAAAAGAAAGTATTTGTGGAGAAAATCAAAGCAACCTTAAAAAAAAAAAAGCGTCATCCAGTTGATGAGAAGAGCAAGAACACAAGGTGGACCATGGGGCCTAACAGGAAATTGAACAGCAAAAAAAAAAAAAAAAAGAATTAGCACCTTGCTCCAAACAGAGCCCACCCTTAGTGAGAGGCTTTTCAATATCAAAGGCAGGAAGCCAGTGAGAGAATCAGCAGGACCCCTCTAGATCATCGGAGTGTCGGAGGTACTGTCAGGGACATAGGAGATGACACAGAGAAGGAGCAGCCCCGTCGTTTGGTTTGGTTGGGTTTTTGCTTCATTCTTTTCTGAGGAAGATATTAGGGAGAGAATGGGGGAGGTTTGGAGCTGAAGACATGTCGGGGGATGCATTAGCCCAACCTCTCCACCTTATACAGGAGGGGGCTCATGCTGTGAATGAATGTGACTTAGCAAAGGTCAGACAGCTGGTGAGGAGCTGAGGAGTTTTGTCTAACCACAGAAAATGATGAAAGCATAGGATGTCCTCTCTGCCTCATGAACACAGGTGGTCAGTATAAATAAAGCCCATGTTCTGACGCCTTCACACGGGATTCTGAAAGAAACGGGGGTAAAATTATGGAACCACTGGCCAAAGCAGTGTAACATGTTATTACAAATGACCACTGCTTCACAAGGCAGGCCAGCTTCCTTCTGGGGGAAGGTCTGCAGACTGGATCGTAGGGCCGATTCAAGAAAGGGAAGGATCTGAATCACTACTGGAGGCAAAAAAGAATTGCCTTTGAATCCTGGTTGTGACTGTGAGCCGGGCAGTAGCCTTTTGGGACCCCATTTGTCTAATCTGTAAAATGAGGAGGCTGATTTGTTCAAGGACAAATAGCCAATAAGTGATAAAGGCAAAATTAGACCAAGTTCTGAGGTAGGCAGTTGGTCAAGGATGCCGCGCCATGTTGGAGAACGTCTGTGTTCTCCCTAGATTGAATGGGTGGGCACTTTCTCTGATCCAACGTGGCCCATTTTTCTGCTACATCTAACCTGGCCCATTTATCCCCCATCGATTTGGACACGGGCTAGCCAGCTGTTTTTATATTTTTGTGCTCTCTGATGGCCTCTGAGGTCTCTTCCAACTCTACACCAATGATCCTGTAGATGGTGTAGTGAATAGAGCACCCGCCCTGGAATCAGCTCAAATCCAGCCTCAGACACTTAACACTTACTAGCCATGTGACCTTGGGCAACTCACTTAACCCCAATTGCCCTGCCTTCCCCCCTCCAAAAAGAAAAAAAAAGAAACAGGCTCAGAGTGATTTCCTCAGATTTGCCAGTAGCAATAAAATAATAGTGCTCTTTCTGCCATACCACACAATGTTTTCCCTTAGCTCACATTTATATAGAGTTTTTTCTCATGACTCTTTGGAGTATTAGACATAAAGAAAGTGTGACCCAAAGAAGGACCTGATATAATGAAAAGGAATGGAAGGGTTTATGTGTGAGAATCAACGAATAAAATTAGTATTATTCAGGGTGGGGGGGTTTAATTAAAGTCCGTGAGATGCCAGAAGGAATGGAAAGAGTGGACTTCCTTCCCAGATTCTAGATTAATAGTACCAAGTGACACCCCCTTGAAATATTAAATGGATAATTTCAGTACAAATAGAAAGGATTAACTTAGATTTCTTTTGAAGAATGTCCCAGAAGTTTTAATGCACTTTTAAGCCTTAATAGCTTAAAATTGCAAAGATATAGTAATATATAATATAATAATGATAGTAATAATATATAATTTAGTAATAATATTAATAACTTTAATAGCTTAAAATAGCAAACTAATTGTATCCATTACTTCCACTCCCCCAATAAGGTACGGGCTGGAAATAAAAGATTTAAGAAGGGTTTAGATAAGTTTATGGATGAGAGACAGATGATAGATCCATTAGCATATATAATAATGGTGATTTGAGGAACTAGGGATGTTTAGAAATATATCCCTAACTTTTTAAGGATTGATATTAAAGAAAAATCAGTTTTCTGTGGTTGCATCTCATAGGATCTTCATAATAACCCTACAAAATAAGCAAAATGGATGCTATTCTGACCATATTCTACATGATAAAATTAAGGCTTAGAAAGACTGAGTGGTTTGTTTAAGGTCAAATAGCTAATAAGTGATAAAGGCAAAATCAGACTGAGGTCTGAAGTAGGTAGTTGGTTAAGAATGCCACACCATGACTGGAGAACATCTACGTTCTCCCTAGGTTGAAAGGGTGAGCTCTTTCTCTGAGGCAACATGGCACTTTCTTCTACTACGTCTAACTTCACTTATCCCCCATTGATTTGGACACAGGCTAGCCAGCTGTTTGAATCTTCCGGGCTATCAGGGGTGGAAAGGGATTTTTCCTAAGCAAATTAAGCAAGACTTCGGGGGAAGGTTTTAAGTTATTTAAGAAAATAAACCGTTTGCAGGTACAATATCATTTACATTATAAACACTACCTGGGAAAATTATGAATCACCCTCACCTCTTCATTAAAGCAAGTTCCCTAAAGATTTCTGCTAGGCAGCAGTTTTAGAGTACCAATTGCTTCAATTGAACAAAATTATATTCATAAGCATCTCTATAGCTTTAATATAAAATATAATTCAGGGCAGCCTTTCTTACAGCTAACTATAATTAGTGAGCTTCTGGTTGCTCTCTAGGAAAATGTGCATAGTTGGCTAATCCATCAGTTCTTAATAATGTAGTTAAAACTTTTCATAATAAAAAAAGCCAAAATGTTTACTATGCCCTAGTGAATTTTCAAGAACATAATGTGTTAGATCACATTATTTATCACCTAAAATTAGATTAGAACACTTAATTTGGTGCCTCAGCTCTCAACATCTTGCAGAATCATCAAAAATACATTTAAGAACGTACAGTGTTCTTAAACTTTGAATTTTTGCCAATAGCCTATTAAGCAGTCTTTCTAAAAGTAAACCTGTGAATATTTGATTCCTTTCAGAGCATTTTCATAATTATGATTATACTGTGCAGATACTGCTTTTTCCTGAACTTAAAGAGAATAATTTCATATACCATACAGAATAGACTGAAAGTGTGTATGGATGTATTTGAAAAGATTTTCCACAATGGTTTTTCCCCTAAATCCTTGATCAAAAGAATTATGTAGGAGGTGCAAAGGAGGCAGGGGATGTATCTGCTATTACTGACTATAATGCCAACACAAGTTATGTGTATCATGCGATTAACTTGCAGGAAGAAGGAGCAAAGGAAAAGTATTAGAAAGAAGTCAGTGCCAGTTGTGGTGGCAGCCTGCTACCAAGAAGGCTGGGGCTGGTGGATCTTGAGAGCTGAAGCTGTCTGAGCTTTTTGGGTGTGGGTGTCTTCGCTAAGGGTGGCATTAAAATGGTGAGCCTCTAAGGAACCATTTCAGTGAGTTTGGATAGAAATGATCTTATGACAAATTGGTAGCTTTCAATAGTTCTTTCAGGCTTGGTTTACAACCACTTTTTTGTAACTGATGAAAAAGCATTGAAATATAAACTTACCTTCTTCTAGCCAGTGGTTCTCAACCTGTGAGTTATGTTCAATTTGTAACAATGAAAATACATCCTGCCTATCAGATAGATTCATTACAGTAGCAAAATTACAGTTATGATGTAGCAACGAAAATAATTTTATGGTTGGGGGTGACCACAACACAAGGAACTGTATTAAAGGGTCGTGGCATTAGAAAGGTTGAGAACCACTGTATCTAGGCTTACCTGAAGTATCTAGGGGACAAGTTCAGTAGCAGACAAAGATGATAAGGATGATATGCATTTCACTCTGCACTCGAGGATTTGATAGCTTCTGCTAAGACTTTTAAAAACCAAATCCCCTCTCCTTCACATCCTAATTACTCCACCCACTTTTAATATTCCCAGCTGGGAGGAAAGTGAGGGTTTAAAGAAGAGAAGTCAGTGACCTTGCAAAGATGATTAGGGCCATCTGTGTTAGAGTGTGGTGCCAATGAGGCCAAGACCCCCTTCTGAGGATTTGTTTCAAGCTTGAACCATTGAGCTTTCCCTTGCTGCGTGATCAGGCTGCACCTATGAGGCGCCACTGAATACATCTAAGCCAATGGTCAAAATAGTTGTAGGGAAAAAAGTATTAATTTGTATAAATCATATAAAAGTATAAATTTGTATAAATCATGTAAAAGTATAAATTTGTATAAATTATATAAAAGTATACATTTGTATAAACTACATAAAAGTATACATTTGTATAAATTATATCAAAGTATACATTTGTATAAATTATATCAAAGTATAAATTTTTCATTAGGAAGAAAATAGTTCGAGCCCATTTAAAGTGATTTTTGTATGCGGACAACAATACCCTAGATAATTTCCAGACCACTCTTAAAAACTGGCGACTCATTTATACAATAACAACATCATAAAGAAAAACAAGTCTGAAAGAAAGACTTAGGAACTCTGATAAATGAGGTGGCCAACCACAGTTGCAGACAACTGGAGACGATGCATGCCGAGTAAGACTTGCCTTTTCAGACGTAGTCACGGGGGAATTTGTTTTGCCTGATTAAGCATGTTTATAGAAAGGGTTTGATTACTATTTTTTTTTCAATTTGGTGTAGGTGGGAGGGGGAAGGGGGTTAATAATAGGGTTGCTTCCGTCCTTGCTCTTCCCCAAAAGGAGTCATTGAAGCATTTCCTTTAAGTGCACAGCAGAGAATAGAAGGAACCGTAGACAAGCAGAGAGGTCAATTCGGATGTTGTTGGGATAATCTAAGCTGGAGGTGGGCTGTCAGTAGAGAGAAGGGACTGGGTGAGAGAGGGAGGGTGGAGATAGAGAGGGATTGGATGTATGAGCTGAGGGAGGCTGAGGAATCTAGGAATGCCGAAGTCAGCCCTGTCCAAAAACGTATGTCTTATTCTCCACTTGGAGTTCATCACTTCTCTGCTGCGAGGTAGGTAGTGCCTTAGGTAGAAATGGGGAAATTCAGGGGTGGCTGGGTGGCACAGTGAATAGAGCACCGGCCCTGGAGTCAGGAGGACCTCAGCTCAAATCCAGCCTCAAACACTTAAAACTTACTAGCTGTGTGACCTTGGGCAAGTCACTTAACCCCAATTTCATTGCCTTCCCCCCTCCAAAAGGCAAAAAAATAACCCCCCCAAAATAGGCAAATTTGGGAGATATGTGGAGGGGTGGGGGGCAGGAAACTTGATGATTATTCAAGTATATTGACTTTGCACAAGGCATCCAGTTTGCAATGTCCAGTAGCGGCAGGGAAAGAGAACAAAGACTTATTAAGTACCCATTTACTAGGCACTGTGCTAAATGCTCTATAAATATATCATTTTACCCTCAAAACAACCTTGTGAAGTAGGTGCTGCTGTCATTGGGGTCACAGAGCTAAAAGCAGCTGAGCTGGATTCGAACTCAGGTCTTGCTGACTCCAGGCCCAGTGCTCTGTCCATTGCAGAAAGGTGAAGAAGCCAGGGTCACATTCTGAGGATGGCAACTAGTGACACAGGGAGAGGTGGAGGCTAGAAATATAGATGATCTTCATAGATGTGATCCTTAAACCCAGGGCTGCTGATTAGGTTACCTACTGAGGGAGGGACAGTAGGAAAGAGTCTAGAATTGAGCCTTATTCCTTGACTATTTTTAAATGTATGACTCAGTAGAGCAAAGTCTAGCCTTTAATAAAGGCTTTCTTCTAATAAAGTGTCTCCCAAGGTTAGGTTAATATCATGCAAGATTTGTTGATAGATTTAACCACAGAGATAACATTATTCCACACGTCCCCAGGCATCTTTGCTCTGGAGCTATTTTAACAATTTTATCAGTGATTTAGATAAGGTATGAGTGGCTCCCTGGTCAGATTTTTTTTCAGCAATCCCTCCAGAAGGGATAGCTAATGCTAATGCATTAAATGACAAAAACCAGGATGCAGAAAGCTCCTGACTTGTGACATTGCCTAGAATCAATGGAATTTAGTACTTAGTTTCAAAAAAATCAACTTCACAATTAAGAGACCGGGCTAGGGTCCCATTTAGTCTGAAAACAATCTGGGGGTGTTATTGTCCCTCAAATTCATTATGAGTCCACAGTGTGATATGGCAGCCAGGAAAACAAATGCCTTCTTAGTCTGTGCTAAGAGGATCAGAGCATCCACAAATAAGGTCATAGCCCTGCTGCACTCTGCTCTGGTGAGATGATATCTGGATTATTGTGTTTAGATTGGGACATTTTAAGATTTTGATAAGGTAGAGATTGTTCTGAGGAGGGCAATCAGGATGCTAAGAGGCCTTGAGTCTTTCCATGCTGAGGCATCAGAAGCTATAACCTACTCCCCACTCTTATGCACATAGGCCTACATTTTCCTTAAAAGATCATCCTCTAGACTTGGTTGGCTTGGCCGCTCAGGGGTCAGACTGGTGAGCCTATTTCCTGGTTGACTTAGTACAAAACAGCCACAAAGAGTTCCCGGCTCCCAGCCCTTCTGATGGTTGGCTGGTGAACCATGATGGACAGTGGCAGAGAAGCTTCGTTTAGCCGAGTTAACTTGAGGCATCCTCAGACCCTATCCCTGATAAATATCCATCTCACGCTAAGAAAAACTCTTTGTTTTTAAACTGCTGAATGACATATGAAGATCTCATTTTGTTCTAGCATCATACAAACCCTGCCAGGGGGCCATCCTGAGCAGGGCCAAGCCCAGAACATAAGCCATACGAGGGTGCCTTAAAGGAATTGGGGGTTTTATGCAACAGAAGAAACGACCAGAACCTTGAGTCCAGGCCACATGAGGACCAGGTTGATGGATATGAGTATATTTCCCCTAGAAAGTATGTGTCTACCAAGGGGATATGGTAACTGTCTTCAAGTATTTGAAAAGCTGAAGAAAAAGAATTGGACTAATTTTCTTATTCTGTTTGGCTTCCAAGGGAAGAATCAGGAGCAAAGCTTGGAAATTTGCAGATTTAAGCTTGATGTAAAAAGGAGGGGGCCCTTCCTAGCAGTGAGAGCTGCCCTAAAGTGAAATGATCTCCTTCAGGGCATTAACCTTCATTGGAATTCTTTAAGGAAAGGCTGGAGGGCCTCTCATCAGGCTGGTGCAGAAGGAATTCCTAGATTGGCAGCCATCTAACTAAATTTGCCCTCGAGGCACCCCAGGGGTCTCATTCTGTGATTCTGTTAACTGCCAGAAAATTCTGTTCTGCTAGATAGAAAACCAAGAAATCATTTCCCCAGCTCCTCCGCATGGAGGGAGTCCTGCTTTGCACTCTAAGGCCTTTACAACCCCTTCCTGCTTTTCCAATCCCCTTACACACGACTGTCCTCCATACCCTTACGATCCATCCCCCCTGGCCTACTTGTCCTGCTCACCCACTCTGTTCCTCCTGCCCTCTCTCTGCCTTTGCAACTCCCCCCTGTCTGGAATGCTCTCCTTCCTTACTTCCCTCTCTTGTAATCCCTGACTTCCCATAAGACTCGTCTTAATCATATGCCACCTTCTTCTGCAAGAGGCCTTTCCTGTCCTTCCTCCAGTGTCTTTTTCCTTTAAGGTTGCCCCGAATCTGTCTCTTCTATGAGTTCTTGCCTATGGTCTATGAACTTTTCTTTAAGAAATATTTTTATAACTATATTTTAATTTAATTGACTTCCTTTGTAATGCTGTGAATTCTATTTTATTTAAATCCAATTCAAACTCAAATCAAGACAATCGAATCAGATTGTATTTTATACACCTAAAAGCACTGTTCTGAGAAGGGTCTCACTGTCTTCACCAAGACTGTTGAAGGAGCTCATGACACAAAAGAAGACCCTTGGCCTACTCTTTATGTACCTTACATGTACTTATTAATATACATGTTTTATGTGATATGTATGATGAGGGAGGCCTCATTAGAGTGCAAGCTCCATGAGAGCAGGGACTTTTCCCTTTTTCTTTGTATCAGCAGAGTTTAGCTCTCTATTTTTGCACAGTTTCAGTGCCTAATAAATGCTTGTTGACTAGTTTATTGATGAACAAGAGCTTTACAAATGCCACAATTAAAAAAAAAACTTTGTTTGCTACCTCAGAATTTTGGACTTAGGTGAAAGTTAAGATTTTAGAGAGGACACAGGAAGTTGAGTAACATTTGTAGCGCCAATGCAATATTCACAGTACCGACTACGAATATGCCGACACAGTTCTGAATAGCAAAATATAACAGACTCTCCATATAGAAGACAGAAGCAAAATATTTAGACACCAGAAAGCCAAATCCCAACACCAGAAAACCAAATCCATCATAGCAACAAAGAAGTTAAAACACCTTAACACAACAGAGGTTTACACCATCCTTTAGCTTTCCTACAAAAAACACTCACAAGCCTAGCTGCCTCCTTGCCTGTGTCCTCTCTCCTCCCTCCCTCTAACTGCTCTGGCTCAGCTTCCTGTGGTCTCTGCTTCACCCATTCAGCAAGCTCTTCCCACTACAGGCTCCATGTAATTGCATTTGGCCTGTTAAGGGCAGGGAAGATCTTCAAATTCCCATTACCGTTGCAGCAGTCAAAACAATATTTGCTCCAGGTGTGTGGTCATTTAAAGCATCACATCCTTAGTGCGTTAAAAAAAAAGAAGAATGTTTTAGTTCTTATTTCTGCTTTTGACAAGTAACTTGTTTTTAGATCTTTACTAGACAATAATAATTTGTTTATATAGTGTTTTAAGGTTTACAAAGTGCTTTGCTCAGAAAAATCATTTGAGGTAAGTAGTGCAAGTAATATGGTGCTCATTTTACAAATGGAGAAACTGAGGTTCAGAGAGGTCAGTGAACCTTCCCAGAGGTTCCTAACAGCTAGGAAAGACAGGATACCAGAACTTGCACACAGATCTTGTGACTCCAAAACCTTTCCACACCAGATGAACAGGATGTCAGGTAGGCTTCTTAAACTCAGCAGTGTGCAGACAGAGCTCCTCTTCTCCCCTCCCCCTCTCCCATCTTGCCTGTCACCACAGGAGGCAGCACCCCCTCCCCATCCTCCAGACTCACAGCCTAGGCCTTCTCCTGGACTCCCCCCCATCTCACTGTCCTCACCCCCTCCTCAGTCCAAGCTGTTGCCAAGGCCTCATGACATCACCTTTGCAGCATCTCTCAGGGATGCCCCCTTCTCCCCTCGAACCCTGCCATCACACTGGTACAGGCCGTCATGGCCTCACGCCTGGACGACTGCCAGAGACACTGGCCAGTCTACCTTCCTCAAGTCCCTTCACTCTCTAATTCATTCTCCATTCAGCCACTAAAGTGATTTTCCTAAAGGGAAGGTTGGGTCACATCTCCCACACAGCCACCCAGACAAACTCCATTGCTTCCAGGAGCAAATACAAAGTTTGGCCTTCAAAGCCCTTCATAACCTCCTCCTCTCCTCCCTTTCCAGCCTTTTTGCTCTTCATTCTCTGACACATGGTCTTGGATTCAGTGATATGGCCTCCTTGCTGTTCCAAGAACAAGTCTCTCTCTCCATCTCTTTGACCATCTCCTATGCCTGGAATGCCCTTCCCTCCTCCCTTACAACTTACTACCCTGGCTTCCTTTAAAGCCCACTCAAAATCCTACTTCATACAGGAAGCCTTCCCCAGTGCTTCTTAATTCTAGTGCCATGGGGTGGCTAGGTGGCTTGATGGATAGAGCACCTGCCCTGGAGTCAGGAGGACCTGAATTCAAATCTGGCCTCAGTCACTTAACACTTAACTAGCCATGTGACCTTGGCCAAGTCGCTTAACTCCAATTGCCCTGCCTTCTCCCCCCTCTAAAAAAAAAAAAAGGAAAAAAATTCTAGTGCCTTCTCTCTAAGTATTTCCTATTTATCCTGTATACACAGCATGCTTTGCATACATTCTTTGCATGTTGTGTCCCCCATTATTAGATTATAAACTCCTTGAAGGCAAGGACTGTCTTTTGTCTCTCTTTGTATCCGTGTAGTAGGTACTTAATAAATGTTTGTTGAGTGATTGATGGACACTTCTTTGATTCCCTAAATATCTGATGGCCCTGTGATTTTCAGAAAAATAACATCAAGTCAAGCCAGCTAGTTATTCAGTTTGAAATCAATATTAGACGGCCATAATGCCCATCTCTGTTTTGGTTCGATTGCCTTTGTATTTCTGCTTTGCCATTCGTTATTGGAGCAGAACTTCAGTTTTCTCTTGGGATTGTGAAATCAGACTCTGGACTCTCTGGAAAAGAAGGTATAATACACAAATTTCCCAGGAATTCTTTTTAAAAATTTATATTGATATCCTGGTTTTTAAAATTAATTTCAGAATGTATTCTTTTCCTTTCCCAGTGTAACTTCCCTGGTAGCTAAAACAAAGCACATTTTTAAAGAGAGGTGTGGGGGAGAAGCAGTTCAGTAAAAATATCCAGAACGTTCATTGGGTCTGATGGTATGTGTAAGTGGCAGAAGTAGAATTTGAATTCAGAGCTTGTGACACCAGAATATTCACTATTTCAGCCAATTTTTTTCCTTTCTTTTTTTGAGGTAGCAAAGGATTCAGGTTGTTTTTAGCCATATGGATCTTGCAGGTTTTGTTGGCCAGTCATTTCATGACTCCACGTGGGGTTTTGTTGGCAAAGATACTGAAGTGATTTGCCATTTTCTTCTCCAGCTCATTTGGAGACATCCAGACGAATGAGGAAACTGAGGCAAACCGGATTAAGTGACTTGCCCAGTTGTTAAGTGTCTGAGGCTGCATTTGAATTCAGGAAGATATTCCAAGCCCAATGCTCCATCTACCACATCACCTAGCCACCCATCTTACAAATAGATGCTTGCAAAGAAAAAAAAATAGTAATAACCAAAAAACTTGAAATAGAAATAATAAAAAACTATTCTCCTAATAACATTTCCGTTGTCTTTTGTTTTGGGAGGTGCGATTTGTGATTTCTTTGAATTAAAGAACTCCAGAGTTTCCTCGGCACTGAGAAATTAAGTGACTTGCCCAAGATCACATAGTTCCAGTATGTATTAGATTGAGGCAAGACTTGGACCCTGGTTTAAACCTGAAGGTGGCTGATAAACAGAGGACATAGTGTGTCTGGGACTGGTTAGTTATGGAAAACTCTGTCCATATGAATTTTTATTTGTAAGCAATTTTATTAACCTGAAAACCAATTCTCTTTATCTTGAGATTGAATATAGACTTAGACCTCTATCTAATATTGTCATTTTTAACATGTTTTAGTGCTTATTCATAGATTAGGAGTTCTTTGGATAGTTACATACATAAACTAGACATTTTAATTGTGAATCGTAATCAAAGATTTTTTTTAAAATTACAATAAATATTTGAAGTTTTTCAAATGTCAGGAATAAGGAACTTAATATTTGACCTTCAATGATGATTTCCTTAATTTAGCTCTCTGCAAAGGTCAGAATTTTTATTTGATTAATTTTAACAACTTGTAGCTGATTTTCTTGTGTCATTCAGACAAAAATATAATACAGCTCTTGTAGTGTCTGCTGGTTCTTTTCATTAAATGCAGTATATCTAACACACAGATGTGTCTCAGGGTTGGGAGAAGGGTGTCTAAAAACACTGAAATTCTAACCTTTTCAAAGAAATTTACTCCAGTTGACATAAATTGAATTGTTCTCTTAAAAATGTTTCTGTTTATTTAACAAAGATCAGTTTGTTTCTGCAACAGGAATTTTCTTACCATGCATTAATTTTTGATGTTTCCCGTACAGTTTTCCTCCCACAAAATAAATGTGTCATTATGATTATTCTGAACTCTCCAAGGGCCTTTTTCCTACAGAGATCTGAAAACTTGTGTTAAAAGAATAATATGCTTTCCCCTGAACTAAAGGTTATTTGCCTAGGGCTTTTTGTAGCTTCTGCTGGTTCTTTTCATTGTAATAATTTTGAATGTTATTTAATTGAATGTACCCAACATGGTTGCTGAGTTTTTAAAATGAATTTCATACATTAAACAGTCAAGTATTGAAGTTAGTGTTCCCCAAAGACAAAAATAAAATAAGGGGAAAAAAGCCTGATGAAGAAAGAATATATGCAGTTTTCTTTTGGTGCTTCAAGGAAGTGTTGGGTTTTTTCCTTTTCTTTTTTTCTAAACTTTTTTCTTTCTTCCTTTCTTTCTTGCTTTTTGGAGGGCAGTTGGGCTTAAGTGACTTGCCCAAGGTCACATGGCTAGTAAGTGTTAAGTGTCTGAGGTCGGATTTGAACTCAGGTCCTCCTGACTCCAGGGCCAGAGCTCTATTCACTGCACCACCTAGCCACCCCCTGTTGGGTTTTTTCATTCACTGTTTCTATTTCTGTATAGACAGAAATAATTGCATTTGAGGACAAGAATAATTGGCAGATTTGAACTGACATCCTTTGATTCCAAATCCATGTTATTTTAAGGAAAAAACCAACATTTTTTAGTCTTTCCTCTTCTGTGCTTACAGGCTTAATGCCCTTTGAGACCATTGTAGTAAAATACTGATCATTTGTCTCAAATTGTCAAAAAATTGTTTCAGATAAGCAACTGGACGGTTGCCCAAACATTTTATTTTAACTGTTTTGGAGTAAAATCTTTCTAAAATCAAGTTACAAACTTTCCTGTACTGTGAAACAAAATGTAATTTATCTTTTTCTTGATGACGGGAGATCAGTATTACAAAACATCACTTACTGTACTTTGCTCTCTCTTTTTGTTACTGCAGTGCCCTCAGGGGCTAGTTAATGTATATTAGCTTGTTTGCCCCCTCACTAAATGGCCCCAGACAGCTTTTTATAGTTTATTGCCTTCAGAACAAAATTTCTTGCTGCTCTCTGCTTGCCTCCTTCTCTAGTGGCTGCAAATGCATTTTCATTCTTTTTGTGATAAATTATTTTCTATTTTAATTACGGAACTAGGATCATCAGATTTTAAGATTTTAAGACTGAGTATTTTCTAGTCCAAAAATCAGATCTTCCAGAGGGGTAAACTGTGTCCAGCCAAAAAAAAAGAAAAGGTTATATATTTACCATAAATTTATAACATCAGATAACTTTTTAACTAATCCATGGTTTAACCAAGCTTTTTTAACTTTTCTTCCTCTAGGCTCTTTGACCTTCAGTCAGCCTTAGAGATTTCAACCCCCCTTAATGGTCTGGTCCCTCTTTTTTTTAAACAATTATTTTATTTTTTTATTTTTTATTTATTTATTAATTTTCCCCAGTTACATGTAAAAACAATTTTTAACATTCATTTATAAAACTTTTGAGTTCTAGGTCACCAACCCACCCCCCATTGAGAAGAGAAGGCGTTCAGTGTAGGTTATACATGTATTGTCATGCAAAGCATCTCCATAATAGCCATGGTGTGAAAGAAAACATAGACGAAAAAACACTCAAGAAAAATCAAGACTTTTTTAAAAAGTCTGCTTCAATCTATATTCAGATGCCATCAGTTCTTTCTCTGGGGATGGACAGCGTTTCTCATCATAGGTCCTTGAGAGTTGTCTTGGATCGTTTTATTATTGAGAACAACTAAGTCATTCATAGCTGATTATCTCTTTGCATCAGCTCATGCAAGTCTTTCCAGGCTTTTCTGAGAACATCCTGCTCATCATTTCTTACAGTACAATAGCATTCGACCATAATCACATACTTGTTATCACAGCCTTTCCCCACTGGATGGGCATCCCCTCAATTTCTAATTCTTTGCCCCCAGAAATGAGCTGCTATAAATATTTTTGTATATATAGGTCCTTTCCTTTTTTTTTTAATCTCTTTGGGGACACAGACCTAGTAGTCATATTGCTAGATCGAAGAGTTTGCATGATTTTATAGCCCTTTGGGCATAGTTCCAAATTGTTCTCCAGAGTGGTTGGATCAGTTCACAACTCCATCTGGTCCCTCTTTTAATCTCTTTCTAAACCCTCCTTTGATGGACTGATCAACTCCTATTGGTTTGACCATCTTCTCTGCCCACTTTACTATAAGATCTATATGTTCAGCCTTACTCCCTCCTCTTTGCATTCCAATTTTACTTCCATCTAGAATATCTCCAACTAGATGTCCCATGGTCACACCAAACTCAACAGCCTTTTTTTGGACAGGGAGGCAATCAGGATTTAGTGACTTGCCCAGGATCACACAGCTAATAAGTGTCTGAGGCCTCATTTGAACTCAGTCTTCCTGCTTCCAAGGCCAGTGCTCTATCTGCTTTGCCACCTAGCTGCCCCAAACTCCACATGTCTGAACTAAAACTCCATCATCTTTCCCCCATCTCTGCTGAAGGCACCACCTTTCTTGTAGGTTCACAGCCAAGGACATCTCCTTTCCTTCTTTACTTTCTCTCACCCTAGCCCCACGGTGCTGCTAAGTCTTCTGGCTTCACAAAATCTGTCTCCTTCCTTCTACTCACATATGTGGTCACCACACCTTTCACAGGCCTCCTTTGCCTACCTGTCCTTTTCTGGAGCCCATCATCTCTGTTAGGCTATGACAATGTCCTCCCAGATGGTCTGCCCATCTCTCCAATCTATCCCTCACACACCTGCCACATTGGCATCACTAAAGCAAAGCTCAGTCCATGTCACTCCACAGTTTAGAATGCTTCAGGGATTCCCTTTTTGTCTCTGGAATAAAATACAAATGCTTATACAGTTCTCCCCTGGGCCACATCGAGAGGGTTAGGGGACTGCACCCCTCAATATGGAAAATCCACGTGAAATCTTTTGGCCTTCCCTTTGTACCAGAGAAGTCTGAATTATTGTGGTATTAAAAGATAATGTGTATTGATATTACACAACACCATACATATTTTGTGCATTTCTGAGTTTCTTAACTTTGTGTCTTCAGCTTCCACAAAATGCCCCCCAAATTCTGATTTAATTTCTTATGCCAACCAGAGATATATTGAAACTATGATGGATAATGTCGAGATGGGGAAGGGAGACGTGTATCTGACATTCCCAGCCCTTCAGAGTCTGGCTCTACCTTCTCTCTGTTGGTTGGGCTCATATCACTCCTCCCCATACATTCCATATACCAGTGAAGCTATTATTCACCATCCAAGACAATCCATCTCCTGCCAGTGGGCCTTTGCCCCTTGCCTGGCATGGCCTCCCTCCTGACTTAGACATTTTGGAATCCCTTTCTCCTTTCAAAACTTAGCTTATTCCTTCAAGGGGCAATTTCCTGCAATTTTCAGTGTCCCTCCTCCCTACCCTTACATTTTTAGTTTTATATATAAATATATATGTATATTTATATGTTTTTAAATTTTATTATATTTAGGGCAGCTAGGCAGTGCAGTAAATAGGGCACTGACCCTGGAGTCAAGAGAACCTGAGTTCAAATTTGACCTCAGACCCTTGATACATTTACTAGCTGTTTGACCTTGGGCAAGTCACTTAACCCCAATTGCCTTGTCTTCCCCCTCCAAAAAAAAAAGTCATTGTATTTACTTAACTATGTACAGTTTGTTTCCCCCTGGCAGAATGTAATTCCTTGGGGTCCAGGATTCTTTAAATACACACACACACACGTATACACATACATACATACACATGCACACATATACACATGTATATGTACACACATGTATACATACATGCATATATATAT
>CM053594.1:354248537-354272253 GCA_028646575.1 Pseudocheirus occidentalis
GAGATTTCTGCCGTCCCCAACGTGGAGGTGCTTTTACAGTTTTTCTCGTTCGATGCCTTTAAATACGGTCTCATGGAGTCTGCAAATTTATGCTTTGATAGAAATGACATCAATGGGGAAGTTACGTCAACTTTTATTCCTTGATATGTGGGAAGTGCATGTAATTAGTTGATATTTAATAGAGTGACATCAACGAGAGAAGTTGCAGGCAAATTTTATTTCTTGATGTGCGGGAAGCAGATACTTAGATATTTTCTGGCTGGGGCTTATGAATAGTCAGTTAACTGTTGGCAGATATTTTTTCCATGTTAGCATTGATTACTCAAGGGTTCATTTAAAGATCTTTCTAAATCGCAGCATCTTAAAGGTAATTCTTCTAGAAAGCTGCCTGTAGCAAGGGCAGTATTTGTTGGATCCACAGCCGCTTCACTCTGAGTTTTCGGTTCTGCGAGTCCCGTGGCTATGGCGTGCCACTCTTGTATGATGTCATAGCTAACAGCCTCCTGGGATCTGGAAAAGGCAACATTATAAAAAGGATTATAGATGGCTAGTGAAGTTTCCAAATTACTACCTGGATTGTCTGTGTCAGTGAATCATCAGACTATCCTGTAGCCTGGTAGGATGCGGTCTGTCCTATGGTGGAAGTCAGTTACAAGTCAGTTACCTCTCCTGAAACTTACAAATGAGGAAAGCTCCCTTAGGATTTCTGCATTTCCTTTGGAATAAATAACGTTTCGTGATTTTTTTTTTAACTGCATTACTCCTTAGTAAGGTCATAATGCTTGGAACTTGAGAAAACTTTGTTCTGGTTGTCTTGGTGTATAAAATTTGCATGATTGACCTCTTCTCACAACAAAAAGATGAATTCAGGTCACTAGGGGTGAGAATTTGTTTATTTTAAAGTAATGGCTTATTTATTGCTCTGTCCTTTGCTTGTACTCCCTGGGAAAGAGTAGTACCATTTGGCTCATTATTTAAAAGTGACATATAGTGGCGTTTTGTTTTTTTAAGAGAAATGTTAATATTATGGAATTCTTGATTACATTGTAAGCAGATGTGCTTATCAATGAAATGTATAAGGCTTAGGGAGTTCAGCTTGAGGTGATCAGATTTACATTTATTCTGTTAAAACCATTACTGAGTTCTCTCCAAAATGAACCAGTCAGTGGTTAAAGATTTTAGAATCCACGTTTTGCCTTTCTGTCTTGGGAGAAGAAAGAATTTGCACATTTTCAGATTTGTTCCTTGTGTCGTCTTCTCAAATATTGCTTGATAATTGTTATGTGATCCATTGAGTACTGAGAAGGCTTCAGTTAATAAACAGCAAATATTCATAACTATAGTCCATATCAGATGTAATCAGAAATTAGTAACGCATCTGTGTCTTTGTACATATTCTAGTTTGGTACTTTTGCATTTGTGGCATCCCTTTTCAGTGAAATTCAGTTGGGGAGTAAGTAAGCAGTTTGAGAATCGGGGAATAAGGAAAATTGAGTGGAACGTTATCTCACTGCTACCCACAGTCATCAGTGGATTACCTACAAATATGAATCAACATAATAAATCCTAGGGAGTAGAGATACTTGTAAAACCTTTGTGGTTGAATTGTCCTTGATAAGATGCCTTAAATTGTGCATATTTCTACTTTGGAAAGGAGAAATTTGATTATAGGAAGGTGAAAATTGATGAACAGGATCGAATGATTAAGAACCAAGATATGCAAGACTACTGAAGGTTTATGGATAAATTTTAAGAAATTTAAAAGCACTTTAGAGTGATTTCATGATCTTTACTTATAAATTATTTCGGTACCTTTTTCTTAAGCTACTTATTACAGTTGAACCAACTGTAAGCAAGTGTCAGGTTTAATAAAGAAATCTTAGGCTTGATAAAAACAAGAAGCTAAAAATATTTGAGTGATTTTTTTTTTTAATATATATAACAGTTACTCTATCTTAGTTTATCTTGAAAAGTTTCCTTAACTGCGTTTGTTTTAGAAACTGGAACAACTCAACCAATATCCTGATTTTAACAACTACCTGATTTTTGTTCTTACAAAATTAAAATCTGAAGGTAAGTGGGAATAATTGTAATTTGTAAGGTGGATTTATATATATATATATATACACACACATATGTATGTGTGTATGTATAGATTATTTTTTTTTCCTTTATAAAAGTTTGAAAAGACTTCTAAGCTTTCCGGCGTGTTCTTTCTTAATTTTTCATAAAGGTTTCCTTGTTTGGAGTTTTGAGTAACAAATTGACAGATTTTTACATGTGAGAGATGTATTGCCAATTCCATTACGTTTTAGAATATCCTGATCCTTACTCATAAGTGTAATAGGCTTTGGTTTAGGGGGGGTGGGAATGGTCCTTTGCATTTATTTTAAAGATTTTGGCGCGTGTAAATACTGACACATACTGTCAAGTACTAAGCAGAGCAGGTTTTATACAAATTAATTTCTTGCTAGTTTGTCATTGGAAAGAGTACTTTTTTAAAAACTATTTTTAATGCCCTCATCTATAATAGGCTTACTGCAGTTCTTAGAAATACAAGATCTTCTCTCTTGCTAAAGTAGTTCAAATTATTAAAAATTTTCACCGTAGTATAAAAAAGCCATACTAATTTACACTTTATAGGACACACATAACATGGTAATTTTTTACTGAACTTGTAATTCAACAGGTATATTATAAAGTAATCTTCAAAGTGTTAAACATATCTTTGGGAAGAAACAAATCTAAAATTAATAGCCTTCCAAAACCGAGGCTTTAAGAAGCTAAGAATTCCTTCCACGGGCTTTGAAGCTTCTGAGTCAGACCATTGTAGTATGCTAATTGTCTTTACCTGAGATCCTGGGCAAGTCACCTAACCTCTTGTCCAACTCTTATTTTTTCAACTGTAAAATAAAAGCATCCATCTCATAGAGTTGCATGGATGAAATATAATATTTGTATAATACTTAGCACAGTACCCCCTTTCTTTTTCCTGTGTGACATGCCTTTTGTAAAGGAAATCTTTTAATTTACCATTGTTGGTACTCCAGTATTTGCTGAATCGACAGGTGTATGTAACATGTGACAGACTTTTAAGTAACATGAAGCTAGTTTCACAGGCTCTCCTAAATTATTGAGGCTTTATAATCTTTTTATGAAATATAACTCTTTTAGAAGTTCTGGCAAATTGATTCCTGTTGTGGAAAACTATGCATATGGTTTAATTTGGTGAAAGGCTTATGTCTATTATTCTATTATTGTTATTTACCTGTATGGTAAAAATATGAAATGTGTAGTTTTCCCACAATAGGAGTCAGTTGAGTAATAATTACCTTGTATTCAAATACAGCCCTTCACAATTTCTAGAGTGTTTTCACAGGCCTCATCTTGGTTAATTTTTACAACCATCCTGTTAAGTAGGTGGTATTTATCATTCCCCATTTTACAACTAAGCAGATTGAGACATAGGTTTTTTACAGATCTGTGGGATTTTTTGTCCCTTTTTTTTGGAGGGCAATTGGGTTTAAGTGACTTGCCCAAAGTCACACAGCTAGTAAGTGTGTCGAGTGTCTGAGGTCGGATTTGAACGCAGGTCCTCCTGACTCCAGGGCTGGTGCTCTACTCACTGGGCCACCCAGCCGCCCCCAGATCTGTGTTGATATTGATAGTACAGATTCTCTTTGTAAGTCTATAGACCCATATATCTACATTTACATAGACTCGCTGATATCTCCCAGCTCTTCATTTTTTTGTTGAAGAGACCAGTTTGGCTGAGAGCACACAAGGTTCCAGGTAGCAGATTCAGGGATTTCAGCCCAGTCCACCTGACCGTGACTATTTCCTTAAGACTGTGTTCTCAAGATGACCATTTTACAGCTGAAGTGTTAACATCTCAAAGCAAAGTGCTATAGATGTTAAAATTATTCACACAGCATTCGTATTATTAACATGTTTAGCCAGTTTTTCTGTTAGCAGCTTGTCTATAATTTGATGAGTATTGATTAATGGCTCTGAGTCCGTAATAGAAAATGAAAAGTGTTCAACATTTCATATCCGTGGAAACTGATATATTTTGCACAAAGACATTTTCCCTTTAACTTATTTATAACTTTTTGTATATAATTAGGCGGGTTTGTGAATTTTATCTCCTAGCCTTCTCAGAAATACAGATAAATTTCATAAAAAATTAGATTGCTGAAACTGCTAAAAGGTACCCTGAAAGTCTTAGAAAATGAGTTGTCACCCAAAGAAGTTAAACATTTTGCTTTTAGAAAGTTGAAAATCGGTTTTGTGTTTGCTTTAGAAAGTCGCAGGGGACAAAGAGGGTAAGAAAGTGTTTCTCCATCAGATGTCTGTGTCATCTTTGGGATTGAGATGGCCTTAAATAATTACCTTGAGGAATTTCATTCATAGACACTGGTTCTCATGAGCACATGAATGTCCCCAAAGAGTAATTCAAGAATAGCTTGATAGCTGTTTGCCTCTCCCTACCCATCTTACCTTTTAAAGAATCCTGAGTTGAACCATGGGTTTAGGACTGGACTATAATAAACCTGGAAATTTGACTTCCTCTTGCCTTAGGGTACGTGAAGTCTTTGTTTCCATGTGCTAATTTTTAATTCCAAGAGGCCCAAATGCTGTTTATATAGTGTTGATATGAATGATATTTATGGCTGACCTAAGCAACAGAGTGGGCATAATCTACTGTTTTGGAATAGGAATCTTTCACGTGGTGTAGCCAAAGACAAGTTGTTATCAATAAAAATTCTGGCCACCCAGTGTAACTGCTTAGAAAATTTGTTTTAGGTTTCAGTCTAAGGTTCTGACTTTTATAAAAGTAAAAAGTTGTTTTGCAAATTTGAATATGTATTTTGTTTTGCTTTTTTAACTCTAATTTTGCTGATGATGAGCTTATAGTTTATTAAATGTCTACGTAACAGGAATTTTATAAAGGAAATCTTTTCATTAATTTTCAGTTGTAGACAGTCAAGTATTTAGTCAAATTCATAAGTATATAATATGCTTTCTGAGATACTTAAGAATTGTATAGAACTGAGTATTTTTTTTAATGTTGATGCTTTTAAAAACACCATTTCCTAGCTCTTTTGTCTATTATTGAGAGCTCCATGCCATGAATCAATACTCTCTTAGAATAAAAAAAGAGTTAACCGTTTTATACTGCAGCTACATTTGACAGTTTATCCAGCATTCTATACGTATTGTCCCTCGCCCTGTTACTGAGGAGGAAAGTATTTAATTGTGTGTTTGTGGTCAGCAGGACTGGTCAGAGTTTGGATACAGGGTTCTAGTGAGGGTGGGGTTTAAGAGCAAATTGTCATTAAAGTTAAGGTGGCTACAGTTCATGGAATGGTTATAATGCAAATGTACTAACTTTATCAACAAGGTTTGTTTCTTTTCTCATTTGACCTAAATGTTGGCTCTAGCTCTTGAGATTCGGTGACAGGGAGTGTGTATTTGCTGTGACCCCCTTTTTCCTCCTTAAATCAGCTCTGAAAACATTACAATTCCTGTAACGTTTTTGACGGGTAAAGTCCTTAAAAGTTCAAAGTGTTGTTGATTGTTTTATTGCAGATGAACCCACAAGGTCTTTGAGTGGCCTCATTCTGAAGAACAACGTGAAGGCACATTTTCACAACTTTCCAAATGGGGTAACAGATTTTATTAAGAGCGAATGTCTGAATAACATTGGTGACTCCTCCCCTCTAATCAGAGCCACTGTGGGTGAGTTACAGTAGAAAATATTTGTGTTTCTTACCTCTTGTTCAGTTTTTTAAATTGTTCGGTCATTTACTGTCCCTTGTTAAAGACAGATTTATGGCAGGACATTTTTTTTCTGTTACCTTGTTTCCAGCAGATGGAGTGATGTCACTGTTATCAGTGTCCATCTTCTGCCAAGAAAGCTTGGTGATCTTAACATTTGTGTTTGACACCTAAAGCCCCCTTCTGGATGGACACAACGCCTGCTTATTTAGAATCCTAGGGAGCGGGTTGCCCTAGGATGGGGGAGGGCTTTTCATCAGTTTGAAATGATGGAAGAGGAGATTGGGGACAGATTTGTCTTGGATGCCATTTCATTTTAAATGCTTTCTAGGTATCCTTGATGACAAGTGGCCTTTTAAGAAAATGTATTAAACATTTTGGGGTTGGGGAGGTATAGTACTGTTCTTTGTCAGGTAATATTGAATTTCTGTTGTTTCTTACACGTTAAGGCGTGGTGCATTTTGAGGACGTGGAATATTTCATTGTTCGAGTGCTTAAAATGATTATGTAGAAGTTTTACTTTAAAGTGTTAATTTTGGAACTAACACATCAGGGAATGTGTGGTTTTTATTCCTTATTGGCCGTGTAAGCAGAGTAAGTCGTTCAAATAACACTTGTGATGGTGTAGTCAGGTGCAGTTTTGGATATGATCCAAACAGAATTAAGCTACTCACCCAGTCAGATTTTATGCTCTGCGCTGGTTTTTTAAGAAGTGTTTTCTCTTGTTCCTGTTTGGATCACACCTGACTTGTCACTAAAGAGGAGAAAATCCTAATATTCTGAGTCAGAACTATTTGAGAATCTTTATTTCCAAGTCACTTGTAAGGAATCAGGCCGAGGTTTCCCCACGATTGGGTCAGGACTCGGCTTTTGACCTGAATTGTTTTGTACCATGAACTGAGTATTGGGGAAAGACAACGTGAAGATCGTTTTGACTTTCATTGTCATATTTTAGGAAAACTAAATCAGTGTCAGCCTACTGGCTGGACATCAGTTTCAAGTTACAGAAAGAACTTGCAGCAATCGGTCTACAAAAAGAAAGCAGATTCGGGTACAACTTTCCAAGAGACCATCCCTTGCGTAGAGCAAGCTCTATTTGGGCAGCTGCTCCTGAGTTTTGGAAAACAGTAAGTCTCAGCTTGGATGCCGTCAGTCACGGCAGAACAGACTCATTGTAGGCATAGAGATTGCTTTTTCTGGAGCTTGTGGAGGATAGATTTAGAAATGTGTTTACCTGCTAAATCTTTTAGTCGACCTTTTTTGTACAATGGCCATAATGGTGTAATTGCTGGCCGGTGGCTTGTGTTGTTAATTTTTCGTCATTTTGTTCAGTGAACACTTGCCAAATGTTTAATGCACCAGGCAAGACTTATCCCTTGCTAAGCCGTGATTTATCTATTAGTGATAAATAGACAGTGTTGGAATAGTGGTTAGAGAGCCAGCCTTGAATCAGGAAAACCTGGGTTCAAGTCTTGCCTCTGACACATACATATGTACTACCTTTGTGACCTGGACAAGTGGTTTAGCTTCTCGATGTCCTGGGCAGTTTGCCAGGTTGCAGACCAGCATTGGTAAAGGGAGTTTCTTTACTGAGAGTTGTCTAGACCAAATGAAATGACAGGTCCCATATATGTGCCAAGCCCTTTCTTAGGCTTTGGGAGTAAAAAAAGACAAAAAAATTTCCCATTCTATTGGAAGATTTACCTACTGATAAGTCTACAGATAATTATGTACAAAATTTATACAGAGAAATTTAGGAGGGGAGGGCTAGCCCGGGGCCTCTTGTGGGTGACCTGGCTAAGGTTTGAAGGAAGCTCTGAAGCCAAAGTGAAGAGGAAGTTGTGTCCAGGCATGAGAAGACAGCTTGTAGATGGAATGGAATGTGCAGGAAATAGCAAATAAGCCAGTTTGTCTGGAATATAACATGCATAAAAACAGATTCATATAGATTGGACCCAGATTGTGAAAGACTTTGGCCAACAAACCAAAGCGTTTTTCTTACTCTAGAAAAAAAGGAGTCACTGGAGCTTCTTTAAGTTGAGTATAATGCAGGTCAACCCTATGCTTTAGGCAGATCAATTTGTTACCTGTTTGGAGGAAAATTTGAGGGAGCTGTAGACCGAAAGCAAGAAATTGCATTAGACGTCTAGAAGGGGACGTGTTAAGAGATTCTGTGAAAGTGGACTCAGCCAGATGTGTTAACGAGGTAGACGCTAGAGTTCAAGGTGGCTGGTCACACGGTAACGTCCTCAGCAGAAGTGCAGAGGTTAAGGACGAGACGTATTGGGGTGGGGGTAGTGATAACAGCATCTCCTTTGGACGTGCTGGTTTCGAGATGCCTGTGACACACAGACTTTGCAAGCCTTGAAGCCCTGTATAAAAGGTAGCCCTTATTACATCCGGTTGGAAATGTCTAGTGGGCACTTGTTGCTAGAGAGACTAGGGCTGAGACCCAAGACGTCATGTGCATAGGGATTATTGGGGAGTCCCTCGTGAAATCGCGGAGTGAGGGTTTAGAGAGTCAAGGAAAAAGGCTCAGGCCAGAGCCACAAGGTACGTACATGGGGGACAGAACATGGGCCGTCATCCTGAAAGTCTGCCAAGGTGGGACCTGGGGCAGAGAGGTAGAAGGATAGCCAGCAGAACGTCGTGTTTCAAAGATCCCGGCAGACAGAACAGTCAGCAGTGTCAGGTGTCGCAGAGGTCAGACTGAGAAGTGGCCTTCAGACTTGGAACGAGCCACTGGTGTCCTTCGAGAGCTTCATTTGAGTGATGGGTGTTGAAGCCAGGTAGCTGGGAATGAGGCACGGAAACAGCACAGGCATGGAGTGGGGAGAGAGCTTTTCGTAGGAGTTTGGCCATCAAAGGGAGGAGAGTGTTGACAGTTAGCTTGAGGGGTGCGTTGGGTCAGGGGAAATTTTGGGTTTTTTTAAGATTGGGAGTTTATTCACAGCCTGCATAGAAGGGCATTAGACTGGGAGAAATAGAACTTAGAGGGAATGAGGCGTGTGCAGGAGGGCATTGGAAAGCAGACCAGAGCAGAAGTGTGGGAGCCTGTAGGTGATGTCTAGGGGAGGAAAGGGGGTAAGTGTAGTTCATAGTGAATGACCTTGATTTTCTCCCGTCTATTGTAGAAGAGGAGGCTCAAGGAAAGAAGGAAAGGTTTACAGCGGCCCCAGCCACCTTGGGAGAGGGCAATGATGATCATCGCTAGCGGTTTAAAAGTGCTGTAAAGATTTCATAGTACTTTAGCGTGCTAGTCTTGGAGTCAGGAAAACCCGGGTTCAAATCCACCCTCAGACGCTTTACCAGCTGTGTGACCTTGGGCAAGTCATTTCAGCTCTCTTTTCCTCATCTGTGAAAAGTGGGAATAATGGCAGCTACCTTGCAGGGCTGTTGCGAAGGCCAAATGAGGTAATATCTGTGTAAAGCTCTTAGCACAACGCCTGATGTGCAGGAGGGACCGCGTGTGTCAGCTGATACTGTGTGAGCTTAAATACACAGAAGACGGGGCTTAAGCCTCTTGCCTTGCCCAGGGTCTCGCAGCCAGCGAGTGTCTGAGGTCAGAGTTGAACTTACGCTTCCTGATTTGTGGCCAGGCGGTGCCCGCTGTGCCACCCAGCTGCTGCTTGAAGACCACAGCCAGCCCAGAATCCAAGAGGGAAAGGCAGAAGGCGATCTATGTTGGCAGAGGCTGCAGAGAGACCCTGAAAGCACAAAGCGTGAGCGTTTACAGTGGTCACCAAGGCTTGAAATTGAGCCACAACCGGGAGATCCTGCCTGTGAGGAGGGAATTCTGGAGGGCGTAGCCAGATGGCAGAGTTCAGGAGACGGTGACAGGAAGGTGGAGGCACCAAACAGAGCTGACTTTGCAATAGCCACAGCAGAGAAGGGGGACTTTGAGGATGAAGGCAGCTGTGATCAGATTGAGTAAAGGCTTTTTTAAGATGGGGGAAGCACTGGGCATGCTTGTGGTTAGCAGCTAACGAGTCAGTGGATGGGGAGACAGGAGAGAGTGAGGGTGGTTGGAGGGTGATCTCAAGAAGGCGGGATGGAGTGAGAGGGGGTCAGCAGGAAGAAGAGTTTGTCCTCATGAGGAGGCCCGTCTGGCTCAGACAGGATCTAGATGGGAGGTAAGGGGGCTGAGCGCTAAGAAATGGTTTGTACGTTTTTTAAATAAAGTTTTATTATCCTTTAAAACGTAAAAATTATTCTTGGATTGTAGGTATGTGTAGCCCTGCTTTTAGATAATAGGAGGAGGCCTCTCCAAGTAAGTCAGGATTTCCTTTTTGTGGGGAGGGGTAGGCAAAGTGTGCTTCAGATGATCGATTTTGTGTTGTCTGTAATGTGTATTAGATGGCAGCTAAGTGGCTCAGGGGATACGGAGCACTGGGCCTAGCTCTGTGACCGTGAGCAAGTCACTTAGCCTGTTTGTCTTAATCCACTGGAGAAAGGAACGGCCAACCGTTCCGTATCTTTGCTAAGAAAACCCCGTGGATGGCACTGGGGTTCTCTGATCCACAGGGTCTCAGAGTCAAACACAGCCACACGTCATTTATATCTGCAAGAAGGGCAGTGATGGTCTTCATTGATTATTTATTTGTGTCGTTTGTGTTTTAGGGTTTGTAGAGGGTGAAAAAGCTTCGCAAACTTAGGAGTTTTCTCCTTTGGCGCTCATAACGACCCTGGGAAGTCATCTCCATTTTACAGATAAGAAAACAGCCTCAGAAAGGTTGAATAACTTGCTCAGGGTCATGTAGTTAGTGATGAGCATGAAATGGCTCTGAGCCTGGGACTCCCAGCGCTTTGTCCACTAGAGGCAGTTCCCACTTTCGTTCTTGGGGTTTACGGAGCCCTTTCCCAACAGTGAAACAGCTCCTCTTCTTCATACGCGCATCCTTGAATAATGGTAATTGTTTAATTTATTTGATGCTGCAGTTACAAGACATTTTGCACGTGTTGACATATGGAACCAGACTATTCCGTGTGTGTAGAACATGTGTATTCCCATTTTACACATCAAGAAATTGAAGCTTGGAGATACTGAGTCAGCTTCTTGCCTGTGGCCACACAGCTGTCGGATGTCCCAGCCGGGACCCAGGAATCAGCTCCTTAGACTTCAAGTCCAATTCCCTTTGGCTCAATCAGACTTAGAGCTTTTCTCATCTGACCCTCTCTCTTTTTCTTTGACACTCCCCTTTCCTCCCTCTCCCCACCTCCCTAGTCTTACATAATTACCTTTTTTTGAAAACGAATGTTCAAATACCTATGGTACGTTGGGTCTTTTTTCTATAGCTTTAAAGTTACCTTTTTTCTTTTAAATTTTTTTTTGAAAGCATTTAACACAAGGGCGTTTTCTAAAAATAATTTTTCTGTATAGGTATTTGAAAGAAATGTGTAAAAACAAAGCAAACAAAAGCTTAATTTTTAACATTTATTTACTAAGGAATAGTTTTCTCATATCTAAAAGTGAAAAAGTACCCCCAAAAATTAAAGAACAAAAAACTTTTAAAATTAGATCTGACAGAATTAAAAAAAAAAAAAATACAAGTTGACCTAGGTTAATGTTGTTTAAATTAGAAGCACAGAGTATTCCTCAAGTCTCTCCTTTCTTCACCAGTGCATCCTTTGCACGTCGGGAAGCTTAAGGGTCCCAGATCATTGTCTTTATTTATTGTACATTATGGTTCACGTACATCAGCCACCGCCTCCACCTTCCACATCCTTTCTTCAGTAAAGATACCAAAGACTCTTAGTAGAAATGAGTGCTCAGGGCGGCTGCTATGTCAGGCCGACTCTGAGAGGCTTATTAAGTTGTTCTGTGTTGCTGTTATTTAGAAGAAGCTTATGCGTAGATAGTAGACATTTAAAGGGAGTGTGTTATATACATGTTAAGAGCTTTTGACTTTGAATGTCATCCAGAGAGACACATTAAATATTTGGGCCTCTAAATGTTTGTGAAATAGGAAACCACGCGCTACTTGGCTTCACGACTAGAAATGCCATTTATTAGATTGTAGGTTTAGAGCTAGGAGGGATCTCATGCCTAATATAGTATAAGTCCATTAAAAGAAGAGGCCTGGCAGGACTGATGTCCCTGTCTGAACATGCATGGAAGCCGGGATCTGAACCCAGGACTTCAGGTGTTCCCGTTGGTGCTTGGGGCTGGGCTGCCTTTTGTGTGAAGGGTCTTGTTGTTTTGTTTTTTATCAACTTAAAATGATGAGCAGTTACTGACATCAACAGATCTTTAGTAGAAAGTAAAGTGAAAAATTACGGTAGAATGTTTGTAATGGTTTTGTAAAAGTATAAAATATTTTGACCCCACCCAGGGGCCTGTGGGGTTACAATAATCTGGCAGTTTTGTTGATGTGACACCTTTATTTTATTGCTGCATAATAAATATTTGGTACCAAAAGTAACATTTAACTGCAGAAAAAGAGTGAATCCGTGACACGAGCGTTTGGCATCACAAATGCCGCCGTGGCAGCTGCAGGAGAAGCTTGGCTAACTCCTTTTTAGGATTCCTCTTAGGAGGAAAAGACCAATCAGAGCATTAGCACCAGCGGCAAACACCTGGTGTGATTGAATGAAAAACATTTTCAGGGCATGTCATAAAGGTTTCAAACTTTCATCCTAAATGCACACAGTACTTGGTGCATTTACATTATGACGCAGCAGCGCCAATGGCCCTCGTCCGTATGCAGAGCGTGTGTTGAGGAGCACTTCTGACTAGGTCATGTATGTCATGGTAACCCTGTTAGGCCCCATACTAGCCAGTAGTCTGATTTTACAGGGCTTGTGACTTGGCCAGGACCACACAGCGAGGGGACCATCCAGGACTGGGACGAGTCCAGTTCATATACCCCTGACTACTATAGATCATGGATGGCCTTGATACTAAAAACAGAAATTAGCCTTCATTTGTTCAGTATACATATTAAAACATAAATATATCTTATTTTAAAAGATTTTTTTTTTAACGATAAGGATTAAAATTTGGATTTTTCTGATCAACTGTAAAACACAGTTAAGCGGCGCACACCCTTTCTTAAAGCATTGTCTGTTCTTTAGAGTACGTTGTTGAGACATATTCTCCACACAGCTGTGGCTAATTTATTGCATTTGATAGAACGATGAAGTGATAGCACTGACCTCAAGAAGCCTTTTATTTTGTGGAGGTGATAAGGAGCATGACTCTAATACAAGTCAGAATCTGACTAAGGACTTGAGTTAGGCCAGGGAATGTTAGGACAGGTCCAAGAAACAGAAGATCCACTGGGGGAGGAGTGTCGTGGGCATGACGGACTTCCCATTGACTTTAACGGGAGAAGTCAGTATATAATTCATTTTAAAATTTTCTAAATTAAAATAAAGGGGCAGCTGGGCAGTGCAGTGAATAGAGTGCTGGGTCTGGAAGACCCGAGTTTGAATCAATACTCAGACTCACTAGCTTTATGGCCCTGGGTAAGTCGCTTCATCCTGTTGCCTTCGGTTTTTTCATCCGCCGGGTGAACCCCGAGCAGGGTCGCGAAGAGTCGGACGCTATTGCAAACAGCAGACAAAGTCAAATCAAAGCATTAGTTTTGTTTGCTTGCTTTTCATATAAAAGATATTCTGGAGAGGCCGGCTCACTTTGTATGAATTCCTGAATGTCCAGTTCACCCCGTTGCTTTTCTGGCCAATTGTACTTCAGTCCAGCAGATGATTATCCGCTCAATGCGCTGTATTAGAGCTAAAAGATAGATGCCGTTGCCCGGCTGTGCGGGGTTACGTGCAGCACTGCGGTGCATTAGCATGGGCACCGCCGATAAGGCGGGTGACAGTCGAGGGCCTGCTTTTGGAGGATCCTACAGAAGGGTGAGAGTAGAGTGACCCGGCCCAGCACGTGACTCTGTTTTCAATGACTGAGTGGTCTGAGCTCAGGTGGCCGTTGCCAGCTGACTCTTTCAGGACGGGTCATTCCATCTGTATGAGGAGATTCCCGGTAAGAAATGTTGCTCCTTAAGGCAGATCGAGGTTGTCTTTGCAGCTTAAGGGCTTCAGGGAATTATCTGGGGCACTGAACAGTTAATTAAGTGACATGCCTGGCCAGTGTGCCCCAGGGGCAGACCTTAAACCCAGACCTTCCTGATTCAGGTATCAGAACACCGTCCTTGGAGCTTACTGTCTAACCGATCAACTTGCTCTTTGGAAGGCGTTGGAGGCACGGAGGCCACTTTGGTTATGACTGAGTTATTGAAATATTATAGTTGAGCATGGCGGCTGCTTCTGGGGCTTTTCTGCTTTCTGATAGATAAAGTAGAATTGGAGGACTTGAAGGATACGACTTCGCCTCAGTGTGAAGCCATTCGGGCAGTGACAGAAGATTGGCTTGTTAATGAAATGGGTGCCAAGAAGAGGCTTGGTCTCCTAAGCTGTATGTCGTGAGTAGCGACGGAGCAGCGCTTCAGCCGCCGGCCGCAGGGGCAGGATGGAGCCGAAGGAGCTGGTCGTGGACGGTCTGGTGGAGCCACAGTAGAAGCTGCCACCCTGGCAGCTGCGCCACGTGGGTCAGGAAAGAGCATAACGTGGGTTATACCGCACTGGAGCAAGCTTGTGAGGACCGGATGGCAGGCCTTTAAAATGGCTGTAACAGCACAACGTTACCTTAACGCGAGCTCTTAGACTTGGAGGTGTGGGCACGAAGCAAGAGCGTCTTCTGAGAGAACAGAGTGCGTTGGTGATTGCACTTCTGTGACACTCAGCAGTGAAGCCCCGAGGGTGCTGGGAGAGGCAAGGCCCGGCCCCCACACACACGTACACACGTACACACCGCCCCCACTGTCTGCTGCGTGTTCTGTGCTGTAGCCATCTCCTAGCGTGCTTTGGGCTTTTTACCTTACACATAATAAATATACTTCGGCAAAAATTCATTTTTCCTACCACTTTTTCCTTTCAAGCATTAACGGTAGTTTGTCGTTTGTCGTTTGTACGTAGGGCAGGCTGTGTGTGTGCGTGTGTGTGTGCGTGTGCGCGCACGCATGTGTGTTCACATTCACGCATACTTGCATGTGTATTAAGGAAAAGAACTTGTAACTTAATCCTGTCTCTGAGAATTTTCTTTTTCTAAAGAGAAATGTGTCTTTTCTTCCCCAGGTATTCTGATCACAACCATCGCCTCCAAGGGGGAATTGCAGAACTGGCCCGAGCTCTTGCCGAAGCTCTGCGGCTTGTTGGATTCTGAAGATTATAATACGTGTGAAGTAAGGGTGCTTACGTGACGTTCAGATGCTTTTCCATCGTCAAACAAGTTGTTAGCTCTGTCATTGTAATGCTTTCAAGTTATACCTAACTTTACTACTTTACACGTAGTACTAGTAAAAAGTTTCCTACTTTACTGCTCACTAGTACCCTTTTGAAGTTTGTTTTTAAAATATTTCTTCTACTTTAAAACCTGAAGTTAGTTGTTTTGTTTTCCTTTTTTAAAAAAATTATTTTTAGTTAAACAGAATTGAAATGTTCTTGTACCAAATTATTCTACTTGAGATCTGAATCCATTCTTTTGGGGGGGGGAGGGCAGTTGGGGTTAAGTGACTTGCCCAAGGTCACACGGCTAGTTTTTTTGTGTTAAGTATCTGAGGCTGGATTTGAACTCAGGTACTCCTGACTCCAGGGCCGGTGCTCTATTCACTGCACCACCTAGCCGCCCCTGAATCCATTCTTCTTTTTATAATCTGTTGTCTAAAATTTTACAAAATACAACAAAACTTAATTTTAGTTTTTGTATTAACTTATGTAATTTCTTAGGTTAGGATGAAGAGTAGGAAGCTTTACAGAAACATAAAAAGTTATTTTTATCTGTAAGTGTGTACAACTATATACACCCTTTCCAACACCTTCCCATCTTCCTTCAACTTACCATAAGAGTATCCTAGGGGATATGCTTTGCCATATTTAATGTATGGCACATATTCTGGGCAGAAATAATTAAATCTGCTTCTTAATATTTTGATAAAGTTTTATGATCTGAAAAAATAATAGACATTTTTCTCAGGAGTCGTTTATTTCCTGAGCCAAATTCACTTAGCATTCCCAAAATATGCCAGGAAGAGATCTCTAAACCAAATTGCTGCTTTTACACAGCAGACTCATTTAGTAAAAGCATTTACTTAATCTTCAGAGTAATTCTTATGCTTTTATTGAATAATTAATACATTTGGAAATAAGTTGAACCTGCATACTAAAGATATGTTTTTAAATGGTATTCCTTATGAAGGAAAAGAAATGTGAGGATAGCTTTTTAGAAATGTAAATGCATATATCATAGATGACTTAAATATTCCACTAAGAACTAGAAATGTTATCTATGAGTTATGGAATACAAAAGTTTTTGTATGGTGTGTAGAAATTTTTTTTTTAATTCTAAATTATTATGTTTATAAAGGCTGGTGATAGGTATTTAATTCAATCTCAAAGTTGCTTTAATTTTTCATAAGCCTTAAATACTTAAAGTTACTCATAAAATGAGATGGTTTTTTTTCCCTTCCTCATTATTTTACTTAGTAAAGAATGAAAGTCAGAAAGGTAGGTCAGTTTTAATGAAGGTGAATCCATGAATACTTTCAGACTCCTTCCTTTTAGGGTACAAAAGAAGAAAACATGGTTGTTAGGTGTCAAAATAAATTTTAACTATATAAATTTCATTCTAAAATACAGTTTTAATGTTTTAATATTTGAATTTGTGTTTTTTGCAGGGAGCATTTGGAGCTCTTCAGAAAATATGTGAAGATTCTGCTGAAATTTTAGATAGTGATGTTTTAGACCGTCCACTTAACATCATGATTCCTAAATTTTTGCAGTTCTTCAAGCATAGTAGTCCCAAAATAAGGTACATCTAAATAACAGTATTGAAGTTTTCAGAAAATTTACATAACATTATTAGAACTCATCACTACTGCGTTTTTGTTGCTTAAGGGTGAATATCTCCTAAGAGAGTGAATTTATTCCACATAAATGAATTCTCCAGATAATGGAAATGCTCTAAAAAGTACCAAAAGTTTCAAAATTGTCATCTAAGTTAATGGAAAGCTGTATGATGCTTTTTATATCTGGTTTTAAAGGAAAAGGTGTGTGATCTGTAAATATTGGGGATTATGTTAGGGCGTGATGCGGGATTTCGTGTGTGTGTATGTGTGTGTCATAACTGAACAAGCCGAGGCCTCAGACACCTCCCATTACTAATCCAGGTTCTCGTTATGAAGTGCCAGAGCACATCTTCTTTGATTAATAAAGCTGATGTGTGCCGAATACCGTGTAACCACCGCCTGTAAGACGAGGGCCATCTTTACGAGCATCCGCCCTGTGCCACAACGGTGCCTGCAGAGCCTGCTAGGACGTCGAGCTCCATCCGCCTCTGCGGCAAAGGCCCGCTCTTGTAGCCAGTCCTTGAGGGTCTTGTCCCCTCTATTCCTCATAGCCAACATTTTTGTTAGAAGCGGTTGCCACTCCGCTTTTCATTGGTTGTGCGTTTAGGCAGCCAAGTTGGTTAGTGTGCCCAATAGCAATTAAATGTACGCTTGGTACAGAGGCCTCAGAGCATCATCCATGTAATTAAAATCGATGAGCCTTATTCCATATTATTGTAATGGTTCCGTGTTACCAAAAGTCTGGCTACAAGATAAGTAGAGCATTATGTACGTATGTTTTGTTGCTTAAACTATCTGGATTCCTCTGTGCTTATCATGTCTTACCAATTAGGAGGAGTTTGAGGACTGTGGCTTTTAATTTTTCCTACAACATAATACACATATATACATGCACACATACAATAATAGACAAATGCTTACTGGAACTAAATTGCCAGCTCATGACAGTATTCTGAACTGCAAGGCCCAAAGACACGGGATTATGGCAGAGAAAGAGCAGTGGTCGTTGCAAGTTCATACTGCTCTGCTGGCCTTGCTCTCCCACTTCCTAAGCTGTAAGAAGGTCGTTGGGAAATTGTTCATACATACAGATGGTATTTCACCTCCTACGCACTTGCAGATGGAGAAAACTAGCTACCCTTTGGTGGGTAATCTTAGCTCTTGGAGCATCGCTGCTAGAGGCCAACGAGCTGGTCATGTCAGAAATGACATAAGACAGCAAGTCAGTGGCGAGAAACAGTGTTTACGGTGCTTTTCAAATAGCGTCACAGAGGAAATGGTTTTTAAATTTTGATGATTTGAAATTTTAGTTACAAGCATGACTGGGTTGTTTAGCCATATAGATAGATATTTTTGAAAGGGGAAGAAATTAGCCGTTCACTTAGCACAAATAGCAGTCCTTCCTGCTTTTTACAACAAGTATGCATGATACTCAAACTGCTTTGGGTGTAAATATAGATGTTTACGTGGGCCAGTGACAATATGAATTAGCTGTGATTATAGCTATTTATGATTTTCCTTTATCCCTGTTTTTAGTTGCATTTATAAATGTTAAGCTTTCTTTTATAATTGCTTTTAATAAATGCTAATGATAAGTATGCTTTTTCTCCCACATCCTGCTTTTTTGAGGGGACAAGGTACAATTAGCAGTTGACCGTTTGAAAAAGTGGAGCCTTACCCAAAAAGCAACGTGATATTAGAGTGAGAGCTTCGAGTTATTCTTCCAAACTCAGGGCATTTTTGCTGTTTACAGTCTTCTGGGTATTTTGGGCAACTCTGATGTTATTTGAAATCGTTAGAAAGAAATGTTATAATTAGAACTTTGTAGAAAGAATAGGAATTGGAAGAAGTATTCCGGCTTAGCCTCTGCTCTGCCTCCTTGGGTAGATTGCTTAAACTTTCCGGGACGTTTCCTCATCTGTAAAATAAAAGTATTGAACTTAGCAGATGCTTTCTGCGGTCCTTGATAGCTCGAAAACGTCTGTGTTATAATCAGGAAATAGCAGGATACTTTTTTGCTCGTCAGTAATTTCTCATTAACTTTTGTGTTCTCTGCCATTTAAAAAACAAAGCTGAGGAATGAGCAGCAGTTTTTGCTCAACACCTTTGTACGTGAATCAAAAAGGATTTTTTTTTAAACCGTGATTTTTCTCTACGGCTTTAGAGCACAGTACACATCCCAGAAGTTAAGTAGGTTATCTGCCTTGGAGGAGGTTACACGCTAAAGCATTGTTGGTTCGTGGGATACGAGGAGAATTTCTTAAATGCAGCGTAGTGTTACTGTCATTTCTGGTGCTTCTGAAACCAGAACCCTGTGCCTGTTTCTGACCCTGTGCGTTGCCCTTGTGCTTCTAGGTCTCACGCCGTTGCGTGCGTCAATCAGTTCATCATCAGTAGAACCCAAGCTCTGATGCTGCACATCGATTCTTTTATTGAGGTATGTGCTTTTGTGGTTGTTTTTAAAGTGTGTGTGGGACCGCTGAGTGGGTTTAGGATCGCTGCTTCATCATCACACAGATGCAACGGTTATTGAGTTCTAAAGATTTTCATGCTTTCTTCACAGCTAAAATGAGAACATGACCGAGAAGGTTGTTTAAACATGGCTTAAAACTTTAATAACTAGCATTGTACGACCTATTTCTTTATGATTTTGCTAAACGTGGAGCTGTGTTATAGTAGATTAGAATTTGGTCATTCATCTTAAAGTACTGTGAGTGGAGTGTCATGTATTTTTAGAAATATATAACATGGCTAATTAAATCTTTTTCTGCCTTGTATATGTGCCTCAGGTTGCTCATAGAAATTGTAATGATCTTCTCCTTTACCCACCTCTATTCCCAATGCCTTGCATATAGATGATTTTTAATAAGAACTGTAGACTCAAAATTAAAAGGATAATAATTTGATCCAGGTAATCCCAATTTTTCCATTGATGTTCATTTTAAAATTAGTTATGCATCAGGTGGATTTGGGGAGGAGGAAATACTGTAGAAGTGACATTTAAAGAAAAAATGACTTTCTGAGAAAACTTGGTATTAAATTGACCACATTAGGTGTTTCTCTAAGTAGTCAATGCAGCTTGGGACCTGTGCGCTGTCCAACTTAATGCCTTTTATAAACACAGTTCTGTGAGAAACTAATTGTGACGTTTCCGTCCTTTGATTGAAGGCTTCTAGATTTCCACGGCACTGCTAAATAGATTTGTTTCACTTCCTAGGTCTTAGGCAGAAGACTGATGTTTTGACTTTGTTTAATATCCACAGAAATGTCCGGAATAATCACATTGGGTGTTCTGGTCATTTAATCTTAGAATGTTAAAACTAGAAAGTAGCCTTTTCTTTAAAACGGTGCATAGCAGGGCAGCAGAACACGGGCGTGGGGCTCGTGCCCCGCTTCTGGCTTGAGGTACCAGGACTGCAGTGCTCCTCTTCTCTGTTGTTTAGCGTCCTGGCTCTTTGTGACCTCGTTCTTGGCAGAGGTAATGAGTGGTCTCCCTTTCCTTCTCCAGCCCACTTTACAGGTGAAGAAAATGAGGCAAATGGGGTGAAGTGACCTGCCAGGGGTCACAGCTCCCCAGTGTCCGAGACCATCCAAACTCAGGACGATGAGTCTCTGTGACTTCTGCCCCGACGCCGCCTCCCACTGGGCCGCCTGGCCGCCCTCCGTTTCTTTACCATTCTCCTGGCATTTTTGGCGGCTACCACGGAGCAATAGCAGAACTTATGATGGGGTGGTTCAGCAGGCCTTGAAGGCTTTAGCTTCTGCTTCAGAAAATCTTTTCTAAGATTCAGGAGAGTGTACTCTAGATAATGCTTTTATTAACTGATGCCTGTCATAAAGGAAATGATGTAAAGCAGCCAAACCAGTAAAGCTGACTTAAAATCCAAGCGTCCTAAGTACTTAGACGCTCCCTGCTCCCCGCCCGCATCACTTCAGCTTTAGCCTTTTCAGCCCGATCTTAGCTGTTAAGCAGGCAGAAGGTAAGTCTTCAACACCAGCCTGGCTCTTTACTGGGAGCGGCAGAGGCTCGGCCTGGTCCGACGCTCCTGACTTTTCTAGATCTTCTCTGGGTTGTGTAGGGATCGTGGGGCGGCGGGGGCGGGGCAGAGCGGGGAGGATTTGTTGTCGTTTTCTTGCTTCCACCGTCTGATCAGACTTTCTACATTGAAGTAAGCATTGCAGGTCTGGCCTCCGCTGTGTAATTTTCTCTTCAGACCCCTCAGAATCCGAAAGCCTGGTTTCTTAAACGAGGCACCAAGAGTGTAGTTCACGTACCACAGTCAATGAATGTTAGAGAAATATATTATATTTTTATATATATATATACATATATACATGATGTATGTGAACATCAGTGTGTAGGCATAAGTTAAACTTGTTTAACCTTGTAGTTACTTTAATTTTAGGCTATTTTTAAGTGAATTTTTGTGTTGAATCTGAAAGTGTCAGTCATCATAAGACATTAGTTAGTGCAGATGACTCCTAATACATGTAGTAGTTGTCATAGTTAACATTAATACAGTACTTAGCATGACTTACTATGTACCCAGAGCCGTACGGGGCACTCTGTAAGCACTTAGAGTCATCATTTCATTAAGTCTTCACAGCAACTTTAAAAGACTCCTCTTACACAGGAAGAAACTGGGGAGACAGGTTCAGTGACTTACCCAGGGTCACACAGCTAGTAAGTGTCTGGAGGCAGATTTGAACTAGGGTCCTACTGAGTCCAGGCTCAGTGTTCTTTCTGCCGCCCCACCCAGCTGCCTCATTAAGAGAAATCAGATGCTTGGACGGTGACGGCGGCAGGCGGTTAGGACCCTCTGACACCGCCGCTGACCGCCAGAGTTATAGGACTTAGTAACATATTTATGGTGGGAATAGAACAGCATTCCTGTATAAAAATAGTGTATATGGATTGTCACATTACCTTAATTTCTAAGAGCAAGAGAAAGTTAGATGTGTAAAAAGCCGTTAATTCGAAGAGGATGGGGTGGGATGTAAGACTTTATATTTGTGAGTGTTATATCTAATTTTCTTAAATAAATTGAATAGCTCTTCGGCCCTCTTACCGCAATAAGAGTGGTTGGTTCATTGCCTCTTTTCCCATTAAAAAGAACCGTTCAGCAAAAGTAAGTGGGAAAAGAAGCGAGCTCACTTTTGGTTGGCCGCACGGACGTCCGTCATCACTCCTCTTTGAAACTCGGGCGTCGCCGTGCTGCAGACATTTAAAAGACTTTTCGTGGGACGTCGCGGCCTCTGGCCCCTCTGTCTCCTCTTCAGCGTCTTCCCCAGAACCGTCAGGGTCATCCTACATAGGCAGAAGCCCAAGCGTGCTGCTCCTTGTACCCGTTGCCTCTTCAGCTCTGCGCTCAGGACTCTCTGGTGCTGACTCTGGCTGAGGTACCCACCTGGTGCTCTTGCAGATTGTTCCCACATGTGACTGTGCTTCCATGCGCTCTGTGTTCCAGGCTGTTCACCAGACAGGCTCTGATTTCTCCCTTTTCCATTTTCTGCCCCAGCTCCATCCTTGAGGGTCTTAGTCTTCCTTCAGGCAGAGTTCACATGCTGACTTCACTCAAGGAGCCTTTCATCAATTCCTTTATTATTAATCCTTCCCATTGATTTTTTTTTAAATTTCCCTAGCGTTCCATACGATGTAAACCCAGTAGACACAGCCTGTGCGGTCAGTGGCCCGTGAAGAGCATAGATTCCAACCTGTTCAGTCAGCGTGGTTGGTAGCAACTGCATCAGCACCTCAGAACAGTCTGGAACCAGAGTAAAGGTCCTAAAAGCTGGTGGCAGAGCAGGTAGTGAGACGAGGCCACAAAGAGCCGGCGCAGTTAATGTCTAGTGATCTGGAAGTGTGTGCTGTGGATGGGGCTGACCTTCCATGGCTTCAGCTCCGCATGTTCCAAAAGGGAGGCCCAGGAGGCAGCTTATGAGGATTAGTAAAGGATAAAAATCTGGTTCTGACTCTAAACAAAATGTAGGGCTCCAAAACGCACAAAAACACAGAAAACACATCTCTTGCTGAAGGCAGCTCGGCACGTAGGGCTCGTCACAGCAGCCCGGCCTGAAACCACGGCTTGGCCCCAGGACAGTCAGAAGGAACCACAGCGGATCTGCGGCAGCTGGGCCAGTTTCCAGATTTATCAAGCCAGGAGAAATAAGGACTAAGTGAATGGTCAGTGGAATTCAGCTAAATTTGGGGGAGAAAAGCGGTCTGGCCAAACTAGGGCAAGGAAGCAGCAGGAAGGGGCAACTGCCTCCACTGAGCTGTTTCAGAGCCTCTGGCCTGCAGATTGCAGGGGGGCCAAGGCGATTGATCAAGGCCAAGGGCTCTTGCATTGAGCAGCCTGGATCCAGATCATGGTCTTGGGTGGTGGTCCTGGGGTGCATTTTCAGTGAGCCAAAGCTGGTGGGGGCAGCAGCAGCCCCCTAATAGCTCCAGCAGCTGTGAAAGCCCCAGCGATTTGAGACAGAGCTTTCCACCCTGGAAGCAGAGTTCCACGGAGCTAAAAACACAGATAAGTTACTGGCAACATGAGTAGGAAAAGGAAGCAAAGTAAGAACAGTAACCAAATTCTAGAATCCTTTTTGGGGGACAAAAAGGATCAAAGCATGGAATGGGAAGAAGGCAACACAGTCAGAATTCCCACACCAAAAGCTTCCAAGAAACATGAAGGTTGCCTACAAGCTATAGATCAACTTTAAAAGGACTTTGAAAACCAAATAAGAGGGGTGGAGGAAAAATTGGGAGGAAAAATGAGAATGATGTGAGAAAATCATGAAAAGAGAGTCAAAAACCTGACTGAAGAAAACAACACCTTAAAAAATAGATGAACTCAAATGGCAAAAGAGGCCCAAAAAGCCAATGAGGAGAAGAATGACTTAAAAAGTCAAATTTCCCAGATGGAAAAAAAATCTCAAAAGCATTCTGAAGAGAATAATTCCTTCAGAATTAGAGTGGAGCAAGTGGAAGCTAATGACTTTAGGAGAAACCAAGATACTATTAAATAGATGCACAT
>CM053594.1:354272753-354291681 GCA_028646575.1 Pseudocheirus occidentalis
GGGAGGGCAGGGTCTGGGGGAGGGACGCTGGAAGTACACACTTCAGTAAAGGGACAGGGTAGAGAACAGAACAAGGGGGGAGGGGCAGGATAGAAAGGAGGGACATGATCGGACTGTCACAATATGTCCACTGTGGAGATGTCCTGCATAATTACACATGTACACCCTGTATTGAATTGCTTGTCCTTCCAGTGGGGGTGGATGACGAGGGAAGAACCAAAAGAATCTAGAATTTAAAGTTCTGCAATCAAATGTTTAATACATAAATGCATATATATAATTATTATTATTGTTAACTACATGCTACTGGGAATTAAGATGTACAGGTACTGGGGTTGGGAGGCCCTGCAGCAAAGTCAGAGAGGTGATGGGGAGGACATAGGAGAGAGCAGATTGGGGAGGGGCTTTACAGTGGGATCGCTATTTTGGGATTGTGGGTAGGGGAAAGACGGAGAAATTTTGTAACTCAAAATATCTTGGAAATGAATGATGTAAACAAGAAAATATATAATTCAAAAAAAAGGAGAAAATGCACTGGCTCTGAATAAGAGTCTTTTCTGTAGCACGTCCAACCTTTGCTTTAAAACCTTTAGGGCCAGGAATTGCCATGTGTTGAAACAGACCATTCCTCTCTTCAGTGGTTCCCAATGTTTTAAGTTCAGCCTTTACCTCAAACCTGTTTGTAACATGTACTCATTGTTCCTACGTCTACTCTCTGGACCAGGCAGAAGTTCATTACTTTCCATTATTTAGAGACTGTGGATCCTTCTCCTCATCTTTCTCACCTCACCCTATATACACTTCTTTTTTTTTTTTTTTTTTGGAGAGGGGAAGACTGGGCAGTTGGGATTAAGTGACTTGCCCGAGGTCACACAGCTCATAAATGTTAGGTGTCTAACGTAGGATTTGAACTCAGATCCTCCTGATTCTAAGGCCTGTGCTGTATTCACTGTGCCACCTAGCTGTCCCTATACACACTTTTCCAGACTAAAATCCCACAGTTCCTTCAGCCTGTCTCCATGGCATGATTTTTTGGCCTTTCAGTCTGTCCTTGCTTAACAAGCTTTTCTCTCCAATTAGTGAATGACCTATCGATTATCAATGAATAGTTAAAATTTTATTTCTTGACTTTGCAACATAATTAAAATATCAAACTACTTTTATTTAGCATTATTAAATGAGATAGATACCCACTATTTTTTGAAAAGGACTTTTTAATGGGGACCCTGAAATTTAATTCGAAAAATTCTACAAGCTATCCTAGGGTGTGGATGATGGAGGTGGTTTCCAAAACAAGACTAGACCTATGGGTAGGTCACGCATTTGTCATGATTCTTCAGCCTGGTGTAGTGGAGAGAAAATGGGCCTCAGGGCCGGAGCGACCGGATTCAGGCCCTGCCAGCCGTGGTGCTGGCATTCATGGGGCCTGGATTGTGACTCTGGGCCGGTGACTTAAGTTCTCAGCTTTAGGCAATTCTCTAAAACTGTTAAATTGCAAAAAAGGTGCTGACCTGGGTTAGTAGAGGGAATTTCCTATAGGAGAATTCAAGATACTGCTGAAAAAATCACAAGTACCATCCCTACCCCTGCCTGTAGCTGCTGCAGATGGCTTACGTGCCCGCTGTGTGATGCTCGCGTCGTCTCCAGCATCTTTGTCAACGACGAATAACTTATTTTCTGGACTTCTCAGCATTATGTACTTCACCATTAGTCTGACAGATGAGGAGGCATATTCTCATTCGCAGATGAAAAGTGAAGTACATGAAAACATCCATACTGTCTGCTAGGTGGCTGGTTATCAGAAGGGCCAGCTCTGCCACACAGCTGTCAGAGTTACCCGATTATCGGCGCTAGTTCTGGGCACCGCGTGTTAGGGAACACGCGCAGCTTCTCAACAAAGTTACGGCACATTCTTTACTAGTACTTTTGTGGGTCAGATTTGGTTTCAGAAATAATTCCAGCGTACCAGCTGTTTTATTCTTATGACTGTTTTTGTGATAAGAACAGCCATACACTGTTTTAATTTTGTTAGAAGTTAAGAAGAAAAATATGCGTCAGTTGATGGAGTTTTGGGGCAAATGGTCTCGGTCGAGTGAAAACTTAAGCGTCGTTAGCTAGTCCTAAAAGATGATGTTTTTTTATGAGTTTGTTTTAAGCTGAGAACGTACAGCATTCCTCGAGCCAAACTTAATATTTTGAATATTCTACAATCTTAAATTAATCTGTATTTGCTCAAAAGGGATCATAACTTACCATGCGTTATCAGACGTCCCATTTGCTAATTGTCCTAGGATTTCGTTTTTATCAAGTGCTTATGGTTGTGTATGTTTAATAAGCAATCAGGATATAGTTTTAATGTTGAGAAAGATCTTAAAAACCATCAAGTTCTGAAACACCTCCTCGTTGTACAGATGAGCAAGCTGAGAGGCTGTGACTTGTTCAGGGTCACACAGGGTGGCAGGTGGGATTTGAACCCGGGCCTTCTGATACCACATCTAACACTCCTTCCTCTCTCCTGTGCTACTTCCAGATCATTTGTAAAAACAGGTGGGGGGGGGGGTACGGGGAGTGGGGCTCAGAGGCCAGACTTGACATTGGCCTAGCGGTCGTGGGACAGCAAGTCCCTGAACGTCTCTGAGCCTCAGGAAGCGGCGTTAAGACTGCGTGCTGAACACAGCTGTCATCTAGGTCTGCAGGGAAGCTCTTCAGCGTTTGGTGTAAATAGCTCCAGTAGATGGATGATAAAATACGGTTTTCCTGGATTCATAGGTTTGGGGTTGCCTGCCTTTATTCATTGTCAGTGGGGGTGATGGCAGGGGTAAGAGTCTGGGTACGGTCAGCGGAGGAATCTGGCCATCATGAAGATGGCAGTGCTTCCCTAGGCATGTTTGAATGTTTTTGATTTTGATTTGGGTATAAATTTACTTGGTTATATACAAACGTTTCCTGTCTGGGGATTTTTTTTAATTAAATATTATTCCTCTTGCGATAGAATCTGTTTGCATTGGCTGGTGATGAAGAGCCGGAGGTACGTAAAAATGTGTGTCGGGCGCTCGTGATGCTCCTGGAAGTCCGAATGGATCGCCTGCTTCCTCATATGCATAATATAGTTGAGGTAATTATTAATTAGGGTTTAATCATGTGACTTCCTAATTTTACAAAATCTGGAAATGTTTTCTTTTGCATCTACTGTGACTAGTTAGCCTTTTTTTTTTTTATAAAAATCTTTATTAATTTGTAGCTTTACTTTTCGGTGTACATTTATTTTAATTTTTAGTTAGTTCTTACTAGAGTGAATTGTAGTTTTCAGAAGGTTTGTTTAGTTGAGTCAAGATTACAACGTCTGCTGTATGGCGTTTGTGACTAAAGCATTGTAATGACTGTATTTCCTCGGCGTAACCAGGATAGTTGATCTGATGCGTGTATGGTTTGCCATAGAGGAGTTTTGGGTCTCATAGATGTCACTCATCAGGAGTCGGCAGCCTCAGAGAATTGATTACAGTTTTTAAGAGGTCTTGGCAGGCGTTTGCTGTCGTGCCGTGCACCTGTAAACCAGACTAGTTAACATCAGTCGTTATTGTTTTAAGGTTATTTATATACATTGAGGAAAATTCTTGTTGCATGATTGCTCCACCTTTATGTATTTCTATTTAATGAGCGCCATATCAACGATTACCTTGTTTCCAGTGGTTCTGGTCGCAGTTGTGTGCATGCTTTGGCCACAGAGACTCTCATATTAGTCAGGACGTGGCCGTCGAGCGAGTGCACAGAATCAGAGGACTTTAGGTACTGGAAGGGAATGGGCTCAGCACAGATGGAGACCGCCACCCTCAGAAGATGAGGTGTCTGAGGACAAATGAGGTTCCATGTAGATAGTTAGCTTGGTCTGTGGGGAGTCGGTCGTGGAATATTCATTAAATGCTTACGGCATCCAAGGGGCGGCTTTGTACCCACCAGCTGTGGACGGGGTGAATTGGAAATGACCGGCAAAGAGGAGGCACTAGAACGAAGGGGGAGTGGGAAAGGCTTCTAGGAAAAGGAGAGGTTTTGGCCACAATCTGAAAGAAGCCAAGGTGGCAGAGAGGAGGGAGAAGATCTTTCCGGGCATAGGGAACAGCCGGTAAAAATACCAGTCAGGAGATGGCGTGTCTCGAAGAATAGCGAGGCTGGCGTCGCCGGATCAGAAAGCACCTTGAGTCGTCAAGGTCAGGGGCGTGAGGTGTAAGAAGACTGGAAAGGGGGTTTCAGGGGCAGTTTGTAAAGGCCTCTGGAAGCCAGGCAGAATTTTACATTTAGTCCTGGGGGTGAGAGGGGATCACTGGAGTTTCTGTTGGGGTGTGGCGGAGAAGGGATGGATAGGTTCAGATTTGCACTTTAGGAAGATCACTCATCAGGTGATATTTGTAGAGCTCGTGGCTGACACTGAAGCACAGTCCACATTCTAACTGGTTTTATTTGAAGGCCTCATTCTCAGCGCAACATGGCCTATAGCAGGCCCTGCCTGGGTCTATGCCTGTGACTGCAAAGCACAGGAATAGGGAGGTTTGGTGGCTTCTGAGGGATTCGGAGAGAATTTCTAGTGGAGCGACTCAGGGAGTTGATTGGAATGGGATTGCTGAGCCGTTTGCAGGGTTGAGTTAAGTAGCAGGACAGAGGGGCTCGGGAGGGCGTGACACGCCGGACCCGGACCCGGATCTGCACCGGCAGTCTGGCTAATGTCTCACACCCTTCCTTTGTCTTTACAGTACATGCTGCAGAGGACCCAGGATCAAGATGAGAATGTGGCTTTGGAAGCTTGTGAGTTCTGGCTCACTCTGGCCGAGCAGCCCATCTGCAAAGACGTCCTCTGCAGGCATCTCTCCAAGTAGGTGGAGCCTCCGCACGCTGTTAACGCTTCAGTCTGCGTAGTTATTGCCCCGTTCGTTTTGGAGTTATTGAGGGGCTGTGAGGTATTTTTAATAATTGTCCTTAATACGGACAGTCCGGATTGTGTTTGTGCCAGACTCAGCTGAAATACTCGGTCACAATACTCGCAGTTTATGTGCCTTCCCATTCCTGCCCAGCCCCGCTCGGGGGAGGAAACACTCTTCCTCCTCCTCGAGCCCTCCCAGGGCCCTTTTCCTGGACGTCTGCTTTGCTTCGGTCACTCAGCGCTCTGGGGTTGTGCTTCTCTTTGGATATAGCACACCTGTCTGGTGCACACTGCTCACTCTCCTGTCTTTGTATCCTTAACACCTAACACACTGCAATCAAATGTGAATCGAGGAGTAATGCAAGGCAGATAGACAGAATGTGTGGCAGAGAGACCGTGGGAGGTGGCAGAGGAAGGCTTCCTTGGAGAACGGATCTTAATGACAAGTGGCTTCTGAACCAGGGTGGGGGGAGAGGGAAGAAAAGCAGTAGTGAGACCGCAGGCCAGACTGGAGCAGCGGGTCTGTACGGAGGTTGCAGACGTTCCCACCAGGCCAGTGGTGTAAACAAAGGGGTGGGAGTTAGAATGGGTATGGCTAGCGCAAGGACACTGAGGACACCAGTCTGACTGGGTAGCTCAGAGGCAAGAGGCAGGTGAATGTGGTGCTAGGTCAGGCAGGATTTTGAAGACCACGATGAAGAAGTTGGACTGAATCCAGTCAAAAATGGGAGGCCATGGTGGGTCCTTAAGCAGGGGGGAGATGTGAAGAAAGTCGTATTTCAAGAAAGTATTTGGATACAAAGAGGTGATTTGAGAGGATGCGGTGAAATCTGGATTCTACAAGCAGGAGGCCAGTGAGGCTGATCGTGACTTAGAAAGCTAGGAGTACGGTTATTAAAAAGAATTCGTCTTTAAGCACTTCAAAAAGGATACAAATAGCCTTTAAATGAGATGGTGTATGTATATAATTGGTAGATTTTTCCTAATGATTTGTGGTGAGTTGTAATTCTATGTTGACATCACTTTTTCGCTCACCCAGATGTGTCTGTTGGGGCTGTGAGTTCACTTTAATTCTAGCCTAAATCCTAACCCCACCTGGGCAAGCCTTCATTCTGAAACCACGTGCGCCAAAAGCTCACATTTACGTAGCCCTTTTTAGGGTTCCAAAGCTCATTAGACAAATATTATTTGATTCTTAGCACAAATCTCTAAGGTGGGTCCTGTTACCTCCATTTTTCAGGTGAGAGAAATCAGGCTTACGAGGTAACTAAAGTAGGGTTGCAGAGCCAGCTAATGTCCCGGTTGGGGTACTCACACCCAGGTCCTCCTGATTCTGAGGTGAGATCCTCTTTCTCTGCCACGCTGCCCCTCCAGACATACCAACAAATTACAGTAAACACACTTTGAGTAGCTAGACTTTTTCTGCTTTTAGAGTCCCTCTTAAGTGCTGCTTCCACCCCTCACTAAAATTGTTAATGCTTTAAATCACGGTCTGCCGAGGCAGCACGTCAGAATGTTCCTGTAGGTCTCTGTCCATGTTGATCCCACAGCTCAGGTGGAATCTTTTCCTTCGCTGGCACACTGGACACACAGAATCAGAATCAGGACCAGTGAGGCCGTCCACCTTATTCCACAAAGGGGATCTGAATGTCCACAGCCCCTTAGTTGCGGGCACCTTTGGGAATCTGGCCAGCCTCCTCAGAAGAATGGTTTTAAATATGTAAAGGAAGTGCTGAATTTCACTTAGAGGTCACAAAAGAAAGAGGAAATTTCTTTCCTGTCCATATGTCCATATTCACAGATAAGTGGGGGTGGGGGGAGGTCCACAGACCCCTGCTTAGAACTTCTTCCTGTCTTTGGTGATCAGTCGTAAAGCTTTAAAACCTTCACCTCCACAACAAATCCACGGACGTTTCTTGCTTTCACAACCACAGAAGGTGCATTGTGAAACACAACATTGGAATAGGCAGCTGGGTGGCATGGCGGATGTAGAGCTGGGTCTGAAGTTGAGATCTGAATTCAAATCCTGCTGCTTAGAGCCACATAACTTTGCATCAGGTACCACATCTGTAAGATATGTGCAGAAATGCATCTCGCTCTGCTCCGGGGCTGTGTGGAGTAGATGAGATAATGTGAATTAAAAGTCATTTTGTAAAACTTAAGAGTGTTATATAAATGCGAGCTATTAAACTTAGCCTTTACAGAAGAAGAAGAAAGATGGTGCTGGAGCGTGAAGCTTAAAATGGTTCTTAGACATCTTAAGTGGCTCGATCTGATGAAGAGATCATGGCTTCACGTGTTTAACACATAAATAGGGCTTTGTCATACGGAGTTTAAAATTGTTATCAACGGTGTTCAAACTATGACTGTTATCCTTTGGTGGAAAGGGGGCTTACATAAGCACACTTAAGCACATCCTTGAACACATTCTAGACTTGATGCATCCAGATGAATGAGGTTTAATTATACGAGCATTTTCCTTAGTGTTGAGACAGTCGTTCTGCCGTCCTCGGCTCCGGGATTGTGAGGGCTGAGGTCGAACTCAAGGGTCTCTCTGTTCATAGGCCTCCTGGCTGCATTTTTGCTTTTTGAAATGAAGCTTCTGTAGAACAAAGTGACTTCCCCCTCCTTCTTTAGGACAATTGAAGGGAATGATGGACATTTAATATAGAAGAGGGCAGTCTTAGGAAGGAGGCAGTGATAATTGTGCTTCAAATATTTAAAGAGACCTGTGTAGGATAAGAATTATGGGGCTGTTCTGCCTTAGAAAATAGAACTAGAGGCATCAGAATTCATTCTCTCAAATAAGATTTGGGTTCAGTTAGAGGGAGAAATGTTACAAAGCTATTGAAGATAGAAGGTATTACTTTTTTTTTTTCCTTTTTGAAGAGGGGAAGGCAGGCAGTTGGAGTTTGAAGTGACTTGCCCAAGGTCACACGGCTAGTAAGTGTTGAGTGTCTGAGGTTGGATTTGATCAGGTCCCCGATTCCAGTGCTGGTGCTCTCTATATTCAGTTCCCCACCCGGCTGCCCCTGGATGACCATTGGAACACTTAGAGGTTCTTTAAAGTATTTTGTGATAAAGAATGAAACTTGAGAATCTTTATTGCTCTCATTCTGTCGTCCTCACGAGTGGCGTCTGAATAGAACCTTGAATCTTTCTCATTATCGTTAGACAGCGATTCGGCCCGTTCCGTTGAGCAGTTTGGCCGACACGACAGTCAGTGGTTACATTTTTATCATTGCCGTAAGTGCCTGTATAAAAGATCAGAGAGCTTTCAGAAGAACACGCTCTCTTCACTAGGTCATCAAACCAAACAAAAACTTGACAGACGGCGGCAAAATGGAAGCGGAACAAGATGGGTAAAATCAAAGCAGCTCTTGTCTAGGAGCTCTCAGAATGAAGCTGTGTTCTGAATTCTAATTATGGCACCTACTGACTGTGTGTGGAATTCCTCTACTACGGGGTGGAACGATGGGTCAGATCACGCTGCTGTGGGTAACTCTACAGAACTCGTCGTAATTGTGGCAGCGGCATCCGTCGTGACTTCCGTGGAATTGAGCAGGAGCTTGGGGGCTTGATGCGAAGACCCCGAGAAAAGCTAAATGGGTGTTTTCCCTCTCATCTCTCTCTATATATATCCTTTGTCAGATCCAGACGTTTGCAGGGCCCTCTATGGAAGAGCATTTGGAAGACAGCCAGTCTCCCATAGGTGCTCCTCATTCTTCCGTCCTCCACTCCCAGAAAGAGAAAGTACCAAATTTGTCTTGAAGGGAAAAAGATGTCACCCAAGGGTGGTCTCTGAGGTGCACAGGGTGTTCACGTGCTCCCTCAGGGAGCATTTCCTTCCCCACCACACCCTCCTTTGTGCTTGAACTGCAGGGGGGGGGGGGGCAGAGACCCGAGAAGTAAACATTATCAGTGATAATCAGCATCCAGTAAACAAGGCCTCCAGGTGGGGCCTGCCTGATTAATTCTGACTAATGAGCAAGTTTAAAAGTTTGGGATTAAGTGTCACCTTTGGTATTGGCGTCAGTTCTGTTATGAGGAAAAGGCGATTAGTACAGAATTATTACTGGAGCCTGTTAACGCTGCGGTTTAATTTTTTGTGCCTATTAATGTTTATCTTAATGTTTTTTAACAGGTTGATTCCCGTATTAGTGAATGGCATGAAGTACTCGGAAATAGATATTATCCTACTGAAGGTAACAACATTGAACTGTTTGTTTACGTGTGGGGAAAAGTCATCTTGATAATCACATATTAAGGCAGAGGGTTTGAGAAAGAATTTACTTAAATTGACGAGTATAAGGTATTTTAAATGGAGCTGTTTAGTTTTTTGTTACCTAAGCTTAAATGCAATAAAAGTTTCCTGCTTGCCTCTCTTCTCTTTAAAAACTACTTTTTATCTGTGCTCTCAACAATTTTGAACTCTCAGATACATTCACAAATAAAGCTGATTTGTAATTTAGATTTCCGTGGGTCCAGACTTCACGTTGTACTAATTTAGAAATGGGATGTCAGATAATCTGCTTCTATATGTTCTTCTTTATAATGTTCTCTGATTATTCAGTATGCTTTTTCAGAGTCCAAAAGTGTATTTACTCTATGCCATTTAGAGGGCAGGGGATTTTTGTTTTCAGTTTTACCCTTAGAAATTTTGTCGCGGGAATAATCTTTAACTTGATAATCTCTATATACTCACACGCACACACATACACACATGCAACATTCTTTTTGCTAGAATGTTAGATTAATCATTTCATTTAAATTAGGAATCCTGGACCCTTTTTTTGTCGGGGGCTCCTTTAACAGTTTGCTGGAATCTCTCTCCCCCCCGTCCTCCCCCGAATGTTTTTAAATGAATATAAGAAGATATGAAGTGTTAGAAAGGAAGCTAATCAAGCTCAGTATGACAGTGGGCACATGGAATGACCAAGCATAGGAAAAAAGGCAGGTCTGAGGGATTTTGTTACAGTCGTCCTCAGATGAGACCTGTCATGTCCCTGGTGAGGACAAGTTTCTTAATTTTTTTTTGCCTTTTGGAAGGATAGTTGGGGTTAAGTGACTTGCCCAAGGTCACACAGCTAGTAAGTGTGTCACATGTCTGAGGCCAGATTTGAACCCATGTCCTCCTGACTCTGGGGTTGGTGCTCCATTCGCTGCTCCAGCTAGCCACCCTTTTTATTTTTGGCTGGGTGAGTTTCTTGAAGCTTTACTTTCAGTCCACTTTTGGGGTCTATGGCCCAGATAGTCCTGCTTCTTCTGGTTAACACACGTGATGTTTAGGTTGAGGCTGCATTATTTTTTTTTGTTTTAGTTGTTAATCGGTTAAAATAGGGTTTACTGAGCACATTCAGCTGTTTGGATGCTGTGAATCTACCGAGTAAGGGGACGGCAAGACGCAAATGCATGCGTTCTCAAGGCAGCGTTGAATGAATGTGCTGGTGAAGTGGAAGGTCACGCCCCCTGCCCCCCAAAAAGAGAGGGCTGCTTCTTTGCAGAGCAGACGGGAGCCCCCCTCAGCCTTCCTGGGAGCTGATGGCTGATGCGTAAATCAGTGAAGGGAACGGATCTGTACGCTAGCGCAGGCCTCACGTTTACTGCCGTTTATCACCGTAGCCCATGAACACTGTTCTGTTGGCCCAAACAGGGGGACGTGGAAGAAGACGAAGCTATTCCTGATAGCGAACAGGACATTAGGCCTCGCTTCCATCGGTCGCGGACGGTGGCTCAGCAGCACGACGAAGACGGCATCGAGGAGGAGGAGGAGGAGGACGACGAGCTCGATGATGACGACACAATATCGGACTGGAATCTAAGTAAGGCAGACCGCAGCGCGGCTTGGGCGTAGATGCCGCGTGGCTAATGCGCTTCACAACCGTCCTGTGAGCTCTTTACTAAGATGAGGACCGGGGGAGGGCAGGGAAGGTACAGAACCTGGTCAGTCCCCAGAGCCGCTGAAACAGGCGGCGCTTGAGCTTAAAGCGCCGCCCAACGTCAGAGAAAACGACTTGTGTCCCTACGAGCGTAGGCTCCGCTTACCTGCGGAGACGGCCCGAATTGTAGAATCCAAAGTCCTTTTTCGTTATTCTTTTGGATCCGAATAAGAACTCTGGGAAGTAGGTTGGACTCGCCCTGCTAAGATTTCTGTAAGGTTTTGTGAGGCGGCGCATTCTCATTTGACAAAACGGGCAGTGAAGTTTGGCTTTTCATTGAGGTGAGTTGGCTGAACTGCAATGTGATTGCAGGCTTCTCAGAAAAAGCAACGTTATAGATTCACGGTGTACATTTAACAAGCTTTGCTGTCGCATATTCAGTTCTTCCTTTACCTTCAAAACTATAGTGTGTCCGGCCCATTTTATCCTTTTGTTGGGGGGTTTATTTTTCCTAAACAGTTTCAGTTCTCCATCCGGTTCCTTCGTGCCGATACGCTGTAGGAGCCTTGGAAGGAATAGCGGCGTGTCTACTTTACCAGTGTGTTTAGACGCTTGTATTCTGAACATTTGGTTAGATCGTCACAAGTTCAGTTGAAATTTACCATTTATAACCAGTATTTTTGCATAAGAATCACAGGAGGAAAAACTACCGCCAGTTAGCATTCGGCCAGTTGTTTATCCCATATCGACCTTTGTGTGTTTGGTGCTGTACTAAACTTACCCAGTTTGAAAGCACCCATTAGATTTGGGAGCTCTACATAATTGGTAGGCCCTGTCACAAGGGGCTGTCTTGTTTTTTAATGACTTTCTAGAATAATTTCATGTGTGAAGTGATGCCTTTTTTTAAAAAACCAGTCATTTTAATCAGGAAAATTTATGCAGTGTTATTGAGTAACTAAATTTGAATCATTCCTTTAGGAAAGTGTTCCGCCGCTGCTCTGGATGTCCTGGCAAATGTGTTTCGTGATGAACTTTTGCCCCATATTTTGCCCCTCTTGAAAGAACTGCTTTTTCATCCTGAATGGGTAGTTAAAGAATCCGGCATCTTGGTCTTAGGAGCAATTGCTGAAGGTAAGTGTAAGAGTCTGGGATATTCTACTTTTAAATCCTTAGTAGACTCACCTTATAAAATTGTAAGTTTTCTTTTAAAGAGTTATCGCTGCCCAGTTAATTTTTAATTTGGTATTAACCAAAGGACAGCAGAATATTTCTGTCTCTTCCAAGTTACGGTGCCTTTGTCTTTACTCCAGTTCTTTAACAACACGTCCCCCTCTCAATTGAACTTTTACTTGTAGCAACAAGAGGGCAGACAGCCTCGAGCAGAAGTGGGGAGCACAGTCATTGTATCTGATACACGTGGGCCTTCACCTTTCTTTAGGGAGAAGTATAACACTATCAGTTTTTTAAATGACACGATGTAAGTATTTTATTGCACTGAAGTTGACAAACAAAAATCAGAGTCGTGTGGCCGCTCCCTTCGACGTTGTATACCCTCCATTCGACCCTCCACACCCGAATATCTACTCCATTCTCGTCTGTGGGGTGATGGATGGAAGGGAGCCGCAAAGACGCGGACTCATCCACTGTGTTCCCTGAATAAGTCTTTTAACCTCTGTTTTCCTCATCTATAAAGTAAAGGGGCTGTACTCAATTCTTCCAATCCCTTCCAATTCTAAATCTTGATCCTGCGTTCTGTGCATAAATTTACCACAAGGTAACATCCGACTTGGTCTTCATGTTAGGTAAGTAATGCCCTTGGGATGTATTGACTACCCATTGGTTGTCTCTCATACTTCCCATGTGACTATGGCACCATACATTTTTTGGTAGCATCTTTTCCATTACTTTTCCTGTATAATTTCTCAGCAGTAGTGCCTTGGGGCCCGCTGTTCTGCCCCTTTCTTTCTATCACCTTTGTGTGGTTTTCAGCTGAAGTTCTTGGGAGACCACAGTATTCTGTGACTTGTAACTATACGTCACCAGAAGAATGCTGGCGTGAAGAAGCTAGGACTGACAGCACACGGCACCTCTGAATTACTGTGTTACGGCGGAGGGAGCTTTGTTCTGAGCCCTTCGATGGCTCCATTGCATAGCAGTCGACCGCAGCTCTGCCCCGGTCAGACCGAGTCTTCCCACGTTTGCCGCCAGCTGTGGTCATTGAAGGCATTAATAAAGTATCTATAGCTTTACAAGAAAAGTTATTTGAGTCCGTGCTGTTTTATTATTTGGTTAGTAATCACATTTTCAAATAAACGATGGACGTCGCTCATCCTTTAGTGAATGCTTCATGTGTATGTTTATATATACATGTGTGTGTTTACATGTATATACATGCAGTTTATGAGACGCTGAAGCCATTTTATGGACATTGTTTAATGGTTTTCGTTAATTTGGAATAGCGGACGGTGTCCCGTCCCCCCCTTCTGGGAGACGTTTAGCAGATAAAAGCCTAGTTTCATTTATTTCTTGCCACACTCGCTCTAAGTTAAGTAGCTGTACAATTACCCTCATCTCTGCTTCAGCCTTTATTGGCAAATTGATGTTGATCACGTTTGAATTAACATTTACTCTATTGAGGAAATAGTTTTATTTACTGAGCTCTTATGGTTCATCATTCTGTACTTTGATATTCTTGCTTACAAAAGCCTCATAAAATTTTTTAAGGTACCCCTAGAGCATGAGATGGCGTTCTCCATATGAGCTTGTTTGAAGATCAGAGTGACACCGTGAGTCGCAAGCGTGCTATTAGACCTTGGAAACCATAATGAGAGAAGAGGGGGTTTGGGAGGAAGTGGCCATAGCTGTCCCCCAAAACTGTCCTACACCCGCTTCATTTGCTTAGGGATCTCTTCAGTTCCCATTTGTATGCTGATGATTTTCAAATTTACTTATACATCTCCAACTTCCATCTCCCATCGCCAGTTGCTTAAAACTCAGGCTGAGCAGAAGTGAGCTCTTCTTTTCCCAGGTCCTCCCCTTTCTAACTTTTGATGTTGAGGGTGCTGCTGTCCTTCAGTAGCGCGGGCTCCTGATGCACAGATACCGTCGTCTGCTCCTCACCGTCCCCACCTCCCCCACCTGCCATGTCCAGTCTGTGTCCAGATCTTACATATGCCCCCTTTTCTCCTCTTGATATTTCTACCACTCGGGCTGCCTTTGACTCAGCGGTTCTCAACCTGTGGGTCGTGACCCCTTTGGGGTCAAACAGGATCACCTAAGACCATCAGGAAACACATATTTTCAATGGTCTTAGGAACTGAGCCACCGCTCCTCTGTCCGTCTCCAGGCGGGTCCACCCACATGCAAGTATCAATGGAAGGGTGAGAACCATTGCTTTACCTCATGCCTGGGCTATTATAAAGTAACAGTGTGCTCACGCTCATTGGTCTCTTGGCCTCAAGTCTCCCCACCCCTGTCTGTCCTTTACTCAGCTGTTAAATTGATCTTCCTCAATCGCAGGTCTGACCATAGTGCTTCCTCCTCCCCTACCCCATTCAGCCAATGGTAGGCTCAGTCACAACCTGACCCTTCCTGTCCTTCTACCTTTCTGCTCTCCTTACCTTACCATGCACTTGCCAGTCCAGTGAAAATGACCTGTTTCTAAATAAGACGTCCGTCTTCCAGCTCCAGTCACTTGGCACGGATTGTCTTCTGTGCCTTGAATGCTCTCCCTGCTTCCTTCAGGTCCCAGCTAAAACTTCACCGGCATAAGAAACTTGTGATTCCTTTTATGGCTTCCAGCCTTCCCACTATTAGTAATCTCCAGCTGATCTTGTATGTAGCTTATCAATACATCATCATTGGAATCTGATTTCCTTGAGGGCCAGGGGCCGGTTTTTGCCTTTCATTGTAAACCCCCCCCCCCCACCCCCGCTTAGCGCAATGCCGGGCATGGTGTAGGTACTCAGTAAATATTTGGTGATTTGGAGTATCAAATTTTTTTTTTTTAGTAATTTTTTTTTTGCTTTTTTTTTTTTTGGAGGGCAGTTAGGGTTAAGTGACTTGCCCAAGGTCACATGGCTAGCAATAATTTTTTATTAAAAAATACAATGAATTTTGTTGGGTGATTGCACACCTGGAGTTAATCAGTGGCTGGAAGTCAGTGATGATCCATTTTAGGCAGATGGCATATGCGACGTTTGAACCGGTGCCTGTTTCCTTCTCTGTTTTTAGGATTTATGTTTAAGGAATCTGTATCTCGTTCTTTGTCCTTCAGTTAAAGTCATAAGTTTCCTTTCTCCAGGTCCAGGGCTGATGGGCCCTTTTTTTGCCTTTGAAGCCTTGGTTATGTCGAATGCTACTTGAAGAGGGAGTTGGGGCTGTGCCCGGGTGTCATCTCGTCTGCAGATTATTTTGTTTTAATGCTATTTGCTTGTCTCCCAGTTGGCTAATCCTTTCCAAATGGGAAGTAGCTCGTGTCGGATTTATTGTAAAAGTTTGTAATCTCCTCTTCTTTGTTTTTTCAGGTTGCATGCAGGGTATGATACCCTATCTGCCTGAGCTCATTCCTCACCTCATTCAGTGCCTCTCTGATAAAAAGGCCCTTGTGCGTTCCATTACGTGCTGGACCCTTAGCCGCTATGCACACTGGGTCGTTAGCCAGCCCCCAGACACGTACTTGAAGCCACTCATGACAGAGTTACTCAAACGCATTCTAGACAGCAACAAGAGAGTGCAAGAAGCTGCCTGCAGGTAGGCGATGGGCTTAAATCATAAATAACTCACCTTTTCCTTCGGGGCTGATGCTAGTTGCTGGGTAAACTATTCAGCGTCTCTTCAGGGTCCTTCTGGGTCATAAACCTGACACATGAGATCCCTTAGCAGTCATTTTAATCAAATTAGCAAATTTCAGTTTATAAAGTCACTTTTTGAATATATTAATGTTTAAAGCCTATTTTCTTACTGCCCTGTTTACGTGTTTTCCTTGATGATAAAGCTTTAGGAAGCTCTCTGATTAACAGGTCTGTTTACAAGAAATTTGCATTACTTGTTTTTACTGTTTAACTTTTTAGAAAAACTTTATTTGCTTGGGGAAAAAAATTGACTGACAATTTGAGAGTATCTCCCTAGGAACAGAGGGAAACAGGAAGGAATTTAATTTAAAGTTTTGGGGGGGGGGGTTGTTTTGCTCTTTTTTTTTTTTAAACATCATTCATATTCTACGCCTCCAAATTTTTGCCTATTGCTTATAGTCGGCCTTCTAGTAGTTTTCAAAATTTGGGCTAGCCACAGAAATAATGGCCCGGATTTAGGCTCACATTTCTCATTATTTCCCCCCCCCAGCACTTTGCAAAAGTCAGGACCTTGTTTTAAAACCGCTAACCTTGATTGTCTTTAGGCCAGTTTCTAGGTGACACTGTTGCATTTTAGCTTCTTTTTTTTTTTTTTCTTTTTGGAGGACAGTTGGGGTTAAGTGACTTGCCCAGGGTCACACAGCTAGTTTTTGTGTTAAGTGTCTGAGGCTGGATTTGAACTCAGGTCCTCCTGACTCCAGGGCCGGTGCTCTATTCACTGCGCCACCTCGCCAACCCCCTGTATTTAGCTTCTAATGTTTATAGGAATGCTTGTATCCCATTTTCCATTTCCCCCAGGTAGGAGATCCCACACCTACTGTTCTCAACCACTGATCTTATGTAAAAAGGTGTTTGGATCTTCCGTTTTTAGAATTACTTTGCAGGCTGAGATTTAGGGATGTTCCTGTCCTTGAGCGTAAGTCCTTTGACATAAAGGTTCTAGTTTTCTGGAAGGTACTTAACATATTTTGGAGTCCTTATTTCTGGTTGTAATTTCTACAACCAGATATCCTTTCATAGCCATTTCTTAGCAGAACACTTCACTCTTGCCTCTTTTAAATCCGTTCCAGTTGCTAAAATGATTAAGGGGTGATGAACATAATGGAAAAGGAGAACATTAAACATATAAAGAAATAACATTGTAAATAAATTTTTCAAAATAGGAAGTAAATTGGTAAAACAACACGCTGGTAGGCCTTCTCTGTCGCGGCAGTGAGAGGATTAAATTTTTTTGGGAACCAAGGTTTTAACATAACCAGTAGCTAGTGTATGTTTAAGTCTGCCTTAGAAAGCTGTCTGTGAGCTCTTCATGGCGTGACCTTGGGCAAGTCACCTCACTGGGCCCTTATTTGTAAAATAGGATGGTCTTTAAGGTCACTGACATCTCCCAAATCTGTGATAGACTGATTTCATGTTTGTCCCTAGATCTTCTAAAAGAGAAGCCGCACAGTTAATTAGGAGACAGTTTCAGTTGCAGGACTTGATCGCTAGACTTGACGTGATCGAGTCAGTAGGCCGCTCGTCTCGCGTCTGAGAAGTGCGTTTCTCTCTTCTTTGCGTCTTCTGCTTCTTTACGCAGGCCTGTTAGGCTCAGAGTGCTCTGAAGCTGCGGCCCTTGGCTTCACGGAATGCCCGTCAGTGCTGCTTCTCTGTACCTCATTGTGGGCCTTGTGTGAATTGTCCTGTTTATCTCACTCTGCATCGGGTCGCACACTCTTCCCGTGATTCCCTGAATCCTGTGTATTTGTGGTTTGTTGAGGCGCGTCACAGCTTGTTGGCCTACTCCCCGGCAGGTTCCCTTAGGTTAGGATTGTTTGCAGAGGCTAGATTGTGAGACAACTTTATTTCATTGTGTTTTGTCATCCCGAGGTCTGATCTCTGGATCTGGAAGTAACGAGAGGCTAAATGGTACCGACCTGGCAGGCCTAGGAGTGAACGAGGGGATGAGAATGGGAACTTGGAATAATTTTTTTAAAAAGAGCAGTTTCTTGGGGGTGTTGTGGGTTATAGAGTGCTTGTAGAAAGTAATGATGTATAATATGTCACCATGTACATTTCTCTGTTATAAATTTTTTACTGTAATAGCCAGTTCTCTCTCTTTTTTTTTTTTTTTTTTTAATTCTCAGTGCCTTTGCTACCCTGGAAGAGGAGGCTTGTACGGAACTCGTTCCCTACCTTGCTTATATACTTGACACCCTGGTCTTCGCATTTAGTAAATACCAGCATAAGAATCTGCTCATTCTTTATGATGCCATAGGAACATTAGCAGATTCTGTAGGGCATCATTTAAATAAACCGGTAAGTGTACGTCTGACAATTTTAAGAGAAGGAAACACAGCTTAGTTGGGTTATAAATGATAAGTGTTTTTTAACTACATGCATCTAGAACGCAGAACATAGGTACATTAGAAAGGTGTTGTTCTGTTATTAGTCCCTTTAACTTAATGCACAGGTTTTCTACTGTGAAAGTCAAACGGAGGATAAAAAGAAACAGCACAGAACCCGGTGAAGCTCCTTGTGACATTTACAGTCGCACCATTGAAGCGACTTCAGTCCCTATTGCAGTTTAGCTCATACAGATTTTAAAAGAACCCAGTTACTTCAGTGCTTAAAGAGGGGATCAAAAGTGTATTATAATTAGAGAAAAAGACACATAAGTGAAACAGAAAACAAGACTGAACCTCATAAAACAATTTTAAAATAAGTTAGCTACAAGAGTAATTATTGTAGCCACCTTGGGAAAGGCTTCCATGGGGGAAATAAACTAGAACTAGACGATTTGAGAATTAATATCGTGCTGGAACAGAAAAGAGAAAGGAGCTGTTCCAGCCAAGATGACCATGATAGATACTCTTTGTGGAAGGGGATGCTGACGATGAGGCTAACATAGCAAAGGTTCAGGCTCGGCGTCTGCCAGCCTGTCATGGCGTGCTGGGCTCAAGAGTTGGGAGAGGAGGGGGATGGGTACGAGGAGGGGGTGCTTCCTACGTGTGCCTGGGCCCTGTGATGAGCACTTGTAAGGGTAAGATATGTACTGCTGTTCCCATTTTAGAGTTGGTGAGACTGAGGCAGATAGAAGTTAAAGGACATGCCCAGGTCCGCACAGCCAGTAAGCTTTTGAGGTCACATTTGAATTCAGGTGTTTGTGATTCCAGACCCAGCGCTCTTAACTGGTGTGCCACCAGTTGTTAGAATTGGGAATACTGAGGTTCCAGTCCTGTCTCTGATGCCTCCATTAACCCTTTGCACTCCGAACCATTCTGGACATTGGCTACCAGCTACTC
>CM053594.1:354292181-354307615 GCA_028646575.1 Pseudocheirus occidentalis
GGAGGAAACAATACGTCAAAGCGTATTGATCCGCAGGATCCACACCACCCATATTTGCCATATATTCTGACACCATTTCAGGCTTACTGACTGTTACGATATGTCCACCGCGTAATGTTCTCTGTGTAGATTGTAGGTTTGTGTTATAATAATTGGTGAGCATGGTAATAATTCTTTTATCTTTTCACGCAAGAAGCGTAGTATTATTCTTTCTGTATGCAACTGTTTTAGTGCTTGAGAGGGGACATCCAAGTGATATGCTAGAATTCCGATGTCCCCTGAGAGGGGACAGCGGAGTGCAAAGGGTTAATAATAAGCATTTATGGAACGTCTGCTGTGTGCCAGACATTAGGGTTACAGAGAGAAGTAAAGCAGACCCCTGCCTTTGATGAGCTTGTGTTCTCTGGGGGGGGACAACACATACAAACACCTAGAAAAATAGGTGCGGAATAAATGGAGGGAGCTTTAGGAGTGGAGACGCTGCTGGCTGGGGGCCAGAGAGGACTTCCATGGAGACGGCAGCGCTCAACCGAGGCTGAAGGAAAAAAGGTGTTGCAGGAGGTAGAATGGAGGAAAGAAGGCATTCCGGTCATGGGGGACAGCCATTTCAGAGGCACAGAGACAGAAAGCGGGGCGTCGTATCAGAAAGGTATCCAGAAGGCCCATTTGGCTAGACTGTGTGTAGAAAGGTAAATGATACCTAATGAGGTGGAAAGGTGGTTTGGGGCTGGGTTATAAAAGGTTTGCAGGGCCCCAAAGAAGACTGTATTGGATCCTGTGGGTAAAAGGGAATCTGCTGAGTAGGAGAGTGGAACATACTTAAGGAGAATCTGTTTGAGAGCTGTATGAAGGATGGCTTCGCAGGGACAGGAGACTCAGGAGGCAGAGGAGGATTGCAAGAGTCCAGGCACGATGAGAGGATGGTGGCTTAAGCTAGGGTGGCAGCCGTGTGAGCAGAGAGAAGGAATTCGATAGGAGAGATGCTGTGGAGGTAGAAATGTTAGTGTATGTTAGCTCACTGGATATGTGAGCTAAGGGAGAGTCGGGGGTGCAGGAGGACTTGGGTTTTGTTAACATGGCAAATTGAAAAGAGGATGGTCTTGATTGAAATAAGGAAGGTCTGGAAGAGGGATGAATGCCAGGGGAGTTAAGGGGCTGTTTTTTGTTTGCTTTTTTGGGTGGGTTGTTTTTTTTTTTTTTTAACCTCTCTGGGATGTCAGTAGATGGTGATGTTCAAAGGTTGTTCAGGATAGGGACTATGGCTGATTGTATATATCTGGGAACCCTCTTCAAAAATCAGCATAATAAAACAGTGGGGACCAAAAAAAGGAAGTCTAGCGAGAGAAGAAGGCTCAGAATAAATTTCTGGTGCGCCCTCACAGTTAGGATATAGGATCTCCTCAGCATATCCTTATTTTAACGAGTTCCAAAACCAGTGGCATCTGATGACATAGCCGCGCAGCTCCTCTTGTCCTGACTCAGGATATGCAAGAGCGTGCTTGGAACCCAGCCTGAGCTGGCCGGCTGTGATAGGACTGTACCCTGACTTGAGTGACAGGCTCTTGAATGGGGGTCTATATGCTTTTATATTCAGAGGGACAAAGAAAACTGACATTCTTTGCCAATGTACCTCTTTGAGTAGACAGACCACAGGAATCTAGATGAGAGCGAGCTCAAGGATTATTAGATTTCCTCGCAGACACGCCGACTATTCCTGTCCTCCCACCTTAGAGAGAAGAGGCTTAGTTTGGCCACAGACATATCAGATCCAAATCTGGGTGAGAGCTGGTGTTGCCAGGAGTGTCTGAGGCACCCCACCCCCACACCCCCAAATACAGTACACTTACCCTTCGTCACTCTTGCTTATTTTAGATAGGGTCATTGAGAATTTGGACATCTGGACCTGTACTGTTTTGCTTGGCTTCTTTTTTTCTGTCTACAGTTAAATAAGGGACATTTTAAATATGTAAAACTTGAAGCCTTTCTACTGTAATTTCATTTTAAGATTGTTTTACCATGGTTTTAGACTATTAGGTAGTCTCATATGTTCATTTAAAGAACTATGTAATAATAGCTGTACCATATCATAGGGTGTGTCCCTGTCTCCCCCAGTCCCCATTATGTCAGGTAAGAAAAAAAAATACAGCTGGGTGATCTGTGATTGAGAATTCAGATGAGATGTAATGTCAGTGTAATTTAGATTTGGAATCCTGGGACCTCGGTTTGTCACTGTCACCTTGCATTTCAGTTTCCTCATTAATACGGGATAGATTCAGTCCCCTCCAGGTCTTAATCCAGCTCTGAGTCCTGCGATCTAATTCAGGGCTTCTTAAACTTTTTCCACTTGCAGCCCCCCTTCAGTGCTTGTTAAACTGGGAGGGTGCAACCCCATGTGGGGCATGACCCACAGTTTAAGAATCACTGATCTAATGAATTGGAAGATAAATTTGAGAGCCTCTTTTCTGTCATCTTTTAAAATCACGCTTAAGTAAATCCTGTTTCACGGAGCGCTTCTCGTGGCCACCTTTCAAGGTGAGCATTTCAGGCAGTCGTGTCCCATTGTACAGGAGCAGATCCCAGGATTAGAGGCATGAGGTGGATTTGCCCTTGGTCCCGCAGCGCTTGTCAGCCCTGACATCAAGCCCAGTGCCCTTCCTGTCACACCGTGCTCCGCTGCCTCTGCAGTGGCGTGGTGGAGCCTGTTGCTATTTCCCTTAAGGCTGATACCGTCACAGCGCATCAGTAGGCTCCTTTTCATCGTGAACATTGAAGATGTCTATGTATGCTGGTCTCCTTAAAAGTAGCACAGTATAGGCAGATGTCCTGGAAAGGGCCACTTCTCTCACCTGATCTTTAGTATTAAAATTGATTCATTTCATCATGAAACCGCCCTTCTTTAAAAAAATGTCTGGTTTTTTTCCATATGAATAGGAATATATACAGATGCTGATGCCTCCCCTGATTCAGAAATGGAACATGCTGAAAGATGAAGATAAAGATCTCTTCCCTTTACTCGAGGTAAGACTGTCGGGAGGAGCAGCCTCAGACTCGGACACAGAGGGGGCCGCTAGACTATGCCCGAGGATTCCTGCGGGCTGCACCTTTCCTTAAAAACCCATATTGTCATTATATGGTATTCTTAGTTACTTTGTTAAGCCTTTCCCGGTTGTGTATTGGTCAGGTCTGTGCTGCGCTCAGAAGCGTTGCCGGCTGTGTTTGGTGACATAAACTCTCACTATCACAGGTGTGGAGAACCAGAAAATAGTTTAGGCTCTAGAATGCAAAAAAGAGATCTTGCAACAGGAGCTACTTACACTTTCAAAAAGGTGTTGCAAAAGAGGACCAGAAAAATGTGACGAAATTCTTACTTAGGATAAATTTTCTTACTTAAAAATGAGTGGCAGCTGGAAATGCAGCTATTCTGAGTTAAACTGGACCTGGGCCCACCTCCCAATAATTTATGTTCAGTATTGGGACAAAATGAAACCGTATGGGTCCTGCAGTTAACAGAAGGAGAATTACTAGGCATAGCAGGAGGCTTTCTCAAAAGCCTGTGTACTGAGGACGTGCCGAGTCGATGCAGCCGTGTTTTCCTGCACGGTCTACATGACTACTGCATGTTTCCTGCATGGCTACTACACAGAGCTCTTCCTGGACCATGTACTTGTCCTGTGGTGACTGAGAAGTGATGTCAGCAGCCTGAGCTTTGAGTCCTCCCAGCCAGTCAGGTCTCTCCAGAATGGTTTCAGTGTCTTTTAAGGAGAAACTAACCTTAATCATTGGGGTCTCTTAAGGTGCCTTCCAATTCTAAACCTGTGATCCTGTGACCCTAGATAACAGGGCTTCCAGATTTTGAAGTTTAAAAATGATTTCTCAAATGTCCTTAAAACAGTCATTGGCATTGAGACTTTTTTTTTTTAATCACTAAGATTATAGTTAGGGGTGTAGAGGCAGAATTACAAAACGTGAAAGATAGGATTTGTAGATATTTGTTGGAAGGACTAAGGAAGGAGATGAGTGTTATGCCCAAGATGACCAGAATTACATAGGTGAATCCTAGTCCTCAGAGCAGACTGAGAATTGTATCTTCTGGCCACTTTGCCGGCTCAGTACTTACTCACATAATATGTGTATTTGATTTGGCTTGATTTTGGTGTGGGTGGTGGGGAGGGCCTGTTCACTGTGCCCCTCAGTCCAGACAGGTGATTGGTATGGTATGAACTGACTCTTCTTTTGGGAATAGAATCATTTGAGAAACCATTGTTCCCGATCACCAACGTGTGCCGGAAATGAACCTTGCTAAAATACAAGTTAAAATTGTTGATATGTCAGATGTGGGGGCACCAGGTTGTCAACTTTGCTTTTGGTGTCAGGGGAGCATAGAGGGAATGACAACAAAAATATCGACTCCTAATACTAATGATGGAGAAATGTTCAATGACATTTGAACAAATGCCCCCCAAAAAGGTATTAGACGCTTATTGTACAATAAGTGCCAAGAGTTGGAGATACAGTTAGAAAGGGCCGGTTAAGTTCCTGCCGTCCTGGTAGAGAAAGGTCGGAGAGGTCGCCAGAGTAGAGCGTAACTGAGTGTGGAGCCGTCAGTCATAAGGTGGATGAATACTCCTTTCCAGGAGGGCAGTATTGGTCTGATGACTGGTCCCAGAGCTTAGAGGTAGGAAATGAGCAGGAAGGATATTTGTGAGGAGGTTTGGTGAAGGCGGCTGGAGGGCATGGAAGTGAATCTGTGTTGGGCTAAAGGCGAAGGGCTCACCACACAGGCCCCCGAGGCTGGGAAGCGAGGTGTGCTGTAGCAGCTCATGCATTACTGATCCCCACTTGAGAGTCTAAGCCGGTATGTAGCTGTACGGGACTCCGCGCTCACAGACCTACTTGTGTTTCAGTGCCTGTCTTCGGTCGCCACGGCCCTGCAGTCTGGCTTCCTTCCGTACTGTGAACCCGTGTATCAGCGTTGTGTGAACCTTGTCCAGAAGACTCTTGCACAAGCCATGGTATTTTCATTGTTTTTATGATGACTTCATGTTTTCTTAGCCTGCTAAGCCCAGTCAGTTATTCACAGTTTTTCTTGAACGTTGTCAAGTATTCATTTTAAAACCATTTTTTAAATTGTAGTTGCACAATGCCCAACCGGATCAATACGAGGCTCCTGATAAAGATTTCATGATTGTGGCTCTCGATTTGCTCAGTGGCCTGGCCGAAGGGCTCGGAGGCAACATTGAACAGCTGGTGGCTCGAAGCAACATTCTGACTCTGATGTACCAGTGCATGCAGGTGAGGCTTTTCCATCCCACGCAGGCTATAGACGCTATTACTTTGTGGCGAATGAAGCGGTGAACAAACAAACTCCACCGTTGTTGTATTGACGTCTCCCTGACTGTGATTTCACGTAAAGGAACCGTTTAGTTTGATGTCTTCAGTTGGCATAGAGTTTTCTGAACTGGAATGATGGGTTTTTTTCCTTCGTTTTTGCAGGATAAAATGCCAGAAGTTCGGCAGAGTTCCTTTGCTTTGTTAGGGGACCTGACAAAGGCGTGCTTTCAGCATGTTAAACCCTGCATAGGTACGGCCTTACCTCTTTCCCCATTACCATTACTGTAATGAGAACAACATCACCAGCATGATCCACGTGGCTTGTCTTTAATGAATCCGACGTGGACACAAACCTTACTCGTGTCGTATATAGTACTTGATGGCTTGCCTTCGTCACAATTTTGAGGATGTGTCTGTGTAAGACTTGACAATAACGGTGTGGATTAGCTGCACTTTTGCAGCTGTGCAGCCCACGGAGGGAGACAGCGTGAAGCCTCAGGTGTTCCTTTTCCCTTCTTCTATTTAAGTGGCTGGATTATACTTTATTGACCTGTCCAGAAACAAATTGTTTAAAAAAAAATTAGACAGTTTTATCATTGGAATCAGCAGCCCGATTTCTGTTTCCCTTGTCCTACCCCCCACACACTTAAGATGAGGCGTTTAAAAAAAAATTCTGCTAGTCTTATTTAGAGCTTCAAAGGGAAAAGGATTTTAGAGTAATAGGAAAGGATCCATAAATGTTTATAGAAATCATCAGATGTCCCTTTTGTAGGTGAACAAGTGAGAGAGTGAAAGAAAAACAATTGGTTAAGCATTTAACTGGCCAACACGGTGCATTTTAGAATGTGTACATTTTTATAGACTGGATTGTACTTCACAAGTTCTATCTCTGACCCGTTCGGGTGCTGGCTTTTTATTGGAAGTGTTTGTGTAGAAAGTTGGGTTAACTTCTTTTGTAAGTTCCTTCCCCCCTGACTCCTAGCGTAATAAAAATCATGCTTTACATAAAGCCCGCCCGGTAAATCTTTTTTTACATGACCTGACAAGAAAAATAAAACACTTGAGTCTCTAGTTCTGGCTTCCTGTGAGGAGCTGCCTATAAAGCAGAGAGGCAGCCATTTCAAAGGAATATCACCAATATTTCTAAAACCTGAATTCTCTTCTTGATCTGGAAGAATGTATTTTGTATGACGATGCGTATTCTTTTAACATTCTCAGTTCGCGGGTGGTGGCATGCTGGTGCAGCATCCACTTGGCAGTCCAGTTTATGCGTAGTTTGGAAGGTCTTTTTTTTTCCTATGAAGCAGAGTTCAGTTAGAGTAAGATGTCTCAGTCTACGCACAGTATCTTTAAAAATGTTATTTTTTTCTAGCTGATTTCATGCCAATATTGGGAACCAACCTAAATCCAGAATTTATTTCAGTCTGCAACAATGCTACTTGGGCAATTGGAGAAATCTCCATTCAAATGGGTAAGACTTTTTCTTTTTTTAGTAAGTGTCGCAATTTAAAATGAACATTTATTCTTTATGTTTACTAGCAGATTAACACAAGCACTATAAGACTGATTACAAACATCTTAACATAAACATAAAATTGTATTGCGGGAAATGCAGCTCTAAATAGTTCCTTTTTTTATACAGTTTTTTTCCTTTTTTTTTTTTTAATTATCTAGGTATAGAGATGCAGCCTTATATTCCAATGGTGTTGCACCAGCTTGTAGAGATCATTAACAGACCCAACACACCAAAGACGTTGTTAGAGAATACAGGTACCACATGACACAACTGTTGTGCTGAAGGGAAAACGAATTGCCTTTATTTAAAATCCTTTTAAATTAAATTTTTAGCTTAGAAAAACCCTACCGATACTAATGCTTGTCCAGCTTTTTAAAATAAGTATTTGTGGACCATCTGTATGAACTATGCTGTTTATTAACAAAGCTATATTCCTAAACCAGTATTGTAAAACTCTGAAGAACAAACAAAACCATCAGAAATATGCTTTCCTCACTGCTTTTAATACTATTGATACTTCATGGCTTAAAGTTTGGCAAATGGTTGAATGATGCTGCAGCCTCATGGGTTTTGTATTATACTGGTTCAGAAAATATATTGCACCTTTGTGTGTTTCTGCACATTAACTTTTTAAAGCTCTGAGCCTTATGAGCTGGACTTATACATGGGGAGAAGTCTAAAAAATATCATGAAAATGGTCTCTGTCCTGCTTTATTTCCCTATATCGAGGTTTATACCTTTGAGATAGATCAAGGCGTTGGATATGGCACTGTTGTTGAAAGTTCACTTGTTGTCCCTAGCATGCTCCTTTGTGTTCTCTCCGCTAACTCCCTTCTCCGTGTGAACTTGAGCAGAGCTTTGTGGGATTTGATTGAGGGGGGCTTGTTTCCCTTTCGCATTTTCTAACAGCATGTGTATATGGTTTAAAGAGCACCTTCCATACTACAGAATAGATTTGTCTTTTTTGGTTTTTACCTACTGCTACTCTTGATAGTTCTTAGCAATAAATTTCAAAATTCTTTTCCATTCATCTCGTTCCTCTGTTTTTAGTCATGATCTGCAATTTGTGATTGTCTTTTGAAAGATTGCGTAGAAAGATTAGAATAAAACTTACTGTAATGGAAAAGGTTTGTTTTCAATTTGTTTTTAAAGCGCTGGAGTTAGTATGGAAGGAGGTCTTTTACAATTTTTAAAAGATCTGGTTGTTTGGCTACATAGGTACTGAATCTTTTCATAAGGGAAACATTGCTGAAAAATGAAAAAAAAAGTCTCTTCTAAGATTTGTTCCTTTTTAGAATGCAGTACCTGTATGTGACATTCATCCAGAGTTAAAGCATTTTACTGTAATAAAATTATAGACATTTTCATATATAGTAATTTTAAAAAGAAACCTTTGTTTTAAATGTGAATGCATAACTGCAGATAAATGTTGAATGTGGTGTACCTGAAGTTTTTTGTGGGATATTGGCTATTAAAATCTGTACATCCTGGAACATTAACTGACTATACTATAATTAAATTAGAAATTGGATTAAAATGATGAAACCCAAGTATATAACCACCATTGAAAATACAGCTGACAATTAGTTACAGATTGCTCCATGGCATACCTACCTGTTAGCACCAGAACTTCTCATTGGAGTAAATCATGCATTAGAAGTAAAATGCAGTGTTTACAAATGAATGGTTTATAACAATAGTCTGCCTGCATTGAGTGCCTACTTGAGGGAGCGAGGCGCTATATATTAGGTGCTGTGGGTACAAAGAAAAGGAATGAAATGGTGTTGGTGCCGTTTCACCTTTCTAGGAATACAGACCTTTCCTGCAAGTAGAATGGATTGACTTTCCATTAGTTTCCATTTTATCTAGCATGAGTTTTATAAAATTAAGAGGGAAGTGATACTGATAGTTCCAATTTATATTATTTCACTCTCACTTTCCAAGTTGGTGGCTCAAGTAACATCCTGAAATGAGGACGTTGAGCCTCGTGTAGATATTAAGAAGAAACACAGCTCTCAAGTGTTAGAGCTGAATTTTGAAACCGAGCCTCCTGCTGCTCAGGTTCCATGCTCCAAGGTCAATTATACAGGGCCTGGTGAACAAAAACGTTTTTCAAAATAGTATATCCTACACTGAACTTTTTACTAGAACACCATCTGCTTTACTGCACGTTTCATTACGCCTGCTTAATGAGGATGTTGCATAGTTTGTGTCTCTTAAACATGGGTTTTCTTTCTCTGCTTCATATGAATCTGCTGGATTTTAGTATTATCCGTGTGGTTGGCTTCAAGTAATCCTGAAACATTATCTTTTCCCCCCACCCTTTTTTTCTGAAATATTAACCTTTTGTGAGTTTTTGAGAGAACACCATTAAAGCACCTCACGGTTTGTTTTCTGTGGTTTTTTTTAATGTATAAGTGCATTTATTTATGTGTGTATTTTTGAATTGTAGAATGCACTTCTGAGTTGGAATTGTTCATCTCATATTAAGAAAGCATTTATTTTCAGTGATTACATATTGGTGATTTTACATTTAAATTTTTTAAATGAAAAATTAGCATTTCTTTATTTTATCTCTGCTTTGATACTATGCTTTTTATAATAAAAGCAGAAAATTGGTAAGACCATATAGTGGAAATGCTTTTTAAAAATAAGTGGATCAAATTGGTCCTGCTCAAATTTTTTTTTTTGTATTCGGATTTGAATATTGCTTGAAATTAAATATATGACCAGAAGATTTTTTTACATGGAGACTTTTGCTGAAATGAGATTTGACCCGTTGTAGTAACTGTTTCCTGCTCAATTCAGTCAGTGAGCCCCTTAACCCTTGAGACTTACCTACTGATTTGGGCAGTCTAAGGGTGAAGATGGAAAGAAATTCATACACATAGAGAAATTGGTCAGATCAAAAGACCAGGTTTAAATTTTTTAAAATATGTTTGACACTTAAGGTGATTTATGGTCCATTCAGTATTAGTAATTATGAAATAAATATAAGTTATCATGTAAGTTTACCCAAATTATGTAACTTAAAGAACTATACTTAAATGTTTTCATTTTGATAATCGAATTCTTAAAATATTTACAAACTTAAATCAAGTAACCTCCAAATTAATCTTTTTATTAGTGTAACAGTCATGTGTGGGCATTATAAATTGGGTGGGAGAAGCAAAATCACTTGTGTTTTTGGTGTTCTCTCAATCTTTAAAAATTTTTTTAATTCCTTTTGCTTTCTTTTTCCCCAAAAGTATGCCATATATGTTGCTGCCCCTTATTTTCGGGGGTGGTAATAAACAGCACTGGTGAAATCTTATGTTTATTATCATACACAGATTCTGTTGGTTTCTGTTTCTGAGTTATTTGTTGTTTTTTCTTTATTTTTTCTCCTTCCCCCTCATTTGCTCATGTCTTGGTTGGCGTTTGGTGGTGTATAACCGTGATTGCGTTACCTTAGCAATAACAATTGGTCGTCTTGGTTACGTTTGTCCTCAAGAGGTGGCCCCCATGCTACAGCAGTTTATAAGACCCTGGTGTGTATTATTCAATCTTTTTTTTTAATTCATTTTTCCTTCACTCTTTCTTTCTTTCTCTCTCTCTCTCTCTATCTCACTTTTAGATATATTTTCAGTTGGTTACAAAATCACAATCCTTAATCATTGCCAACCATGTGACTAATCTTGTCCTATCAGGTTTGTGAGTTTTTCAGTAGCATCGTCATGTATATTGATTTTATGTTGTGGCTAACGACTAATTGATGCATGGGATAAGATTGTCACATGCTTGCTGTGTTAAAAAGCTTGATTTATACCTACAGAGCATTTCAAAATCCTCCTGAACAATATTGATGCATGCAGATGTAAAAAAAAGTAAACTGCATTACATTACTTTAAAATTAATTTGAAAACCTGGATTGCATTAAGAAATAGATGTTTAGATTTGTTATGTTTAAAAGTATTGTTTGCTTGCTGCTGTAAAATTTAAATCTTTTTTTACCATAAGTTGTATTGATATGTAGTTTACACTGTGGCAGTATATTCTGTGTTCTGCTTCTTAAAATCGATAGCTTTCCTAAACTAAAAACCCTATCAGTGGTGTTTAATGGAATACTTTTGTATTAACTCTCTAGACTTAGTTTCATAACCTTCACACGGCTGAAATTCAGCAGTGGATGCACATCTAGTATAAAATCTAAAATTCAGTCATCCATTTTTCACATAACTAATTTGTTACTAAGGAATAGGAATTTCATTTTTTAATGATTTGATATTAAGTAGATGTATCCAAAGAACTATTGAGAATCTTTTAGCTTTCCAAGCAGTTATGAGTAGAATTCCATTAAATACTGTTAGTAATAGAACAGAAGCCCTTTTTTACTTGATTACTAAAGCTCACTCCTGTACTTTATTTAATAGGTGTACTTCTCTGAGGAACATAAGGGACAACGAGGAAAAGGATTCAGCATTTCGGGGGATTTGTACTATGATCAGTGTTAACCCGAGTGGAGTCATCCAAGTAAGAGGAAGATTTAAACTGTGGTTTTTGAACTAAAACAAGTACATGGACATTTACAGCCAGTTAGGACAACGCCTACGGCAAACACGATCTGGGTCTTAAAGGGGGCTTTGGGGACGTTCAGGGGTGTATCAGCTAGCAAGGTTTTTGTTTGTTTATTATCACGTTTTCTGAGTGCCTCATAAGTGAGCAGCACTCTGGGTGAGTTTAACCGAGGACAGAGGAATAAACCAACATTGCACATAGTTACTTACTGTAAATCTAGAGTATATTTCAAATTCAGGAAACGACGTACTGTTTAGAACATAAAAGGGCTCTCTGTAGAACCTTCTGTGTCGCTTGGCTTTCCTTTTTTTTTATATGAAGAAGTTTAGTCTCTGAGCATAAGAAGGGATTGGTTATATACCTAGGTCTAAACATCCATCAGACGATAAAAGGTTTCCATGCCTTCATCTACAGAATAAAGTCAAGTATTTATTATTAAACTCATCAGATACAAAGAAACATCATTCTAAAGAAGGAAATGAAGAGATCTCCTTATTTAGCAAAGACAGTAAAGAACAAAATAACATTTGCTCAGTAATTACGAAACAAAATATATTGGAAAATACTCTAAATGTTGCGGTTTCAAACTCTAGGGTTTGTGTTTATTTTTGCTTTCAGCATTTTCTGAGAAATGCTTTCTGGAATGCAATTACATGAATGATAATCTTATTCCATGCAAATTATAAAATCTTTTGCACTGGATGCTTCAAAAATAAAAAGAAAAATTATATTAGGCACAATATTTGACACAGCATAATGATATACTGACTGCTAAGTCTGAAATATTACATGTTTTCATGTATAGGGATTGATTTAAACTGTTGTCTTCTGAATTTTATAGGCAGGGTAATGTAGAATACTATATTGGGAGTCAGAGGAACCTGGGTTCAATTGTGGTGCTCCTGTTTACCTAAGAAGGAAACAGCATTTAACTCAGTGATGTCAGACAAATAGAAATGGGTGCCTGTAGGGAATGTATGAATTTCAAAAACCCTAAATCAGCATTCTTTATGTGGAGGGATGCATGAAGAGGCAATCTAGGTAGTGAAGGGAAGAGGCACTAGAATGTGTAAGTTGGCGTAGACCAGTCTGTGTTTTAGAAAATCACTGTGGCAGGTGATTGGGGAGACACTATCAGAAGGCTAGTGCCTGAGAGGTTCTGAAGTAAAGGAGAAGAGGTGGCCACAGTTTGGGTGCATGGGGTCAGGGGAGGCGTTAGGAATGTTACTGAAGTTGAGGGCCTGGGGGTGTGGGCGGAGAAAAAAGGAGTTGTTTGAGCATGTTGGATTAAGATTCCACAGGGACGTGCAGTTTAAGGTGTTCCAAAGGCAATTGGTGATACATGAATAGCTGTTTAGAGATTAGTGAATAGAGATGAGTGTTAGACTTGGGAGTCATCTGCGCATAGATATTTGACCCACGGTAACTGATGGTGCCACAAAATGAGCCAAAATGTTTTTGGTTGTTTTTTGGGCGGGGAGTTGAGGGGGAAAGGGAGAGCAGGTTGGGTTTAAGTGACTTGCCCGAGGTCACACTGCTAGTAAGTGTTAAGTGTCTGAGACTGGATTTGAACTGGATCCTCCTGACTCCAGGGCTGGTGCTCTATTCACTGCACCACTTAGCCACCCCAAATGAGGCAAAATAGAAGGAAAGGAGAGAGGGTGCAGGACATAATCATGGGGTACAGCAATAAGTAATGGTAAGACAAGAACCAGGAAAGCAACGTTACAAAATGTAGGTGTAAGGAAAGATCATTGGTACTAAATACTTCAGAAAGATCGAGGGGAGTGGAGGATCGATAAGTGGCCGGGAATAGTACAGATTGGTACGAAGCATTTGCGTTTGACAGGTAACATCGCCGGTAACCGGAGAGCAGGTTGAATTGAACGATGAGTGTGGAAGCCGGCTTTTGAAGGGTTTGGAAGAGGAAGAGGAGAGGAAGTCAAATGCCTGATTACAGAACGTTTGATGGAGGAGGTTAGCCCTGAAGGAGAGGAGAATCATGAGCTGACAGCCAGTGGGACTTGGAGGAGTCAAGGGAAGGCTTCTTAAGAATGGAAAAGGCCAAGAGGGCAGAGTGAAAGCAGAGCATGCTGGAGCTCGCTCCCCAGCCACTCCCCTTAGCTGTAATAGAGGACTAAACAAAGTTTAGAGCCACAGAACCCACAAAATGACAGCGCCAGTACAGACTGGCTGGAGCAGGCCTCAACGGGACTGAAGCAGTGGCAGCTGTGGTGGTTTACTACTTCTCAACCCATAATGCCAAAGAGAAAGTAAAACGTTGGAGGGGAAGCTGTTGGACCTGGGTGAGAAAAGAATGTGATCCAGCTCCTGCCCCTGGGCGCTGCGGCAGCTGCTGCTTCCACAGCTCCAGACCCGCACAGTGGGGGGCCCAAGGCTCTGACCAGAGGGCAGTTGCAGGAGTCTCTTTTCTGGGCTCTGAGGCAGGAGGATTCTCTTACTTTGCCCTGCTTGGATCAGGATCTGGGTCTCAGTCTTGGGTGGCGGTCCTGGGATGAGGAGCACTGGCGTGGCAGAGCTTACTGAGACTGTAGAGAGGGCATCCTCCTCACAGTTCTGACACAGGTGCCTAGAAGGAGCTCTGATAACAGCTGCACACAGAAATTTGGGACACCGCTCTCTCCACTCTGGAAGCAGAGTTCTACCATGGTAAAGAGCTTGAAAGTTAAGTAATGGACCGACAAGGTGAGCAAACAGGAGGAGAAATCAGACTGTGGAACAAAAGACTCAGTAGTCAGCAATTGTAGTAATATACTGCTTGATAAACCCAAAGACCCCAGCTTCTGGGATAAGAACTCACTGTTAGACAAAAACTCCTGGGAAAATTGGAAGATAGTACAGCAGAAACTGGGCATAGACCATCATCTAGTGCCATACACCAAAGTCAAGTCTAAATAGGTGCATGATCTAGGTATAAAGGCTGATACTGTAAGTAACCTGGGGAAGCAAGGAATAGTTCATCTGTCAGATTTATGGAAAAAGGAAGACTTTATGACCCAAGAAGAGCTGGAGAGCATTATAAAATGCTATGTAGATAATCTTGATTACATGAAATTGAAAAGTTTCTGTACAAAGCCAATGTAATCAAGATTTAAGAAGGAAGTGGGAAATTGGGAAAGAATTTTTACAACCACAGTCCCTGATAAAGGCCTCATTTCTAAAATACACAAAGAATTAAGTCAAATTTCTAAGAATACAAGTCGTTCCCCAATTGATAAATGGTCAAAGGATATAAACAGGCAATTTTCAGAGGTAGAAATTAAAGATATCTATACACGTATGAAAAAATGTTCTAAATCACTATTGATTCGAGAAATGCAGATCAAAACGACGTTGAGATACCACATCTCACCAGTCAGATTGGTTGAGATGACAAAAGAGGAAAATGACAAGTGCTGGAGAGGATGTGGAAAAATTGGAACTCTAATGCATTGCTGGTGGAGCTGTGAACTGATACAACCATTCTGGAGGGCAATCTGGAACTATGCCCAAAGGGCTATAAATAATTGCATACCCTTTGACCCAGCAATACCACTTCTGGGGTTGTATCCCAAAGAGATCATAGAAGTGGGAAAAGGACCCATATGTACAGAAGTATTTATTGCAGCTTTCTTTGTGATGGCAAAAAACTGGAAATTAAGGGAATGCCCATCAATTGGGGAATGGCTAAACAAGCTACGGTATATGAATGCAATGGAATACTATTGTGCTATAAGAAATAGGGAGGGGGGCTCACTTTGGAAAGAGTTGTGTGATTTGGCCAGAGGAGACTCTGGGAAGCCATTGAGGGCGCCCCACCCCACCCCCAGCTTTGAAGCACCAGATGCTTCCCTCTCTGGTACCCAAATAAATGAATTTGGAGGAGACGAGGCAAAATTCATCCAGTTACCAGAGTTAATTTGCAACCACAGAGAACGTGGAGAAATGAACAGCGGAGCCCCCCCTCCCCCAAGTGAAAAAGAGCTTCCATGAAAACAAACGTAGGACTTTTTTATTGTAGCCATGTTTT
>CM053594.1:354324263-354345663 GCA_028646575.1 Pseudocheirus occidentalis
TCTGGCTGTATAAACTCGTGGGCTACAGCAGAGCAGCCAAGAGGCTCTGGCTCTCTTCTCCCTCTGTTACTCACACACAGGCCTGTGACCCCACACATCTATTCCAAACACTGCCAAGAACCCACAAGAATGTCAAAGAGATCTTAGAAACCAATGTTTTTAACCAGACCTGTGATTTCAATTGGTATACTGAGCTTTAGTGGAGAATTTCCTATACAAATGTTGTAAAAGTAATCATAACAATGACAATACAATAACTATAATTTGAATAAGGTTTGAAGGTTTGCAAAGCACTTTCCAAGTATGATCGATCTCATTTGGTTCTCACAATAACAATATAACAATAACAATAACTTAACACAATAACTGTTATCTCTGTCTCCCAGATGGAGAAGCTGCAGCAGCCAGCTAAAGAACTTGCCCAGATTTGCACAGCTGTTAGGTGTCTGAGTCTGGATTTGAATTCAGGTCTTCCTGATTCCCAGTCCAGTGCTCTGCTCCATCCACTGTACAATCCGGCCCCCTCTAAGTAGCTCAGATGTACCTTCTCTGACCTTAGCACAACGCTTGGCACAGAGGAAGTAGGCACTTTAATAAACACGTGTTGACAGGACTGCAGCAGAGAGCTGCCACAGGGCCTGAGAGGTTAAAAGATTAACTAGTCCAGGATCACACTACGGGTAGGCAGCGGAGGAGAGACTCAGGAGACAAGTTTTCCTGGTTTTGAGGCCTGACCTCAGTATCCCCCATAGGTAGCCATGATGCCAAAACAGATGCCACAGAATGTGAGGCACCTACAGCAAGTGCATGTTGCTCACATCAGCCTTTTCAGCTCCTCATTAAAAGCCTATTTACTCTGATTTTATACTTGTCCAACCTATCTATGGTCTCCAAATCTCCACTAGATTAGAAGCAACAAATTAGAGGGAAGAAGAGAAAGCCAACAGCTAGTCAGTAAGGGTTGCAAAGTACTGCACAGATCTCTGTGGATCCTATTTTACAGGCAAGGAAACTGAGGCTGAGAGAGGTGAAGTCTCTGAGACCCAATTCAAATCCCCATCCTCCTGACTCCCAGTCTTGTGCTCTATCCACTGACCACCAGCGAAGGCCCAGAAGTGCTCAGGTGACTCCTGTCCATACTTTCAAGTGCTAGGATCACACGTCCACATCTGAGTCAATAAGAACATGAGCAGTTGAAGACAGAAAAGGAATCAGAAACAAGTGTGGAGTTAGAGACTTTACAACTCATGAGAATCATGAGTTCATGGTCCATGGACTTCCCTTCTCCTAATCTCATTGTAGTTTCCAATTCTACATTCTGCCTTCCTTTTTAATTCTCCAAAATAGAGGCTTTCAAGGAGGAAATCAGAAAACAGAGTTCATAAAACTTTTTGGGCAGTTTTATCTATAATAACAAAAAAAAAAAATACGTGTACAGCAATTAAGGAAAGACTGGACAAACTGGTGGATCACATCATAATAATGCAAAAATATAAGGAATGTATATGAATATAAAGAAATACAAAACGCTATGAAGTGAAGGCAGGGAAATCAGAATAATCATATACTCAATATTGGCAATTATATGAACTATATGAAAAACGAAACTGTTTTGGGGTCTAGCACTACTATTTCTCCAGTGTCTACTATCAAAGCTTTCTGCTCTGCCCTGGTGAAGATAAAAATTTAAATAAAACAGGGACTTTGACTCCATCGAATTTAATAAAAGCAAGAGAGATAAGACAACAAGACAGATGAAAACATATGATATTTCATTAAAGCATTAGCAAGTTATTAAACAAAGTTGTTACTAATGGAGTGTTAGGAGGGAAGGAGTTATTTATCAGTGGAAGCTTCCAGAAGGAGATAACACTTGTGTTTATTAATGAAAGACTTATATAAGTGTGAATGGGAATTAAGAGGTGGGGATATATGAGGAAAGTTGTGGAGAGAAAAGCAAAAGGACTTAGAGAGAAGGAGGAGGGAATCAGTAAGAATTTAAGCGCCTACTGTTTGCCAGGCGCAATACAAGGACAGGACATAAAAACACAGAAACAAAAAGTGAGGAGGTAGGTACCCTTAAAAGGAGCTTACCCTCTCCTAGAGGACACAACCACCATTCAGATAAGAAAATACAGTATCCACATAAAACAGACAATGACATGATGGGGACAGAGGAGACTGAAGGTCTCTGGCAGAAAATGACACAAGCTGAGTCCTGAAGGGAGCTTCGAGTTCCCAGAAGCAGAAGTAATCCTGGTAGAGAGCCTGTGCAAAAGGTAACAGACAGTATGGGACACAAGCGTGTGCAAGAACGACTTTGGCTAGAATGGAGAAGGCATGAATGAGGGTAATCTGCAAATGGACTTGGAAAGCCAGGCTGGGGTCAAGTTATGCAAGGATTAAAATAACAGCAAAGTTTGTGTCTGATCCTAAAGGCAATGGGTAGGTATTGAGAATCTTAAGCAGAGAAGTGATGTGGTCTGGTCTGTGCTGTAGCTGTGTGGAAGGCAGACTAGAGACTAGAAAGACTGGCTGTAGGAAGGAGAGCTAGAAGGCTATTGCAAAAGTCCCAGGCAGGAGGTAATGGAGACTAACTAGGGTGGTTTGGGTATGAGTAGAGAGAAGAGGATATATCTGAAAAATGTGAAGGGAGGGAATGGACAAGACATGGGTGGTGAGATGGTGACAAAACCAGATGGCTGGCTGAACCTTCAACACAAACAGGGAAGTCAGAGTCAGAGACAATGGTAAAATAGGTGAATGTTGATGTCATAAACAGAAACAGCGAGGTCAGTAAGGTCACAAAGCAGGACGAAGGGAAAACAGAGTGAACTCTTCTTGGAACATAGTAACAGATGATATTTACATAGTGTTTTATAGGTTACAAATAGTTTTACACACACCTTACTCAAAGCCTACCACAACCCAGTGGAGGAGATGAAGAAATCATTGTATCCATTTTAGTGATCAGGAATCTGAGACGTAGAGACATAAGGAATTCCCTCAAACTCACAGAGCTAATTCAGTGGCAGAGCTAGAACTTGAATTTGTCTTCCTGTTTCAAATCTCAATGTTTCTCTCTCTACTTGATCAGTAACTTTATCTTATAGAGAGCTGAGGATGTAGATCTAGAGCCCAAAAGAGTCAGGCCCAAATAAATGCTTGATAACTGCTTTGAGTTAAAACTTTGGGCTTATGATTACATCTACCAGACTGTCAGGAATCAGAGAATCAGAGGAGTTACCGCAAAGAAGCCTCTGGTGTGTATGAAATCCCTAGGGGAAAAAGGATCCTGAGAAAGGAATGATTAACATAGCCCAAAGCAGCAGAAAGATCAAGAAGGATGAAGAAGGAAAAAAGCCTCGGGATGACTTTGTTAGGTTGTCATTAGGGACCTGACAGAGCAGTTTCCTTTCTGACCTTTTCAGACAGTTCATTTTCCTCTCCCAGAGGGAACTCTTAGCCTCAGGAAAATTGGCTGAACGAATTCCCCCAACTGAACAGCCCATGTGCCCCCTGCACAGCCTGGCACATAGCTGGAATGCCTTCCTCCAGCCCAGCTCCTCAGAAGCCCGAGCTTTCCCCAAGGCTCACAAAGATGGGCTGCTTCTTTTATGAAAAAGCCTTCCCGCCACCTGAAGCGGGCGGTCTCTCTTGTCAAATCACTGTGTATTGCTTGTTGATGTTCATGTTCATGTTTACTCTCTAGCACAATGCAAGCTACTCAAAGGCAGGAACTGGTTTCCTACTTGTCTTTTCATCCCTAGTGTTCTAACAAGGCCCCCTACAAATAGTAAGCACTTAATAAATGCTGGCTGAATAAATTCCCCAACATTTATAAATCAATGGGACATGTCTATATTGGAATATATCCTGAAAATGACTAGAGATGCATAGTAAAGTCCCAATGCAATCTGCTGTTTGGAAACACCAAGATACAAGAACAATTCATCGTAACCAAGCTTTCTTTCAAATTAAAATGACTTTCTAAAGGGAAAAGAAAATGGTCAGGGTTGTCAGTCTATCTTGTGGATCACACAGCCCTACAAAACAGATCCATGACTACTCAAAAAAACACATGAGAAAAAACAAAAAGATGAAGAAAATCCTCACTTAACCCCAATTGCCCTGCCCTTCCCCCTCCAAAAATTGTAAGAAAATCCTGTTTACACCAAGAGTTCTTATTCTTTTTGTTTTGTTTGTTTTTAGAGGCGACTGGTGTTAAGCAACTTGCCCAAGGTCACACAGCTAGTAAGTGTCAAGTGTCTGAGGTCAAATTTGAACTCAAGTCCTCCTGACTCCCAAGCCGGTGCTCTACTCACAGAGCCACCTAGCCACCCCAGGAGTTCTCATTCTTATCCTGGGGTCCAAAGACAAGGAATCTGTGACCTTGGATGGGGAAAAAAGAACTACATCTTTTCTTTTTCACTAACCTTGAACTGAAATTTAGAAACACTTTTAATTATTTAAAAACCATTATTCTGAGGAGTCCACTGACTTCACTAGACTGTCAAAAGGGGTCCATGACTCAAAGAAAGTTAAGAATCCATGGATTAGACAAGCTATTGAATATCAAGTTATATTTTGAACGAACAGCAAAAGGACAATAAGCTGAGATTCTAAAATTAGAATGGAAGTAGAGAACAAAGCTGACTTGCATTTCAGAAACTGTGTGGTAATTTCAATGACCCCAAGCTGCTCAAACACAAAAACTCATTTGCTCATTCTGAACACCAACATTTTCCCAATATTATATGGATGAAAATAAATTCAAAAAGTAAAATTCGTAGGCAACAGGCACTGATTACAAGCTTACTAAGTGAGAAGAGCTGTGAATACAAACAGAAGCAGACAGTGCCTTCCCGCCGGAAGTTTTCATTCTAAGGGGGGAAGACAATACATAAACAGAAGGTGAAAAGGGAGCATGGCTGGAGGGTCTGGGACATAAGGGGTAGGCTGCAGAGATTGGAGGGGGGGGGTACTTCTAATGTGTGAAACTCCAGGCCTGGAGTGATTTTCCAGGATGAAGAGGTTTCTCATGATGGAGAAAATCTACAATACAGTCTGGAGACAAATGAAGTGATGGGGAGGCGAGAAAAAGATATATGGTAAACATAAATAGGCTGTAGTATGATACCAAAGATAACTGGCCTATCCAGGAAATATCTAAGTAGCACACGAGGTAGGTCTTCATGTAGACAGAATGGTAATAAGTAATAAATATACAATCCTAATATGGTTTTGGTACCCATACAATGCCAAAAGATCTGGAGGAAGACTTACAGGCGTCCTATGAAGGACTGATGGTAAGATACACAGTAGCTGCCCAAGATGAGAGACTGTGGTACACAGGACCCACAGCACTGAAGAGGCCACTCACATGAATGAACTCATGGATCCACTCAAGTATCCACATCTCAGCCTCTCACCATTGCATTAGGTTAGAAACTATGTTCTGCACAGGTACTTAATAAATGTTTGTCAAATGAAAGTTGGATAAGTGAATGAAAAAGTATTTATTAAGTGTCTATTATACAATGTATACTAAGCTAATGTATACACTAAGCGAAATCCTAGTACACACAGGCACACACATGCACGCGCGTGTGCAAGACCCTCCTTGCTTTCAAGAAGCTTACATGTTAATAGGGCTAAACCACCTATAGAAAGGAGCCAGGGAAGAGGGTTTTTTTTTTTTGGTCTAGGAAGTCACAAGGGATACAGAGCCCAACCATAGTGGCAGTTAAGCTCCACACCCTTTCCAAAATTTTTATTTGATTAGTTTCCAGAGAAAGTGATAGGACATGGGGGGATAGGGATGTGTGATAGATGAAGACAGATGAAATCAGGTCCCACAGCAGGAGTTTAGAGCTAAATGACATATATTACATTTAACTAGAATTATAATGAAGAGAAGCCTGAATTTAACTTTCCTATATCACAGAATCTCAGAGTTGGAAAGTGTCATGGAGTCCAAACTACCAAAATAAACACTAGAAATAAGAAATTATTCAAAAGTTCGAGAGCCAGTACTAAAAGTTCAAATGTGCAACAGATGGCACACCCAGTGATGAAACAGAGAGGATAGAGTGTGGTTTAGGAAAATACTAAATTTGGAGTTAATAAGGCTTAAATCCTAGCTTTTTTACTTAATTCCTCCACATCTCGATATCTATCCCCTTCCCTCTACTCACAGTCACCATCCTAGGTCAGGCCAGCAGTACCTATCACTGCAATTATTCCAAAATCTTCCTCATCAGTCTCCCTGTGTCAAATGTCTCCTTTATCTACCCTTCACATAATTACCAAACTGATTTTCCTAAAGTGCAAATCTGATCAGGTTCTCCCCTACTTAATAAATTCCAGTAGCCCTCATTGCCTCCAGGATCAAATACAAACATCCCTCTTCAGCATTTAAGGCCCTTCACACTGGCTGATCCCTCACTCACCTTTCCATATGTATGGCACACTACTTCCCTCCATAAAACTTGTGGTCCAGTCAGACTGACCTTACTCCTATACCACCTTCCATCAACATGTCTTTGCACTGGCTGGCCTCCATGATTGTGATCTACTTCCTCCTCCCCTCCGTTTCTCAGAAGCATTCCTTTCCTTCAAGGCTCAGTACAAACACCACTTTCTACACAGGACCTTTCCTGATTCCCCCACCTCTCACTCCCAGTGATGAGGTGTAGGTTCTGGGACCCCGCCTGGAGTCCTTCTTGAATCTTCCCAGGGAAGGCATTTGCCTAAGGTTATGGGCCTTAAGTTGTGTCTCTGCCCAAGTCTTTGGCCCTCCTTTGTTCCAAAAGTTTCCCATACTTAATGCTCTTGTTCCCACCCTTGAACTGGCCTGGTCCACCATTGTCTATTGTCTCCAGGTAGCCTCCAGCAACTTCCCACCCTTAATCACTCATTACTGGAGTCTTGACTTCATCTAGAATCCTGAAGACCCTCCCTAAATTCATTACTGGAGACTGAACTCATCAGACTCCTCCTGAAGACCCTCCCCAAACTTCTCCTCTAGATCACCCCTAGATTCCTCCCACAACCTTTCTGTATATAGAATCCCATCTTCCCTCCATATGGTATGAGAGCGCCACAGAATGCCCTAGCACAGAGTTGCTCTGTGAAAGAGCCATAGAATGACAGTATAGACTGGCTCCTTGAGAGTCTACCCCATAAGGAGAACTTTTAATAAACTTTACTTTTCTTTGGCTGAGAAGACTTGGGTCGAATTCTTTTGGCAGGACCCAGAATGTTGGTATTTTGGGGTCAGGCAACCCTAAACCTCTTTGTGGGAAACTTCTTCACCAGTAGCTAGTTCTTCCCCCAACAACCAACTTTTACTGATTTTGCCCATGCATACGTAATGTAAGGTCCTTAAGGGTAAGGACTATTTTCACTTTTATTCTTGTATCTTCAGTACCTAGAATCTGGCAGCACCTTGGTACAAAGCAGCTGCTTAGGAAAGGAATAATCTCTTAACCTGATAACTATAGAAAGGTCCTTACCAACTCTGAAAGTCCTATGTCTCCAGCTAACATTGGGCCAAGTCCCTAAAAACTTTTAGAACCCAGGTTCTTCATTTGGAAAGTAAGGGGTTAAATTAGAGGATTCTTACGGTTTCTCTAAGTTGAAAGATGACCATTAAATGTTCCATTCACACTGTCCTCTGCTACACACCTGGCATAGAGAAAAAAAGCTGATTTCTGAACCTGCTGACCTATCTGTAGTTTTGCCACAGTTCCAGAATTTATCTACTTTTTTCAACAACTCTTGTCTCATCTGGTGTCCTGTAACTTTCATGTTATACCTACCTTTGTTGTTAAGCATATTGTTTTTTTTTGTTTGTTTGTTTTTTGCTTTTTTTGGAGGGCAATTGGGGTTAAGTGACTTGCCCAAGGTCACACGGCTAGTTTTTTTGTGTTAAGTGTCTGAGGCCGGATTTGAACTCAGGTACTCCTGACTCCAGGGCTGGTGCTCTATTCACTGCGCCACCTAGCCGCCCCAAGCATATTGTTTTTAATCTTCTACATTACACCGAACTTTAAGAAGCGTTTGTTACAAAGACAAATAGAAAAACTTCAAGAAATATTAACTCCATATTGATTTTTAACAAAGTAAGTCTGGCAAAACTCTACTTCTGTTACAGAAAGCCTCATGACTGTTCCATGAACAAGACATTCCACCTCTCAGCTCCAGGTATTTCTCTGGTTGTCCCCCATGTCTGGAACATTCTCCCTCCTCTCCTCTGACTACTGAAACCTTTAAATCCCATCTAAAATCCCACCTTCTACAGGAAACCTTCCCCAAGCCCTCTTAATCCCAGTGCCTTCTCTCTGTTAATTATTTCCAGCTTATCCTTTATACAGTTTGTGGTAATTACAAATGCCAGGTCTTCAGGAAAGGTAGGTAGGCAGGCAGGAAACAAGCATTTATTTTATAGCAAATATGCACTAAGCATTTTTACAATTATTACATTATTTGAGCCTCACAACAACCTGGTGAGGTGGGCACTACTCTCATTATTGCTCCCACTGAACAAAGTGTGGCAGATGAAGGTTAAAGGCTTTTCCAAGATCACACAGCCACTAAGTGGGTGGGGCTAGAGCGCTCCATGCACAGGGACACCTAAAATGCTTCTGCAGGAACAGTGAGCTTCTAAACACTTCCTACTGATAAACCTATATGACTTTTTTTGTCATGGAAATTTCCCGGGGCAAAAAGCAGAGATGTTCCTCTCAAAAAGGTGGGAGGGTAGCTATTTATATTAGCATGCATCACCTTGAAAATAGTTATAATCATAAGGACTTTTTAATGCTTCTGGTATGCTGTAATTGTCAACTAAAACTCTGCTCACAAGTTGGAAGTCTTTAAGTCTGGAATTAAACGACATTCTTCCTCAGTGGTGGCAAGCTTATTTACAGCTGGATTAGTCATTAGTTTAATTGATACTTAAGAGCCAGGCAAATAACATTTTTGTGCACTTACTCTCCTGGGCTTCTGCATTAAGTGTTTAACAAGCTTCTGTTGCCTGAAGCAGCTGTGGTTAGAAGAGTACAGCATATTCTCCTGATCTAGTCTTTTAGTGAAATTTTCCCTAACTGACAAAAACATGTATTAAAATACCACTGGGTAAACAGATGAGCAATAATACAGGAAGACAATCATTTTGGTATCTACTGGCACTGGATAACATGTGCTGATGTCAAATCACTTTACAGAATGCTGGATTTTCCAATGAACAGAGTATCAGGACTGGAATCAGGAAGTCCTGAGTTCAAATCCAGACTGATTTACTACCTCTCTGACTTTGGGCAAGTCCCTTCATTTGTTTGCTGCAGGTTCAGCACCAAAATTGGAATCATAACAGCACCTACCTCCCAAGAGCTTTGGAAAGTGCTCAGCACAGTACCTGGCACAGAGTAGGCGTCATATAAAGTTAACTACTATGAAATCCCACAATCTCCCCACATTTTGCTACAATTAAAGAGTCACAATTTTTCACATACCTCATATGTACTAATGAATCATTACAAAGTCTTATCCTCCTTTAAGAGACTCGAGTGACTGGTCTGGAATCCCAGAGTCTCTTAAAGGGAACACAAGGCTTCCAGTTTCAGTTGCCTTCTCTGGCAAAGAGAGTAACAGTAATTGGTAAGTATATTAATTAATTCTTTAGTTACAAACTCTACTATTGTCCTGACCACCTTGGGAGGCAGATGGCCGCTATTCTAGTCAAACTGTCACTCTGTCAACTTAACTGGAATTTAACTACAGAGAAATTAAATTCTAGACACTAAACCCGAAGCTACAGACTCTAGATTTTTATCTTATCCAGAAAGAAATTGGGAAAACTAGAATCTTTTAAAGTTTCTAAAGGAATGACTCAACTCCATAATTAAAGATGACTGGAAACTCAAAGGTATTTTCTCAGAACTTTTCAGTATTAATTGTAAATTCACAACATAGCCATTAAAAAAGCATATTTCCATTTTGAGAGGAAATGTATATGTGTATAATGTGTGTGTGTGAGTGGGGTATACATATAGTACATTATATATGTGTGTATATATACATACACATACACACACACACACATTATACACGCCAGTAACAACGATGATAAATGCATACTTTATCTGTGACAGAGCTGCCTACTGCTAGTGTCAAGGGCCATCCAGTGGGATATAAGGACAGAATGGTTTATGAGACGTGAAAGAGCAAAGACACAACACAGACTCCAACCTTTATTTAGTAAATGGTTCTGCTCTCTTCATGCACTACATTTTTCAAAAGCTTCAACAAAACAACATCAACAGATTTAAGATTCATATTAAATGACTAGTAAATGATTCTGACGTCCAGAACGCAAGAAACTGGGAAATGATTCCCATGGAGTATAAGCAACCCATAACTAACTGAGAACTGATTGTACCTTGTTCTCTTAGCTTTTCTCTTCCTTCCTCTAAAAATAAGGAAGATAATGTCTCTCTCATCAACTTCTAACTCTCTTCCCAATGGCCAAAATGGCTCTACTGTTCTTTCCTTCTATGTCCACATTTGCTACCCTTTTTTATTCTTTTTTATTTTTTTGCTTTTTGGAGGGCAGTTGGGGTTAAGTGATTTGCCCAAGGTCACACAGCTAGTTTTTTGTGTTAAGTGTTTGAGGCCACATTTGAACTCAGGTCCTGACTCCAGGGCCGGTGCTCTATTCACTGCGCCACCTAGCGGCCCCTCTTTTTTATTCTTTGACATCTATCCATCTTCTTCCCGTACCTTCTCCGATAGCGCTCATAAATCATGTAAAATCCTGTTTCTTTGAAACAGCAATTCCATAAAGGCAAGGAAACTCTTTTCTGTGGTTAACCTCAGCATCATAATAGCTACTAGCAAGGAATCCGAATTTGATAGTGATGGACCCTGTTGCCGTATCGAATTTGGAAGTCCGCTAGAAAGTGTAGAAAGTGTAGAAGCGCTTGGCAAAAAAGTTTTCCTAAACTAGCCAAGAACTACAGAACTGCTGAATTCAATTACAACTGTTAAAGCTATAAAATGGTTTATTTCATCTGTAATTTGCAGAAAAGTTAGAATCACTCTCTCCTCAGTTTTCTGTACATTTAATATCTTTAGACTGATACTCCCTGTGTGACCTCAGGCAAGTCACTGAACCTCTCTGGGCCTCAGTTTTTTCATGTATAAAATGAAGGATTTGAACTAGATGGCCTATGAGGTTCCTCTCAGCCCCAAATAAATGATCCTATCAGTACCAAAATCTATTAACTAAATCAACTGCAAAGTGTACCCAGAACAGCCTATGGTGTGTAGCTTTTTATAGATGAGCATTCTGACCTAGTCACTCCAGGACTAGGTTTATAACGTGAGGAAGTTATAGACAAGAACAACAAAAATATTTATAGCACCAGTATTTATAATAACTAAGACAAACTATGTGCTCAGCAACTGTGGGATTATGGTACAAATTATGGCATATGATTTTTATAGAATGTCATGGTACCGTAACACTCAACAAAGTACAAAGACAAAAAAAAAGAGCAAATTTATAAGAAGTGATGCACGGTAAAGAAAGAAGAGTCAAAGGGATGGGTAGGAGGTGCAGTGAATACAGTACCAGCCCTGGAGTCAGGAGGACCTGAGTTCAAATCCAGCCTCAGACACTTAACACACACACAAAAAACTAGCCGTGTGACCTTGGGCAAGTCAACCTCAATTGCCCTACCTTATTCCCTCCAAAAAGCAAATAAAAGAAAATAAAAGAAAAAGAAAGCAGAGTCAAAGAACAATATATAAAGAACCCTATATAAATTATCACATTAACAGGCAACAAAACTCAAGTCAAAAACAAAGGAGAATGATCACACTGACCTGTTCCAAAATTAAAGAACAGAATACTTTTCGCAGTAGCAAAGTACTGCATGTGAAATGGTGTCAATGGATCAGGGGACAACGAAATCAACTGAGAGTTTTTAAAAATGTAATAGAAAACAACGAATATGAAGAAATCAGAAGACACAATGGAAGACTTGTTGACTGAAACAAGCAGAACCAGAATAACAACATATACACTGAAAACAACATAAATATGAAACCAAAAATGAATATGCTGATAATTATAATGGCCCAAGAGTTAAGAAAATGCACCTTAATTAATCAATAAGCATTAATTAAATATCTACTAAGTCCCAGGAGACATTCCAAGCGCTGGCGATACAAAGACAAAAATGAAACAGTCCCTGACCTCAAGAATATGACATGCTATTGGGAAAGTTGACATGTACAAACATAAAGTTAAAAATATATACAAAATAAGTGCAAGAAAATGTGTAGGGTTGGGGAGGTACTAAGAGCTGAAAGAATCATGAAAGGCTTTATTTTAGAGTTTGCACTTTAGCCAAAGAAACTAGAGATTTTAAAGGGTGTATTGTTAACTTATTTCCCCACTAAAGGAAGATCTTTCCCATCCATTAATAGGCCCATGTGACTTGCTTAAGTCACACGGAAGCCTAAGACACATAAGTCTGAGTCACATGAAGCCTGTGGTAGGAGGAGCTTGTAGAGCAGGTGGAACAGGAAGGGTGGAGCAGAGCCCAGAGGTGTCCTGGGCTGCTCAGCATCCAGCACTAAGCATGATGTGAGACGTGAATAAGAAATGACCAGACAACGTGGGTAGTTCAAGAAAGAACCTCGAACTCCATTTAATGATTCTTTGAACAGGGTTTTTATAGAACAAGCAGACAGATTCAAGTCCTCTCATCAATAGGCTTAGTTTGTCATATCCTGGAATATTATTGTCATTATTACAGTCTTATCATTATAATAGTCTGTCATATCCTGGAAGAAGCTCCGGTAAGATCAGGCCTTGCAATTCTAGGCACCAAAAAGTCTTGGGAAAGTCAGTTAGCTTTTTTCAAATGCAATCACATGACAAAAGATGCTCTCTGAGAGCAGGCCTCAAAGCCTGGAAGCTAAACATCTGCATAGAAACTGACCCCCAAGAATCAAGTATTTTGGCTTACAACAGAGGAAGTTGGTCAGAACAGTCAGAGCTGAGGGCGAGAGATGAAGTAGGCAGCAAGCTGTGAGTGATCATTTGTGGGAAGGCCCTAGCAGGGGGAAGGCTTGGGGATGACAGTGCCCCATGCGTTGTTATTGTGTATAGATTTCTTTGTTGCTATGATGAATTTGGCTTTGTAGTATTGATATTTGGCTCTCTGGTGTCTGAATAAAGGTTTTGGTTCTGTCTTCTATGTGGAGAGTCTGTATTATATTTTGTGATTCAGAATCATGCCAGCACATGAATATTGCACTTTGGCACTACAAAATGTAGTGTTAAGGTGGTGATGAATTCCAGGCTTGGGGAACAGGCTGTTGCAAAGGCACAGATGCGGGAGACTGGAAAGAGTGTCCTGCAGAACACTAAGAACAACAGTCTGGTTAAACTGAAGATTGTATGAAGGTGAATAATGCATAATGAGAGTAGAAGTGTGGGTTGGAGTCAAAGTGAGGTCTTTAAATATCAAACACAGGAATTCATATCTTATCCTACAAGTAAAACAGAGCTGGTCAAGTTTACTGAGCAGAAAAGTGAGACACAGACCTGTGCTTTAAGATGATCACTTTGGGAACAGCAGACAGGATGATATGTAAAGCAGAGAATTGGAAGGCAAAGAAGATCAATTCAATCAGATTACTGAAATAGTACAAGCAAGATCTGATGAAGGTCTGAGGGTAGGATGCAAAGTATGCGAGGGGAGTTGGAATCAACAAGATTTGGTAATCATATGGGATCATGGAAGAGTAGAAAGCATGCTGGAATTTAAGTAAGAGGACCTGGGTTCAAAACCCACATCTGTCACTCAGATGGATGACCTCATTTAACTTCTCCAGGTCACCATTTCCTCATTTGTAAAGTAAGAGGTGGACTAGATGACCTCTATGGTTTCTCCCAGCTCCAAATCTATAACTCTATGATGGGATAGATAAGAATGAGGAGTCAAGGATGACTCCAAAGCTATAATCCTGAGTGACTAGAGAAGAGAACGGAAGAAGGGTCAATCTAGGGTTAAAGTTGAGTTCTATTCTAGAGAAGTTGGTTTTCAGATAACTATGGAACATCCAGTTCAAAACACCCAATGTACAGCTGGTAATGTGGAACTAGAACTCAGGAGCAATTAGGTTTAGAATCAGCTTTCTCCCTTCACTGCAGAGCTAGAAGACCAGGTATATGAAATACTATATATATATATATTCAGATATTTTCCTCTTTCCTTTTTCCATCCTTGTTATGAGCGGAGGCTCCTTGGCTGGGGGAGAGATATTTGGATTAATGCAAAAACAAAAGGTTATCTTTTAAAAATTAAAAAACAAGGTTAAAACAAATGCAATTAATTGAGTGACTCATCAACTCTGGAAAATGTGAAACTATGCCAGAAAAGTTGCTAAACTATTTCTGTTCTCTGATGCAGAGATTTTACTACTGGTGGTATAGCTTAAAAAGATTACTCAGAGGGACAGCTAGGTCATGCAGTGAATAGAGCACTGGCCCTGAGTTCAAATCTGACCTCAGACACACAACACAAAAACTAGCCGTGTGACATTGGTCAAGTCACTTAACCCCAACTGCCCTATCTTCCCCCCTCCAAAAAGAAAAAAAAAGACCAATATGTACAAAAATATTCATAGCAGCATTAACTGCAATGACTGAAAATAAAATATGTGCCTAACAACTAAGGAATGGCTGAAGAAACCGTGGTATAGTAATATGATAGAATATTATTACACTAAAAAGCCTAGAAAATATGAATTCAGAGAAACACAGAAAGATATTAAATGATAGAGAGTAAATGCTTCATCAAAAGAACAATATGTACAATGACTCCAACAATGTACATAAAGTCACCAATGAGACACAAAAACACTCTGGTAAAAACAATATGATATTCACCAAGTTGAAGGGCACATTACTCCTTTCTCTTAACCATCAATATAAACTGGGAGAAGGGATGTGGGAAAGTCAAGGCAAATAGCTTTTCTTTCAACAAAGGATAACTTTAAAAAAATGTTAAGATTAAAAATGCACTACCAGCGGCAATCACTTCTATGCTGCTTTGTTTAACTCTTCTCTCCCCCCCCCCCCCAAAAAAAACTTCTGGTAGTTTGTTATTGCAGATGCTCTGAAAAACAAAACTTACCAAATAAAAAAGTGTGTGGAACAAACGATATCATTTCTCCTCCATAATGTATACATACCACCTAATACTGTACATCATGCAGGAACTAAGCCACTGTCTTGTATTTGATGTCACAGTTAATTTAAAAGTCAACCTTATAACACTCAAGTTCAAGTCTCCTCTCTGTAAGTCAATCTACTGTTTCTTCCATAGCCTTCTGTTTCACCTTTAAATAGGTAAAGTACATGAAGTCTTCCCGATTCATCAAGACATGACAGATTTGATGTATTTAATAAGTACTTGTCAACTCCAGCTTCCTCCTTTCAGTCTATTCTGTACACAAAACTGGGAGAACTACAAGTTTCTCAATTGTCATTTTGTTCTTCCAGCTACCTTTCCTCTCTTCTCAAAGGCTTTCTTTCTCTCACAAGGTTCTTCACTGCCTTCAATAAACTGAAAACTCTCCATTTGATTTTCAAAGGTATCCAACAATTAGCCCTCATGCTCATCTTGCCTTATTATCTCCCTAAATATTCATTCAAGCTAAGGAAACACCAGGAGCAGGCCAGCGCCTCCAGGACTTTTATACACACCTTTCCTCCTCCCTGGATAATTTTTTTACTAACCTTCCAAATTATTTTCTTCCCCTCCTTCAAAACATTGTTCAAGAATCACTTTCCTGAATTAAGTCCAGATTAATCTCAATGAGCTCTGAATGCATCAGCAACGTTCCCCCAAACCAGTTAAATATTAAAGCTGGTTATACAAATGTTTAGCTCCTGACCCCCACAAAGCCTCGGCTTCCAGATCTCTAAAATGTGGGAACTAGACCAGATAATCCCTCTGATCCCTGTTAGCTCCATCTCCAAAATGCAGGAATTCTCACATGCCTCAAATGCTTTCCCTCTTAATTTCTGCCCCTCTGCTACCTGGCTTCCATTAAATGCCAGCTAACATCGGAAGCACTGAAGGTATGCTTTCCTGATCTTTCTTAATCCTAGTGCCTTTCCCATAAATAGTTTGCTTGTACAGAGTTGTTTGCATGTTGCTTCCCACACCAAGGCAACTATGAGGCACAGTAAAGAGAGTGCTGAGCCTGGAGTCAGGAAGAGCTGAGTTCAAATTCAGCCTCAAAAACTTACTAGGATAAGTGACTCTGGGCAAGTCCTTTAACTGTCCATCTCAAGTCTCCTCAACTGCAAAATGGGGAGAATAACATCACCTACTTTCCGGGATTATTTTAAAATCAAATGAGATGATATTTATGAAGTGCCCAGCACACAGTAGGTGCTATATAAAAGCTTCTAAACTTTCCTTCCACCTTCCTCCATTAGACTGTGAACCCCTTAATCACAGGGACTGTCTTTTAACTTTCTTTGCATCACCAGCACTTAACTCAATGTCTGACATACAATAGGCACTTAATACATTTTGACTAGCTTTAAAATTCTAGAAATCTCTCACTCTTCCAACAGAACAAAAGTTCTCTTTTTTAGAGAACAAAAGCTTTTTTTAAATATAGATGCTATATCCTTGACTTTGTATCTCTTCACAGTATTTATTATTCTGCTTACATTAGGATTCTTGATAAATGCTGACTTAATGAGGCTGCTTCTACTAATTCAGAATTTAGGAATCAGGAAGAATATTTTCAGGAGACATCCAAGACAATGGAAAATATTTCAAACTAAATCTCTGCTAAATTATGTTCACAATATCATATAAAGTATATCTAGTTCCCCTCTGTCTTTACCTTTAAGTAGATACTTTTACTGCTTTATTAAAATCACACAAAAATAACTGTAATTCTACAAACTCAATCTTGATCAACAATATGACCTGGCAGTCAAAAAAGCAAAAGCAATCTTATACTGAATGAATGAAGAGAAGAACAGCATCCCAAACAAGGAGCGTTCGAGGCCTGCTACTTTCTGCACTAGTAACAGCAAGCATTTGGTTCTGAGCACCTCAAATTGAAGTAGTGAGGTTCTAGAGGTGCTTAGCTGGAATAAGGGAAGGGGGGTGGGGAGGACACACATGATAGCTGTCTTCAAGTATGTGAAAAGGCTGTCATGTAATGTAAACAAGGGATTTTACTTGTGTTGCTTGTCTCCAGAAGTTCTGCATAAGTTAAAAGGAATGGATGAGTGTGACAGAAGCAGAGCTAGATTCTGATACAAGGAAAAGCTTTTAAAACAATTAGAGCTATCCAGAAGTGTAATGTGTTGTCTTCGGAAATAAGTTTCTCCTTACCAGAGGTTTCCAAGTAAAGGCTGGATGGGGTTTGTAGAGGGGCTTCCTGAAGATATAGGAGATGGACTGGAGGGCCTCTGAGGTCCCACATCTGAGACTCTGTGACTCCCTTACTGTTGGGAATTCAAGAATTTCTTTACAGTCTTAAAATGCCCTGTCTGTTCTATGATACAAAAAAATTCTCTGATGTATATGTTTGTGTGTATAAAACAATTATATCCACTAAAGAGAATTACTGCGCATGAAGTGAAGTCACCAACAAATGAGACAACAGCAATTTTACAATATCAGATAAAGTATAAAATTTATACTTTATAGGTGAAGAATTAAGAGTAAAAAGAAAACCAGGAAAAATAGGCAAGAAATGTTTTAAGGTTTTCTTTCTTTAAAAGGTTGAACAGAGCTGGTTCTCCTTTAAATGATCAGTACTTGAAAGGCCCTTAAACCACAAGTACTAGGTATCAACGTATGTTATAGGTTAAAGAATATTCTGAATACTATATAGTCTACTCAAGCAGACATATGGTACATAAATTATATCTTGCAAGTGCTCTTGAAAGTTTTGCCCTTGCCCACCTTCATTCTTTTGGTTAATAATAATTTAGGAAATCCACTGTTTATAAACTTTTCATTTAATTGTTTAATAAAATTATATAATGTATTCAAGTCAAGAAGCATTTATCAATAAGTACCTATTATTGGCAGGCACTGTGCTCAGCATTAGTGATACAAAGGGAGGCAAAAACAGTCCCTTTTTCAAAAGAGGTCACAGCTCAATCAGGAAGATGATATTCGATGGAGGGAAGGCACTAGCACTAAGGACCAGAAAGACTCCTTGCAGAAAGTGGGATTTTAGTTGGGACATAAAGAAAGTTAGGCAAGCTACAAGGTGGAGATGAGGAGGGAGAGAATTCCAGGCCTGGAGGACAGTCAGTGAAAATGAATGAAGTCAGAAGATATGGAATGTCATGATCAAAGAACAGTAAGAAGGTCAGTATCAATGAACTGTAAGTTATGTGGAAGAGGAAAAAGTAAAAGAATGCAAAGGTAGGAAGGTGCCAGGTCATAAAGAGCTTTAAACAGTAAACAAAATTTACAGTTGATCTTGAAAGTAAACAGGAAAGCACTGGAATTTTCTGACTAGAGGGGTGGTATGGTCAGACCTATGCTTTAAGAAGAACACTTTGATAGGTAAGTAAATGATGGACTAGAACAGGGACCAGAAGCAGGAAGACTAACCAGACAGTTATTGCAATAGTTCAGGCATGAGATGGCAAGGGCCTGAACCAGGCTGGTGGCAATGGCAGAGGAGAGATGAGGCTGTTAAGGACAGGTGTTGTGAAGATATAAACTACAGATTTGGCAACAGGTTATATATGGAGGAAAGGAGATAAGAGAATGAGGAGTTGAGGATGATAACTAATTTCCAAATTGGAGTGACTGGGAGGACAGCGATGCTGTCAAATGTAACAGGGAAGCTTGGGAGAAGGGCAGGCTTGGGAGGGGGAGGGGGAGGGGGAATAACAAGTTCCGCTTTGGACAAGTTAAATTTAAGATGTTTACAGAACATCCAGTTCAAAGATGTCCAAGAGATGGATAGAAAGGGGAGACTGGATGTCAAGAGAGAAGTTAGGGCTGGATAAACAGATTTGAGAATCACCTGTACAGAAAAGATAATGGAATTCAATATCAAATTTTTTGTTTTAGGCAATGTACTGAACTATTTTGTAATACTGGCTATGGATCTCAAATAAATTGTAAACTTAAATAATTATAACCACATTCATTTAAGTGCTTTCCAATTTACAAAGATTTCTCCTTATATAACCCCACGAATTAGGTAGTATAATTATTATTCCCATTTTACAGACAAAGTTAAAAAAAAAACTTAAAGGACTTAGCAAGGCCATACACATACCTAGTAAGTTCCAGCAGAGACCTCTACCCAGGGTTTCTGACTCCAGGTCCAATACACGTTCTACTCACTACCTGGCCCTATTCCAAATACACAGTGAGAAAACCAAAACCATTCAGATCATCAGTTCATCCCAGTATACATTCACCCTGTACTTCTACAAGCAGACTTCCTCAATTTTTAAAAATACAAAACAACTTTTTCAAGTACTCTATTGACGAACTAACAACTGTTTTCCTATATGGAAGACAAAAATTCTTGCTTTCAAAATGATTTTAGCTGACTAATTTAGTCGAAAGGAAAAACAGTTTCAGTTTGAATATCAATGTGACCATCCTGTGTAGCAAAAACTTACTTATCAGCAATAAAACACCTGTTCTCAAGGAAGTTTTGAAACACATTTTTACTTCAGAATAGAACACCACATGAAGGAATTAATCATTTTAGTCTAGCATTTTGGTCAAGAATGATATTTTAAAAGAAAAAGATTTCTTTAAAACGAAGAATGATGTTTCCTCTTACACATGTCCAAAAATGCTACAGTAAAAAGACATCTCCAATTCTTATAAATGTTGAAAAGGAAACAAAACTAACAGTATCATTTAGGCCTAAAGTTTTCCAACATTCTCACAGCTTCACCACATCTGATTTTATTTCATTTCAAAAGCATTATCCCTTTCAGTACGTACTTATATACTATATAAGATTTAAATGGTTAAATGGGAGGTAACTTGTAACTTGTTATAGTGGAAAGTAGACTGGACTCAAGAGTCAGAGAATCTAAGTTCAAATCCGGCCTCCAATTACTTTATCTCAGTAGACCTAAACTTCCTCAGCATTCCAGTGAGGGGTTTGACCCAGCTGTTCCAACTCTCCACCTATGATCCTATATAATTTTAATTCTTTCTTGGGGGAAGGGGATGTGTGGAATGGAAGACCTGTGATTTCACCAATGTAAAGAATTCCCAATGAAACTGACCACTGCAAATCAGCACCTGCTCAGCAACTTACAGGGTTATATAGGGCTGACTGGACTTGGACTTGGGTGCTCTTAGCCCTCTATCCATTATACCACTGGCAGTACTTTCAATGAGGTCTGTGCAGACACCCGGGAGGGAAGCAAAAATGAACCAATCTTATTTTGCTATCTGAACCCCTTTTGGTTCTATAAGAAACATAGGTGGAAAAGAATCTGAAGTGTTGTGTCGTTGTTGTTGTGGTTTTTAATAGAATGAAGCTTGGGAATTCTCTGGATTTTAATCATCCAAAATTTTCTTCTTCCTCCATCACCATAAGCAATAACTATGTAAGAAGTTCAATCAGCAATTTTCTTAAAAAGAAAAAACGACCATTGCAACAAAAGCGGAGAATTTCAGACTATCCTTCTAGGTGATATGTTTTATAACAACTTAAATTTTCACGTCCAATTTGGCCTTTTGGGAGGAGAATACTGGCTTCTAAGCTGCCTTTCCACAACCTAGCAGCTAGGTTTTACAACACTTGTGGGGGAAGACCAACTGAAGAACAGCACAGTTGTTCCAAGTCCTACAAACGCAAGGCATTCTGCAAGGCAGAGGACAGGCTGGGGAAACGCTGGAGGGTTAATACAGAAGCCTGAGCCGCGCTGCCTCTTCGGGCACCTCGGGGTAGGTAACTGGGCATTTGCTGCACTTCAGAGCCGGCCTTTGTGGGCACAGCCGGGGAGGGCTGTAAACAGGGGATGGATCCGTCTCGGCTTCCTCGGCAAACACGCCGCTTTCCTGCCCCTGGCTCAGCCCAACTTCCCCATCCCGCAAACAATAACCGCAGGAAAACAGCCTCGGGAACCGGAGACCAGAAGGGCTTTCTTTCCCTCGGAGGGGGGCGCGAGGGGGGCGAAGGAGGCCGGGGGGGATCTGGAGGAAGCTGCGATGGGAACAGTTCAACTTCTGGGGACCTCCCCCCCTTGTTCGCCGAACAGGCCCAGAGGGCAGTGCAGTGGGCAAGGAGCGGACCTCGCCGAGATGGGGTGGGCAGAGGGCAATGGGGGGGGGTG
>CM053594.1:354346163-354375077 GCA_028646575.1 Pseudocheirus occidentalis
TGTTCTGGGCTGGGGGGTAGGGGCAAAAAGGGGAGAAAATTTGTAACTCAAAACCTTGTGGAAATGAATGATGTAACCAAGAAAATAAATTAAAATTAAAAAAAATAAAATAAAATAAAATATGTGCAGATCAAAAAAAAAAATTGCCCATCAGTTGGGAAGTAACTGAACATGCTGTAGTACATATATGATTGGGGTGAAAAACTATTGTGCCATAAGAACTGATGAGCAGAATGATTTCAGAAAAACCTGGGAAGACTTATATGAACTGATGCAAAGTGAAGTGAGCAGAATCAGAACACTGTACAAAGTAACAAAAATATTCTAATGATGCTCAACTGTGAAAGACTTAGCTACTTTGCTCAATACAATGATCCAAGACAATTCTAAAGGACTCATGATAAAAAATGTCATCCACCTCCAGAGAACTGAGGAACACTAAGTACAGCCCAAAACATATTTCTCTTCCATTTTCCTTATTTTTCTTGCCTTTTATTTTTTTGGCAAGATGGCTAACACAAAAATGTTTTGTATGACTTCATATGTATAGGTAATATCACACTGTCTGCCTTCTCAATGGGTGAGGGAGGGAGGGGTTGGAGGAAAGGAATTTGGAACTTGAAATTTTAAAAAGTGATAAAATAAAGAAAAGACAAGTTTCATTCTGTTCTGCTGCTTATAAATAAAAGTCTATACTACCTATCACATATGTAACAAACCCAACATCTGTTCTATCCCAACATCCCCATCCTCTGTGGTCTATACCCACAAGACTATTTTCTCTTTTGTCCCTTCCTTACCAGACCTCTTGTTTACTGCCCATCTACTTGGTTTAATCTCTAGCACTTGCTTCCTTTTTCTCTACTTTATTTTTCCTTGTCTCTCTATCCTTATTCCCATGGTTCTCAAATTTCCCACAAGAAAGCTGACCTTTACAGGCATTTTCTGCCATGGTCAGTACTATCTATTTAGTAGAAAAACCAATCACATGTTCTCACCCATTTTCACTGTTGCTGATATTCATAGGATGCTTTCTTTGCCACCAAAGAAAATCTTTAACCTAGTTTCAGTAGACTAAAGCCATTTTGGATGCCTGAGGACTCCAATCTCTAAATGAGATATTATTATACAATTATTTACTATAAAGCTGAGTGTAAAGCAAAACATGTTATATATAACTAGGTTATTACAGAAACATCGATTCTGGCAAATCTGGCTATCTCTGCTTATTCTCGTAGGAATATAATTTTTTTTCCTAATCTTATTGCTGATTGTTTCCTGAGTATTTTTTTTCCAATACAGTTCTCCTCTTCAAACATTCTAGGAACTAGAAGTTCTTAGCTGGAAGCTACACATCTCTATTACTTACAATATGGTAGTGAAAGTACACTTAATGTTTTACAAGTAGGCTTTTTTTTTAGTATAGATGACGTACAAGTGTTTTACAGTATTTTCTTCTTAATGTGTTATTTGACAAAAAAGAACATAGATATGCTGACTTGCTTGGATGAGACAGCGCTCAGCAGAATTAATGAAATGGGTGAAAAGCAACAAGGGCTGGAAAATACTCAAAAAGGAGGAACAAAAAGTATTCAAAGGTCACCTTGGCTACTGGGATATATATAACAAGGTCTATTATACTTTCTTCCGGTCAAGATGGGCTGTCTAATTACGAAGCAGACCACCAAGCTCCCACATACTTTACTCCACTAAAACCTCATAAGTTTGCACTAAACCAAATAATGATCAAGAAATCCAATAAGAAAATAGAATAAGTGATTTCTTCTACTCTAGAACTTCACAAAAGGTCATGTAGAAACCATCATGAAGAAACAAAAAAAAAGGAAGCTGCCAGCAAAATCAGTGCTAGCACAGGGCAGTCTAGCAATGGTGATGAGATGTGCCAGGGACCCTTAGAGAAGGGAAGAAAAATGAAGGGAATAATCATTTAAATAGCACCTACTATGTGCCAGGCACCATGCTAAGTACTTTTTACAATATTACCTCATTTTATCTTCACAACAACCCTGGGAGCTAAGTGCTATTATTATCCCCCATTTAATAGCTGAGGAAACTGAGGCCAATACAGATTAAGTGACTTGCCCAAAGTCACACGGCTAGTACATATCAGAGGCCAGATTTGGACTCAGGTCTTCCTGACACTAGGACACTACCAGTCAAGGATCTACTGACTGAGCCACCGGTTACCTCTTAATCTGTAGGTTTTCTGTCTGGAGGTAGCAAGAGTAGAGCGTTCCCCTGAGAAAGTCAAAGGAGGCTACAGAAGTGCCCTGAAGTAGTGGCCAAGGGTTTCTGAATAACTCCATAATGACAACAGACGTTCCACAAGTTTTATAAGACTATGAAGAAGAAATGAAACAAAATAAAATTAAATAAAAGCTCCAGAAGAAAGAATTAAAAGGATAAAAATTTAGAAAAATGGTAAACCCTTTTAATGGTAAACGGAGCAAAATATAGGCTCCGTGAAAACCAGAATAAACTAAATAGAAAAACAACTTTGAAAGACTTAAAACCTCTGATCAATGCAATGATGCAGCATGTCACCAGTGGACCCTGTAATGAAGCACATCTTGACAGAGAGGCCACGGGCAAAAGGTGCAGAAGCCATTTTTAAAACTGTCACCATGTGAATTCTTTTTTGCTTGACTGTACTTATTGCTACAAAAGTCTCCTTCTGTTTCTTTTTCTTGGTTTGATTCAGTAGGGAGTCAGGGAAAAGGCAATATTAGCAGTAATGACCCCACAAGAGGGTTATTGTAATATTTCTTAAAATGCACACAAGAAAATGGAAGGAAACTCAGAAGGAAGAACAAAGAAGACAATTTTGAAAGAAACACATAAAACATGTTCTTTTTTAAAAAGAGTAAACGAGTTTCAAATTCAATCCCCTTTTTGTGTTCTATTATATGTATACAAATGCTTTTTTCCACACTTAAATTCAAAATAAAAAAATTCTTAAAGAAAAACAAGATCTATCATGACTAAAAATATGAGTTTTCTAAAATGATACCAGAACCATGATGCATCTGTTTAGTCTTAGCAAATATGTTAAAGCAAAAAACACTGCCCTATTTTACAATGGCCAGTGTTAAAAAAAAAATAGGGAAATATTTCACTTAAAAATTAACCATAAGAAAGTCACTAAGTAAAACATAAATAGATTTTAAGCAGAGAATAATACATTTTTAATCCTCCCAAACTGCTTCGCAATCAGTGTTTCATATACTAAAGAGTAAATTTCTTTTTAAAAAGTGAGTAGTTATGTTTCAAAACAAAGAGAGACAGGCTAATTTTTAAAAGTATACAAACCCACATTTAATATATTCTATTCCCAAACCTGTATATTGACAAAAATTATATTAAAATCCTTTGGGGAAGGCATCATCCACTAGAGGGCCCTCTAGCAAAGCAGACAGGGCTCAAATGCTAATTAATTTATGACCACACTGGTCCTATGAAAAATACTTCCTGTAAGAAAAGTTGGTATTAATCCTGTGTCCCATCCTTCCCCACAATACTCATGAATAAAATTATAGTAATGAATGGGGACTGCAGGGGAAGAGTGGGACTGGAAGGGAGTAGGGGTGAGGGTTGGGGCAGGAGCTAGAATGTCTCAATCTTTCCCTCTTGAATATGGGAACACATGGTGAATAACAGCCAGTAACGCTTATAGTTAAGACTGCCAAAAGAGAGCAGGAGACAGAATAGTAATGGTTAGCTGTTAATTCCAAGCACGAGACCAAAACATGGTGAAATATTCCCACAGTCCTCCAATAAAATGACTTGTTCAATATCATGATGAACCAAAAACAGTATTGTAATTAATATATAATAGCCAAATAAATGTAAACAACCTAATATACAGGACTTGATTTGTGTTGAGTTTCTTTTAAACTCTCTGTCTCCTTTCTATTATCTACACTGTTAGAAATCTTTCAAGGAAGCTATGATATCTTTCTCAATAGGTTTGGCTAATTATTATCACAGGCAAAAAGTTAATAGGAATAGAGAGTAGATGATGTCCTTTTAAGTTTCTGAAAGGCAGCTGCAGAGTTTAGAACTAGTAAATATTTGTTAACCTATACTTTCAAAAAATACATCAAGCAGAACTAAAATAATATTCCTTTTTGTCAGCATAAATCATTTTATTAGCTTGTTTGCCACATACTTATGACATCTCTGGATATATTAATAAATGATTTCAGACTTTCTTTTGTAATTAATTGTATACATCTCTGGTTTTCTCTTAATTTTCAGGAGAAACAAGACAACTGCTCTGCCCTGGGATTCCTCATGCTTAAGCCCTCAAATAGACCTAAATAATATCTCAAGTTAACAAAGTCTTAAGGCAAAGGCAGGAAAATAATAAGGAAGAGGGAAGAGGAATGAGAAAGAAAAGAAAGAGTCCATAGGGTGTGACAGGGCAAAGAGACACTGAACACCACAGCCATAAATTGTCTAGCCCTGTTCTGAGTAAGGCCTCAAACCTAATGAAATATAAGCTGGATTCAGAGACTAGTCTAATGAGCCAGTTTTGTTCTGGTTCAGTAATTTAGGGAAAATACAAGTTCCACTCTAGTTCGAACAGTTTTATTAAGGTTTTTTTGTTCTTTAAAAAAAAAACTGGGGTAAGATCATAGTTTAACAAAGTAATGATATTTGAGATCACTTCAGTTTAGGGTTCAGCAAACTAATGGGGTTTGTTCTGTTTTCTATCCTGATTCTAAGGTATCATTCACACTTACCTGTACCTCTCTTTACTTTATCCTAACAGCTCAATTAAAAATAATTTATTCAACACCTATTATGTATGTGCAAAGAACTCTGCTAGTGCAGGAGATACACAAAACCAAAACAGGCCCCTTTCTCAAAGATCAGACATTTTCCCAGAGTGGGGAAAGGCAAGAGGGAAGCTTAACAGGTATGCAGGTAAATAAAACAGAGTCATCAGAGCAAGAGAACATGAGCAACTGGAGTGTAAGAGGGAAAGATCAGAAAAGATTAGGGGTGGTGGCACCTTGAGTTGACCTGATACATTCAAACTCCAAACTCTCACTGTGAATAGCAGCCTTATCCTCAAATGTTTTGTTCAGATTCATCTTCTCCCAAATGTGGTTGTCTTTATGAGCTACGAGACCCCATGCCACTCTGCACCTATATAGAGAACACCCCCTTCTTTCTCCCTCTACTCTTCTCCGTCCCCTTCCTGATCCCCATTTCTTCTGACAGAACTACCTTCCCAGTCATCCAGGCTCCCAACCTGAAAGTCGTCTGTAATTCTTCCCTCTTTCCCTCCATAACCATAAGCTAATTAGCCTTGTCAATGCTACTCCCATAAGCTCTTTTGAATCTAGCCTTTCCTCTCCACTTAGACAGCCACGTTCAAACCCTTATCGCCTCTAACGCGGAACACTGCTCAATAGCTGCCTCTGTAACTGATCTTTCCCCTCTCTACTATCCTCCACAGAGCAGCCAGATTTCAAGCCCTTTACAATCTGGATCCCATCTACCTTTCCATTCCAATCTCCTTCATATTATTGTCTTTCACACTCTCCATGCCTGTCAAATTGGCTGGCTCTACACACTACATTTCATTTTCCACTCCACACCTTACACAGGAGGTCTCCCATGTCAGGAAATCATCCCCCTACCCCCCACCTTTACTTTATCACAGAGCTCAGTGGCTGCCTTTCCTGCTGCCCTCCTCCTCCCCACTTACTGACCAATGCTAAACGTTTGCTGAACTAAACCGAATATACCAGCATTTAGCAAATGGAGTTCTCTTCTTTCACGTAAATACCCACTGGGAACGTATGTATTACCATTTTATTGTTTCTCAATCCTCATTAATCCCTACTCTTCCTTATGAAAAACTGTGAGGAATCCTAGTAAGAATGCTCATCCCCTTTCAACCTGTTCAGACCACATTCAACGGTTCTGGGATATTTCAGTTGTGGAGTAACAGGTGTCTTCTAAGTAACCACAAATGGTAAAGAAAAGTCCTGAAACTCTTCCTTTACACGCTGACTATGCTCTTGATTGTGGGAAGAATGTGTCTTATTTAATTCAATATAAAACAGCTCTTTTATAAAAACAAGTCACTTGCAAAGGAAAAAAAACTACTCAATTATTTTAAAAGATCTACATTAAAGCTATCAATGCTCTATTGTTTGAAATGTTTGCTTCAATCTTTAATCTGTTGAAATCATTTTCTGCTGCTCTGGTTGCCCGCTCACCATAACTAAAGTACAACTGCTCCCAAGTTATTCTGTTGGAACACTCATTTTAATTTATACCAAATGCTCAGCCCCTAAAAAAAAAAATCTTAGTTCAAAACTCAATAGGATAGAAGAAAAAAATACAAGGAAAGATGTTATAAAAAGATCCCACAGATATTTATACCTGTCTCAGAGAGGATTTTATAATACCACAAAAATTATTCTGATAAAGCTCATCACATTTATAGCTATCATCAAGAGCAGCACAAGACAATTTAGGGGCCGCTGTGTCTACATATGACTAAAAGTCTCTAAAAGGTTAAAAAAATATTCTACTAACTAGTTTTTAATCTTACCAGGTCTTTCCTTCCCAGTGCCTTTTGACTCAGCAAATTTCTGTATCAAACCTTCAACCGTAGTGTTTGCAATGTTGTTTATAAATTCTTCATGGATCTAAAGAAAAAGCACAATTAAAGATGATTTTCATTTTCTACAAAAGTCTAGAAGCAACGGCCATAAAGAGAAGTTAGCATGAAATGTTTTCCACTGACTCCGGGCTGACTAAGTAAGAGCCTTGAAAAAAATACACAGAGATCTACACAGCCTAAAAATGAACACAGGTGCCTAATCTGGACGAGGGAACCGCTGCTCCTAAGCCTCTACTATTCTGGTCCATCACTTGCCTCACAGGAAAAACAGCCACTTTCCCACTTTCTCCACATCTTACCAGTTGTTCCAGGGCAGCCAAACCCCACAACAGACAATACAAACAAAGGGGCTGTCAGCCCTTTGGGATGATTCAAAACAAAAATGCCTCCTCCCTCTGATCACAGTGTAACCCAATGGCAGAACAAGGTTACTATCAACCATCATTGCCTCTGTTTCTTGCCTCCCCATAAATGGAAACAAAATGAAGGATCAATAGTCTCTGGGAGTCTATAGACTGCAGAACGTGCTTAAAATCTGCTAGCCCAGACTCCGGTTTCCACAGCAAGCCCAACCTTCAGCTATTTAACATATTCCACACACATTATGACAGCTGAACACAATTCAGTGTAAAAAAGAAATCGGAATGATTTTGATTGATAATTATACCACTAAACCCATGAATGGTGGATTTAAATTATGTACCTATATACACTTGTTCTTTTTAATCTAACATCCTTTTATAAACTTCTTTCTTGACTATATTAGTGTTCTGCAGCCAAGTCAATATAGTCTGGATTTTTTATCTCATTCGCTTCGGACACAAAACAATTTTTGTCTGGAGTAGCCAATCCCCCTTAACTGTTAAAGCACATGTTTAACATCGGGATAAGAAGATAACTAGATTAGTCACATACTAGTCACTGATATCTCCAAGCACACTACTCTCTTTATACATTAACTGCCTGCCAGGTTTTTAGACTAAACAATTGTGATCAGCAAAATTCCTTTAGTCAGTGTAATTCTTTAAACAGATCACTTCTCAGTCATTTTAATGGGAAATTATATTTGCTAAACTAAACAGCAGCATTATGAAAAGTACTCTTTTCTAAGCAAAGACAGAAGAATATGGGGAGCGGAGCAGCACTATTTCTAATTACAGCCATACGCCTATATTGGTAGGATTTAATATTATGATAGTTTATTAGCAGTGACTGAGCATGAATTCAAAGCATTAATTCTATTACAAAGTTCGCTAACTGAGAGCTAATGAAAACAGCTGGATGATACAGTTCATCAACGGTATGCACAGAAGGGCATTTTGTATCTCTATCTACCTACCCTGGAACATGACAATTATAAAGTTAAACCTACCACCTTAAAAAAAAAAAGTTTAATATAAAATAAACTTACCTGGCCTATCTGTAAATGAATTTCCTGTATAGCCTTTGACAAAGATTCTATAATCTCTTTTATATGAATGAGGTGAGCCTCTTCAATATCCTGAAATTTCTGTACAGAAAACATAAAAAATTATGCTTTGCCAGTAATAAATTTTCAGAATTACTTCAATGTAATCTTAACTGAACATATTACCAATACCTGAAAAATATTAGAAACTACTCCCAAGATATTTATAGGCAAATGGATTTTACAGAGTAGTTACTTAATAAATCCTTGCTGGTCAGTCATAAGTTAAATGCTTGTAGATGTTCTAAACTATAATTTGAAAATGCATTTTTAAAAGCTGATTAGGACAGACATAATTTTATGAAGGTTAACTATTTAAAATAACAAAACCAGCTAATACTGCTAGCCAAGCATTCTCAGATGTATAGTTCTGTTCAAAGCATCTACCCAACTTTTTCATTATTTTTTTTTCTATCTTAATGACACAGATAGTAAAAGGAGTTCAAATCTCTAAGCCAAGATGAACTACACAAGTCATTAAAGATAGTGGATAAATGTGATTACACATTTACAGTCAGTAATCTTTATGAAGTCATGAAAAAAACTAGAGCAGTGGCAGACAACTAGAGATAGAAAAATATTTGGTTTTTTTTCCCCAATTTTCAGAAAAGCAAAAAGGGACAGAATCTGGGAAGTACCACACAGCAAATTTGATGCCAATCTCCCAGCAATCATTAAGACTAATCACTAAGAATCAGACCACACAGAAGAGATTTCCTTAGGGTTACTAGGCAGGCTGATAAAGAAAATGCCCCTGATAGACGATTTTAAGCATAAATCTGACCATCTATCACTCCCCTGCAGAGAAAATCAAATCTTAAGTGGCTGTTGTCTACGGTGGTAAATACTCAAACTCATCTCTCCTAAGCCAGTTCAGGCCTTCTACATCCTGATATCCCTTTATCTTTCCAGTCTTAATTTCATATTATTCTCTTCCATTTACTCTAAGCTCTAACCAAACAGACTCCTCTGTTTTCTGAATGTGTCCTTTGCTTTCCACACTGTAATGGCTCATAATGTTACTTAAAGCCAGAATGTCCTCTCCTCCCATCTTCATTCTGGGTCTTTGCTTATCTTATTAAAATGCCATCTTCTACATCAATACTTCCTTGATTGATGCCCCTAATCAGTAATAACCATCCTCCATGGCATCTGCTTGACATTAAGCAGTAATATTCTATGTTACGCTTTGTGTACATACTTCATTCCCTACAAAAGTTTATGTTCCATGAAATCAGGAACCACATCTTATCTAAACTCTGTATCTCTCCCACCGAGCAGGATGGTGCTGTTTTGCACACAGTCAAAACTTAAGAAAGGTATGAACTTTAATATGCCAACAGGGTACGATAAAATCTCCCACGACATCTTGAATGACAATAAAGAGAAACGATGGTTGAGAGCTCACTAAATCAATTAAATGCACAGTAAGACAGGTGGATTCATAACTACCTGAACATGTGTGTGCCAACACCACTAACTAATGGTCAGAAAGGAATCTAGAGGGAGATTGTTGGAGATGGACTCAACCAAAGTTTGTCCTAGTTTTTCCATGTTTTTTAAACAGCGATCCAGATCAAGACACAGACAATACACAGCATTTTTATATTAGAACATGACATAAGTCTGGGAGGCGTGACGAAAACTTAGGGTGACAGAATCAAAATTCAAAATTTTATCTACTACAATTGACCAAGTTGAATTTTAACACAGATAAGTACATTTAGATTTTTAAAATTAAATGCACAAGTACAAACACTTAATAAAAATCCATATGAAAGATATTTGTGCTACCTTGCTAGATATATAAGCTTTTCAATATGATGATAAGAACTTCACTAAGAATTACTTGGGTATTAGCAATGTTTAAACTATATGAACTAGTCAAATAGGCAAAAACAGGCTAGTAGAAGGTCACATAGAGCTATGATTATAATACAGTATATCCACCACTGACTGCATGAAATTCATGAGGAAGCACTTGTTCATTTCCTTAAGGGACTAAACTAAGTTCAAATATATATATGCACAAATAATACTTTTTCACCTAGTCCGTTATCTATCATGTCAAACTCTAAGAGGACAAGCCTTTCCCCTGAATCCACTTTGAAAATTTCCTGTTCTTTTACAAAAATGGCTTTCAAAAATCTTCAACAGTAAAATCTCAATGTACTACAGACAGTGGTTCAGATACTTGCATAAAAAATCTTTCACACTCACAACATATTTAGGAAACTGGCTATTTTCAAAGCTGTAGCAAAGATATCTTAAGAAAAGTAGATAAACTAATTTTTATTTCTTATTGCATATAAAAGCCTCAAATCCATTATGTTCGCAAAAAAGTCCAAAAGTCTGCAAAACATTAAGAAAAAAGGGAGGGCAGGTTGTGATATTTTTATTTTTGTGGTATAAAGCATAAAGAGCTGGCCTTTGACTCAGAAATCCTGGGCTACAGTCCCCCGTCAGACATATACTGGCTTGGGGACTGCACAAATGACTTAATCTCTTATTCTCCCAGGAGGCAGGTGGGCAGGGCAGTAGATCACCAGGCCAATAATCAGGAAGACCTGGACTCCAATGAGACATTTCTTTCTCTGGACAGCAGTGAGGACCGGTTTAGAAGTAATGACAATAAGCTCCTGGGTCTATCTGACTGCTGGCAGCAGCTGGTTAGCAGCTGTGGCTACGTGACGCTCGGCAAGTCATTTAATCTGTTTGCCTCAGTCCCCTCAACTATAAAATGGCAGAGATCTACAGGCTTTGTAATACGCTGATAAGAAGCTCACTGAGGGTCACTTGGCCATTAGAGCATAAATAACAGCACCTACCTCCCAATGTGGTTGTAAAGACTGAATAACATTTGTAAAGCGCTAGCATGGTGTCTGGCACACCGTAGGTGCCTCATACTTGCTCACTTCCAGGGACTGCGCTAAGACAGTTAAGCTACAAAGCAGCTGTCCATTTGCATTGGTAGAAAGAGTTTCCTCACTAGAAGGTCATGACACCAACTAAGTCTGTGCCTGACAAACACAGGCCCTTAATAAACGCTTTTTTCCTTTATTCCTTCCTCCCTCCTCCAAAATCTTCACTGTAAATTAGAAAGCACATGCCAATTTGCACTGTTAGAAGAAGTTTCTTTGTTGAGAGCCACTAAATCAATTCAATCAGAGGCTGAGAAAGGAGAAGTTTTGTACTAAGGGATTTTTTTCTAGCAAGAACTAGTGTGGCCTTACAACCATGAAAATACAGTTCCAGCTTCATACACTGACAACTCCAATTGCTTTTCCCATCAGCTAGATGTTTAGCAGAACTGGCTTTAAATTAGGTTTTCAACAAACTAACAAAGCGCCTCTCTTTGATAAAGAAGATTCTGGAGTTGTTTTTAAGTGAAATCTGTTCTTGTTTCATAACCACCAACCTGGGCCGTTTCTGTCATTTTCTGTTCAAAATCGGATTTGGCTGCTGCGTACTTTTCCACATACAGCTTGTAAGTATCGGTAGCTTTCTTAGATTTAATAGCTGCCTGTAAAGACAACAAAACAAAAAAACAACCATTTATTCCTCTTTGTGTATGTGTTCATATGAAATGAAACAAGTTCAAGGAGAGTTGTGCAGAGGGGATACAGTGTAGTCATATACGGCAAATTTCAACCCTGTATCAGTGTTTTATCAAAGCTGATTTAAGATGCCTGTTTTCTTTTCCTTCTTGGGAGCATCTATTACTCAAAAGTTAAAGCATTATCTTTGAATTACTCCAGTCTACTCATTCTTTCACCTTTAAAGGATGGAGAATAATTTGAAAGCTAAATACAATATTATTCCACTTTCTGAGTAACTAATGGCATCATGTTATGTGAATAAAATAAGCTTTCCTGTCCAAGAATATGGTGGTCCACTGCAGATTATTTAAATCCTCTACTAGCATGTCATACACTTAGGGAAACCACCAAAAAATCAGAGACACAGCAACCCCCTGAAAATTTACATTTAAAACACGAAGTCAAAATCAAAATGTCCAAAGACCTGACGTTTCAATGACTTTTGACCATCCCAAGGACTATTAAAGCTTTTCTTCATTTCACATCCTTCAGAAAACCTCTCTCAAACATTACTTTGGGGGCTGCTAGGTGGTGCAGTGAATAGAGCACTGGCCCTGGAGTCAGGAGGACCTGGGTTCAAATCCAGCCTCAGACACTTAACACAAAAACTAGCCGTGTGACCTTGGGCAAGTCACTTAACCCCAACTGCTCTCCAAAAAAAGTAAAACAAAAAAACAAAAAAAAAAAAACCCATTACTTTGTCTTCTTTTATTTCCTGCTTCCTAAATACCAGAAAGTTTTCCCTTTCCTTTTGGAAATGGTAAGCTTCTTGAAGGCATACTATTCCATATTTCTTTTAATCCTGATAGCTCTTACTACAGTAATAGATACTTAATATTGGATGAACTAATTCCCTACTCATTCTCCCTCTATAATCCAAATGGAGCTACAGTTAGAAACCAGAGAAGAAATTCCACAAATAACAATTAAAAAATAAGACAACTATCCAGTCTTTCTTTTGCCTTTTGCTATTTTCAGTAGATTCTGACTTATTTCTTTATTAATTTTTGTAATGTTATAAGCCTTTATGAATATAAATATATTTACATATAAATTTAGAAAATATATCAATATAAATAGAATGAACATACAAATATATCTGATGAACTCCCTAATATCTAAGAATTATCTTGATGATCTCTCCCTATATTCAAATTCCACTGTTTTCCATTTCCATGCTGTTTCTTTTTTATTATCTTTACTACAACTCTCCATCCTGGCAATAGACTGAGAACTCCAAGAAAACTGAAATAGCAGCAAGAAGTAACTCAAAAACCCTCTATGTCATCTTGTTCTTCCTTTGCTCCTCTGTGAAGAGGTAGCCCTTAGAAAGGTGGCCATAAAATCGAAAACAATTCTACAATTCTCCTCACAAAATTTAAAAACTTTTGCATAAGTAAAATCAATAAATAAAATAACAAGAGAATATCTACTGGGAATATATATCTTTAGCGCAAATACCTCTAATAAAGATTGGATATACGAAGCATAACACGAACGGATGAATGAACAAATGAAGCATTTATTAAGTGCTCCCTAATGGGCAAAGACGCGTGCTAAGCTATGGGACACAAATGAAAAAGCCTAAGAGCCCCTGCCCTTAAAGAGCTCACGTTCTACCAGGAAGAGATAGAGAGGGCCCATGATCCTTAGAATGCACAAGCAGAGTACATCTCTCTTCATTAATGTCATATCCACTGAAGTCTTTTTTTTGTTTCTGATGTTGAGACATGACAGTGCCAAGGACTCCGGTGACAAGAACTCCTTTCTGGGTCCTCAGGAGCCATGAGTGCAGCCCCCGCAGGAGAAGTCTCCAGGCAGTATCTCCATAGGGATAATGCATCTTCTGATGGTGGCTAGGGGAGTGTCACTCCCTAGGCACTTTCTTGGGTTTAGGGGTCCTGGGCTGTCTCCATCAGGATCTCACCAATCAGCAGAAAAATTGATTAAAATATGTGGAGGTAGTTTTCAAAAGAAGGAATATAAACTACAAATCAAAATAATAGAAATGCAAATCTAAATTCTCAGTTTTACTTCATACCCATCAGTCTGGCAAAGATAACAAAAGAAAAAAAATGTAAACATTGGGGGGTTGCCAGCAGAACTAAACTGGTCCAGCTTCCAGCAGTTGGCTGCCTGAAGTCAGCAGGCAGACTGCCCTGCTTCCATATACCCTGCTCCAGGAAACACTTCAAACTCCTAGCAGACTAAAATGATTTCTCCCACCTCAGTCAGAATCTGGCAATGAGGAACAGAAAAGAAGGCTCACAGCAAACTCAGGACAGCTGCAGGCACAAACAAACTCACAGCTTCCCAGAGTAAGCAGAGACAAGTGTCACCTGTGGTTCTGTGACCAGGACTAGTAAAAGCAATAGCTCCTCTAAGAAAGCCCCACAGTGGTCAGAAGAGCTGAGGGTGAAGTCCTCAGAAGCCTCGTGAGGATGCATTGACCAGTCCAGTGCAGCACTGACCAGACCATGACACCCTACACGCAGGGGCTCCAACGACTCCTCTCACAGTGTTTGGAGATCCTGCACCCTGAAGAGCAAAGACTCAGGGAAGTCTGACCCCAGAAGGTAAAGATCAGCACAGAAAACTAGGGAACCCAGGGAGAGACAAAGCAGGGCTAATCACCCTACTCACAAAAGAGGAGGGGGGCCAACCCTAGACTAGTACAAAGCACCAAGTCAGGAGTAAACTGAAGACATTGACCAGTATGAAAAAATTATTGTAGATCTAAAAGTCTCCCCAAAGGAAAGAATAACAACCACAAGTAGAAATCAAAGGGAAAAACTGGATTTTCCACAAGGACTACATCACTACCTAGAAATAAAACAAGAATTAAAAACATTTTAGAGGGAAGAACTGGAAGCTTAGATCAGAAATTGTTAAACCTTGCCTAAAAAACAGACTGCCTGAAAACTAGAATAGACCAAATATAAACCACTGACTCACTGAGACAGAGGTATATTAAGAAAAAAACAAATTTTTAAATAGAAGAAAATGTAAAATACCTCCCATCAAAACAACCAACTTGGAAAAACAGATTAAGAAAGATAATTCAAGAGCCAATGAAAACATTTAACCTGGACACTGTATTTCAAGAAATCACACATACACACACAACACAGGCACAGGTGCATGCATACACATCCAAACGAAGAATCCACCAATCACCTCTTGGTTCAGGGAGGGAAGGAAGGAAGGGATATTAGGAAAGTCAATCAAAATCCACAACTACCATGTCAAAGAAAAAAAATGCTACAAACATCCAGAAAGAAGCAGTTCAAATACCAAGGAAGAGGAATCAGGATCATATAAACCTGGCCACTTCTACTATAAATGAGGGGAGCAAGATGTTGTAACTTGATATTCCAAAAGGCAAAGGGGTTTACAACCAAGAATAACTTTCCTAGCAAAGCTGAGTGGAATTCTATCCAGGGAAAATGGATTTTCAATGGTAGGGGGCACTTTTCAGCACTGCCGCTAAAAAGACCAGAGTTTAGTAGGAATAGAAATACAAACAAGAGGCAAGAGAAACCTAAAATGATCTAAGCAATTAGAAGAGGTTGCGTGATGAAGTCATGTGGATATACTAATATGTGAGAAGAAATGAGTGTCACTTCAGAAGCATAGCATCTTCAAAACATATTAAGAGAGTTAAATAAGAAAAACACAAGATGTGGGAGAGGTCTGGATCTATTCTTAGGGTTTAGAAGAGGAAAAAAATAAAAGAAGGGTGGTAAAAGGATTATCACCCTATTCCTTTGTAGGCAGAGGGAAAACTTGCTATTTCTCATAATTTGGGTAAGATGAAGGATATACAAAAATGGAATGGTGGGGAAATCCGAGCAACTGACAAACTTTGCTCTTTTCTGACCCAGATAAAGAAATGAATGCAAACACATTTTGTATGTGTAGGAATATATCAAACACAACAGGGAAGCAAGCAATAAAATGAGAAGAAATGGGATAACAATTTATGCAAGGACAACAATACTGTAAAATAAACACAACTTTTAAAGACTTAAGAATTTTGACAATGACCAATCACATCTCTAAGAATCTATGATAAAAAATGTTTCTCCTTACAGAGGGAGAAACTCAAAATATAGACTGAAATGGAAATACATTTTTAATAGGGATTCATAGTTCCACATACAATCTTTTTATCTTCTGCTGTATATATGGAACTGTTGTTTAAAGTCAAAATGTAAAAACTAGGGGCGGCTAGGTGGTGCAGCAGCCCAGGAGTCAGGAGGACCCGAGTTCAAATCTGGCCTCTGATACTTAACATTTACTAGCCATGTGACCAAATCACTTAATCTTAATAGCCCTGTCTTCCGCCTTCCAAAAAGCAAAAAAATAAAAAATAAAAATTGGGAAACTATCAATTGGGGAATGGCTGAACAAGTTGTGGTATATGACTGTGATGGAATACTACTGTGCTGTAAGAAATGATGGAATACTACTGTGCTGTAAGAAATGAGGAGCAGACAGACTTTATAATAACCTGGAGAGACTTCTATAAACTGCTGCTGAGTGAGGACAGCAGAGCCAAAAGAACAACACAGTATGCAATTACAGAGACATTGTGTCTGTGACAGCTGACTCTGATGGTCTGGGCTCTTCTCAGCAATGTAAGGTTATAAGACAGCTCCAGAAGAATGACAATGGAAAAGGCTCCACGTCCAGAGAGAGAATTAAGAGTCTGAACGCAGATGGAAGCAGACGACCTGCGCTCTCTTTTTGCTTTGTCCTGCTTTGTTTCTTCTTCCTCATTATTCATTCCACTGGTTATGATTCTTCTTTACAACTTGACTAATGTTTAATGTGAAGGTATATGTAGAACCCGTATCAAACTGCATACTACCATGGGGGAGGGGGCAGGGGAGAAAATCTGGAACTCAAAAACCTGGGGAACTGAATGTTGGAAACTAATAGTAAGTAAATTTTTTTAAAAAAGAAAAGGAAAAAAATGTGGGCAATGCCTGGCAGGGAAAGCACCAAATAACACCAAAATGAATGAAAGAGATTATACTTTAAAAGACAGGAAAAGATTTGTTATTGACATGGGACTTCTCTCCAGTCAGCTTTTCATAATCACAGTCAAAACAAACGGTCAGAGTTTAGATCAGAATTAATAGGGGCAGCTGGGTGATACAGTGAATAGAGCACCAGCCCTGGAGTCAAGAGGACCAGACACAAAAACTAGCCGTGTGACCTTAGGCAAGTCACTTAACCCCAACTGCCCTCCAAAAAGCAAAAAAATAGATAGATAGATAGATAGAGATAGATAGATAGATAGATCAGAATTAATTAAAGACAAAAGACATTACAATTAAGAAAATATATGCATACAATTGAAACAAATTAACCCTAAAATATTATAACTGAAAATCAAAAATAGTAAACGAACAATAGAAATGACATCAACAAATGCCATAACAATTTTATCAGAAGTGAGTTTAATCACTATGAATTAACTACCACAGTAAGAGAACCAAGAGTCCAGAATGGCCTTCTAGCCAACAAGCATCTGACTTACTGGTCAAAAGGAGCTTTCTAGAGCTGCTCTAGAACTGGTTTGTAAAATTTTACAAAGAAAGTTCCCCGTTACGTGCAATATCGTTTCATAAGATGGAGAACAGAAATGGAGGTGAAAATTAGCTTAACGGAAGCCTCGAAAGATATCCAACTAATCAAAGTTATTCCAGGGGCATTCCAGAATAAAAATAGAAGGGCTACAAAGAGAAGATGGAAAAGATTGGCAAAAAATATTTTGACAAACTATTTCCTCTATCAAAGAGGGTATGGCTACAATCCTAGTCTACTACTATCCCAAGTACAGATGTTCTTAAAAAGGGCACTAAAAAGAATAAAGACAGGAAAAGTACGGAGATCGTTCAAAGTAGACATAGAAGAGATCTATACCAGAGGTGATGCAATTGTGAAAGGATTAAACAACCAGTATACTAGACAGCTAAAGCAAGGGACAATATCAAAGGTAAGGGGGAATTTCAGACTGTAGTAATCAGCAGTTGACTGTTACCCTTAAAACAAACCAAGGACATACCTCCTCAATGGGGCTATCAGCAGGGAACAAGTGTGGCATGTTTACTAGTGACACTGGACAATGGACCACATTTTCATCATCTGACAACTGTGGGGAAGGTAAGATCCCATTGTCTGCTGATTATAGAAAGTGTTTGTACCCCTTTACAGACTCTTTTACATAAAGTATGTACCACTCATATATCAAAGTCTTTCAAGATTCCTTGAAAGATAAAACAGCAGAAACAACCATGTTAGTCTTGTGTTTATCAGGTCAGGCCTAAAAGAGAAGGGGATGTTTGCAAAAGCTGATTGCTATTGTGATGAGGGAGATTCAAAGCCAGTCCAAGCAGAAAAGAGAAAGTCTGTGGATGGCAAGACCCTCCAGATACTCCTGTTTGGGGATGGCCTTGTGCTCACTGTACTCAACAGAGCCTCCTGAAAAGAAATCTATAAACACTCAAAGGAATTTTGTCCGTCCATTCATTGAGGAAAAGGGCGAGTGAATGAAGACTATTATCCAGATTTTAAACATGCATTTGGAGATACATCTTATAAACTTGTTCACCATACGCATTTCTAAGTCAAACACAAGAATCAAAAGCAAAGAAAACTGAGCAACTGAAGGAATTTTATGATGACAAAATATTTACATTTTAATTGGGGGTGGGAAGGGAAGAAACGATATGTGTCCCCTCAGAATCCTAATGTTATCTGGGAACAGAGGGAAAAGAGAGAGCCCGGCCTGGGAATAATTTTATTATTTTAGTGATGTTTTTAAAAGTAAAGAAATTGAGGGCAAAAAGATACACAATTGAAGAAAAGGTGAGATGGGGCCAGGGGAACATGTTTTTCAGTCATTTTCAGTCATGCTCAACTCTTCAAGACCCATTTGAGTTTTCTTGACAAAGATACTGGAGTGGTTTGCCATTTCCTTCTCCAGTTCATTTTATAGATGAGGAAATTGAGACAAACAGGGTTAAGTGACTTGTCCAGGGTCACACCGCTAGCATGTATCTATTGCTAGATTTAAATGCAAGAGGCAAGTCTTCCTAATTCCAGTCCCTTATACTCTATCCACCATGCCACCTAGCTGCCCTAGACAAATCAAGAAATTATAAAACAAAATCAAATGAATAAAAAACAGAAGACAATGTGAAATATCGCAATGGAAAAACAATTAACCAAGAAAACAGATCCTGGGGAGATCATTTAAAAATTATTGGACTACCTGAAAGCCAAAAATTATGAAGGCGGGGCAGCTAGGTGGCACAGTGAATAGAGCATGGGTCCTGCAGTCAGGAGGACTCGAGTTCAAATCCAGCCTCAGACACTTAACACGTATTAGCCATGTGACCTTGGACAAGTCACTTGACGCCAACTGCCCTGCCTTCTCCCTCCAAAAAGCCCAAAAAAATAAATTATCAAGGAAAACTAATAAAAACTGAAAGAATCCACTTCACCTCCTAAAAGAGATCCCAAAAGAAAAACTCCCAGGAATAATAGTCAAATTCCAGAGCTCCCAGGTCAAGGAGAAAATATTGTAAGCAGCCAGAAAGAAAAAAATCATGTATAGTGGAGTCACAGTCAGGATGGCACAACATGTAACAGCTTCAATATTAAAGGATTAGAGAGCCTGGAATATGACATTCCAGGGGACAAAGGAGCTAGGATTACAACCATGAATCACCTACCCAGCAAAACTGAGTATAATCCTTCAGGGGGAAAAACTGGATATTCAATGAAATAGAGGACATTCTTGACAAAAAGACCAGAGCTAAACAGAAAATTTGACTTTCCAATACAAGATTCAAGAGAAGCATAAAAAGGTAAAGAGGAAAGAGAAACCATAAGGGACTTAATAAGATTAAACTGTTTACATTCCTTCATGGGAAGTTGATACCTGTAACTCATAAGATTATTTTTCATTATTAGGGTAGTAACAGGAGAATATATATTCAGAGGATACAGATGTGAGTTGAATATGAAGGAATGATATCCAAAAGAAAAATTAAGGGGCGAGTGGGGAATGTACTTGGAGAAAGAGAAAGGGAAAGGCAGAATGGGATATATTATCTCATAAAGTGAGGCAAGAAAAAGCTTTTACAGTAGAGGTGAAAAAGAGGAGGTAAAAGGGAGTGAATCTTACTCTCATTAGAAATTACTCAAAGGGGGAAGTCTATATATATGCCCTGATGTGAGGTTTCCTTTGGGGCTCATTTTGAGAAGAGTTGTGTGATTTGGCCAGATGAGACTCTGGGAAGCCGTTGAGCCCCCCGGCTATGAAAAACCCAGATGTTGATGCTTCCCTCTCTGGTAACTTGAATAGACTCTACAAAAACCTTCATATTAAACATCAGTCAAGTCGTAAAGAAGCATTATAACGAGAAATGACTCAAAGGGGAAATAACATACATATTCAATTGGATATAGAAATCTACCTTACCCTACAGTAAAGTAGGAGGGGAAGAAGAGGAGAGAAGGGGGAATGTTTGTAATAGAAGGGAGGGCAGATTGAGCTGGGGTAGTCAAAAGTAAGACACTTTTTGAGGAGGGACAGCGTGAAAGGAGAGAGAATATAATAAAGGAGGAGATAGAATGGCAGGAAATACTTAGCAACAGTAACTGTGAAAAAATTTTGAGGCAAGTTTCTCTGCTAAAGGCCTTGTTTCTCAAACATACAGAGAACTGAATCAAATTTATAAAAAAAATAAGAACCGTTCCCCAATTGATAAATGATCAAAAGACACAGTTTTCAGATAAAGTAATCAAAGTTATCTATAGCCATATGAAAAAAAATACTCTAAATCACTACTGATTGGAGAAATGTAAATTAAAACAATTCCGGGGTATTACCTTATACCTATTAGATTGTCTAATTGAACAGAAAAGGAAAATGACAAATGTTGCAGATGTGGGGAAAATGGGCTGTTAATGCACAGAGCTGTGAACTGATTCAACCATTCTGTAGAACAATTTGGGACTATGCCCAAAGGGCTATGAAACCATGCATACCCTTTGACCTAGCAATACCACTACTACGTTCATATTCCAAAAGAGATTAAAAAAAAAAAAGGAAAAGGACCTATATGTACAAAAATATTTATAGCAGTTCTTTTCTGGGGGCAAAATATTAGAAATTGAGACGTGCATCAATTGGGGAATGGCTGAACAAGTTGTGGTATGCGATTATGATGAAATACTATTGTAGTATAAGAAATGACGAGCAGGATGCTCTCAGAAAGACCTGAACTTCGATGAGCTGATGCAAAATGTCATACTGTACAAAGTGACAGCAGTTTTGTGAGACGATCAGCTGTGAATGATGTAACTGTTCTCAGCAATACAATGACCCAAGACAACTCTGAAGGAGCTGTGATGAAAAATGCTCTCCATCCCCAAAGAAAGAACTGATGGTGTACGAACACAGATTGAAGCTAAAATTAGGAGGGAGAAGGCAAACAGTTAAACTGGAAAAAGAATATTTGCAGGAATTTTCTCTAATAAAGATCTCGTTTAGAAAATATGCAGGGAAAGTTATAAGTTTAAAGTTCTAAGTACCATTCCCCAACTGGTAAATGAATGACCTAATAAGCACAAAAAATATCTGTCGGGGCTCTTTTTGTAATGGCAAAGAACTGGAAACTCAGCATCTGCCCATCAAATGGGGAATAACTGAATAAACAAAAACACAAGAACACAATGGAAAACGACTATGTTCTAAGAAATGATGGCACAGATGAGTTCAGAGAAACCCTGGAAGACTTATACTAAATAATGTGAAGTAAAGGGAGCAGAACCAAGAAAACAATGTGTATAATAAAAACACTGTACAGACAAACAACCTGAAAGACTTAAAGACTCTCCATGCAGTGAGCGGCCATGATTCCAGAGGACCAGAGATAAAAATGTTACCCACATCTGGACAGAAAAGTGATAAATATGCAGAACCAGACAGACATTTTTAGACAGTAACTATATGGGAATTCGTTTTGTACGTGTTTGCTATAAGGGTTCTATTTGTTTATTTTAAGGACTAGGGGTTCCCTTGAAGAAAAGTGGGAGAGAAAACATACTTATTTCCTAACAATAGAATTTGATCTTTAAAAAGTCAGTTGAGGGGGCGGCTAGGTGGCGCAGTGAATAGAGCACCGGCCCTGGAGTCAGGAGTACCTGAGTTCAAATCCGGCCTCAGACACTTAACACAAGAAAAACTAGCTGTGTGACAAGTCACTTAACCCCAACAGCCCTCCAAAAAGCAAAAAAAAAAAAAAAAAAGTCAGTTGGCATTCTAGACCATTGTTACCATTAGCTGTCACATCTCTTTGCTTGGCAAGGAAACCAAGTGTTTGCTGGCTAAGGGCCCCATTGGTCTGCTCATTATAGCAACTGCTTTTTATCAGCTAAATGTCTATAGGAAAAAAATGGGAAAAAACAATTTTTTTTTACCTGTTTCCAGTACTTTTTAAAAATTAAATAACTTGTTTGTCACAGGTCAGAATAATATTATTCTAAATGTACAGACAATGTTTATCCTTTCTTATAATTTGCTAATCACAGAATCACAGATTTAGCCACTGGGGAACCTTCTCTTACAGAGTAGAAAACAGAGGCCTAAAACTATTCAATAGCTCACTCAAGTTTACAAAGATAATAAGCTGCATGGTCGGGATTCAAGCCCAGGTTTTTTGACTCCCAAACCAGTGCTATAGATTTTGACCTTTGTTTTAACCAGTCGATAGTTGAAATTCACCTAGCAGACTCCCACACTAGTAACTAGACTTTTCCTATCTCTTGCCTTACAACTCTATTCCATTTGCTATGATGTAAAACAAAATTAATAAAACTTATTTAAATATGGTGACTTTGTTAAATATGGCCATTTGTACCATATGTGGGACTTTTGAAAAGTCTACAAAATCTTTGGCCTCTTCTATTTCTTAATACAGAACTAAACTAACAGAAACGCATTTACCATCTTTCCCTATGTCTCTAGCTTCATAATGAAGTCAATGAGTACACAAGTTGAAGTATACGTGTTATTTAGGAAGATCTTGTCAAATCTTTATAGAATTTCTCTACTCTTCTGCAAGAGATGCTGGTAGGTAACCTGATATTATCTTCGAGGTGGCTTTTTGGTTTTACCCATGATCATCAACTGTCTCATTAGTTGACTTTTCTTACTGTCTGTGGGTACATGATGAAACCAAATCCACTCCTTCCTTTCTTTGTTCTACAGTGAACATGAACCACCTTTCTTCTAGCTCCAGTGTCTTTATGCCCTTTTGGTTTAGTTATAGCAAGGTATGATTCTATTCTATTCTCACCAACATTAGAATTACACTAGAGTTGGTTAGAACAAAAATATTAATGTTGTTTTTTGGTTTGTTTTATTTCAGACTGGGTTTCCCTATATTGGCCAGGCAGGAAGTAAAGAAGCCTCTAATGGGAGCCTTCCCACTACCAACCCAGCCAGTTCCCTCCTCTGCAAGCAGGCAGTGGCTCTTTGCTGGTTCGCTGTATTGGTTCTGGACACAGCACAGACACCTGATTGGTTGGAATTCAGAATGCCCAAGCTCAAGCAGCCCCAAAACCCCAGTCTCTTCCCTGAAAAACCCCAATTATAGCAGAGATTACAGGTAAGTGTCATCATGCCTCGTAAAAATGTTTACAGATGGTCTAAAAACGGTGATTAACACTTCTGTCTCCTTTTCTGCCACTGTCATTGTGAAAGCAGAAAGTTCACATGGACTGAGGGAATAAGGAAGAGCCTCTCTATACTTAACTAGATTGGTCCTCAGAGAGCAAATTCAGTCCATCCTGAGAAGGGCTTGTTAAAACTTGCCAGAGTTTGCACTCCAGTGACAAAACCTTTAATAACCCAGGATTAATTCTATAGAATGATGAAGGACTGGACTGGAAGTTTTATATTAGTTGCCAAATGACAGATGAGTCAAATCTCTCCATTCATAAAAACTACTTCCCCTGTATTCTGAACCTGAATAAAGGCTTCTTAGTTAAAATTAAGAATAAATTAATATCATTTCTGAATACTGATTAATACATTTTAAATAAAATCTCTCAAAAAGACTATAGCGATGTATCCAAGAAATCATTTATCACTACCCAAGCTGGGAGAGGAAAGGGTATTGAGGAAAACTAACATGTTGTTAAAAAAAAATAATAAAGACAGCCATACATATGAATTTTAATAAAAACACTACAAAAATACACAATGGCTATAGCAACGGAACTAGAAAGAAACACACACAAATTGAGAGTCAATGTGGCAAAATTACAAAGAATAAGCCCGGCTAGAGAAAAGACATGAAGGAGGACGTCCTCCAACTCACCCCTTTGCAAAAGACGGGAAGCCAAGTGCTGGCCACTGCCCACACCCCTGATATGCTGACTGATAACGCTGACTGCCTCTCTCTTCATCGTATTTTTGTCTTGTTTTATTTTTTTTAATTCTCTAAAAAATATATATGTTACATGAAATAGTTCTCTGGGAAGTAGAAGAATATTGGGCAAAATTATGATGATGTAAACAAAGACATCAATAAAAACTTATTTTTGAAGAAGCAAATATATATTATCCACAGGGAACAAGATTAGACTGCATCAAATGGGCAACTTCAAGAAAATCATTAGTTACTTCGTATTAAAAATATAACACTTATATTTTTAAAAACTCATAATATTAATTTCTTTAAGTTTAAATTCAACCAGTTATTAAATGGCATCTATATTCATGGTACTGGTTAGGGATGTAAAGAAGAAAAGATAGTAGCAAACCAAATAGCTTCCTTTAGGTTGACAGAAAGTTATTCAATTAGTACAGATGGTCCATGGAAACAGAATATTTGCATGAGGGATTCGGAAACCTGCACTCAGTTGCTTACTGAATTGCGGTCACAGTTCCTATTAATAGTACTATGTGGCTTACTTTCTAAATGAAGTGTACAACATCAAACAAGAGAATGGTTGGGTAAACCTTTCTTTAAAAATCTTTTTCCAATTGAAATCTGGGGGAGTTTGTGGTTTACCACAAAACCATAGTGCATAAATAGCAAATAAAAGCAGCAGTCAACCAATCATTAGTGCTTATTTTCAAATATATGTGCTTTCAAATATACCACAACTTTGCTTTAAAAGCAAACAAAACCAGCCCATTACTACACCTTGAACCAAACAGGACGCAGGACAAACATTTTACTACCGAAATCCCAATGAATATTTGTGATTAGCAAAAGAAATATCATTTCAAATAGGTTTGAATATTGTGTCCAAAATGATCATCTCAATATAAACATAATAAAAACCAAAACAATAAGAAACTGAACAGTGTCGTGAAAACAACCAAGCTTGCCCACAAAAAGATGTGAGATTGCTCTCCTTCCCTCTGTGGAGGGAAGGGGATAGAGATTGGGAATACTGAACACAACGCTATGTTTGGCGGGTTCGCTGATTCCTTCTGATGAACATTTTTTCCTGCTTCCTTTTTTATATTACTCTTGAGTGGGGAGACGGATGTGTTTGGAAATACAGGTGACGTAAAAACAAAAGCTATCATTATTTTTAAAAGAGAAAAATAAATAAATGCGTAGATTAAAATATATTTCAAACTGTAAGCTTATGCCCAAAAAGCATAAAAGACATCAGGTCTGACTACAAGGGGAGATGGATCAATCAAGAAGAATAAGTTAAGAAATGGAAAGCCTGAGCGCAACACTGGCACCAATGAAAATACTGCAAGCAGCAGAGGAAGACTCCACACGCTGGGTAGAGACTATGGGAAATAGGGCTAAAAGATATGGACAAAGAATAATGGCGAATAATGTTTCCCAACCCTTGGCAGAGAAATGATGGATGAGAAATGCAGAACGAGGCACTTTTTCAGTCTCAGACAATGTGCTGATTTTTTTTTTGTTTGATTATACATGTGTTACAAGGAAGATTTCTAGGCAGAGAAGGGGACAGTGGGGGATACAACTAGTGGGTACAGATACTAATACAAAAAAAAAAGTTAATAGAATTAATGAAACATTTTAAAAAATACATCGAGACGTTAATCCAGAAGAGGACATAAAAAGGACAGTTTAAGGATAGTTCTACCATTACATTAGATTTAATAGGGATTTTTAGGCAATACATGAGGCTAAGGCTAGGCACTATTTCCCCACCCCAGTGGTCAGAGAAACAAGATCCAACTTCTCTTCTTTTTCCACCTCTCTCCTCCCCTCTGCTCAATACAGAAAAACAGTTTGCTAAGGCCTAACACCCTGGCCTTTACTCGGCAAAAGCCGCTTCATGGAATGGAGACAGAATTGGTTTGTTCACGATTCTTAAGCTGACAACGTGAACAGATAAAGAGCCCATGACACACGCCAGCGAAAATCTGAAGGGGATCGCAGAGGAAGTAACAATAAAGAATTCCCCACCAGTCCTTCTCCAAAACAAAAAGTGAAAGAAAAAAAATCAGAAAAGCCTCTATTCACTTCAGAAAAAAGGTGGCAAGAAGCCAGCAGTGCCTAAGAGAAAGGCTGCACCAGGAAGCCGGCCCAAATCCCAGCAAAGGGATTGAAGCCCACAGGCTTGGGCCTGCACTGGGGAGAAGACCAGGAAACATTTACAAAACAGAGCCCAATGAAGAAATATTGTAGATTAAGGGAAAGCTCAAAAGGTAAATCCAGACAAAATGAGCAGATCTACAAGGGGGAAAAAAGCTTAGCCACAAGGACCATAAGGATGACTAAAAGAAATGAAGCAGCAAAATAAAATTGAAATTGAAATTAAAACTCTGGAAAAAAATTGGAGAATAAATAATTTAGACCAGAAGAGAAAAACTGTTACCCAAGTACTGAGGATGGAAAAATAAGATCTCAATGACTCCATAAGACAACAGGAAATATTCAAAGTCAAATGGCTGGGGGGAAGAAAGAAGAAAGTAAAGGCATCTACTAAGAACTGATATGGAAAACAAAGACAGTCTAAAAATTCAGATACCTGGAGAAACCTAACTAAAGTAGGAGGAAAGGAAGGAAGAAGCATTTCTAGAGCATCTACTACATGCCCTAGGCATGGTGCTAAGGGCAAATATTTCATTTCACCTTCACAACCACCCAAGGAAATAGGTACTATTAATTATGCAATTTTTACTGTTCAGGAAATGAGGCAGCCAGAGGTTAAGGGACTGGCCCAGGGTCACACAGGTAGGGCATTTATAAGGCTGAATTTAAACTTAGATCTTCCTGACTGTCCAATGCACAACTTAGCTGCCTCATACACACATGAGAGAATTTATAGATAAATGAGTTCTTGACCAAAGGTTAAAGAGGATCACAAGAACATCACAATAGATCATTTTAATTATACAAAACCAAAAAAAATTCTACACAAACAAAATACATTTAGAATTAGAAGGAAAGTTATTAAACTGGGGGGGGAAATATTTGCAGCAAATTCCTCTGATAAAGAGTTGATACCTACAATTAAAGAAATGATTCAAATATAGAAGAACAAGAGTCATTCCTCAATAAATATCAGGACAAAGCATACAAATAGGCAATTCTCAAAAGAAAAAAATGGCAGCAGCAGTTACCAACCACGTCAAAAAAAATGCCCAAATCACATAAGAAGAATGTAAATTAAAACAACTCTAGAGCTCTACCTCCCACAAACCAGACTGGCAAAGCTGACCAAAAAAAAAGACAGAAAGAAAACTAATCATTGTTGGCAGGGCTCTGTGAAAGAATAGGCACATTAATACATTGCTGGCAGGGCTGTGAATTGATTCAACCTCTCTGGAAAGCAATTTGGACCTATATCCAAAATGTCACTAACTTTAACATATCTTTGACCCAATGATACTGGTCCTAGACTTAAACCTCAAGGAAATAAAAGAGGGAAAGTACCCATATACACAAAAAATATTTACATCAGCACTGAGGAGTCAGAACAACAAAAGAAGTATATTGAGCTACTCCCAACAATACCTCCAAATAAACGTAAAAAATCCGAGACCTAATCCTAATTGGGAAATCCAAGACATCTTTCCAGCACGGATCAACATAAGAAGGCAGACAAAGATTTCTGGAAACTAGGGATGGGGTCTGGCCAAGAATGACTTGATAGAGGGCATTCCAGTGCAGGTAGAGATTATGCACCAGAGCAAAATCAGGTTCTAAATCTAGCAGAGAGGGGCCTGATCTTATGCAGCGTACAGAGACTGGTGCCAACTGGCTGTTATTAACTATCTCAATTTTGGGTCACAGATTCAAGACAGAACGAGGAGGGGATCTGCATTGGGGGGAAGAGAGGGGAAGGTACAAGCACATGGGGGACAGTCCTGGTAAAGAGTGGGGGGAGGGCACCTAAATGGCAAAGTGAATAGAGCTCCAGCCCTGGAGTCAGAAGGACCTGAGTTCTAATGTAGCTTCACACTTAACATTTACTACCCGTGTGACCTTGGACAAGTCACTTAACACCAACTGCCCAACCTTCCCCCCTCCAAAAAGCAAAAAATTAAATTAAAATTTTAAAAATAAGCAAATAAAGAGGGGAGGAGCCAAGATGGCGGCATAGAAGCAGCAAAGCACCACAGCTCCCACACAAACACGCTAAAAAACTCATAAAATGGGACGCTAAACAGATTTTCAAGCTCCAAAACTCTCCAAAAGACAGAAAGCACATCTGTTGCTACAGGCAGCACAGCAGGCGGAGCTCTTCGCAGCAGTCTGGGACCCGCGGCCGAAACCCCGGCTGGGTCAAGCCCTGGGACATCGGGCTGGGAACCCCGGCTACAGGAGAGCAGATCAGCTGCACTGGAGCCATATTACCACATCTATCAGGCCAGAAGAAAAAAAGGCTAAGAGAAAGGTCAGTGGATTTTGCTAACTGGGGAGGAGAACAGCGGGTCCGGCCAAACTGCTCCCAGGGCAAGGAAGCAGTGGGAGGCAGCTGTAGCAGCAGGAACGGCTGAGAGCCACAGCGGCCCCCACTGGGCTGCTTCAGAGCCCTCGGCCTGCAGATAGCAGGGGGGCTGATGCGATCCATCAGGGCCAAGGGCTCTTGCGTTGAGTGGCCTTGATCTGGATCGTGGTCTTGAGTGGTGGTCCTGGGGT
>CM053594.1:354375577-354394314 GCA_028646575.1 Pseudocheirus occidentalis
ACTGACCGGCTCCCGTCCCCTCCTTCCTTCCTACCCAGAAACTCTCGACGAAATGCGCCATGACCATCGTGCCGCCGCCGCCACTCGGGCTTCTGGGTCCTCTCCCGGCCACCCCCGCTCGCCTCCGCTGGGTAAACACCGGCCCGGCCCCCAGCGGCACCCCCGCCCTCCTCCTCCTCCTCCTCAGCCGCCGCCGCCGTAGCCGCCGCCTCTGTCCCAGAGGCCTGCCCGGACGCCTCCAAAGCGCATGCGCCTCCTAGCGGCCATCGCGGCCTCTGCAGGGAGCTCGCCCCGCCTCCTGCGTTCTGCGCACGCGCCCCTCTCTCCGGTTCCCAGACCGCCTGCGGCTGCTCTTCCCCCCCACCTCCGGCCCCCCGCCTTTCCCCTGGCGCGCGTGATGCTATTGGTTGCGTGCAACCCGAGCGCTCCCCCCGCCCTTCTTTCGGGAATGCGCTTGTGCGCGGGCTTCGCTTTAGGGATCTAGGTGGGGAAGAGAGCGTAGTGTGGGACGTTGGGGGAGGGAGGTTCCTTGAGGAGGGGAGGTGCCTCGGCTGGCCACCCACCCCCCGCCCGTAGCCTTCCCGCTTCCCCGGCCCCTCCCGACGAAGAGGAAGCGGCGGACAGGAACCCCCACCCCCCGGCCGGTTCGGGCCGACGCCGGGGCTGTTCAGGGCCTCCAGCTCGGGCGAGGACCCGAGGGCCCGGAGCTCAGCCTCGCGCCGGGGCCCCGGTCCAGGCCTAGACGGCCGGCTTGACCCGGGCCCCGGGGGGCGAAGTCGTGGCAAAGGCTTTGAACGCGCTTTAGCCCGAGAGGGAAGAGAAAATGCACTTTGAGGCCTTGTGTGCCCGAGGTCAAAGGAATGTGGGCGCGCCCCGGGTTGGGACGGACCCGAAGCCCCGCGTTTACGCGGACGGCCGCTCCCGGGCCAGAGCGTGCAGACCCCGGGTTCGGAATTCTCCGTCGATTCCGGTCTAGCTGGAGGCTGAACCTTTGTTTTAAACCCGAGTGTCCCGGCGGCTCCCGGGAGCGCTTCAGGATCGGGAGCCCGTAACTGAGTGAACGTTAGGCCACGCCCGGTTCCAGGTGAAATCGCTGGGGACGCCTTGAGGGACACCTTGGGGTGCGGCGGACCCGGCGTCCGGTGTATCCGCCAGGACCTGCCTCCTTAACGCTAGCAAATGCCGAAGTGGGAGCCGGATCGGCGGCCCCGGTGTGTGTGTGTGTGTGTGTGTTATATGTTTATGTATGTATATATATATATATATATATGCATATGCATGTAACATGTCCATGTAACATGTGCATGCATCTCTATATATACACATGCACGTCTTTATACTTCGAGTTTATTCGTGCTAAGAAACAAAAACGTAACTGAATGGGAGCCTAAAGACGGCGCACCAAGGGGCCCCGGTTTTTTTCCGTGCACCCTCCTAATAAGAGGCGATAGAGCCTCGATCCTCCGGTCTTTCTTATGATCCCAGCGTAGTGCAGCAGCCCCCATGCACATTGGCATGTTGCTCTCACTGTTCAGGGAGTCGCCCCGGAGGCTTAGGAATGTAGTTTAGGAGCCCCTACGAGTGTGCTTCCCGGCGATCATCAAGAATAAATTAGTAAGCCAGATTTAACACTTTTTTTTTTCTTTAGAGATACTCATCAAGTTCCTCTTCGCCGGGGCGGGGTGTGTAGCTTTCTGCTCAGTTCCTTGTAGAGTTTGTAAAACTTTCTTTCCTTACTTGGGTCCCTAGGGAATAGACTGTTACCAAATTGTTGATGTATGTATCTTGATTGCTAGGGTGTAGGATACAGTGAGCAACTCTTGCAGCTATTGGAAATGGGAATGAAGAATAATTTGGAAGTGTTTCCTGATAATAAGCAATTTGTTCATTTGCCTTAGTGATCAGAGGGAAGGCATACAGTAGATAAGAAAGAGCCCTTAAAATGATTAAGCATCCCTATCTGGGGACACCTCCCTTTTTGCAGTCCTGTTTTAGAATGCTGTCTTACTAAGATCAGAGAATCAAGAAGCAGAGCTGTCCAACAGAATAAATACATTGGGTCACTTAGCTAATGATAAATGATGCCTTTTTATACCAAAAAACAAAGTAGACAAAGTCAGCCTGTGTGGGCACAGCTATAACGTTCTCAGAATTGTTAAGTATACTTAAGGTAACAGATTACAGCGCTGTTTTTTTTTAATGGTTTTACTTTACTGTTTATTAAACAGCCACATCCAGAGTGCTGTTCTGTTTGCCGAGTACTGTACAAGGCACGGGAGAATCAGTCAAGAGTTTTTAAGAGCCTTTTGTTTGCCTGGCAGTGGGGACCGGAAGACCAAAAGAGAATTCTGTAGCCTCAAGGGGTTTGCTTTTTATCTGAAAAAGCAACATAAACATATCAAAATAACTGTCAAACATATGAATAGAGACTAGGGACTTTCCCTGTGATTTCACTAATATAGGGAACTCAAAGGTGAAGAAGCTCCTTCTTACAATGCAAGTGGTTACCTTTGTTAAAAATTACAGCCTTAGAAAGTTACCTAGGGTACTGAGAGGTTAAATAATTTGCCCAGGGTCACTTAGCCACATATCAGATACTGGATTTGTACTTAGGTCTTCCTAGTTCTGAGGCCAACCTTCCATCCGTATTACCTCTCCAATACAAAATATATGCACAATAGACACAAAGCAGTTTGGAAACAGGCCGCTGTCTGCTTGGGAAGGTGAGTCACTTGGGCAGAACTTTAAAGAGATCTAGGAATTTTGAGAGGTGGAGGTGGGGAGAGAGTTCATTTCAGACATGTGCAAAAGCAGAGGTGCAAGGCATGAAGATGAACAAGAAAATGATTTTGTCTGGGAATTAGATATTATAATACTTTAGATTAGATTATTATAATTGTTATATATTATTATAATTATATATTATATAATAACATATTATATATAACATATTATATTAGATAATATTATACCTGGAGAGGTAGGTTAGAGTTAGATCGTAAAGGGTTTACTTTATATTTTATCCTAGTGGCAATAGGGAGTCAGCAGAGCTTTGGGGACAAGGGAGTACCAAGTGCTCAGGAATTAGAGATTCCTTTAGGAATATCGGTTTAGCAGCTAAATATACGGAGGAGGGATTGGAGAAGGGAGAGACTGGAGGCAAAGAGCCTAATTAGGAGGCTATTGCAATAGTCCAGGCAAGAGGTGATGAGTACTTCAATTAGAAAGATAGTTTTAAAAAAAAAGATTAGAGAGAAAAAGACGGTTGTAAATGATGCTGTAGAAGAATTAATGAGTTTTGGCAAATGATTAGAGAGGGATGGAGAGTGAGAAATGGAGGGTGACTGAGCCTGTGTGACTAGGAAAGTGGTAATGGCTTCAGCAGGAAAAGGGAAGTTAGGAAGAAGAAATACAAAGATTCAGTAAAACCGTTCCTGTCCTCAAGAAGCTTACACTCTGTAAAGGGAATATGACACAAACACAAAGAAACTATACAGTACTCAGAGCTAAGTGTAAAAGAGGTGCAGACCAAGTGCCATTCGTGATCCAAAAGGTGGAGGTGAAGAACATGAGGAGCTTTATTGACTAAGGGGATCAAGTAAGGCTTAATAGGACAGACTGTAGTGCAAAGAAAGTGGGTAGACTGTCAGTTGTCTACCTGCTTTGGCTAAAGCAAAGTCCATGTGTCGTTAATTGCATAAAATCGTACTGCTTGGAGCAAATAATCACAAAGCCACCTTTTGTAGTTACTTTCACAGAAATACCACTGGAATACTTCTGCCTTGAGATCCTTCTTACTATATAACTTCAAGGACAAAGTAGTTCAGCCAAGTTCTTGTTTTCAACTAGATCCAGAAATTGCATGTTATTTTTTTCCTACTTCCCATATATCAGCAAAGACTACTTCCTTTATTCAGAACTATCAACTATAACTTCCTCCCCCAAAAGTTGCCAAACCCTTCTACTTCCCTCTCTGATATCTCAGTTCTATCTTTATCTTTATCTCCCCTCTCTTTATTCTCTGTTGCAACCTTTATCTTGGCATGGCTGTATCCATCCAGGATCCTGTACCAGTCTGCCTGCCAACTTTCTTTTGTAAATAATAACGCTAACTTCTTTTGTCTGATTTACTTCCTTCCCTCTTCAATGTCAGCATTGTTAGTTTACTCAATACTGTTTTGACTATATCTTTCTTCAAAGTTCTCCAATTTGAGTTGAAGCTACTAATTAAGGACTTCCTTTTTACCTCTTTCATCTCTTGCTCTTACCACTTCTTCCCTTTCCATTCTAATCAGCATAAGTTTCTGTCACCTCACTCTCAGCTTTTCCTCTGAGTTCCATGTTTATTTTTTTAAATGCATTGGTACATCTATACACATATATGTGTACCTTATAGGCCATACAGACTGGTTAGAGCCCTCCCCACTTTGGTAACATTCCTAGGACAACAAACTTTCTGATGTAAAGCATTGGTTTTATTTTTAAGTACACCTACATGAAAGAATTCATTTTTGTTCCAAACTTTTGATTTCATCTAGAAATGAATTCCCTGTGTAGAAACTCTGCCCACCTAAAACTTATGCTTTTAGAGAGTTGCCTAGGGCACTCAGAAGTTGAGTGACTTCCATTGCTCACACACCTAGTATGGTGTCAAATGCCAGGTATGAACCATAGTGTTCCTGACTCCAAGGCCAGCCCTTTAGTTGATTAACTGTACCACTTTTCATGAAAGGATACTAATTTATGGTCTTTTTATTGAGTTTAAAAGCTTTTTTTTATTTATTTAGCATTTATTAGCACCTGTTATTTGCTAGGCACTGTATTTGGTCCTGGGGATAGCTTACATTCCAGGACAGTTAAGTGGCACAGTGGATAGAGAGAGCACCAGCTCCAGTCAGGATGACCTGAGTTCACATATGTCCTCAGACACTTACTGGCTGTGTAACCCTGGGCAAGTCACTAAACCTCTCCAAAAAGAGAAGAGAAAGAGCTTACATTCTTCCATTATGATAGTACATGCAAAGAACCAGCCAAGATAGAGTAGGAGGAATCAGTGCTACTCAACAAAGATCTAAGAAGAACACTAGACAAAATGTTGATCAGAAATTCCAGCAACAAAATACTGTTAATTTTCTAGTTTAGGGAGCAGGAATAAGAGCCAGCTAGCATCTTTTTTACCTCAAAGCTGAGCTGCAGATCCAGTTAAAGATTTAGGAAGAGACTTGTAGCAAGATGTGAGCCAGTCTGGGCTTGTTTTCTACAACAAAGAATGGTCATGGGTCTAAGAGGGACTGGACATGACCCCTGTTTACCTTGCAGGGAGCAAGAACAGCCCCAACCTGAAGCTATGGAGTTCTGACTCTCAAGTTGGGTTTGCAGATCCAGCTTAGATGGGAAAATCCAGATTTAGGTGGAGACTTACAGCTAAGTACGAAGCTAACTTGTGACCCTGTTTCAAGGCCAAGGGTTAGTTATAACTGGTTAATTATCTAGTAGATCCAACTTAGACTAGGCCTGAAGCAGTGTATTGGGCAAAGAGCAAGAACAGAAACATGCAGGAACTGTATGAGACTGGCTCCAGAATGAGACCTAAGACTCAGCCCCCATCCCATTATGAGGTATTGTGGGGTCAGGGCACGGAGCTCAGACTCAGGGAACCTGTAGATCTGCCTTTCTGAATCATCAGAGCCTTCAGTCCACTAACAGGGTTATGAGCATAAGCAGTTTGCTGAAGCTCCAACAAGGGGCAAGCCCAAGGTTATGTTGTACAGACTCAGACTGGGATTAGGAATTTGTAAAACAGACCAAGAGGGCAGCATTCGGGCTCTGTCCTGGATCAGACTGCTTAGAACACAGAGAGCTTAGACACACTCCCAGGCTGAAGCACCTTTGATAGCATCTTTGAAGAACACAGCATTTGATATCCAGAGAAAACATCAACAGGACTCCAGAATATATAAAAGTTGACCAATTAAGACACTGATATTCCATCCAGAAGAGCCTGGCCCTAACACAAAACCTTTCAATTTGTAAATTAAGGCTGGAAGACTGAATAAAAAACAAAAGACTCTCACAATAAAAAATTATGGTGTTAAAGATTCCTGACACAAACCCAGAAGAAGAAAATAAATCCAAAACAGCTATAAGCAAAGCTGCAAAATGCACCTTGCCACAGGGTAAACTGGAATCTTAGAAATATTCAGCAAGAATCAAGAAAAAGTTTTTAAAATTATATTACAAATGAAATTAGAATGCTAGAGGGGAAAGTTGAAAAAGAATTTAGGAAGAAAGATTGAAAGGAGAATTAACAACTTATTAAGAGGTGCAGCACCTCATCCAAATAACAGACTCCTTGAAAATTAAGTGTACTATGTAGAATTTAATGATGCCATGAGACATGAAATATAAAAATAAAGTCAAGAGACTGAAAAAATAGAAGAAAAAGTTAGTTATCTCATATCAAAAGCAAATGACCAGGAAAACAAATTGAGGACAGAATCATTGAAAAATGAGAATGAAGGAAGCCTTGGAGTTCCAGATCTCAAATATACCACAAAGCAGTTGATATGATTTGGTACTGGTTAAAAATTAGAAATATTTTTTAAAATTGGGGGCAGCTGGGTGGTGTAGTGAATAGAGCACTGGCCCTGGAGAAAGGAGGACCTAAATTCAAATCCAGCCTCAGACACTTAACATTTACTAGCCGTGTGACCTTGGGCAAGTCACTTAACCCCAACTGCCTTACCCCCTCAAGCAAAAAAAAAAAATTGGCAAAGCTGATTACAGGAATAGTCTGTCAATAAACATTTATTAAATGCTTGCTACATGCCAGGCTGTGCTGAGGACTGGGATACTAAAAAGAAAAAGAAAGATAGTCATTCAACTCCAAAAGATTTATGATGGAAAGAGATATCCACATCCAGAGAAAGAGCTGCAGAATCTGAATGCAGTCTGAAGCAAACTACTTGCTCTCTTTCTTTTTCTTGTTTTGTTTCCTCTTTCCCACTGTTCATTCCATTGGTTATAATTCTTTTTTTTACGACATGACCCATGTTTAATGTGAAGGTATTTGTAGATTAAGTGTTTGACTGCATACTGCCATGCAGGGTGGGGGGGAGGAGACAGAGGGGGGAGAAAATTTGAAACTCAAGGGATTGTGGAACTGAATGATGTAAACTAAAAGTAAATAAATTGATTTTTAAAAATTTAAAAAAATATAAAAAAGAAAGATAGTCATTGCCCTCAAGGAGTTTACAATCTAACAGGGAAGACAGTACACAAAATGAAGCCAAAAAAGGGGGGAGAAAGTTATTCTGCATAAGGAACATGATGGAGAAGTTCAGAGAAGGGCAGCTGGGTGGGAAATGATAAGATGACTAGCATACATCCTCTCTTTAAATTGGGAATTTTTGGAGGAGCTCTCCCCTTCTCCTAATCAAATGGCTCTTGATGGGTACTGAGGTAAACAGATTGGTTACACAATACATAGAAATAAATCAGTCTAGTATCCTGATGTTTGATAAACCACAAAATCCCAGTGCTATAATAAGGACTTATTGAGGGGCGGCTAGGTGGCACAGTGAGTAGAGCACCGGCCCTGGAGTCAGGAGGACTTGAGTTCAAATCCGGCCTCAGACACTTGACACACTAGCCGTGTGACCTTGGGCAAGTCATTTAACCCCAATTGCCCTCCAAAAAAGCAAAAATTAAAAAAAAAAATTCTAAAAAAAAAAAAATAAGGACTTATTGATTCAACAAAAGCTGGTAGGAAAACTGGAAAGCAAGTTTGTCCAAAACTAGGTTTAGAACTATAATCTCCCATCATACACCAAGATTAGCTTCAAATTGATATATGACAGCTATAAAAGGTCACATCATTAATGAATGAGAGGAACAGGAAAGAAATTTCCTTTCAGATCTATGGGCAGGGGATAAGATCACAAAAGATAAAATATGCAATTTTTATTAGATGATATTTAGAAGTTTTTGCACAAACAAAATCAATGTAACTTGGATTAGAAGGGAAGCAGTAAACAGAAAAAAAATCTTTGCAGCAAGTTTCTCTGTCCTGCTTCTAAACTGTAAAAGGAATTGATTCGATTTTACAAGAATAAGAGCCATTCCTCAGTTAGTAAATAGTCAAAGGATATGAACAAGAAGTTACTAAGGGAAGCTCTCAATAGCTATATAAAAATCCCTCCAAATCATTAATAATTAAAGAATTATGATTAAAGCAAATCTGAGGCATCATCTCACACTCTAAATTGGTAAAGATGACAAAGGAAGAAAAAGACACGTTGGAGGGACTTTGGGAAAACAAAACAAAATGATACATTGTTGGTTGAGCTATATCCAACCATTCTAGAAAGCATCTTGGAACCCCAAAAGTTACTAAACTGTTCAATACTCTTGGACCTAGCAATACTGCTTTTGAATCAAGAATACCTGGGTTTATGTTTGACTCTGATACATATTGTATAACCTTGGACAAATCACTTCACCTCCCAATGCCCCAATGCCCCTCTCTCAAGACATTAAATTACAGAAGGAGAGAGCGAAAGAGGACCAAGTATTTATTTAGCACCGACTCTCTGTCAAGCACCATGCTCAGCCCTCTGCAGACTACCTCATTGGATCCTCACAACTTAGCACTGTATTGGGCACTTTACAGAATATTAGCTCATTTGATCCTATGAAGTAGATGCCATTATTATCAACATTTAAAAGTGGAGAAAACTGAGGGAAATAGAGTGTCTTACTGGAGTCACACAGCTAATAAGTGGCTGAGAGCTAATTTTGAACTTGGGCCTTCCTGACTCCAGGTCCAGCACTCTATCCACTGCACCAATGGCAAATTGCATTGATGGTCTCTGTAGACTATAAGAATCAGCTATGAAACTGGTTTCATCTCTTTTGGACTCTTGCCCCTAGTTTCAAGTTTTCCAACAAAACACAGAGAATTTTCTTCCCCCTTTGCTTCCCACATCAATAACAGCATCTTGTAACAGCTGCAGGTGGCACCGGGAGATATGCTCACACAAGCAGTCCTGACACTGGGATCCCTAAATGCCCTTATTCTTTGTGTCTTTCACCCTCCATTTCCTATTATTAGCACAGGTCATTGACTGCTGTCCTGAGAACTGAATGTTTCTAGCCTTGGGTTTTACTTTGTGATTGTAAAGAGTTCCAGAGTGAAACAAGCACCTACTGTCCAAATGAAGAAAGTTGCCTTAAGAGCTGACTTTTGAAAGAAAAAAAAAACCCACCAAGAGTAAAATCCTGTAACTAGGGAACTAAAATAATACCTGGGCTTACCAAGAAATTCTGACTTTGCCAACCCTCCATGGTCAGTGCAGAATTGCTCAGTACAATCCACAGAGAATGTGAAATGTCTATTCAGTAGTCTCATCTAAAGACCTTATAATTAATATAATGTGTTGTTTGGAAATTGGAATTATGAAGTCTTTAGATACTGCAGTAGAGTTCGGCAGGGAGTACATCATGGTGAGAGCAGTGACAGCAGAGATAAGGAGAATTCCAGTGCCCAGGCATAGAAAGGGAGCTAAAATAGTACCAGGATTGAAAGAGATTCCAAGGGACCCTGAACTAGCTGTAAGAGAAGGAACAGCTGCACTGTTGCCCATAAACCAGTTTGGAGTCACAGGATCCAGGGAAGAGAGGTGCAATCACTAGCAAGCGTGGGGCTTTGTTGAATACTGAGCAAAGAACAAGTTCCAGAACTGTGTGGCTCTGAGCTCAGAAGCAGAACTGGGCCTTTAAATAATCAGAGTAAGAAAGTAAGACTAAGGGGAGTCAGCAGTTCTCTTGCTCTGAACCTGTAGCAATGTCCCAATGGGTTATCAGTGACTGAGTCCTATAGCAGTCTACTGAAATTCAATCACACACAAGACAACAGAAGTCAGCCTAGTTCAGGCACCCACAGAGCTCAAACCAGAAAGTCAGTGAACAGACCTCCCCCCAGACTGCACAGCTTTGGGAGCACTGAAAACTTGCAGGCTCCCACAATGAGCTATGAGAAAAAAGCTGAAGGATATAACAGGACAGAAGTTCAGGTTACACATGCCCCCACCCTGAACTGAGCATATCCCAACACTATCGTGAAGGTTAAAGGCAAGAAGTAAGCTGGAAGAATGAACAACAACAACAAAGAATCTGATAATAAAAGAGCTACTAGAGTGACAGCCCAAGCCACAAACACAGAAGACTTGAAAACATTTACAAGGAAAGACTCAAAGACAAAGGCAAATTGGACGCAAGCCCAACAAGAATTCCCATAAGAGTTAACGATTTAAACAGAATTTAAAGAGTTAAACAATGATTTTTAAAACCAAATGAGAGCAGTAGGGGAAAAATAGGGAGAGAATTAAGAACTGTGCAAAAAAATTATGAAAAAAACCCAACAGCTTGGTAAAAGAGGTAGAAAATGTTGCTGAACTACTTGAAAATTATAATTAACCAAATAGAAACTTATGACTCCATGAGATATAAAGAAATAATAATATAAGATTTTTAAAACTGAAAAAAATAGAAGTGTTAAATATATTCTAGGGAAAAAAAACTGACCAGAAAAATTGATTGAGGAGAAATAGTTTAAGATTCACCAGACTAACTGAAAGCCATAAGCAAAAAAAGAAGGAAAAAGATCCCAGACATATTTAAAGAAATTATAAAGAAAACTGCCCAAATTGCTTAGACTGAGAGTGTGAAGTAGACATTGAAAAAATTTGCCAGTTGCCTCCAAAAAAAAAAAAAAAAAAAGAAAGAAAGAAAGAAAGAAAACTGCAAAGAACATTATAGCCAAAATCCAGAACTCCCAGATTAAGGAGAAACTATTGAAGTATCCAGAAAGAAAGAACTCAAGAACCTCAGAGCCACAGTCAGGATCAAACAGAATTTAGCAGCCATGACTAATAGAGGGCTTGGAATATTATTCTGAAAGACAAAGGATCTAGGATTATAATTTTAAAAAAAATCTACCCAGGAAAACTCAGTATAATACTATTGGGAGTGGGGGCACAAAATGAACCTTTAATGAAATAGACTTCTGAACATTTCTAATAAAAAGACCAGAGGTGAATAGAAAATTTGACATTAAAATATAGGACTGAAGAGAAACATAAAAGGTAAACACGAGGGAGAAATTGTAAGGGAGTAAACAAGGTTAAACTATTTACATTCTTAAATGGGGAGACCATACACATAACCCCTTATCATTTGGAATTTTAGAGGAAATGTAATTAGACTGAGGGCCTAGAAAGCCTAGGGACAAAAGACAGACAAGTGGGCTGACAGGCATGCAGGTGGCTAAGCAGGGCAAAGATCTGGAGCAAAATTCTCCCTTGGCTCCAGAAGTCTCAAGCCATGTCCAAGGAAAGATAGTACCATCAGGTCCTTCTTCAGTTTTTCCTGGGAGAGTTTGTTTTTTAGGTTTTTTTGGACTGGTTTTGTTTTGTTTGTTTTGGTTTGGTGGGGAGTTCAGAGGCTTCAAACACTGAACTGAAGGGCAGGAAGAAAGCACAGTACTCTACAATAAAGTTAACATTGGTTTTAGGGGGGGTTCTTTGTATGTAGATTTCTTTCAGAATTCTTTAGGTAAAGTTGAATCTGTATAATATGAATTTACACAAGAACTGAATGTCTCATCTCCCCATTTATGAATATAATCAGTAATTAGTTTAACCTTGTTTAATCCCTCATGTTTGCTCATTCATATTTACCTTTTTAAGGGTTTTTTAAAAAAAATTATTTTTTATCTATTTCACTACATATTTCCTAATTAAATGTAAAAAAATTTAACATTAATTTTTTTTAATTTTGAGTTCCAGGCAGCTAGGTGGCACAGTGAATAGAGCACTGGCCCTGGAGTCAGGAGGACCTGAATTCAAATTTGGCCTTAGAAACTTGACACAAAAACTAGCCATGTGACCTTGGGCAAGTCACTTAACCCAATTGTCCTCCAAAAAGCAAATAAATAAATAAATAAATAAAATTTGAGTGCCAAATTCTCTCCTTCGCTTCCAGTCCTACTTCCTTCTTGAGAAGACATTTTGATATTGATTATATATGTGAAGTCTTGCAAACCACATTTTCATATGAGTCATTTGTAAAAGAAAACAAAGTAAAACAAGAAAAATAAAGTACAAAAAGTATGCTTCAGTTTCCATTCCGAGTTTATCGTTTCTCTCTCTGGAGGTAGGTAGCATTTTTCATTATGGGTCTTTTGGAATTGTCTTGGATCTATGTCTTGATCAAAGTAATTAAGTCTTTTACAGCATGTTTACCTTTTTATGTCTCGACTCCTCCTGTGTTTGCATTTCAAGGTTTCTGCCTAACTCTTTAACTTTCCATCAGGAATGCTTAGAAATCTTCTATTTCATTTAAGATCCATTTTTATTTGTTTTTGGTTTTTTGCTCTGGTACTATACTGTTTTCCTGGTAAGTTATTTTTAGTTGAAAGTCTCTATCTTCTACCTTCTGGAATGCTACCTTTCCAAGCCCTCCACTCCTTTATAATAGTGACTGCTAAATTGTATGTGATCCTGAATGTGGCTCCTCAATACTTGAATTCTTCTTTTTGGCTACAGTTTTTTTCCTCCCTTTAATCTGGAAGCTTTGGATTTTGACTATGAAGTTCCTTGAAATTTTCATTTGGGGTTTCCTTTGGGAGGTGGCAGATGCATTCTTTCTATTTCCACTTTGCCACAGGTTCTAAGAGATATGGGTAATTTTCTTTTATGATTTCTTGAAATATGATATTTAGGGTTTTTTTGTTCATGGCTTTCAGGTAGTCTAAGGATTCTTAAATGATCTCTCTTCAATATGTTTTCCACACGTGTTATTTTTGCTATGATATATCTCACATTTTCTCTATTTCTTTTAGTCTTTTGATTTTTAAAAATAATTTTTGATGTCTCAAGGAGTCATTAGCTTCTATTTGGTCAATTCTAATTTTTAAGGATTTATTTTCTTGGGTAAGATTTTGTACCTCTTGTTTCAAGTTCTTAAACTGGATTTTGAACTCAGGTCCTTCTGACTCCAGGGCCAGTGTTCTATCCACTGTGCCACCTAGGTGCCCCTCTTGCTTTGTTTCTTTCAAATAGTCTGATTGGATTAGTGTCCTAGCTGCATTTTTCTTGGAAGCTTTGCTTATAGATATTTTGGAATCATTCTCTTTATCCAGGCCTATTATGTCTTAAGATTCTCTGTCATTATAGTAGCTCTTTGTGGTAAAATTATTTCCCCCCCCCCCCTCATTCTTCCAGCTTATCTTGACTGGACTTTATACTAGGGCTGGGTTCTTTGTACTTATGGAGAGTGGGAGATCTGGGCCAAGCAATTTTTTTTTCCCTTGCCTACTTCTGCTGCTTTCCCAGCTTGTGTTGAGGGCCTGCAAGCTTTCAATGTTTCCAAAGTGATGTGATCTGGGGCAAAGTGTACTCACTGCCCTTCTGGTCCGAGTTCAACAAGTTTCTGACCCAGGTTTGGATTTGTCAGCTTATCTCTGGTTGGGAGTTTCAGTGGACTCTGCTGGAATCAAGTGATTCTTAGACTACTGACCCACTTTGCATGTTCACAGCAATTGAACTGCCCAATCCCCTTAGGTCTAGGATCCCTGCCCTGGCGATTCCATTGCAAACTGCCATGCTGGGCTGGAGGCTAGAACTGAGTCCCTACTCTTCTCATAGAATATAAGCTTCACAGCTACTCTTTGCTTCTCAACTTATTCCTTACTCAATAGCTAGACTCCATGACTGACTGCCACTCTTAGGCATAGACCTCCTCCTCAGTCCATCCTGGCTCTTTGACCTAGAACTGGGGAGTAGGCAACAGAGCTGCCAATCAGCATAGTTTCTGCACTGTGCTCTTACTCAGGGCCCTGGGATCTCATATTTCTCTAGTATTTCTGTCCTGATGGCCATTCTCAGCTCTCTTTCATTACCTGGGCACTGAAATGTAAATATGGCAGGCTCCTGACCAGATCCACTTGCCATTGATCATAGACCTCTCTTTCAAGCTCCCAATCTGGGCTAGAAAAAAAAAATATTTACTGTGACTTTTTTTTCAGAATTTCCGGTTAGGATTTTGTCTGTTACACTTTCTAGGTCTTCGTGGAGGAGTTTTGGCAGGGAAGCTAGGTTGTAGCACTTCCTCTTGCAGTTCACCTCTCCCTAAGATTTTCTAAATAAACCTTCATTTTCTCAACAAATAGGGATAGTTTTATCTCTATTTTGCCTGTCTTTATGACTCTTTTTTCATTCTCTTGTTTTATTACTATTGCTAATATTTCTAGAAATATATCCATTAATATCAGGGAGAATGGACATCTTTTTTTGCTCACATATTTATTGGATGCTAAGCTGAGGTCTTTTGTAGTGGTGGTGTCTGGCATGTACTGAGGCAAGGTGGAGTTTTTCTGCATTTCCCCAGGACTACACTGAAGCATGTGAGGCTCTGGCCAGTGGAGGAAGCCTTCCCACCCTGGGCTGCACTTGAAGTCTGTGGAGGTCTGGCTACTAGACGCCTGTCTGGTCAGGGCTGCTCCATACATGTGGTGGTTCTCTGAGCTGGAGTTTGCCGGTTCTCCTGGTTATGCTAAGGCACATGGGGGATCCTGGTGTTAGCATTTACCTGCTTCCCACCTTGGGGCTCAAGGACTCCCTCTGGAGGGAGGTTTGCTGAGATGAGGCTTGTTGCTGGCCTTCTGGGACTCTTCCTGTCCTGGGATTCACTCCCCTTTTACCCAAAAGAGATAGACGTTTCTTGCTGATCCTCCATGCTTTTCAGGCTAAACGACTGTTCCAGGATTTTCCCTGGGGCTCTATTTTCTGTTGCTTTTTTTTTTCCCTCCTGGAAGTCAGTAAGGGAAAGGACAGTGATTTACTGCTTACTCTGCCATCTTGGCACCCCCTTATTAATTGCCGCCCACCTCTCCTGAATATGGTTTATTGCTTGCTAGTTGTCTCTTCCACTAGACTGCAAGTTCTTTGAGATCAGAGGCTATTCTTTGCCTTTCTTGCATCCCCAGCACTTAGTGCAGTAGTGCCTGGAACAGAGTAGGTTGATCAATGCGGATTAACTGACTGATAAACAGGGCAAAGATTTGGTATCATTCCCTTGATGGGATTCTCATGGATGGGAATGTCAGTTTAGATCTTGGGACAGGTTGTCTATGAGAGGTTAGGATTTCTTGGCAATTTTAGTGCAGATGACTCTGATGAGGGATGAGGGAGTGTTGATTGTGTCACAAGCCTGTGTGCAGAGGCCTTGGTGCTCCTGTAGTTACTCTTGTTCATCATCACCACCTCATATCAGGAAAACAAATCTGCGACTAGGGCAGCCAGGTGGTGCAGTGAATAGAGCGCTGGCCCTGGAGTTAGGAGGACCTGAGTTCAAATCCAACCTCAGACACATAACCCTTACTAGCCATGTGACCTTGGGCAAGTCACTTTACCCCAATTGCCCTGCCTTCCTCCCTCCAAAAAGGAAAAAAAAAATCTGTGACTATCCTAGAAGCATCATCATCTGTGCTGTGGCTCTGCTGTTTTCAGTCACTCTGGTTCATCATGACCATTTTGCATAAAGAAATCCCATGTAAACTACAAAGATGTCATCACACGGACTGAACTGTGAATCTCTGAGACATAGTCTTTGGCTTCTGGTTTTTGCGCTCCTCAGCGTTCTGGGGGGAGTTTCGTTTTTTTCTGTTCCCCTTTTTCAGTATGGCCCAAGCTGCCAGGTCTGTCCAGTAAAAAACTTGAGGCTTAGTGCTTCCAAAGGAGGAAAAAAAGACCTAGGATTATCGGCTTGTTTTCCTTCACATTTTTGTTCTGTTTTGATTTTTTCCACTTTTCCCCTGTTTCCATCTCTTAATGCACTATCTATGACAGGAGGACTAAATAGTAAAAACCCTGTAAGCATTTAAATGCTAGAAGATCCTCTAAGATCCTTAGGCTATTACCACCAAAGGGAGGCATGTAATAGGATTGGTATTTCCTGAAGCAACATCCTTCAGCCCCAACTTCTCTGATGCAGCTGCCTATTTAAGAAGCAAGGCCTTTAATACTTAGTAGGTGCCTGAAACAGCCTGATGATTTACTGACCAGATATGTTTGCAGATGGAGATGAGGGGGCCCGCATCCAGAGAAGCAGAGGGCCACTGTGTCCTTGTTGTAAATTCTTACTGTGAAAGGGGAAAATAAACTTCCTCTTTTTAAAAATGCTCCTGTTAAAAGCATGTGCTTCATTTCATCCCAATATTGAACCTGAACTAAGAGAGTACTGGTGTTCAAGTCATATTTCCAGCAATCTCAAATAACACACATTAACAAAATGGAAGAGGATGACTTTAAAAAACTGAAGAGACAATTTTAATTTTTTTAAAGAGAAAAAACCAAGAAATAAATGCAAAATAAAAACAGAAGAAGAGATGTTGCAAACTAAAAGAGAAATAGATAATCTGGAAAACAAAAAAGACTGTATAAATATAAACAAAACTAAAACCTGATTCTTTGAAAATATGAAGAAAATTGAAACACCTTTAGCCAATCTGATTATAAAGAAAAGGACAAAAAATCGAATCAGCCCAAATAACAAATCAAGTAGATGAAATTGCAATAAAACCAGAAGAAATATAAAGAATTATCAGAACCTACTATGCACAAAAATGTCTCCAGCTACCAGCACTTGAGACCCCAGCACAAGTAACTTGGGCCAGTGCCCGCTCTGCCCTAGAATCAGAGTTCAACTTGAAAAGCCAGGAAATAAGCAAACGTCATGAGCAAAAATAAAAATGAACACTGACCATGAACAGTTTCTATGGGAAAGGGAAGAATAAAACACAAACTCAGAAGAGGACAACAATGTCAATATACCTACATCTAAAACCTCAAAGGGGAATATTAATTGGTCTCAAGCCCCAAAACTTTTCTTGAAGAGCTCAATAAGGATTTTAAAAGTCAAATAAGACAGGTAGAAGAAAAACTGGCAAAAGAAATGAGATACATGTGAGAGAGTCAATAGCTTGGAAAAGGAAGGACAAAATCTGGATAAAACAATTCCTTAAAAAATACATAATTGGCCAAATGGAAAATAAAGTACAAAAGCTAACTGAAGAAGACAATTCCCTAAAAATTAGAATTGGATAAGTAGAAGTTAATAAGACGTAAAAAATAAATCAAATGAAATCAAAAGAATTAAAAAATAGAAAAAAATGTAAAATACCTCATTGAAAAAACAACTGACCTAGAAAATAGATTGAAGGAAGATAATTTAAAAATGATTGGTCTGCCTTAAAGCCATGATCAAAAAAAGAGCCTAGACAGCATCATTCAATAAATTATCAAGGAAAAACTGCCCTGAGGTCCTAGATTCAGAGGGTAAAATAGTCATTGAAAGAATCCACCAATCACCTCCTAAAAGAGATCCCAAAATGAAAACTCCAAAGAATATTGTAGCCAAATTCCAGAGTTATCAGGTCAAGGAGAAAATACAGCAAGCAGCCAGAAAGAGACAATTTAAATACCATGGAACCACAGTCAGGATTACATAGAACCTAGCAGCTTCTATGTTAAAGGATCAGAGGACTTGGAATATGATATTCTAGAAGTACAAGGAGCTTGCATTACAACCTACAATCAACTACCCAGCAAAATTGAGCATAATCTTTCAGGGGAGAAGATGAACATTCAATGAAATAGGGGACTTTCAAACTTTTCTGATGAAAGTGTCAGAGATGAACAGAAAACTTGATATTCAAATACATGACTCAAGAGAAGCATAAAAAAATAAGAAAGAGGAAAAAATAGTATTCAATAAGGTGAAACTGTTTACATCCCTACATGGGAAGATTATACTTGTAACTTTTGAGAACTGCATCTTTATTATGACATTTAGAAGGTATACATAGACAGAGGGGGGTGGGTATAAGTTGACTTTGATGTGATGATTTAAAAAAATTAATTAAGGGATTAAAAAAAGGATTGTACTGGGAGAAGAGGAAAGGAGGAGGCAGAAAAGGGTAAATGATTTACATGAAAAGGCACAAAGACCTATTACAATAAAGGGAAAGAAGGAAGGGAAGCAAGCATTGTTTGAAACATACTGTCACTGGATTTGACTCAAAGAGGGAATAACATTCGCAAGTATAGAAATGTAATTTACCCTATAGGAAGTAGGAGGGGAAAGGGGAAAGCAAAGGAAGAGGACGGATAGGAGGGAGGGCAGATTGAGGGAAGCTATAGCCAGAAGCAAAACACTAGTGAGAATGAAATGGGAGAAAAGAGAGAAAAAAGCATGAACAGGGTTAAGAAAATAGGATAGAGAGAAAGACACGGTAATCATAACTGTGAATGTGAATGGGATAAATTCTCCCATTAAAGGGAAGTGGATAGCAGAGTGGATTAAAAGCTGCAATCCTATAATATGTTGTATACAAGAAAGACATTTGAAGCAGAGAGACACACACAGAGGAAAGGTGAAAGACTGGAACCAAATATAGTATCTTTCAACTAAAATTTAAAAAGGAGAGGTAGCAATCCTGATCTCAAACAAAGCAAAATCAAAAAATAGATATAATGAAGAGAGATAAAGAAGAAAACTACATCTTGCTAAAAGGTACCTGTAATGGTAATCAATTTGTTGGATATGTAGGGCTAAGTGGATAGGATACTTAGGGCTAAGTAGATCAGATACTTAGGGCTAAATAGATCAGATACTTA
>CM053594.1:354394814-354419092 GCA_028646575.1 Pseudocheirus occidentalis
TGACCAAACAAGATAGAAGAAATGCAAAATGGATCATTTTGATTACATTAAAAAAAGTTTTTACACAAACAAAACCAATACAACCAAGATTAGAAGAAAAGCAAAAAGACAGGAAACAATTTTTGAGCAACTGTTTCTCATAAAGGCTTCATTTCTAAAATACATAGAGAACTGAGTCAAATTTATAAGAAAACAAGTCATTCTCCAGTTGATAAATGGTCAAAGGATATGAACAGTTTTCAGATGAAGAAATTAAAGCTATCGATAGTCATATGAAAAAGTGCTCTAAATCACTATTGATTAGAGAAATGCAAATTAAAACAATTCTGAGGTACTGCCTCACACCTGTCAGATTGATTAATATGAAAGAAAAGGAAAATGATCGATGTTGGAGAAGATGTGGGAAAATTGAGGCACTGGTGCATTGTTGGCAGAGTTGTGAACTGATCCAACCATTCTGGAGAGCAATCTGGAATTGCCCAAAGGGCAATCAAACTCTACATACCCTTTGATCCCACAATACCACTACTAGGTCTATATCCCAAAGAGATCATAAAAAAGGGAAAAGGAGTTACATGTACAAAGATATTTTTAGTAGCCATTTTTGTGGTGGCAAAGAATCGGAAATTAAGGGGATGCCCATCAATTGGGGAATGGCTGAACAAATTGTGGTATATGAATGTAACAGAATACTACTGTGCTATAAGAAATGGGGAGCAGGCAGATTTCAGGGAAACCTAGAAAGACTTATATGAACTGATGCCTAGTCGAGTGAAGAGAACCAGGAGAACATTGTACACATTAACAGCGAAATTGTAACAATGATCAGCTGTGAATGACTTATGTGAACTGATGCAAAGTGAAGTGAGCAGAACCAGAAGAACATTGTACTAGTAACAGCAACATTGTAACAATGATCAACTACAATTAACTCTTCTCAGCAATACAATGATCCAAAACAATTCCGAAAGACTCATGATGGAAAATGCTCTCCACATTCAGAGAAAAAACTATGGAATCTGAATGCAGATTGAAGCATACTATTTCCGTGTCTGTGTCTGTGTGTGTGTGTGTGTGTGTGTGACTTTTCCCTTTTATTCTGTTTCTTCTTTCACAACATGATGAATGCGGAAATGTGTTTCCATGATTGCACACGTATAACCTATATCAGATTGCTTTCTGTCCAGGGGAGGGGAAGGGAAAAGAGGGAGAAAACTGTGTAACTCAAAATCTTTTAAAAAATGAATGTTGAAAACAGTCTTTACAAGTAATTGCAAAAATAAAATACTATTTAAAAAAAAAAGAATAAACAAAACAGAGCTATCCTTTTTTTTTCTTTTTTGGAGGGCAACTGGGGTTAAGTGACTTGCCCATTGTCACACAGCTAGGTTTTGCGTTAAGTGTCTGAGGCCAGATTTGAACTCAGGTCCTCCTGACTCCAGAGCCATTCTTAAAACAAAAAAAAATCACAGAGCCACTGAAATGCATGAAAGTATATCTTAATTATTTTTTGCATACTTATGCTTTCCTACAGTGCTTTTTAGATATTGTCTAGCCATAACCTGGGTTCTTATCAGCTCAGACTACAGAGGACGAGCTCTGGCCGATCCTGCCATACCAGAAATGCTTCAGGTAGAATTGTTGGTGTTGTTGTCATGTCGGTCATGTCTGAATCTTTATGACCCCGTTTGGGTTTGTTTTTAGGGTTTGGGGGCTTTTTTGCAAAAATACTGTAGTGGTCTGCCATTTTCTGCTCCAACTAATTTTACTTATGAGCAAACTGAGGCAAATAGGGTTAAGTGACTTGCCTGGGGTCTCATAGCAAGTATCTGAAGCTGCATCTGAGCTCAGGGAGTTAGATGGTGCAATGGATAGAGCACTGGGCTTGGAATCAGGGAGAGACTCATCTTCATGAGCTCAAATTCGGCCTGAGACCCTGACTAGCTGTGTGACCTTGGGCAAGTCACTTAATTCCCTAAACAAGTCACTTAACCCTGATTGCCTTAGTTTCCTCATCTGTAAAATAAGCTGATTCAAAGGAAATGAGAAACAACTTCAATATCTTTACCAAGAAAACCCCAAAATGGGGGTCTCAAAGAGTTGGATATGACGGAAACCACTGAACTACAACAATAACCTTATGATTTCAAGTCTCATATTCTTATCCACTGCATCTCCTAGCTGCCCTGCCCTCCATCTCCAGAGACGCAAATGCAAAGACCCCTCAAAGCTCAGGAAGCTTGTTGGGAGATGTTAGGAAACAGGAATTTGGAACAAAGGTTTGACGTCATGTCTTGACAAGGCTCCGTATAGGACTTCTGGTTTCTTGTCTTCACTTCTTGTCTGAATGGGACACCAGTCTATCTTGACCTTTAAGAAAAACTGAGAGTTGTGAAATCCTAGACAAATCACTTAATCTCTCAGCACTCTAGGAAAGTCTCTACAACTGTAATTTGCAAAGATAGTGCCAATGCAGATTGGTAGAGGGTGATTCCTCACCTGAGAGCTCTCTATACCAATGAACTCATAGCTCCATTCTCTATCCCTATGACGTTTTATTTAGTGTTTTTGAATTGATTGAATTAGTTCAATTCTCTGAACTAATTCCCCTGGCTAGCTAGTAAAAGTAAACACATGGGTGGAAGCTAGCAGCATTCACTAAAACTACAAGTTTTTTGCATCCATAAAGATGCACAGAGTAACTTGGACCTGGACTAACTTTTCTGGGGTCACCACATGCAAGAGGGAAGTATCGAGGTCCTTTATATTAAATAAGGGTGATATTCGTTGCACTGTGTACCTGCAAGATTATCATGAAGAAGGAACCTTGTAGAAAGTAAAAAGTATTCAGTCAGGAAATGGGAGCTGTTTATTATTGCTGTTGGTGGTGGTGTTTGTCCTTTGTTCTGTGAGAGGACTTGACATCAAGTGAATTAGATTTAAGTGAGGCAGGGCTGTGCAAAGTCACCAGCCTCACTCTTCTCTGGAGCCATCTGGGTCCAAGTGGTAAGATTACATTACATCAGGATGACTGGAGATGGCCCCTGATGCAATGGGGACCTTGGCCTTTTTAAGCTAGGATCTTTGACAGGTCTCAGTTTAACTGAGGTAATGCCCATTCAGCAATTAAGGATATAAGAAATGAGGTAGTGAATGGCCTCTTTACCTAGTCAAAAAAAAAATCATCTAGGGAGCCCGGGAAGACCCTTAGGGTTTCTGGAAAAAATACAAAGAATTGCTATTTACATTTGCTAATAGCCCTTCTAAATATGAAAGTTTGCTGAGCACTCAAGACCACTGTCACAGGGTAGATGGCATTGTTTGGGGATCTTTAGTTTTATTCTACAAATAGTTCCCTAGCTCAGTTTTCTGAATTCTGGGGGTAGGAGGAATCTTCCACACAAAACCTATAAGAGTTATGTAGGTCTCACAAGTCTGAGTTTATTTTCTTAAAGAGTAAAATTATCTGTTGTCTCATTCAGCTGAAAAATGAGGTGAGAGTAATTTTTAACCAAAAGCAAATGTTCCTGGAAAGATTTTGCTTATGAGTGTGGTAACAGGATACTGTATGTCTGTTGTTCAAGGAGAAGGCTAGCTAAATTCAGAAAGACCTGTCTTGGCTAAAATACTCCTTTATTTTTCATTTGGATATAACAACTCATGAAAGCGTTTACTAAAATGTAGATGAAATATATCAGCAGACCTGCAGATCAAAGATATGTGTTGCCTCTCTATAATGTGTCCACTCTTCTCATGGATGGTCCATGTATTCGTGTCAAAGCACCCATACCAATCAAATCACAGGCCCTTAAATAGTTGAAGAGAATCAGCACATGTCAAATCTCAACAAGATTCTATCTGCCACTGTCAATTTAAGTTCATAACACAAGACATCACCCTGATTGCTGCATTTGAACATGAAGTATGTAAATTCAAAATAAAATAATCTTTCTACAGTTTAAAATGACCAGCAGCTAGGTGGTGTAGGAGATAAAGTACTGGACCTGGAGTCAGGACAAGCTGAACTCAAAAGCATCCTCTAAGATTTACTGGGAAAGTCATTTAAGTTCTGTCTGTCTCAGTTTCCTTATCTATAAAATGGGTATAGTAGAATCTGCTTCCCAGAAATACTGCAAGGATCAAATATAATGCTTGTAAAGTATTTTGCAAACCTTAAAGCATTAAATAAATTCTAGCTACTATATGTTCCATTTCTTGGTGTCACTCATCTTGGTAGACATCCTGCCATTAAATGGTTTCCAGAAAACTGCAGCTTTTAAAAATTGTTATGACTTGAGGACAATCATAGATTATCATATAAAATTCTCAGTAATAAAATTTAGTTGTTTTGCTTCATGATGCTTATTTGTTATAAGGGTTTTATTTTCCTTTTTCAGTGAAAGGGAAAAGGAGAAAAATGCTTGATGACTGAAAAAGTTTTCAAACAGTAACATTTAAATTTAGTTCATTTAAATTTCTATTATCTATAATTTTTTTAAAACTAAATAATATCCCTTACTGCAGGATAGATACATAATGAGCTTAACAAGAAAATCCATGTAAGGGGAGGCTAGGTGGCAAAGTGAATAGAGCAGCAGCCCTGGAGTCAGGAGGACCTGAGTTCAAATTTGACCTCAGACACTTAATACTTACTAGCTGTGTGAGTAAGTCATTTAGCCCCAATTGCCCTGCCTTCCCCCTTAACAAAAAAAAGCAAGAAAATCCATGTAAATAGCTAAAATATTTAAGTGATACTTTAAGTAGTAAAAATATAGAAACATAAAGTGCCCAAATGTAGAAAAACTTGATTTACTATGTTTATCATTGTAATTTATAAGTGCTATTACTAATGGCAAAGAAAGACTTTTCTTTGAATGAATGTTTTAACTATAGATAGCAAGGAACCTCAAAAATAGTCCTGCTAACTGGACACAAGTCCAATAAAAATTGCTAGAAGAGTTAGAGAAAGAGATAAGAGATAAGAACAGTAGAGTAAAAATTGGGAAAAGAAATGAGAGCGATGCAAAAAAAAATTAAGAGAATGAACAGCTTGGTAAAAAGGACCATTAATAATATTGAAGAAGGGGCGGCTAGGCACTCAGTGAATAGAGCACTGGCCCTGGAGTCAGGAGGACCTGAGTTCAAATCCAGCCTCAGGCACTTAACATTTACTAGCCATGTGACCTTGAACAAGTCAGTTGACCCCAATTGCCCTGTATTCCCCCTACCAAAAATATATACATATATTGAAGAAAATAACACCTTATAAAACAGAACTGGCTTAATGGCAAAAGAGACACAAAAATATCACTGAAGAAAATAATTCCTTAAAAAGCAGAATCGGCCAATGCAAAAGAGGTACAAAAATCTTACTAAAGAAAATAATTCTTTTACAATTAGAATTGGGCAAGTGAAAGCTAATGATTGCATGAGACATCAAGAAACAATAAAACAAAGTAAAAAGAAGAAAGTGTGAAATATCTCATTGGAAAAACAACTGACCTGATCAAGGAGAGAGAATTTGATAATTATTGGACTATCAGAAAGTCATGATGAAAAAAAGACCCTGGACATTATATTTCAAGAAATTATAAAGGAAAACTTCCCTGATATTTTAGATCCAGGAGGTAAAATAAAAATTGAAAGAATCCACCAATCACCTCCTGAGAGATCTCAAAATTAAAATTCTCAAAATATTATAGCCAAATTCCACAGCTCCCAGGTGAAGGAGAAAATATTGGAGGCAGCCAGAAATAAGCAATTCAAACACCATGAAGCCACAGTCAGAATCACACAAGATCTAGTGGCTTCCACATTAAAGGGGTAGAGGGCTTAGAATATGATCTTCTGGAAAGCAAAGGGGTTATATCCAGTAAAACCAGGTGTAATCCTTCAGAGGGAAAGTGAAGGATTTAATGAAATAGAAGATTTTTAAGCATTTCTGATGAAAAGACCAGAGCTGAATAGAAAATTTGACAAGACTCAAGAGAAGCATAAAAAGGTAAACATGAAAGAAATTATGAGGGTAATAAGATTAAAATGTTTACATTCCTATATGGGGGGATTATTGATTCATGTTATACCTAAGAATTTTATCATTATTGGGGCATTTTAAAGAAGTTTACATAGACAGAGGGCATGAATGTGAGTTGATTTTGTTGGAATGATCTCCAAAAATAAATGAACGGGTGAGAAAGAGAGATGAACTGGGAGAAAGGGGGAGGGAGAGATAGGCAGGAAACTTTTTCTCACATAAAAGAGGTGTACAAGGAAGAGCTTTTACAATGAAGGGGAAATGGTGGGGTGGTGGACAATACTTGAATTGGTTCAAAGAGTGAAGAATATATATAGACTCTCAAATCTATCTTACCCAATAGGGAAATAGGAGGGGGAAGAGATAAAAGAAAGAGAGGGGGAGATGATAAAAGGAAGAGTAGATTAAAGGCAAAAATAGTTAGAAGCAAAATAGACTTTCAAGGAAGGATAGGATAAAAAAGAGCAAGAAAAAAGAAACAAGAAAATGGGAAGGAGGTATACACGGTATTCATAATTGTGAAATGTAAATGGATAGCAGAATAGATTAGAAACCAGAATCCAACAATATGTTGTTTACAAGAGACACACTTGAAACGGAAAGACATGCAATTAAAATATACTGGAGCAGAATCTAATATACTTTAACCGAAGTAAAAAAGGCACAGTTAACAGTAATGATCTAAGACACAGTAAAAGAAAAAATAGATCTAATTAGAAGAGATAATCAGGGAAATTATATTTTGCTAAAAGGCACTATAGAAAATGAAATAATATTTTTTAAATAACAGCAAGTTTCTCTGGTAAAGGCTTCATTTGTCAAATATATAGAGAATTGAGTCAAATTTATGAGCCATTCCCTAGTTGATTAAATGGTCAAAGGATGAGAACAGACAGTTTTCAGAAGAAATTAAGGTTATTTGTAGTCATTTGAAAAATTGCTCTAAATCATTATTGTTTAGAGAAATGCCCATTAAAGTCTGAGGTACCACTTAACACTTATCAGAAATGACAAATGTTGAAGGAGACAAGGAAAAATAGAAGTACTAATGAATTGGTGGAGTGACCTGGTCCAACTATTCTGGAAAGCAATTTGGAATAGTCCAAAGGTCTATAAAAGTGTGCATATCCCTTGATCCAGCAATACCACTACTAGGGCTACATCCCAAAGACATCAAAGAAAAATGAAAATGACTTATATGCACAAAAATATTTATATCAGCTCTTTTGTGGTGGCAAAGAACTGGAAATTAGGGGGTGCTTATCAAATGGGGAATGGCTGAAGAAGTTGTGGTATGTGATTGTGATGGAATACTACAGTGTTGTAGGGAATGACAAGGAAGTGGTTTCAGAAAAACATGGCAAGACTTATGAAGTCATTGCGCATGCTCAAAGCAATGTTGTAATAATGAACTGAGAAAAAAGCTTGGTTACTCTGACCAATAAAATGATCCAAGACAATTGCAAAGGATTCTTGGGGAAAACCACATTCAGAGAGAGGACTGATGAACTCTTAGTACAAACTGAAGTATAATTTTCTCACTCTATCTTTTTTTTGTCTTTTATATGTTTTTTACACTATAGTTAATTGGCAATATGTTTCCCATGATTTCACACGTATATATTTATTATATCATTATTGCTTGCCTTACCAATGAGTGGGAGGGAAAGAATTTAGAACTCAAAATTTAAGAAGAAAAGAATGTTTAAAATGTATTTTAAAATTTCAAAATAAAAATGTTTATTTGATTCCATGTATGTGGAATAAGATGTTGAAACCGGTGTTCTGGAAGATTAGTTACTTTGCAAATCTATTAAAGATGATGCCACATTAAGAGAGATTTTCAATATAACTGATGAGTTTTTAAAAATTAAATTATATGTGGGAAAGTCACATTGTATTTACATTGACAGATGTGTCTTCTCCCACAGTCTGGACACATTTCATGCTCTTCAGGCAGTCGCCTGAACTGAGAAATGTAAGTAAGAAATGACATGTTTTTTCAAGTTGTAACAAGTGTAGTCCCAGATTATCAAAACCCAGAATTACAGAGGCTTTTGAATATTTTAATGGGGTCACATAGACTTTAAAGGACTTTGCCGGAAGATAGAGGATCCTCAGGCTAGATTCTTATTGGATGTTCTGAGGAGAATAGTTTGTTCAGGACAGCTGTTTGTTTTATGATTCTCAGGTTTTGGGGGTGACATCTGGGGGAATAAATAATACAGATAAATCAGAATAAGGAAGAAGCAGTTCAGCCATAGACTGAGAGAAGACACAGCATGGTCTATAATTGAGGCCAGGACACAGAGCTGGCAGCTGTAAGGGTCAGACAGAGGAGTGCCACCTACCAGGTCCTTTTTTTTCTCTTGCAGTAGCAACAATGCAATCATGTATTAAGCACTTGATGTTTGCTAGGCAAATTGTGCAAATTGCTGCTAGAAATACAAATACAAGGACAGTACCAACCCTCAAGGAGCTCACATTCTAGAGAGCTAGGGAGGAACCTGTGCAGTGTGGAGACAATCCAGAGAAGCAGGAATAGAATCCAGAAAGGAGTGAAGACCTGACTGGCCTCGGCACTTTCCTCAACATAGAGGCTCTGGGGGGCACAGTGGATAGAGCACTGTTCCTGAAGTCACGAGGGCCTGAGTTCACATCCAGCCTCAAGACACTTAACCAGGGCAAGTCACTTATCCCCAAATTGCCTCCAAAAAACTAAACAAAAAAGATAGAGGTTCTAGGAAGAACTGACCAATCAGACAAAGGGAATGGAAGGTGGAGTGTACCTACAGTATGAGAAGGCCAAGGGCAGGGTAAACTTCCAAGGTGATGAAGTTCAATGGGCAGAGTGAATTTCCAAGGTGAAAAAGTTGTTATGACTTGGGGGAGGAATTGTGGAAGATTGGAAGTCGAGATGAGAAAGGAATGGAATAACTTTGTATGAAGAGACTTTAGCTATGAGCTCTACCCCATCCCAACTTCTTTTGGGGGAATTGTTTGTTTTAAGGGGGAAAGGCAGAGCAATGGGGGTTAAGTGACTCACCCAAGGTCACACATATAGTAAGTGTCAAGTGTCTGAGTTTGGATTTGAACTCAAGTCCTGACTTCAGGGCCACTGCTCTCTTCACGACCCTACCCTACCCCAACTCCTATACTTCATTTAAATTTGTATGTTTCTAGATTACTCAGTAGTCCTAATTAAATTACATGGCCATTAATATCAGTTTTGTCTAAGTCTGCAGGTTTGAGGTTTGTGATCTACAAGGGGGGGCTAGCCTATGGGAAAAGAGATTTCCCTGACATTACCTCAGGGAAGAAGCCAAGTAAATTAGAGAGCTTTCTAAAACTGGTGTAGATAATGAGATATTCTGAGGCATATGCATTAGACTTCCTTTGGATTCTCAGAGATAAAGAATTAATGAGATGATGAATCAATTATTCCGGGCAGGGTGGAGTTTGCTGTGGTTATCTCTGAGTGTACCAGATACATTCTACTTCATTCACTTATGGCCCACAAAGGTACAGTTAGATGAAAGTAATCAGCTTTTAAAAAGATAATCCATTACAACTAAGTATCTTTGCAAAACTGTGTTACAATCCTGTGAGAGACAGCTTTCTTTTGCTAATGTACTTAAAAGGTTGTTTGAACTAAAAGAAGAAATCTCCAGCTTTCTCAGTGAAAGCAATCTAATTTTATAACAAAATTTTCCTCTGGAAACTTGCATTTATGGTGTTTATGTTTAGAAAAATATAATACTCTAAATTAATCAGTATGTAGTATACTGCCTCTTTAAGGTTGGGGTTTTGGTTTAGCTTTTTTTTTCTTTCTTTTTTTTTTGGGGGGGGGGTGCCAAATTAAGCCTGCTCAGTGCTTTTAAAAGAAAAGGTTATGAAGCAATGACTCACTGAGAATTCCAAGACAGTTGTTGTAGAACCTTTGAATGTGACAAGCAAGAGTATACTGGGGAGATGGAAGCATCAACATGATTGTATGCTTTGAAGAGAAATCTAATTTATTTGATTATAGACAGAAGATGAGAATTTAATGATTGATTATAAATAAGGTAGAGCTGTTTGCAAAGAAGATTCTGAATTTGAGCCTATAAGGGAAAAGAGAAGGACAGACTTCAGAATTGCATTCGTTAAATTTGGAGCTATAAGTGACAGGTGTTGAGTGAGTTTGCATGAGCTACAGTTACAGTTGGGGTCTACGTGGACAGATGGAGTGCCCATATCAGTGTGAAATCATCCCTCACTGAGGTATAAAAACCTATTTGAATCAAGACAACCCATGTTCCTGTGCAGTGATAGGGAGGATAGGGAACATCCATCGTGTTATTACTAACACATCAGCCAAGAGGCAAAAGCATACAAGAGGATCCGTGGCAACCCCCATAGTGATGCTCGTGGCCAGTGCCACGTCCATGGCGAGCTGATGTCAACACATCCAGCAATTGTACAGTGCCGTCTCCAGGCCTGGCATACCACAGGGAAGCGGTTGCTTCAAACTTTGATCCCCAGTTGCCATGGCTAAGCCCCAAAGCTATTACAAAAGGCATTATTCATCAAGAGACCACAGTCTCCTTAGATTGGAGTTGGTCTCTTTGGCCTCTGAGTTAACTTTAAATGAAGAACCTCTTCTCCAAAAGAGACAAAGGAATGTCACATGCACATGCATACATACACACACACACACACACACACACACACACACACACACACACACACACACTGAGCCAAAGAGCTGCCAACCCCTTTTTGAAGCAGAAGCAGAGAAGCTACAAGCCAAAATGAACTCTAAACTGAGAGATGGTATTGGAAAAAGGCCACCTGGGTGTAAAGCCAGCTTTAACACTGAGTGGCTGTGAGATCCTGGACAAAATACTGAACCTTCTCTGTGCTATTTTCCTGTTCTCTGCCCGGGGATACAGGTTATCATAATTCAAATAGGTTTCCATCTTTCAGCGACGTGTGTTTCACACCGATGTGGGCACTCCAGCTACCCATGTAGACCCCAGCTCTAGTCCATGCTTCTTGGTAGATGGTTTCAGGAACTACAAGGGCCAATGCCTACCCCAATAACCCTGAGGAAAAAGCTCTTTGCAAAGGGCCATATAAATATGTGCAATTAGTATAAAACAATAATAATGATATATTAATAAATAATAACAAAAACATAAAATTAGTAAAATTCTAAATAGGTTTTAGGTCAATTGCATGTAATTATATTGGTACTGAAAGGAGCAGGGCTTTGATGTTGTTACCCAAGCATCAAGTTTAGTTTCTCCCCTGAAGGCAAAGGGTTGAAGTCAGGCCCCTAATCCTTGTGAGGAAAGCCTTGAGTATTCTGGGAGTTCTGTAAGGACCATGCTTTCCCTCTCAGAGGGAGACTCAATTTTCTTTTTCCCTTTTCTTTTGCTCATTGTCTTTGGGTTGGGGAAGGCCTTTGCAAGCTTTGACACAGTAGTAGCCCATGAGAGATTTATAAAATGATTATTGTTGTTCAGTCAAATCAGTTATATCTGACTTCATAACCCTATTTGGGGTTTTCTTGGCAAAAATACCAAAGTGATTTGTCATTTCCTTCTCTGGCTCATTCTACAGATGAGGAAACTGAGACCAACAGAATTAAGTGACATGCCCAGAGTCATACAGCTAGCAAGAGCCTGAGGCAGGATTGGAACTCAAGAAGATAAGTCTTCCTGACTCCCGGACCCTACCCGCCCCCATTTCCCTGCAGCACCTAGCTTCCCTTATAAAATAGTATCTTCTTTTTTTTACACTTTTTTCTTTTTTTTTTTTCTTTTTGCTCTTTGGAGGGCAGTTGGGGGTTAAGTGACTTGCCCAAGGTCACACAGCTAGTTTTTTTTGTGTTAAGTGTCTGAGACTGGATTTGAACTCAGGTATTCCTGACTCCAGGGCCGGTGCTCTATTCACTGCGCCACCTAGCTGCCCCTGTGCCACCTAGCCGCCCCAAGCCTGTATCATTTTTGAAAAATATTAATTTCCAGATTATTTATGAACTGTATTCCATGGACTTAGTCTAAAATCACCTCCCATTCATGCCTGCTCCTCCTTTCCTATTTAAGGATTTTCTCCAAAGACAGCTCCCTGCTTGTACCCTCACAAAGTCCCCAAGATTTATCTATTTAAAGTTCCCAGGGTCCTGACTGATCATTAATAAACTTGCACCTTTTTACTTAATTGGAGAAGTGTTCATACTTTGTAAAGGGATCACCAGTTTCACAATTAGCTTTACTTCTTGTTGACACATTAAAGCCACATAATCTATCACTAAATAATATTATGACCACATCAAGTACTACTACCACCAATAATAAGCTAGCATTTATAAGCAGTTATAAATATTTTCACATCTTCTCACAACAATTGTGAGAGATACATACAATGATTGTCCTCATTTTTACATTTGAAGAAACTGAGGCAGGGGCTAAGTTACTTGCCCAGGGTTTATATAGCTAGAGAGGGAAATGGCGTATCCCTCCAGTGTCTTTACCAAGAAAAGTTAGTCTGAATGACTCTACAACAATGACAACAGTAATACAGCTAGTCATTGTCTGAGACCAGATCTGAACTTGGGTGTTCTTGGCTCTAGCTCCAAGGGGAGGGTGTAGGGGAAATCCCTTTTACATGAATGAATTCATTAGAAACTAAGGAATGGTTGAACAAATCGTGGCATATGAATGTGATGGAATACCGTGTGATATAAGAAGTGAAGAAACAGAAAACTTTAAAGAGCCTTGGAAAGACTTATACGGACTGACCCAGACTGAAGGGAGCAGAACCAGGAGAATAATTGCTACAATAACAACACTGTAAAGACAAATTTGAAAACCATAAGGACTTTGTTCAATGTAATGACCATGATGATTCTGGAGAACCCGTGATGAAACATGCTATCCACCTCCAATTTAAGGGGACAGAAAGAAGTTTTTTTTTAACTTTTAAATTTCATTTTGATTTCCAAATTCTCCTTCTTCTTTCACTTCATTCCCCACCCATTGAGAAGGCAAGAAATACAATACTCATTATATGTATGAAGAGTTATCGGTTTTTTGAACATTGCTAATGAGGGAGTTTATTTTGTTTGTATATATTTGTTACAGGTCATTTGTTTTTCTTTTTTTCTCCAATGAGTAGAAGTTGGGAAGAAAAGGAAATTAATTTCTTTCATTAAAAAAAAATAAAATTTTAATTAAAGAAAGGCAAAAGGATGGTTCATAGAAATTGGGTAGCTGCTGATGGGTTTTATATGTATTTTGTTTATGTATTTTTTGTGCTAAAATTTCTATGCTAAGAATAAGCGCTGTATATACAGTGTACAAGTATGCACGTCTGTGTTGATGAAGAGCCAGTTCCTTTAGGCCATGGTTACCATGATTAGTGTGGCAAGTTCATAGAAAGGAGAACAGAACTTAGAACTAAGTTCTAAATTAATAGATCTGTACATCTACATATCTAGATGGTATAGCAGTAAATATGTAATAATTGATATTTTTAAGCTTAATCTGAATTATTAACATTTTCTCCACCACTTTCTTGAGTCCAGACAATGAATAAAACAGAAAGCTGAACCCTGATTTGAAGCATTTGCCAGTTTCAGAAGTGCAAATGCCCCCATTGAGTGTTTAACAATGGATTCTAGAGTCAGTACTGACTGTCTCTGGCACATCCCTGCATAAACCCCTTGACTTTTGTGTTGACCCTGTCCCAGAAAGAGGACTGCTGGGGAAAACCATAGAGACCCTAGAAATGACATGAACAGACCACCAGGGCCAGATGGGGACAAGTCCAGCTCCAGATTCATATAACGGCAATTAATACCATATAATAATCAAATCTGTGGAACGAAATGGCTAAGACAGGGAGAGAGAGAAGTCCAAGAATCCTTTAGCTCTTAATTGATCAAGAACACCACTATTCCATGCTTTATAGCATTTCTGAGGTGGAAGACATCATCTAGTCAATTATCTTTTCAGAAAAAAAGCTGGAGACTGCTAGAAATTTTCAAAGTCTTGCATTCAAGGTCCCAACCAGACTAGCAGGCAGTTTGCTATGATGGTTCAAAACAGGAATTGATCCCAAGAATTACAAACAGGAACACGGAAGAGTGGGAACTGAGGATCTCATTTTCAGCATGTTGTATGGAGGCTGAGGCAGGGGGAGAGTTGGGGAAAGAAGACATGGGTCGCAAACTGTGTAGAGTGGGCTTACAATATTTGTGTGCCTGCCCTGCTGGGCAATTGCTATCTCAGATCAAAGTGTAAAGGCTGGTCACCATCTCTCTTAGAAGGTCACTCAACAGCTAAGGCAACCTAGGCAAGTGACTTCACCTCACTGAACTTCAATTTTCCCTTTTGCAAAATGGACATCATAACTCTTACTGCTACCAATATGAAACCTTGGAAAACAGCCCTGAATTTAGAGTTAAAGGACTTGGATTTGAATTCTGCCCCTATTATTGGCTACCTCTGTGACCTTGGGCAAGTCATGTGGCCTTTGGGGCCTCAGTTTCTTCGTCTATAAGGAGAGGATTAGAATGGATAACCACTAAGGACCCTTTCAGCTCTAAATAAGTGTTCTGCAAACCTAAGAGCCCCATATAAATGTCAGCTATTTTAATTACTACTCCCATCCAAATTGAGCCTGAAATTTTAGGGCAAAGGAAGATTCCTTTCATACACAGACCAGACAGATGTGACTCCTGGTTTAATTTCATTCATAAAGCCAATAATCATGTATGATGATGTTGTGAAAAATCCAACATGGCTCTGAAAGTCTTTAGCAGCAAGGGTCTATGAGGCCACAACGTGGATGTGCTATTTTGTGCCAGTCTGTGTATCTATGACTTTCTGAAAGAGTCATCTGTCTTCCCTTTTGTCCTCGTATTTGTCATTCTGTCTCCGTCTGTCTCTGTAGTTCTGCCTGCTTCCTCACTCTTCTTCTCCATCTTTCTCACTGGCTCCTCTCCTTTGTGGTTCTCTTCTACTTTCTCCCTCTTATTCTTTCCTCTCACTCTCTCCCTTGCTTTATTCTTCAGTGATCTTGGATTTCACCAGCTTGGATTGTTCCTCCAGCAACACAGATAAAGACACACTTTATGTCTCAGTGGATGGTCTTCAAGAGTTGCTGTGGCCAAAGAACTCATCTTCCTGTGGTCAACTTGCTGATGAGTCTCTCTTCCTGAACTAGTCATAATTTAGCCCTGAAGTATATGTTATGTTTATTCAAATAGGAGTTTTATGTTTCCTGTTTTTCAGGCTTAAAACAGATGACTAGAAAATCTTAAATTACTCTTTTAGAAAACTCTTTAAGTTTAAATTGTTTTTAATTTATGTAGTCCAAGATTTCTCTTTCCTGTGTCAATGGTATATGGAAAATGGCTTTGTCCCAATTGGAGAGCAAAGTGACCTTCATTAAATACTGTAATGTTTTAGAGAGAGAGAGAGAGAGAGAGAGAGAGAGAGAGAGAGAGAGAGAGAGAGAGAGAGAATGACATACAAAGAAATGCTATGGAATTGTCTTCTCTAGAGAAGCTTAAGAAAAAGACAGACCTACTTCTCTTCTTGGTAGAGAGAGACTTCACACTATCAATTATTTCTCCTCCCCCTCTCTCTTGCATCTTCAATTTCTTCCTCTCTGTTGACTTCCTCATCCTGCCCAACTGTACTAGATGGATTTCTCACTGCAATAGATGGATGGCATGGTGGACAACGTGTGGCGTATGAAGTCTCCAGGGAGGACTAGCGTCTCCACTGTGAGGGCTTGTCGAGCCCTTTTCAGGGCTGCTCATCTGCCTTTAGTGTCTGCTCTTCACCTGTGCTCCAAGGGGCTGTAACATATGCAGTGGCCATATCCAGGTAAAACTGTCTCAGCAGATGGGCTAAGCCAGGTTGAGGGTAACCAACACACCTCAGATCCATCGCTGAGTTAAGGAGATGTCTACCCTAAGCATGTGAAGACTTTGCCTAGTAGAATGGGAAGATGAGAACAACCTGTTCCAACGGCCATGAAGGTGGCTAAAGCAGGCTCTGTGCAGCACTTAGAACTTGGTCAGACATTGAAGATGCCAAGGTCATTCACGACATCCCAGGTCATCCCCATTCATCTTGATTTTGTCTTGCCACTGGACTTCAATGACTCTGGAAGAGAGAACGGGGCTGACAGCTTTGTGCAGCTCTGCCTCACTTAAATCCAACTCAAACATGAGTCAAGACATCACCTATGATATCTTTGAAAATGAAGAATGAACAACAGTATGGATAGAGGCTTAAAGTCAAGAAGGCCTGAGTTCAAACCCTACCACAGGCCTTTAAGAGTTGTGACTATCAAGAAAATTCCTTAACCTTTCTCAACCTTAGTTTCTTCATTTCTAAAACTAGGATAATAATGTCGCCTACTTGACTGGGTAGATGGGAGGATGAAATGAGTAATATTTATCACATGATATTTATCACATGCTACGTGAACTTTGAAGGACTGTATTATTATCCATTGCCAAGTTATTGGCGTTATTCCTAGAGAATGTTGTTCTCTGTAGTTTCCCGCGGTCTCTGAGTCAAGCACCTCTCTTTGTCCAAAGCCTACATGGGCTTGGCTTCTGACTAATTAGCACAGCAGTCACCTGCACCTGATTACTCTCCTTCCTCTGACTCAGATTTTGAGTTTCTATGGTGAAAGTTCATCCCAGGAGCCTCATGTGCAGATTGGAAGTTAACCATTTATCTAAACAGTCCCTTGTTGACTCAGGAGTTATCTGCTCACATTCTTACAGTATGGCAGCACTGAACCAGGGAATAGGCAGGGAATGGGCAGGATTACTCTCAATTAATTTTCATTCTCATTCATTCATCTAATCATAGCAAGGATTAAATCTTACCTATTCAAAATCAGCCAGGTTTACTCAGGTTTAAATCAGACTGGGGTAGTGTTGTTTTGTAGTGGGGATCCTGGCCTGGGTGCTACAAAACCAATTCCATCTTTAGCTTATTCACCGGATAGTTTTAAACCATCTAAATGGAATGATTCCTCTGGGCCTAGGGAGAGGTAAAAAAGGTCTCAGCCTGCCACCAGGTACTTACTTAGGCCTGCCAACCATACTGTAGATGCTACTTCTAGTTTTGAGCATCTTGCCTCAAGTACTTGGAAGACACGTGGCCTATTGGTTTTAAAACTCGGTCTTGCTTCTTCATTCAATATTTCATTATTCCAATAGCTCTTCTAATTGGGGCTATTTCCTCCAGTCATGCTGATTGTGACAAATCTAGGTCTTTTCATCTTGTTTGACTTTGGTCCATGTCCTCTCGCAGGACCATGTCCAGTCCTCCACAGAATGTCCACCCAACACAAAGGCTTCTGTCTTGTTCTCTTCACCTTACTTGGATACCAGTGTAGCCTATCAAATATCCATCTATTATCTCCCAGTCTAGAAATTTGACTGGCCTACCTCTTTTTCTGCACCCATCTATCTCTTTGAGGCTACTGTTTACCTTAGTTCATTTATATGTTAGAGTCTAACCATGAAACTCTCAGTTGCCTTTTGGGTGACCCATAGTTTTCACGCCTCAGAAGTTGCCATTCCATTATTCATAACCACAAGACATCAGTGAAAAAACAGTGATGTTTAAAAAAGGTTGAATTCTGCCTCAAGGTGTCACTTGGAAGTCCTTGGAAGAATTTTAAAACTCCTTAAATACAAGGCAGTCCAATCTCTTCTACCTATTCAATTTTAGATCTAGTTCATTATCTATCTATAATGTCTATTCAAGATATATATGTACTGATATATGTCCACTCAATTACTTGCTTGGCAATAGGCATCTTTGCCATTTTCCACTCAGTTTTTCCTGTGTGGATGGTAAGATTGAATAATTTTGAGTCACTTGGATGTCACTTAGGAAGCTCAACAATAACCCAAGATTGGACGTAATTAGTGTAGTAGGAACCTATACTTTCTCTAGCATAAAGAACTCTCTCTATTAATATAAGTCAGCACCTTCTTTGCAATTTACCACCTTAGTGAGCTGTGTAGAGCACTGAGAAGTCAAGTGACTTGCCCAGGATCACACAGCCTTTATGTCAGAGACAGGACTCTAAACCATGGCTTTTGCTCTAAGATTAGCTCTCTATTCACTATGCCATGATGCCCCTTGAATCAGTGCAACATGGAGGCATTTAGAAGAGCTCATGATGGACAGGAAAGTCCTCTTTTATCTGGAGTGGACAAGCTCCAAGACAGTGGAAAACACCTTTGGCAGATATTTATCATATGACAGATATTGAAGAGTGAGTCACATTTGGAGGCCCAAGGTCCACCTGGTGTGCCCTCACATTCGACCATATAGGTAGCTGCTTGCTACTAAGAAGTACTATCTATGGAAAATTCACTGAACCTAGAGTCAAAGGACCTGGATTCGACTCTTGATTCTGACAGCTACTGTGCACACAGCCTTGGACAAGCCATTTCATGTGGGGGCTTCAGGGTATTCGTTTGTAAAACAAGGGGACAAGACTAGATGATCTTTAAGGTCACCCTGGTCCTAGATCTTACGTCCTTTTCAAAAGGCTGTCCTTGCATCAGGAGGACACATTTAACATTTTTCTTTCACACCCTCCATTGTTCATTCCTTTCTCCTAATAGGAATTTTCAAAAATCATTTTTGTCTCAATTCAATTTAACACGCATTTATTAAGCTCCTACTAGGCGCTAGGCACTTAAGATGCAAAGAAAGATTCTTAGAGATAGCTCGGTGGTGACACAGCGTATGGAGCACCAGACCAGGAGTCACAAGGAGCAAAGTTAAATCCAGTCTCAAACACATCCTAGCTGTGTGACCCTGGGAGAGTCACTTAACCTCTGTATGCCTCAGTTTCCTCAACTGTAAAATGAGAATAATAAAAGCACCTACCTTCCAGGGTTTGAGTGAAATAAAACTTGTAAAACACTTAGCATAGTGCTTAGAACAGAGTGGCCACTAAATAAATGGTTGTCTCTTCCCTTCCATTAGAGGAATCCTTCCATTGGAAGGATGCAACAGATATCCAGGTAAGTAAATACAAGGTGATTTAAAGAAGAAGAAATTGGTAACAGCCAGGGAGGGGGCAGGAAGGGTAGGAGAAGGAGGTAGCCTAGGAGGCTGAGGGAGCACACACCAGGCACTGTGCTAAATGTTGAGGATGCAAAAAAAGGCAAAAACCAATCCCTGCTGTCAAGGAGCTCATGGTCTGATGGAGGAAACAACATGCAACACCTTGTGTAAATAAACTATAAATTGGAGATAATCGACAAAGGGAATAACAGCCTCTTAGGAGCCTCATCTTCCTTCAAGTCTGGCTTAATTCAGGTGCTGTCTCTACTCACTTTCTGCATGGTTCCCCCCAATCCCCAGGTGTTAGTGCTGTTGGTCCTTAATTTTTGAAGAGGACAATGACGTTGCGGGGTGATGTCTTGGCTCATACATAAATTGGATTTAAACAAAGCAGAGTTGTAGAAAGTCATCAGCCTCACTCTCTCTTCCAGGATCATCAAAGTCCAGTGGCAGGACAAAAGTCAAAATGACTGGCAATGGTCCAGAATGCAATGGATGGATGACCTTGGCATCAGCCCCTATGCACTCCACAATGTCTGCTTCAGCAGCTGTCATTGTCATTGAAACAAATTGTTCTCATCTGCCCTTCTGCCGGGAGAAGCCTCCACATGCTTGAGGTAGATATCCCCCTAACTTACTGACAAGTATAAGGCCAGTTGGCTACTCTCAACCAGGATTAGCCCATCTGCTGAAATGGTTCTACCTGGATGTGGCCCCTGGGCTTTCTACAGCTTCTTGGAGCCACAAGTGAGAGTTGGGTGATATCAAAGGGGGATGAACAGGACTCAGCAAGCCCTCACACCAGAGGTGCTAGTCCTCCCTGAATGCCCCATACAATCAAACATTAGTAACATTAAGGGGAAAGGGTATCTGTGTGTGTGTGTGTGTGTGGTTGCGTGTGTGTGTGGTCATGTATGTTTGTGGTTGTGTGTGTGTAAGAAGACTACAAAGGTTGGCATAGAAGGTTATGAAGGGCTTTGAATCCCAGAAGATTTTATATTTGATCCTTAAGGTGACAGGGAGCCCCTGGAGTTTAGAAGGGTAGGGAGGGGATTCACAAGAAGATCAGGCTTATGCTTTAGGAGGATCACTGGCAGCTGAGAGGGGAATGGCCTGAAGTACAGAGAGATTTACAGCAAAGAAACCAACTAGCAGGCAATTACAATGGTCTAAGGGGAGGTGATGAGGGCCTACACCGAGGTGGTGGCCACATCCTAGAGAAGGGGAAGCGTACAAGAGATGTTACAAAGGTAAAATTGACAGGCTTTGGCAATAGATTGGATAAGAGATAGTGTGTAAAGAGACTTACTTTCCCAGAGTCTGTATCTCAAAGATTCAAGGAGCTCAAGGGGGGTCCCAGAACCTACACTTCATCACTATGACACTAGGTATAATCCAAGGCAGTGGTTGTTGGTTGTCCTTCATTCTGGAAGAGGACCAAGAGAGAGTGAAGAGACAAGGACAACGCTTGATAGTCTGGATGACTGGGAGGATGGTGGTGCCCTTGTTCGTAATGGAGAAGTCTGGAAAAGAAGAGAGTTTAGAGAAAAAGTTAATGGGTTCAATTGTAGACATGTGAGTGTAAGATCTCTGCAGGACCTATGGGTCAAGATGTCCCCTCTGATTCCTGTCCTTCCAGTTCATTAGCCTCCTACACTCCCCTGCCTGTACATCACTCTACTTGAGGTACCCGTCAACCAGGACTGCCTAACCTAACCTCCGTGATCTCTATCTCCCTATTATTGCAGAATGTAAAGTCCTTGAGAGCACAGACTGTTTCATTTTGTACTTGTGTCCCCAGTACTTATCACAGCACCTGGCACAGAGTAGGTTCTTAAGAACTGCTTATTATTTGATTTATTAATCGGTCCAGAACTTGACATTCTTCTCTTTGGTCATACTCTCCTCCTCTTCTGTCTTTCTATCTGCGCCATTTCTCCTTAACTTGTTCTTTGTCCTCACCATGACCTATGGTTTAATTTATTCCTCCCTGGTCTGGTCTTGTCATATGCAAAATAAAAAGGTCGCACTAAGTCTGAGGTCCCTTCAAGCTAAGCTCCATATCATTGAATTTCCAATATGGGTTTGAATCCAGCTCTGCTACCTGTGTGATCTTTGACACATCATTTAACCTTTCTGAACCTCTATATTGTTCTACAGGAAATGACAAGCAGGTGGATTTCAGAAAAACCTGGAAAGACTTACATGAACTGATACTGAGTGAAGTGAGCAGAACCAGGAGAACATTGTACCCAGTAACAGCAACATTGTAACAATGATCAGCTGTGAATGACTTATGTGAGCTGATACAAAGTGAAGTGAACAGAACCAGAACATTGTACACAGTAACAGCAACATTGTAACAATGATCAGCTGTGAATGACTTACGTGAACTGATGCAGAGTGAAGTGAGCAGAACCAGGAGGACACTGTACACAGTAACAGCAACATTGTAACAGTGATCAGCTATGGTAGACTTAGCTCTTCTCAGCAATGTAATGATCCAGGACAATTCCAAAAGACCCCTGGTGGAAAATGCAAACCACATTCAAAGAAAGAACTTTGGAGTCTAAATGCAGATCAAAGCATAGTTTTCACTTTTTTTCTTTCTCATGGTTTTTCCCTTTTGCTCTGATTCTTCTTTCACAACATGACTAATGTACATGTACAATCACATTAAACACACGTTTAATGTGATTGTACATGTATAACCTATATCACATTTCTCACTGCCTCAGGGAGAGGGGAGGGAGGGAAGGGGCAAAAATTTGGAACTCAAAAATCTTACAAAAACGGATGTTGAATTATCTTTACACATAATTAGAAAAAATAAAATACTATTAAATTAAAGAAATTAATGAAAGATTCCATTTTGTGAAATAAAAAGGGAGGAAATTGCTTGAATGTAGTAAGTAGTACTAGGTTTACTTAAACTGTAAGCTTGAAGAAAGTGGGCTTGCTGTGCCAGTGACGAGGTAGAGAATCTGGGAACCCCCTTGAATCTTCCCACTGTATCTGACATTCACCTGAAGGTATAAGCCTTTCGTTATCCCTAGGCCCAAATCTCTGTTACTCTTAACCTAGCCTAGCCCTCAGTGGTCTAACATACTTCCCACCCTAGGTCCTATCAAAATAATTATACCCAAATCTGTTACCTTTAAACTAGCCTAGCCCTCCGTTGTCCGTCATCTCCAAGTAGTCTTCAGCTATTTCCCACCTTTAATCCTGTCCCTGGAGTCTGTCCCCTCAAGTCTCCTTAAGATCCTCCTTAGACTCCTCCTCAAGACCCTCCCCAAACTCCTTGTCTAGACCATATCTAGATCCCTCCCACAGTCTTTCTGTATATGAGATCCATCTTGCCTCCATGAAGGGGCTAAGATTCAATCTAACATGGACTGGGTCGTTCTCAGAGTCCTCTGGCTCAATCGCCAATATAAGCTTACAAATATTTAGGCTCCTTAAGAGTCTACCCATTATGACCAAAGAAGAGTTGGAGAGCATTATAAAATGCAAAATAGATAATCTTGATTACATCAGATTGAAAAGTTTCTGTGCAAACAAAGTCAGTGTAACCAAGATTAAGAGGTAAGTGGGAAATTGGGAAAGAATATTTACAACCAGTGTCTCTGATAAAGGCCTCATTTCTAAAATATACAGGGAATTAAATAAAATTTACAAGAATGCCAGTCATTTCCCAATTGATAAGTGGTCAAAGAATATGAACAGGCAATTTACAGAAGTAGAAATTAAAGATATCTTTAAGCGTATGGAAAAATGCTCTAAATCACCATTGATTCATGAAATGCAAATCAAAACAACTTTGAAGTACCACATCTCACCAGTCAAATTGGCTAAGATGACAAAACAGGATAATGACAAGTGCTGGATGAAGAGGTTGCCCAAAGAGGGTTAGGGTTTCCTGAGAACCAAAATACCAACATGCCAGGTACTGCTGAAATAATTCCACTCAAGTCTTCTCAGCCAAAGAAAAAAGTAAAGTTTATTGAAAGATATGGGATAGACTCTTACAGAGCAAGTCTCTGCTAAGCTATCCTAAGGCGCTCTCACCTAGACCACGTCTCTGCTAGGGCATTCTGTGGCTTTCTCACTCAGGAAATCTGTACCAAGCCATTCCATGGCACTCTCACAAAGCACAGAGGGAAGATGGGGTCTTATATACAGAGGAGTCTAGGGGTGGTTCAGAGGAGGAGCCAATGTGGTCTGACTCCAGTAATGAGTTTGGGGAGGGACTTCAGGTGGAGTTAATGACAATCAGACTCCAGTACTTCAGGTGGAGTTAATGACAATCAGACTCGAAGAGGTTTCCTAGAGTATGTACCTCAAAGATTCAAGGAAAGCTCAAAAGGGGGGGGGGAGTCTCAGAGCCTACACCTCATCACTGGAGAGGATGTGGAAAAATTGGAACTCTAATGCATTGTTGGTGGAGCTGTGAACTGATACAACCATTCTGGAGGGCAATCTGGAACTATGCCCAAATGGCTATAAATAATTGTATACCCTTTGACCCAGTAATACCACTTTTGGGGTTGTATCCCAAAGAGATCGTAGAAGTGGGAAAAGGTCCCATATGTACAAAAATGTTTATTGCAGCTCTCTTTGTGGTGGCAAAAATACCCTGGAAATTTAAGGGATGCCCATCAATTGGGGAATGGCTGAACAAGTTATGGTATATGAATGTGATGGAATACTATTGTGCTATAAGAAATGGAAAGGAGATGGACTTCATAATTACTTGGAGAGGCTTATATGAATTGATGCTAAGTGAGAAGAGTAGAACCAGGAAAAATTTGTACTCAGTCACAGATACATCATATGTGTGACGACCAATTTCGAAAAACTGGACTCCTCTCAGCAACACACAGTTAAAAGACAACTCTACAAGTCTCAGGATGGAAGAAGATGTCTACATTCAGAGAAAGGTCCAGAAAGACCAGAGTTTAAAAGGAGACTGAAGCAATGCATGCTATCATTCTTTTCTATGTTTGGCTTTTGTTTCTCTTTTCTCACTGTTCACTCCATTGGCTACAACACCTATACAACCAGACGATTGTACAATGTGAAAGAGTTTGCAGACCCTATACATGATTGTATGCCACCATGGCGGGGTGGGG
>CM053594.1:354419592-354442203 GCA_028646575.1 Pseudocheirus occidentalis
AAATTGTGTTCCCATTTTGAATTTATCTTGGTATACAATGTGAGATGTTGGTCTATACCCAATTTCTGTCATACTATTTTCCAGTTTTTCTAGCAGTTTTTGTTAAGTAGTGAGTTCTTATCCCAGAAGCTAGAGTCTTTGGTTTATTAAACAGTAGATTACGATAATAATTGATTACTGTGTCTTGTGTACCTAATATATTCCGTGGATCCATCTTAGTGTGAGTTCTGCTTTATAATATAGTTTTATATCTTGTATTGCTAGGGCACCTTCCTTTGCATTCCCCACTCCCCCCAATTAATTCCCTTGACATTCTTGACCTTTAATTCTCCCAAATGAATTTTATTATTTTTTTCTAGCCCTTTAAAATAATTTTTGGTAGTTTGATTAGTATGGCATTGAATAAGTAAATTAATTTAGGTAAAATAGTCATTTTTATTAGATTAGCTTGACCTACCCAAGAACAATTGATACATCTGTGATTTTAATAATCATAGAGTGGGTATTTCATATAATCATAGATGGGCATTTCCACCATTGATACATTTCATAGCATATCTCCACCTTCTTATTTTGTGCAATTCTTTAAGTAATTTAGATATTTATGATTCATATAGGAGAATGTTAATTAGTCAAATAAAAAACTTTAAAATAGTTTAATCTTTTGTAAAACAGAGTTGCAATATCTTGGCCTATTGGTATTAATTTATTTAATCTTTGCAGATATTATAAAGAAAATAATGTTACAAATATATAGGAAGTGGGGAGTTGATTGTGAGACTCCTGATCAATTGAACGCTCCCAATCCACTTCATGAAACTACAAGGCCTGGATTTTTTGGCAAAAAGGGGTGAATCTCATAGAGATGGTTATACAGTCCAGTTCCATGCTGAGGGAAATGAGTCTTTACCAGGATGAATGAATGAATGAATAAATAAATGAATGATCCAGCAGCCATTAATAATAATTAAGATTAATGCTTAAACTCTTGCTCTGTGCCAAGTACTATGCTAAGCATTTGGAATACAAAAGTGCTGTTAAGCATTTTGGAATGGAACAAGCTAGACAGCTTTTTCAGTCTAGGCTAGGTAGCTCGGTGGATAGAGCACCAGGTTTGCAATCAGGAAGACCCGAGTTCAAATTTGAAATCTGATATTTGCTGGCTGGGAGACCCTGGGCAAGTTGTTCAACCTTTGTATGTCTCTATTTCCTCAACTGTAAAACGGGGATTAAAATTGCACCTGCCTCACAGAATTTTTTTTTATTAAGTTTAAGATTAATTAAGAGGATTTCTGTGAAGCTCTTAGCATAGCTTGTCACTAAGGAGGCATTTTAATAAATGCTTATTCCCTCCCTTTACCCCTTAGCAGTCCCTTTTCTCAAGGAGCTCTCAGTCAAATTGAAAAAGATAAGACATTAAAGAAAGGTCAGCTGCTGGGTGGGTGGAAGGGACCAAGAAGTCCTCAGGGTACTGAGATAGGGCTGATGAATAGATAGATGTAGAAGTCTTGTCTGGATGATGCAGAAACTGCTGGCTGGTCCCTGTAAGTGGCAAGTTGTAGTAAAGATGTCTGGCCCCTGAGAGTTATGAGAGTCAGGGGCGGCTAGGTGGCACAGTGAATAGAGCACTGGCCCTGGAGTCAGGAGTGAGTTCAGATCTGGGCTCAGACACTTAAGATGTACTAGCTGTGTGACCTTCGGCAACTCACTTAACCCCAATTGCCCTGCCCTACCCCCTCCAAAAAAAAGCAAAAAGCAAAAAAAAAAAAAATGAAGAAGAGTCATGAGAGTCAGTCCTTGTGAGTCAGGAAGACAGACTCTAGCTGGTTTATAGAATAGTTGTTGAAATGGCTCTAATTCTTTTGGGGGCCCTCTTCTTTGGGTCCCTTTCAGCATGTTTTTTCCCTTGGATTTCTAGGCAGGTGAAGAGAGAAGTATTATCCTCCCTCCCCCCTGCCATCAGCAAATAATAATGGTGATAAATCTGGTTTCCCAGGTGAAACCGAGATGACATGCTGAGGTCCTGGCAGTGTGACTAGTGAACCTCAGAAATGGACATTGCCCCTTTTAGCAGCTCCATTGTGAGTCTGAGAGTTCCTGAGATGGGTTCTGTTTACTCAGAGAGATTGCAGATTTCTGCATGAGGATACTTCTTAGAGAAGACCACGGCCAGGATCATGTTGGAGCTCCTCAAAGAAGACAAGCACCGCCATGACCATCATACGCCAGAAGGGCTAAAGAAAACCAGACCCTGGCTAGCTGACCCTCAGAAGGTCTGGGTACAAGTCCGAGGAGTTCTTCAGTCACACAAAGGGATCTCTGCCTTTTGTGGAAAGTAGAATGAGGAAAACGGGTCACTTGTGATGCTTCACTTGCTATGTTTCTTCGTCCTGATGAAGGACTTAATGCAAGACTGTGAGTCTTGTTCCTTAATTAGTATCTGTGACAGAAGAAATAAACCACTGTTTTATGCTTGATGCTCACCTTGTATGTTGGGTACCTTTTCTGGAAGGGACCCTATTATTCATATTTTGGGGACACTATAGATAAGAACCATACTTAAGCTTGGTTTGGGACATTTTCCTGGAGTAGGGACAGGGACTCTTTTGGGGTCTTTTGGTCAATCCTCTACCCCAAGATTGCCTGGGTCCATGTGAGCCCAAATCTAGAATGTCTCATTAGGAGGGGGCTCTAATTGAGGGATCATATGCAGTGTTGACCACACAAAAGGACAGGGACTTTAGTGGCACAGGGAACTCTCTTATTGTCTTAGAGAGTCCCCCAAGTTACTTGTTCAGGGTCACACCGCTGGGCATATGTTAGAGGTGGGTCTTGAACCTGGGTCTTGCTTACTCATGACCAGCTAGCTATCCACTAGAGTACATCAGGTACCGTGTCATAACTGACTTTCAAAGTCCTTGTCAATCTGATTCCTTTCTGCCTTTCCTTTATACACTTAAAGGGAGCAAGCAGTAAAATTTCATGCATCTCTTATTCATCCTCAGCCAGACCACCAAGCCTCTGACTGGCCCTATTGTTCGATAAAAGTGTTGATCTCATAAAGTTACTACAAAATTTAATACGAAAGAGTCAAGAGAAAGCTACAGCGTTGTACTTTTTGCTGTTGCTTTAAAAAAGGCCTGATAGGCCTGGGATGGTTAGTTAGGTGGTGCAGTGAGTAGAGTATGCCAGACTGGGAGTCGGGAAGGCCTGAGATTAAATCTTACCTCAGACACTTGCTAGCTGTATGACCCTGGGCAAGTCACTTAAGTCTGCCTCAGTTTCCTCATCTGTAAAATGAGCCGGAGAGGGAAATGCAAGATACTCCAGTATCTTTGCAAAGAAAAACCCAAATGGAGTCAGGAAGAGTTGGGTATGGCTAAAAAATGACTAATACACAGGCCTGGAATGCAAGAGGAGGAGGTTCTTTTAAAAGAAAAACCAATAACCAGAAACTGGAAAATGCAGTAACTAGAGAAGCTTTTCTGTTACTCATTACTTAATTCATTACCTCATTACTCATTATCTTTGTGTTCCTGGGTGCAAAGCTCACCCTCTCTCCTGGTTTGAGACTATAGAGTACTGCAGGATTAATTGCACAATGCTCATTTTTGTGTTTTCTATAGCAGGTTCTTTTTTGCATCAAAGGTCTAGAAAAGAGGCAACTGACACAGAGGTTAACCGTGAATATGAGCAGTTAACATAAAGGTGAGAAATCAGAGGCTTGGCTCATTTCTGTCAACCATTAGCTCAGCTGGGATGTTGGGTCTGAAGAGGGCAAGTTATTCATAAGCATTTGTTGAAGAGGCCAAGAAGGGAGAGAAATTCTCTCTAAAGCTAAATAAGTGCCTCCAGATTAAATCACCATAGATTTTAATGCTTGCTGTCTTTTTTTAATGCTGTCTTTTTAATGCAAAGGTGACATAGAGAAAGCAAAAACTATGTTGGAAAATAGAGTTCATGATTAAGAAACAAGAGAAGTTAAGGGATTGTAGACTCCACAGAAGCCTCAGAAATATATGCATATACAAACATACACACTTAGACACATATGTATGTATAACAGATACTTCCTTTGTAAGAAGAGAGTAGGTTCCATGAACATCAAACATTATGAAAATGAAAATTATCTGCTTCTTATCAGAAAGGAATCCATCGATCACCGAAATGGGAATCATTTCTAAGTCAGTTATCTGTGTACAGTCCGATAGGCAAATTGATCCAGTTGAAGAAGGGTCAAAGTAAAAGCCAAATTAGAAGAAAGTCTAATGATGGCAGGAAAACAGTATAAAATTACAGCAGCTCAAATCTGAACTACTCAAACTATGAATGCGCAAAAAAGGGAAATGGATAAGGAAAAGACATGTGCTTTTGGAAGTTTAATTAATGTAGAAACAACGACCCAAACCAAGAATCCAAAAGAATACAGAAACTTCTTCAGCTAGTGACTGTTTGATCTCTGCCAAGGGGAAAGATGTGGCCATCAAAGCCAACAGTGGCTTAAAATATCAGCTAATCTGCAAAATGTTATGAAGGATAGTAGATTATGAACAGTATCATTTCATAAAACAATCAGAGACAGAGGAAGGAAAATGAGTTTGCAGAAAGTTGGCATGAGATGCAATAGAATCAGATTACTGCAATGGTATTTGATGATGAAGTTGGCCTTAGCAAGGCAGACCATTCTTATGAATCCCTTCTCCTCAGGGAGGCTGATTCCTTGAGCTCTCCAAAAGTTTAAGCTGCAGGAGGTTAAGACTGATTAGGTATCTGCACTAAGTCTGGCACCAATATGTGAACTTCTAAGAGTGTGCAGCTACTGGATTTGCCTAAGGACAGGTGAAATGGCCCAGCTTGGAAACTGACTGGGTCAAATATTAATCATTATTATTATTATCATTAATCATTATTATAATTATAATAACATCATTTTATACAATTATATATTAATTATTAATCATTATTAATATTAATTAAATATTAATCCATATTAATCAACACTGGGATTGGCCCCACAGATGGGCTGTTGCACTTCTAGGCTGAGCAAGGTAGGGAGACCCAATATCAAAACAAACAAACAGAACAGATAAAATGGAAATGATAATAAACATGGAAAATGGAACAGATCTGTTTGAATTTCTGCAACCAACTTTTTTTTTTCCATCGATGATGGAAATTTGGACTCAATAACTGGACTCAAATATCTCAGTTTCTAATTCACTAAGCGAGGAACTGGAAATGGCACTAAAGAAGACCTAAAGAACAACTGGGCCAGACCAAGTATACATGGAAGAAATCCATGATGGAAGCAATTAGAGAGTACAGAGGGGTTAATTCTCAAAATATCTGAAAGAGACAGTACCAAATGATTATATCATGGATGGCATTCCTACCCTTCCCCCCCTCCAAAAGCTATTAACCACTCACCAATATGCTGACTTTCTCATCTCGATAAAATTTTTATGAGGATTATTTCAACATGTATCAAAGGACACATACTTGTTATACATACATACGTACTTGTTGAAGAAAACAAAGGAACAGATAGGCTCATGTGAATGATATTTCACTGTGGACCACATATTCACATTCTCAGAAGTGACTGAAAGGTGCCCAGAATACAAGCTCTCACTCTACTTAATAAAACTAAGGTATTTGAGTTTATAGTCCAAACGGCATCCGTGAGGCTCTCTCAAAATCTGGGCTCTCTCATTATCTGCGAAGAGTATACATTTGGTTGGTATTCCATCTCCCAGGGGTGGCTAGGTGGCGCAGTCAATAGAACACTGGTCCTGCAGTTGGGAGGACCTGAGTTCAAATCCAGCCTCAGACACCTGACACTCTTACTAGCCATGTGACCTTGGGCAAGTCACTTAACCCCAATTGCCCTCAAAAAAAAAAAAAGAAAAAAGAGATTATAGGAAAAAGATTATAAAGTATTCCATCTCCCATTTTTGGATCTCTACACAAGCTATGCCCAGTGCTTGAAATTCATTCCCTCTTCACCTCTGCTTCTCAAAATATTTATTTTCATTCAAGACTGCTCAGGTTTCACCCAGTCCACAAGGCTTTTCTTGATCTTCACATTTGACAGTCTTCCTCTTCAAATTTATCGTGCATTTATCTTTCTGTGTACAAGTTTCATCTGCTTTCTTTCCTTCTAAGAATACAATGAAAGCTCAAGAAACATCAGCTATTTAGCTCTTGTCTTTGTGTCTCTGGTGTTCAGTAAAATGCCTTGAAAAGAGTAGAAGCATGTGTGTCTTGAATTAAACTGAATTCAATATTTCTTTGTAGATACAGCAGAGATATCATTGTTCAACATTTAGCAAAAGATAAAGAGATGCATTTACATGCCAAAGGTATTTGTCTCTGTCTTGGATAATGTCCAGGCTAGAGTACAAATGGAGGAAGGGTTCAGTAAAGTTGATGAAATCATCCACATGTCATTATTGCTTGTGAATGACATGGTGCTGATTGTATCTAGCCCTGGACACATCAGATCTTCCTAAAGGAGATCCAGGACCACTCAGAAAGTTTGACCTAATGATACATAAAATGAAAACTAAGTGAATGTCTATCGGCTAGACTAGATATTCATTGGGATGGATAGCCCATTGAGCTGGCCTGTTACTACATTGGTCAGAGAATGCATGTGGACAATGATCTTAACCCACATTTGAATAAGAGAGGAGAGTGAGTAGGATTGCTTTCAGAAAATCCTACAGTGATTTCAATGATACCATACTGGTCCCTAATACAAAAGTGCATTTTTTGGGTTTTCTCTTATTTAATTTTTTTAAGATTTCAAATAGAACAAACACCCCCCAAAGAATATTTCCATATGCACATACTAGAATAGAAATGAAGGACTGCATGGGAAATCTCAAATCTCTATTCCCTATATGCTTTTTAAAAGGAGCAAGCAGTAAACTCAATATGGTACTTTCAAAGCTGTCCATCTTATTGGTGTTTTCTTTCGAACTTCCTTCTGCTCTCTTCTGTGTATTTAAAATAAAATGACCCTCTTTTATTTTCTTCTTTTGTTTCAGCAACACTTGTTACTAGTTCTTCCCCCCCAAAAAAAAGAGCAGAAAAAAATAAGGTCTTTATAATAAATAAAAATAGTCAAGCAGAACAAATTTCTATCTCATTCTGCATCTTGAGGCCAATCCCTCTTTGTCAGAAGGTGGCTAGTGCATTTCACTATTTTGGTTATAGTTTTTAAGTCTTTTAAAGTAAAAACTCATACTTTTAAACACCAGTATTCTTCTGGTTGGGCGACTGGGCAGTGCAGTGGATAGAGCTCCAGACCTGGAGTCAGGAATATTCTTCCTGAGTTCAAATCTGGCAGCAGACATTTATTAGCTGCATGACCCCGGGCAAGTCATATAATATTGTTGGTCTCAGTTTTCTCATTTATAAAATGAACTGCAGAAAAGAAATAGAAAACCATTCCGGTATCTGTTTTTTTTGGAGGGGGTAGGCAGGGCATTTGGGGTGAAGTGACTTACCCAAGGTCACACAACTAGTGTTAAGTGTCTGAGGCCAGATTTGAACTCAGGTCCTCCTGAGTCCAGCGCTAGTGCTCCATTCACTGTGTCACGTAGATGCCCCCCACTCTAGTATCTTAACCCCAAATGGTGTAACATGACTAAAAATGGCTAAGAAGCAACAACAAAATTGTGCTGGTGCTGTTATATAGTTACAAGTCATAGAGTATCCCAATTTCTAAAGAATAATAATCATGGGCCACCCAAAAGACAATGAAGAGACATATGATGGATCTAAGTAGGCTGAAGTAGACTACCAAAGATGAAATATATAAGAAGTAGAATAGAGGTGCCAAAACATGTGGTCCACAGGCTCATCAGTGATAGACTAATCCAGATTAAAATGTAATTGGGAAATGTTTAACAAAATAAATAAAAAATGCAATATAATATAGATAGTGTTAATATGTGGTTTTCTAAGTTAACATGTGGCTCCACAGGGATCCTTATGTGTGGGTAGTGGCCCTATTTCTAGTTGAGTTTATCTGGGAAGTGTGGCACATGTAGGTAACTTGGTCACACAAAAAAGAGGAACGAAATATTTGTAGCCCATGAAAGCTCTGAGGATCTTTTTCCCAACCCTCACTACCCCTGATGATGATGATAAGTTTGAGCCCTCACTGGTGTATTTCTCCCAAAGATATCAGGTGAGAATCAATTTAGCTAGCCAGCCTTAAGTCAAGGTGCTCACTATGGTAGGGCATATGTGGTGGCACAGTGGGTAGAGCGCTGGACCTGAAGTCAAGAAGATTCATCTTCCTGAGTCCAAATCTGGCCTCAGATACTTACTAGCTGTGTGACCCTGGGCAAGTCACTTAACTTTGTTTGCCTCTGTTTCCTCATCTGTAAAATGACCTAGAGAAGGAAACAGTGAATGATTCCAATATCTTTTCCAAGAAAGTCCCAAATGGGATCATAAAGAGTCAGAAATAAATGAAAATAACAGCAACAATTTACTATGGTGATACAATAAAGAAAAATTGGTACAAAACATCCTTGAAAAATGTCTGCGATGCTCTCTCCCATCAGGGAAAGTGGGCTGAAACTTAGAGAGAACAGATCCTGGCTGCTAGAAGTCCTTTTCTACCATTTATGTGGTGCTCAAGAAGTTCCCCCAGGAATGGTGAGGTTTCTTTGCTGAGCTGCTTGTTGAGTCATGAGTCTGGGATTTCCTTAGGTACAGGATGTCCTTAGGTACAGGTGTTTTTGATAACCGCTGCTGTCCAGGTAGAAGTATCTTGGGGAGTGAGGAAGAGCCACTTCTCTGGCAAAGGGAGTAGGGTGGAAGGAGACCTGACCAAGTCTAAAGTCAAAGTCTCTTTTTCTCCCCCAAGTGGTTTCTTTTCAAGAGTGTGACCAAACTCCAATTTGTAGAGATCAATCCTTTTTCAACACACTTTGACAATTTACAGATGATACCTGAGGTATGACTAAGTCTCCTTGGCCTATAAGAATACAATTCTTGTGCAACATCTGCCCAGTTTTGATGGCCTTTTAGCCTGTAGTCTAAGGCCTATGAGTGACTGATTGTCTGATATACGTTACCTTGATACCTACTTAGGATATCAAGGTTAAAATATGGTGGAGCAGTTTTGATGCTGCCCTTACAAATGGGCAATCCCCAAGTATGGTTAAAAGCCCTAGGGCAGCAGTTCTCAACCTGTGGGCCATGACTGGGGTCACCTAATACCATCAGAAAACACGTATTTCTGATGATCTTAGGAACTGAGACACCGCTCCTCTATCTGTCTCCAGGAGGGTCCGCCCACATGCAGATATGCCCACATATGAGTATTAAAGGGTCGTGGCATTAGGAAGGTTGAGAACCACTGCTAGAGGAATGTCTCCATGGTGGTGGGTGGTTCCTCTATGAAGGATTTTTAGGAAGGCACGAGCAAAAGTCTCAGAGCAGAAGGTATGAATAGATCAGGATCTGTACCACTGAAGTGAGTGGCCACATCAGCAGGACCCATTGAAGTGTTGCTGAAATACAAGAAACAGGAAGAACCTTGAACTAACATCCAAAACACCTGGGTTCTAGTCCTGCATCTGGTTATAGTTCTGAGCAGCTTCCTCAACCCTAATGTCTTTATCTATAAAATAAGGGTTAGATTAGAAGATTGTTATGTCCTTTTCTGGGGTGAATGGGGTGTTCAGGGAGGACTACCCCCTCTGATGAGAGGGGAGAAGCTGTAACTTGCACAGTAGCCACACCTGGTAAAACCATTTCAGCTGATGGACTAAGCTGGGTTGAAGATAACTACCACGCTTCAAGCCCAGTCAGCTGGGGGTGGTGTGGGGTTGTCTGCCCCAAGGACATGAAGATATTCCATGGCAGAATGGGCAGATGAGAATGGTTTGTTCCAATGGTCATGGAGGTGACCACATTTTAACCTTGATAACCTAAGTAGGTATCAAGGTAACGTATATCAGACCATCAGTCACTCGTAGGCCTTAGACTACAGGCTAAAAGGCTATCAAAACTGGACAGATGTTGCACAAGAATTGTATTCTTATAGGGACTCATTGAAGGTGCCAAGGTCATTCACTGCATCTGCTACATCACCAGCTGTCTTGACTTTTGTCCTGCCACTGGACATTGATGACTCAGGAAGAGAGAGTGAGGCTGGTGGCTTTGCACGATTCTGCCTCACCTAAATCTAATTCATGTACAAGTTAAGCCATCACCAGTGATGTCATTTGTCCTCTTTGAAAATGAATGACAAACAAGTCCTTTTCTAGCTAGAAATTCCATCCACTGGGTCTGCCTTACAAATAATCTGTCTGCTGAGATTCTGTCCCAAACCTCACCCTCTATGGATTTGCTATTGCCTGAAAGTCACTCAATTACAGAGCAATCAGCAACAAGGTGGCTCAGGAGATAGACTGTTGGGTCTGGGTCAGGAGAAACTGAGCTCAAATCTGGCCTCAGACACTAACTGCGTGATCCTGGGCAAGTCACTTAACCCCGTTTGCCTTACTTCACTGGAGAAAGAAATGGCAAAAAGTATGGTCCATGGGTTCACAAAGAGCTGGCTACAGCTGGATGATTGGACAACTACACTAAGCAATCCCTTTGGTCTGAAGTGTTTTGTCTTTCCCATAAAGTACAAAAAAAGCATTGGCTGGGTAACGTGCAATCATTTAAACCTTAGTACCAATGACTTTATCAGAACTTTTCAAGGCAGTGTTGTGAAGGATGTGAGGGTACCGAGCGCATGGATGGGGAGAAGCAGGGAACTTTAGCGTTACTGCCTAGACTTCACTTTTGCTCAGGACATCCCTGTACGAGTGAAATAACATTTGGAGGAGAGCTTCCTGAGAAACCGTCAGTCAGCTGTCTGGGAGGAGCAGGCCAGATGTGCTTGCTCTCAGCTTCAGAGAATGTCAGGTGTTAGAAAACCTGGCTTTGGAGAATTCCCCATCTGGAAAACAGTGCATCTGGGGCAAGATTTCAATTAGCACCTGAAAATGAAACTGTTTGCCATTTAACCACAGAATTCCTGGCTGATTTTGTCTTCATTAACTGTTTTAGTTGAGGGAGAAGCCTTTATTTCTGTATCCCCAAGTCCTTTCTTGCTCTTTCAGCCTTTCCATTGTCCAAACTGCAATGGAATTTGGCCAAATGCAAATGGCCGACAAATTTATTGAGAAGGATCTTGAAAACTGAGCATTCTTGAATGACAGACTGGAGGTAGACCGTACCCTAAAAAGAAAGAGACAGAGCTAAGTCCATCCACTCAGATTGGATTTTTCCCTTATTAAAGAAAAGGTGTGAATTCCCTTTCATTACCTTTCTCCTTCTTCCTTACTCTTCAACTCCCCTGCAGCTGAAGAGGTTAAAGCACAAAGCCCATCAGACTGATCTGCAAAGCCTGTAGGGTTTGCCTTAAGAGCACAAGAATGCCACCGAGTCACCCTCAGAGCCCTTCTGCTCTTGTCCACAGAAAGCAGGCAGCCTTAGTGTTGTAGAAGACTGGGTTTCATTCCCACTTCTTTTTCTTGTATGACTATGAGCAAGTCACCAAATCACAGATTCTCAGAACTGGATGGAACCTCAATCCTCCCAAGACAAGGGGAAGGATTTTAAGGAGAAAGCTAATTGGATAGCATTGTTCAGAAGCCTCCTGAGATTCTTTGGAGGGGTAAGCCAATGATCAAATAGAAACTGGAAAAACTTTACTCTGGAAATTATGTACAATCTGAAAAAAGAAAGGCTCTTATATCTTTTTTAACACGTGAAAAAAAAGCTATTTCACTTCATAAAATAGTCTTCCCAGCGTAGAGGAATATATATCTATGGGCAAACTTAATATACTCATAATATGTGGAGGTCAAGAAAAGACTTATTTATTGAGGAAATTCTTTGGAATACATTTTCCAGAGAGTTGTGCATGAGCCTTCTATCTCACACTATTTTATTGGGAGTATTTTTTTTAATTTTTATTTTTTTGGAGGGCAATTGGGATTAAGTGACTTGCCCAAGGTCACATGGCTATTTTTTTTTTTTGGTTAAGTGTCTGAGGCTGGATTTTGAACTTAGGTCCTTCTGACTCCAGGGCTGGTGCTTTATTCACTGTGCCACCTAGCTGCCCCTCACACTGTTTTATTGTGATTGTCAAGGGGCACTTTGAGTACAGGAGCTTAAAAAACAAAACAAAACTTATGAACATTTTGTAGAGCTTAGTGGGATGTGGAGGGTAATAGCTGAGAGGTATCATTCCATACAGAGAGGGGAAGAAATAACCATCTGAAGGCACAGCCCAGGATACAATGGACATCCCAACATGGCAGTGATGGCATCACTTCCTTTATGGGCATGGATCACAGAAATGATAGCAGATGACAGAAACTCTGGAGATATACCAGAAGGTGCAGCTCTGACCCAAGCACTCAGAAACCTTGAATATGAAGAGGTCAGTGCTCACTACTGGCTATGTCAAGACTAACAGAGGAGAGACAAAGTAGGGACTGCTCCAGGTGCTCATCTCTTAATATTTAACCATGAATGTGCTGCATATTCCTTCACTACTGTGTTAAGGAGTCAGAGGAATTAATTGAGGAATATTTGTGACATGATATAACCTCTACCCTTTACCTTGCACTTTATTTTAATTAACTCTCTCCCTCTCCCTCTCCCTGCCTCCTTCCCTCTTTCCTCTCTCCTTTTCCCTCTCCCTTTCCCTCTCACTGCCATGATCTTCCACAGTTACTGGTGAGGACTTGGGGCTGTAGTTCATTGGAAGCAGTACTCAGAACTAGGAAAGTTGTGAGGATTCTCGGAAGTAGGAGGAGACCTAAGGAGACCTATGATGTACTTAGAGCAATAGCTTGTCTCAAAAAAAGAAAAAAGCAAGAGATTGACTCCCCCAATTTGGAGAATATTTATGAAAAGCACCATGAAGACCAAGCCACTTTTGTAAATTTGATCTGAGTACAAAATAGACAATGGTAGCATCCTATTTACTTTTATCCTTGGGGACCAGTAATTCTTTTGCCACAGAGTAAGTGACATTTTTTTCATGATGCTGTTACTGATACCATCTCCAACACAATAGTCCACCCAGCACTTTTCTAGTCCCAGCAAAATAGAAAATATTCCTTAAAGGTTTTCTATTACTTCTACTGTTTCATTCAGTTGTTATACTCCCCAAATACTAGCGGTCCTTTTTGAAAAATATGAAAAAAGGCACAGTCATGTGATTCATGTAATTAGAATCTGAATATCTGTTTTGTTATTATTGAGGATTACTGAAGAATTAAAAAAAACTCCACAGAAAAGTGTTTCTACTTATTCTAATCTTTGACCTTGCAGAAATCTATTCTGCTGGCTAGATGTATAGTCAATACCCAGGGGCCTCAAAGATACTGATGAGAGGCTTGAAAACATCCACTGATGTATGTATGTACTGGAAAATGGGGAAATTATCAGAAAATAATCACACAGCATCAGTGGTGGCGCAAGAAAAACATCATGAGGCCAGGTATAAAGTTTCAGGCTTCACTTCTCAGACCTTTATTCTTCCAAACAAAGTTGATCCTGTTGTGTGTTCTACTCTGTTAACCACAGGAGCACAAAGTTCTTCCATAACTAATCTGAACCTGTGACTTGTTGCTATGCCACTGACGAGCTCTTGTGAGTTCCCTTTTTTACCTGATCAGGAAAGGATTCCATCCTGAGTAATGCAGCAGAACAGTAACCGCATGGACGACTTCCCTCTCAATGTATTTTCGGTCACTCCTTATACGCCCAGCACAGCTGACATCCAGGTGTCTGATGATGACAAGGCTGGAGCCACTCTACTGTTCTCGGGCATCTTTCTGGGACTGGTGGGTATCACATTCACAGTGATGGGCTGGATCAAGTACCAAGGCGTCTCCCACTTTGAGTGGACGCAGCTTCTTGGGCCGATTCTACTCTCAGTTGGGGTGACATTTATCCTGATCGCTGTGTGCAAGTTTAAAATGCTGTCTTGTCAGTCTTGCAAAGAAAGTGAGGAAAGGACGCTGGACCCAGACCAGACTCTGAGTGGACAATCTTTTGTTTTCACTGGGATCAACCAACCTATAACATTCCATGGGGCAACCGTGGTGCAGTATCTTCCCCCTTACGCATCTCAGGACGCCGTCGGGGTAAATGCCGCTTATCTGCCCCCAGTGGTGAACCCTTTTGCAAACTCAGGAGTGTCAACAGTGCCTGCTCCAAGCCCCCCTCAGTATTGTACCATCTATCCGCATGACAATGCTGCATTTATTGACGATGAGCTCTACTCGTCCTATATGAACGTGGGTGACAGAAGTGATAACAGGTATGGTGGCCAGTGCCAGGAGGAGCAGGGGAGCCTGGGTATGCTGCCCTTGCAGCTAGGGTGGACAGAGTCTATGGGCTTATGTGCATCTGAGGAGAGTGACAGGGCAGGGCGAATGTGGATCAGGAGCTCTGAATCTGACTATTTTCTGCTCCTACTTCTAGGTCAGCTACTGATGCCGAACAATTAGAGGAAGTCCCGCTAGAAGACAACAGTCCTGAATGCTTTTCTCCTCCCCCCTATGAGGAAATATACTCCGTCGCACGCTAGAGACTCAATTGTTAAGGGAGCCAAGCACTAAAACCACTATTTTCCAACCAAAGGTTTTTAATTTATAGTTTCTAAAAGACAGATAAGACCACAGGTTCCCCAAGCACCCCCTAGTGGTATAGCTGAACCCTCAGTTACTCATGGGTGGAGCTGAAGGGAAGAATCTCTCCTCGTGAGTCAATGGGGAATGCCCACTCCCGTCTTCACTCCTTCATGAAGGAGATTCTCTGTTTCCTTTAAGTTTCTAGAACAGGGATTTTATCACTTAATTATTAATAGGAGCCCCACAACTCACCCTTGTGGTCATAAGGAAAAATTTTCCCTTTTATACCTTAAGAATTTCCTTGAGAATGAGAGCTGAGGAGACAGAAGGCAGGTAACAGCGGCCAGGGTTAATGTTTCTTCCCTTGTCCTTGGGAGGGTCCTAGCCCAGGCATGGGTGGCTGATGTCTATGCCTTCCTGCAGGAGGAGGTTTGCGTCTGAGCCGCTGAAATGTGTGTGTGGTGGTGGTTTTTTTTAAACTCTTGGGATTTGGCTTGCCTGCAAACAAAGGGGCTTTGGGGCTGCCTAGTCTTTGAAGGATTTGAGGACTGAAAGGAGATGAACACAGTGATGCTTGGTCTATTTGGATTTATGCACTCATATCGTGATTAAAAAACAGTGTACAGTGTGCTTTTTTGTGAGTGACTGGGATAGAAATACAGCAAGGCTGAGTTTACAGGAGTCATCTTCCTGGAATAGAAATGGAGGGCTGAGCCACGTGTCTAAATGGGTAAATCCACACTAAACTCTAGGACAGATAAGACCATATGCTACCCATAGGGCAATGGAACTAAGGGACAGAGATATTGTGTTTCTGAGGGTCAGTAAAAATTCCTTGTTACACCAGAACACTCTCTGGTGTTGGGTGGGTCACATAAACACTGGCTGAATGAAGTGGCCCTTATCACTGAACAGAATCAGGCAACTGGTCAGCATCATCCCCTGGTGGTTAAATGTTGTATTAGAAGTGTGTGTCTGTGTGTGTGTGTGTGTGAGAGAGAGAGAGAGAGAGAGACCGACAGACAATTGAGTACCTTTAATATATTGGGAACTTGACAGATGTTTGTTGACTAATGACCTTATAACCTATAAATTTCACAGGCACAGACTACATCTTACCTAAATTTTGAAGTTTTCCTCCTTTGTAGTGCAGTCTGCATATAATAGAAAAGGATAGATGAGAAAGATTTTAAGGGTTAAACAGCACAAGGGTACATGTCCATCTGATGGGTTTATCCTCAGTGTGGGGATTCCTAACCTTTTTGGGATCACGGAAACTTTTAGCAATCTGGCAAAGCCTATGAACCTCTTTTCAGAATATTCTTTTTAAGTGAACAAAAAAAATTCAAAGGATTACAAAGAAATTCAATTATATTGAAATAACTATCAGATTAAAAAAATCAGATTATCTATTCCTCCTTAACAAACCCTCCCTCAAGAGAACATATCTCTGGCAAAACTTCCAAGGTTTTGTTCAGGATTTATACTTTGTGACTTATATTGGGTATTTTTAAAATTAATATTTTGCCAGGAAGTTAGAACTTCCTCTTCAACTAAATGATTAAATTATTTGCTGCACTTGTAATATGATTTACAAATATGCAATATGTAATATGATTTCAAATATCTTATCATAGGAAAATCTTCAAATTTTACAATAGAATTTTAATTTTAAAATGTGATTTAATAGATAGAAATTGCTTTCTAAGTAAATCCAATGCAATAAACATTCATAAAGTGCCCACCATATATAGTCTTTGTTCAGGAGGAAGCCAGCTTTCTTTAGAAATTCACATTTGACATTTTCTGAAGTAAATTTCTCTGAGCTCTATCAGGCAGGGCCTTTTAGCACCAGGAAATTATACTGAAGAAGAGGAGTCAAGGAAGGGAATAATAATGAGAGCTATATCACATTAAAAAGAAGATGTTTTCATAAAGCTGATGATCTTTTTTTCTGTTTTCCTACCATGGACAGTCATCATGGCTGACCCCCTCCAGAAGAGAAAAGGCAATTTCATGAGCTTGGATGTAGCTCCTAGGGGTGCTGTTTCAGGGTGTAGGACTTTCCAGAGATCTCAGTCACTCTCTTTTTCTTTTACTCTACTTAGAACCCTGGCCACATGACTAAGTTTTGGATCCACCAGCTATCCATTGCAAAACTATTCCTTCCAATACCTCTTTCTTTCCCATCCTGCTTTTTTTTTTTTCAAACAGCCTGAAAAAATAAGCCTCTTGTTTATGAAGATCTGAGTCTGTGTGTGTGTGTGTGTGTGTGTGTGTGTGTGTGTGTGTGTGTGTGTGTCTGTTTTCAGCTCTCTGACCTTTTGTGCTTCCTCTGCTCACTCCTCCTCAGCTGCCTTGTTTATTGTGAGCTCTCTTGGGTCAAGTTTCTCTAAACGCTAAAGGGCCGTGGTTTGTTGGGTGGTTCTCCCCCACCCCTCTGGCCAAACAGAAGCTCTTTACTGTAATCTTGTCTGGGAGTTGTATAAAGGAGAGAGAAGAGGGAATCTGAGCCACTCCTGGTGGCTTTGCTGAACATCAAAGAGCCCTTTTCTGTATGGGAATTAACAGACATTTGTTGGGACTGGTGGCATTCTTCACATACTGCCTGCCGTTTTTGCTGCGTGTCTGTCTACATGTCATCTCCCAGCCTTGTTGTGTCTTTCTTTTGGACAGGGATGTTCTCTTCATATCTCTCACAGCAGATCTCTTCTCTCCACTCACATGGCTGCCATCTCTCCCTTCCCCAAGTGGATGCCAAAGTCAGTTGAATAGACCCCGGGAGCCTGAGATTTGTGCTGAGTCACTAATTTACACTTGCTGTGTGACATGATTATTCTCCAAAGGTGACCATTAACCATCAACAGCCTTTTGAACTACTGGGTTAAAGGCATATATCTAAAGTCATTGGACTTTTGCAATAATCTCTCCATTGGTCTCCTGGCTTCCACTCTGTCATTTCTCTGATCGATTTTGCACAGAATTGACCAAAATCATCACCCCCAAGAACAGATCTGATTATATCACTTGGCTTTGCAAAGCTTTCACTGACTCCTTTATTGTCTCTAGGATAAAATACAAATTTTTCAGCTTGGCATTTAAGGCCTTTCACAGTGTGACTCTAACCTTGGGTTCCCTGCCTGTTGTACGTGACTTACTCCGTATACATAGTATATACGCTCTCCATTCCAGCCAAATGAGAATCCTAGCTGTCCCCGAGCCTGACATTTCAGAGAAGCCTCCTCCCTGGCCTGAAGCTCCTTCTTTCTTTCACTCTGCTTCTACAAATATTTATCTTCCTTCAAGGCTTAGGAGAAAATCTCAAAGTTTAGCTCAGGCTCAGTTGTTGAATTGTTGCCTGATAGTATGGGTAAAGTGAAAAGAACACTGTCTTTGGCACTAGGTTCCAATCCTGCCTCCCTCTCTGCCTGCCTGTGTCATCTTCGGTAGATCACCTTCAGTCTCCCCCTTTGTAAAAAGAAGGGGTTTCCATTGGAAGTACTCTCCACTGAATGTTGTGCCGACTGGGGAGTCAGTCCATTGTTGTGGGTGAGTCATTTCAGTCATGTCCAACTCTTGGTGATCCCAGTGGCGGTCTCTTGGCAAAGGTATTGGAGTGGTTTTGCCATGTCCTTCTCCAGCATGTTTTATAAAGAAATGGAAACAGGAAGACCTGAGTTCAAATTCAACCTCAGATACCTTGAGCAAGTCACTTACCCCTGTTTGCCTCAGTTTCCTTTTTTGTCTTGGTATTTCCAGTAGTAAATATTATGCCTTGCATGTAACTAGTCTTGGGTAAACATTGAATAAGTGACAAAACACATTGAGCTTTACAACAGGAGGGTGAATGGTCATTGTCTGGTGGGTCTGGCTATTTGTTCTTAAAGTGTGATTTTAGACAATGCCCCAAGACCCTGAAGCTCAGATGTCTGAAGACAGCTTTGTACAAATCAATTCACATCTTCTTTAGCTTCAACAAAATGGGAATATAAGATGTCAAATATTTTTCTACCCTCACAGGATTTTATTTTGAAGATAATCATTTTTGTTCTGATATTTGAAGATTCGTTATTAGTGTCGGTTATAAAGAGGTATCATTACTATTTGACCACCATTTTCCCATCCACAGTCGGTCAATGGGCATTTATTAAGCCCTTACAGTGTGCCGAGTGCTGGGAATAAAAAGAGAGGGGGAAAATAACCCTCACACATCTTCAATAATATCATCTTAAAATGCAAAGGGAGTGGTGGAAAAGAATGCTGGATTTGGAATCAGAGGACCTGGGTTTGAATTTTTGCTCTCTTCAGTGTCTTCCTCTTGTTTTTTTCTCCTCTTCCTTACCTTTGGGCAAAATAGCTTCATTTTTCTTAGTCTGAGTTCCCCCCTCTGCAAAGCGAGGGTTTTGAAAAAGAAAAGGGGAGGGGAAGTGGGGGTCTCTTAGGTTCCCTGAATTCTGGTTCTATGTTACCCTTTTATCACTTTTAATAATAAAAAGCTGGGATCATTTTTTGTTCTTCGAAATGCTCCACCAGAACAACTCCATGCTAAAAAGCATCCCCCAGTTTCCAGATATTGGGCAGACAAGAAGGAAGTTTCTAGGTAACAGTGGGTGTACATTTATTCAAGCGCACCTCCCAAGCAGAAGACATTTCCACTATTTGTTGTCCCAAGACCTGTTCTCTGTGGGCCCTGAAACTCTAGGACTCCCTTGAATAGAAAAAAACGATTTTTCACTTTTAGGATAAAATGCTTAAGTCTCCCCTAAACACTTGCAGAAGAAAAAATGCAGCGTATCAGAGAATCTCCAGTGGGCGGTTAGTGGGGAGTATCATTTGCAGAATGGGCTCCAGAGGGCCAGAAATGCTCCTCCCGTAGAGAACTTTGGCCCAAGCAGCAAAGCTTCCTGAGACATACTTGTTCCTTCCGGCAGGAGCCATAAAAGCTTCACTGTCCTCTTCAAAAGGGTGACCTTTTGAAACATGTGGCCCAAAAGGTATTCTTGGAGGCCTTTCCTGGACAGAGACGTTTGTGTGTTTTTTTTTTTAACACATTAAAATATTACCTAGCAGAGTTTAACTTTCACTTGTTAGTTACTGTGAGTGGCTTCCCACTGACCTCTCAATCCCCCAGGGCTTTTTATTCTCCAGACAATGACAATATTTACAGCTCCACATTTGAAAAGGATTTTAAAAAATTTCTACCTTACTGTAAAATGGGATTTATAGATTCCCTGTCAGCTGGTTGTTTATAAATCATAAAGTGCTTTATACCCCCAAAAGTCAGTGTTCAGCTATAAAACCAACACAGACAGGCACTCTAAATAAACCTTTCCCAGGCTGAGAAGGCGGAAAATAACTCTCTCACCTGGGCTGCCTGGAACATCCCAAAGATCCCAACATGGGTGAGTGTGCTGGGAGCTTTAAAGAAGGCTACAGACCTGATGAACAGAAGAGGAAATTTGTTTCCCAGTTTCTAGTCAGATTGCTTATAATAAACAATTTCATTTTGTTCACTGAAAGCCAGGTAAGGTATAATTAACTGTGAGAGAAAAGAGAACATGCAAGCGCTCACATACACACACACACACACACACACAGATGCAACTTGGGCTTAGGAAAGGATATGGGAAAACAGAACCTCTTCTGCATCAGTTTACAAATTAAGATAAGAAAATCAGAAATCAGGGGCAGCTAGGGGGCGCAGTGAATAGAGCACTGGCCTTGGAGTCAGGAGGACCTGAGTTCAAATGTAACCTCAGATGCAACACAAAACTAGCAATGTGACCTTGGGCAAGTCACTTCCCCCAATTGCTCTACCTTCTCCCCTCCAAAAAACAAAAAACAAACAAACAAAAAAGAAAATCAGAAATCATCTTTGTTCAATAAAGACTGTGTGATGTGGTATGGAGGGAAGAACCACTAGTTAGCAGACCCACGTTTGAATCCTGCCCTCAGACATTTCCTAACTGTGTGATCATGACCAAGCCATTTTATCTCTCAGTCTCAGTTTTCACATCTGTAAACTGGGGATAATAATAGTATCCACTCCCCAGGGTTGTTCTGACACTCAAATGAGGAAATAATTGTAAAGCATTTTATGCAGTACTTGGTGCAGAGTAGTTCCTCTATAAGAATTAGCAATTATGATTGTTATTATTAGTTCCTATCATATATATCTTCTTTGGGAGGAGAAAAGCCTCGCCGCCCATTTCCCAGTATGCTCCTGCCTGTAACGCTTCCCTTACCATTACCATTGTAGTTCCTGGGGTAATTTTCAGTTCTCCCTGAGCTAGGAATACAAAGTAAAGTTACAGAGACACAGACTCACACTTAAATATGGGTACGTAGAGACACCAGCACTGCAATAGTAACAAGGCTCTCTAACAGGCACTCACAGATATTTTAAAAAGGAACATTTATACGAGTACAGAAAAGTATTTTTTTACATATATACCCCAGCCAAAGTCTGCCTGCTGGTTAATGTGTGACATTAACCCAGGATTTACCTACTTGAAGAACAAGGAAAGAATAATGAATTAAGATATAATTGAACCTATTGCTGTAATTGTCCTAATAAAGACCTCCGGCTTCACACCTCGAAAGGTTCCTTTTATAAAGAAACATTAACCTCGAATCCTGAAATACAAAAATGGCTGTCGCGTTTGTCCTTCCTTTGCGAAAAGGATCAGGGAGATGACGACGTGACTGGCGGTTGACTTGGATTTGAGGGAGGGAGGGCTGGGCAAGGTCACCAGCCTCACTTTCTCCTCCAGAGGCTTCTGGGCCCTCTTTTGACCCCCAACCCTGAGGGTCTTCCCCTCCCAGTTTGATCTTATTTTTTAATTAAAGGGTCCATCCCTTGACTCAGTTCTTAAAAAGGCCTATTCACTGAATGGGGGTTACCTCACTCAAAGTAAGAATCTGAGAAGGCCTTAGCTTAAAAGGGCAGGGTCTCCCACTGCAGCCTGCCCCACCTCCAGGCCTCTTGATGAATATATGGCCATTTTCTCAACCTTCTGCCCCATGAACCACAAACTGAGTTCATTCTCTCAAGTTCTGATTTTGCCTGATCTTGCATTTATTTAATTTGTTTTTATAATAAAAACATATAACAACATTTAGCTATGCTTTATTCTTCAGTCAACAACTTTTCTTGAGGGTAGACCGAGGTTGGTAAGTTCTTTGGAGCGAGGTGCTCCAAAGTTCAACTAAGAGCAACCTTGGTAAAAATGGCAGTCCCTTTGGGAAGCGACCTAGTCATTTGTTTGTACAAAGGTTGACTTTGGGGTGGCACCATGGATACGGCACCAGCCCTGGAGTCAGAAGGACCTGAGTTCAAATCTGGTCTCAGATACTTCACGCACTTACTAGCTGTGTGAACTTGAGCAAGTCACTTAACCCCAATTGCCCTGCCTTCCCCCTCAAAAAAAAAAAAAGAGACTAGCTTGTTATTTTTCCTGGCAGTTCTGTTCTTCCCACCTGGCTATGGGCTGTGAAAGGGAAACGTTCAAGGCTTATTTCTTATCTCCCTACCCCAGCCTCTCCCTCCCAATATTATCACCACACCCAGCCCACTAGAAGTAGATTGATTGTGTCTCTAGCCTGATCTGAATGGTGGAAAACTCCATTCCCTCCTCTGTCAGTGAAAACCAGACTGGAATTTGTTCTTTAAAGAACTTTAAAAAAAAAACCCCAAAAGCTTTGAAATTTTTAAAAGAGGGAACTAAGGGAAATAATGCCCCTAGCTTCTGCCTGCTTCACACTTACAAAGAAAATATAGAAATTATTTGACAGAATTCAGATTTCTGAACTTTAATGTCTGACCAAAGATTGGTCTGGCTACTATCACTTATGAAACACAGCTGTCAGTTCCTTTTCCTCCCCTCAGTCCTGTCTGGGGGATCAGAGCCCCCATAATCTTCCCTTTTTTAGTCTT
>CM053594.1:354442703-354485082 GCA_028646575.1 Pseudocheirus occidentalis
GTCTAGGTGCTAGAAGAGGCAACATTTAGGTTAGGATGGACAGTTAGGGTTTGAATTTTCATTGTCAGAGATGCAGGAGCAGGCATTCCAGGTGTCATGAAAAGATCCATGCTCTTTGTCTAACTCTACTGTTTTTTTTCTTTTTGCTTTTTGGAGGAGAAGGGCAGGGCAATTGGGGTTAAGTGACTTGCCCAAGGTCACGCAGCTAGTGTTAAGTGTCTGAGGCCAGATTTGAACTCAGGTCCTCCTGACTCCAGGGCCGGTGCTCTATTCACTGAGCCACCTAGCTGCCCCAAACTCTACTTTTCCTATACATGAACTAATCTGTGTCAGCTTCAACTATGTGCTCTAGGGCTGGCATGTTGGAAAGAACACTAGATCTGGAGTCAGAAGACATAGGTTCAGAACTTTGTTACTTGTTAAATGCATGACCTTGGGCTGTTCACCTTACTCTCTGGACTTGTTTTCTTGCTCATAAAATGGAGAAATTGGACTCAATGGCCTGATTAGATAAATTAGATTAGATCAGATTAGATTACTGGGTCCAATTCTAAATCTATGATCCTAGCCTAAGAACTATCAGATCTATATGTGTATACAACTTATTGCTCCCCCTACTAGAACGTAAGGTTCTTGAGAACAAGGGCCTTTTGTTTACTTATCTTAATACTCCCTTGACTCTTAGTATGTATTATACAGGCCTAAGTAAAAGCACAAGGACTTGGGACATTTTGGGGGAGTAATGAATGGCCTGATTTCACTGAAATGCAAGTAGGATATGTGAAATGTAATTGTCTTAGATAAGGCTAGACTTCTCTACAGTATTTGACTCTGCAGACACCCCACCCTTCTTGAAATTCTTCTTTTTTAGTTAAGAGATGAACAGAATTTTAGAAGACTTAGATATGATAGGCCTCTGGAGAAAATTGAATGGGAATAAAAAAGAGTATACCTTTTTCTCAGATGTACATAACACCTGCAGCAAAACTGACCATAAATTAGCGCATAAAAATCTCACAAACAAATGTAGAAAAGCAGAAATATCAAATACAACATTTTAGGACCATAATGCAATAAAAATACATTAAATAAAGAACCTTGGAAGCATAGATTCAAAATTAATTGGAAACTAAATAGTCTAATCCTAAAGATTGAGTGGGCTGAAAAGAAATCATAGAAACAATCAATAATTTAATTAAAGATAATGACAACAATGAGACGATGCACCAAAATTTGTGGAATTCAGACAAAGTAGTACTTAGGGGGAAAGTCAGGTCTCAAAATGCTCACATCAAGCAAAAAATAGAAACAGCAGATCAATGAATTGGGCATGCAAGCAAAAATAAAAACTAGAAAAAAAAATTTAGTTTTTTATTAAACAACAAAGTAGAAATCCTGAAAATCAAAGGAGGGATTAAGAAGATTAAAAACAAAAAAACACCATTGAACTAATAAACAAAGGTAGGAGCTGGCTTAATGGGGGAAAAAACAATAAAATAGATAAAGTATTGGTTAATTTTTTTTAGAAGAAAATTAAATTACTGGTCTCAGAAATGAAAAGGGCAAGTACACTATCACTGAAGATGAAATCTGAGCAATTATTAGGAATTATTTTGCCAAATCATATGCCAATAAAACTGGCAATCTAAGGGAAATGGACGAACATTTACAAAAAGATGAATTGCCCAGATTAATAGAGGAGTAAATACATTACAATAACCCAATTTTAGAAATTTAACAAGACATAAATGAGCTCCCTAAACCCAGAAGAAAATGAATTCAAAAGAAAATTCTACCATATATTTAAAGAATAATTAATTCTAATACTATATAAACTACTTGAAAAATAGGTAAAAGAGTCCTACAAATTTCCTCATATGACACAAATGCAGTTTTGATAGCTAAACTAGAGAGAACAGAAACAGAGAGAAAACTGTAGACCAATTTCCCTAATGAATATTGATGCAAAAACTTGCAATAATATACTAGCGGGTAGATTGCAGCAGCATATCACAAATATCATATACTATGATAAAGTGGGATTCATATTAGGAATTCAGGGCTGGTTGGGAAAACTATCAACCTAAATGACCATCAATAACAAAAGCAATAAAAAGTCATGATTATATCAATAGATGCAGAACAAGGATTTGACAAAATGCAATACCCCTTCCTATTAAAAACAGTAGAGAGCATAGGAATAAATGGAGCTTCTCTTAAAATGATAAGTAGTCGTCTAAAACTATCAACAAACATCTGTAATGGGGATAAACTAGAAGCCTTTTCACTAAGATCAGGGTTGAAGCAAGGATACTCATTATCACCACTATTATGCAATATTGTACTAGAAATGTTCATTATAACAATATATAACAAGATATAACTATATAACAAGATATAACTATATATATACACATATATACATGTATATATATATAGCAAGAAATTTAAGGGATGAGAATAAGCAACAAGGAAACAAAACTATCATTTTTTTGCAGATGATATGATTGTATACTTAGAATATCCTAGAGAATCAATAAAAAACTAGCTGAAACAATTAACTTTATCAAAGTTGCAGGATATAAAATAAACTCATTTCAGCATTACCAACAAAACCCAGCAAGAAGAGCTAGAAAGAGAAATTCCTTCCATTTAAAATAACTGCAGACATTATAAAATACTTTGGGAATCTACTTGACAAGACAAACCCAGGGACTATACAAACACAGTTATAAAACTTTTCACAAAAAAATAGAGATCTAAATAATTGGAGAAATATTAATTGCTCATGGGTAGGTTGAGGTTATTTAATAAAAATGACAAGTCTACCTAAATTAATTTACTTATTCAGTGTCACACCAATTAATCTATCAAAGAATTATTTTATAGAATTAGAAAAAATAATAAATTTCATCTGGAAGAACAAAAGGCCAAAAATATCAAAGGAATCAAAGAGAAAAAAAAATGTGAAGAAGGTGGCTTGGCAGTACCAGATTTCAAACTTTTTATGAAGCAACAGTCATCAAAACAATTTGGCACTGGCTAAAAAATAGAGTGGTGGATCAGTGGAATAGATTAGGAACATAATATATAGTAATAATTGACCATAGTAATCTAGTGTTTGATAAACCCAAGGGTCCAAGCTTCCAGGGAAATAATTCATTCTTTAACAAAAATTGCTGGGAAAATTGGAAAGCAATTTGGCAGAAAGTAGTTATAGACAAACATCTCACAAGATAAAGTCAAAAGAGTACATTATTTAGACATAAAAGGTGATATTATTAGTAAATTAGAGAAACATGGAAAAATTTATCTGTTCATGGATCCCTGGATAAAGGAATAGATTATGACCAAACAAGAGGATCATGGGTAGTAAAATGGATAATTTTGATTACATAAAATTATTAAATTTTTGCACAAAGAAAAATAATGCAACAAAAATTAGAGTGAAAGGGGGCGGCTAGGTGGCGCAGTGAATAGAGCACTGGCCCTGGAGTCAGGAGGACCTGAGTTCAAATCTGGCCTCAGACACTTAACACACACGAAAAAACTAGCCATGTGACCTTGGGCAAGTCACTTAACCCCCAACTGCCCTCCAAAAAGCAAAAAAAAAAAATTAGAGTGAAAGGGGGAAACTGGAGGGGGGGATTGATAAAGTCTCTGATAAAGGCTTCATTTTTCATATATATAGGGAACTAAGTAAAATTTATAAAAATAAAAGCCAGTTGCCATTTGATAAATGGTGAAAGGATATCAACAGGCAGTTTTCAGAAGAAAAAATTAAATCTATCCATAGTCATATGAAAAAAATGCACTAAATCACTATTGATTAGAGAAATGGAAATTAAAACACCTCTGAGGTAGCTTTTCACACCTATCAGTCTGGCTAACATAACAGAAAAGGAAAATGACAAAGGCTGGAACAATAGATTCACTAAATGCACTGTTAGTGGAACTTTGAACTAGTCTGACCATTCTAGAGAATAATTTGTAGCTATACCCAAAGGGCTATAAAACTGTGCATATCCTTTGATCCAGCAATACCACCACTAAGTCTGTATCACAAAGAGATTAAAGAAAAAATTAAAGGACCTATATTTTAAAAATATTTATAGCAGCTCTTTTTTGTGGTGCTAAGGAATTGGAAATTGAGGGGATGCCCATCAATTAGGGAATGGTTAAACAACTTGTGGTATATGATTGTGATGGGCTATAAAAATGACAAGCAGGATGATTTCAGAAAAACCTGGGAAGACTTATATGAACTGATACAAAGTAAAATAAACAGAACTAGGAGAACATTATACACAGTAAGAGCAATGTTGTAATGATGATCAGCTGTGGAAGACAGCTATTGGGGTGGCTGGGTGGCACAGTGAATAGAACACTGGCCCTGGAGTCAGGGGGATCTGAGTTCAAATCCGACCTCAGACACTTAACACTTACTAGCCATGTGACCTTAGACAAGTCACAACCCCAACTGCCCTGCCCTGCCCCCTCCAAAAAAAGCCACAAAAAAAAAAGACAGCTACTCTGATTAACACGATGATCCAAGACAATTCCAAAGGACCCATGATGAAAAATGCTGTCCACCTCCAGAGAGAGAACTAATGCACTCTGAGTGCAGATAGAAGCAAACTCTTTTATTCTTTATTTTTCTTGCTTTTTTGGTAATATGGCAAATACAGAAATACATTTTACATGACTTTGCATTTATAATTTCTATACTGCTTGCCTTCTGAATGTGTGAGGGAGGGGCTAAAAAGAGGGAGAGAATTTGGAACTCAAAATTTAAAAAAAATGTCAAAAATAAATAATACTTCTTAAAAAATAGAAACATTTCTATTTCCTCTAAGACTTCTCCTTCTTTCCTGATTGCCTTCCTCTCTCACAACCCCTCCCTTATCTTTTCTGTCAAGTCTTACTTTCCTATCCTATTGCCATTGTCATTTCATATAGCTCAGTACTTGGTCCTTTGCTCTTTTCTTAACCTATTCTTCCCCTCCAGAAACTGATTCTGTTTAATGTCTTTTATTAGCACTAATGACTTTCACATCTCTTGTCTCCAGCCTGATCTCTTACCTAAATGTCCACTCTGATTTAATCCACTCAAAATAGCTACCAGTAATCTCCACTCATATACATAACTTTCACTTCAGAGTCACAGATCTAAAGCCAAACTTTCCACCTTTCCTTAGAAATTTGTACTAATTCCACTGTTCTCCCAGTCATTGATCTTTCTTTATCTGTCCTAATCCTTTAGGGAAGGAAGGAAGAAAACAAACATTTATTGAGGATCTAGTACAAGTCCAACCTTCTCCAAGAGGCTCTATAATTATAATAATTGTACATCTTTTGACTTCTAGGAATGGTCCAATTTCATCAAAAGGAAATATTCATTAACAAAAATTTTACAAAGAAATAGCCTTTCTCAGACTACAAGTCTCCACTTTCTCTACTCAAAAAATAAGGTTACCATAGGGATGTTGTGGAGCACACCGTCTGTATCACCCATTTAAGACTTAATCACAGCCGTGTGACCTTGGGCAAGTCACCCCAATTATCCTCCAAAAAGCCAAAAAAAAAATTAAATTAAGACCTCTTCACATTCTACCAGCATGATTATGTAATAGCTTCTTATGCTCTATATCTTTTCCATAAAACTCAATGTGCAAATTCTTGGAGGGCAGCGATCTTATCATTTCATTCTTTTTATATCCCCATCAGTGCCTAGTATAGTGCCAAGAAAATGGTTTATTTATATCTATCAGCCTAATGGATTAATACTAAATTGGATCAAGAATTCTTTACTTTCAGTCCTTCAAGTCTCAACATTTCTTAGTAACCTCTGACTTTCTCCTTGCTTTCATCCTTAATTTAGCAGGACAGCTGCTAAATCCTGCAGATTTTATCTCATTTTTGTCTCTTCTCTCATGACCACTGACCGCCCTCGCTGAGGCCTTCGTCCCCTCTTGTCCAGATCACCATAATAGCCTACCAACTGGTGGCATCCCCGGCTCTCATCTTTCTTCTCTCTGATCCACCCTCCACCCAAGTCTGCCCAGGGTACTCCTCTACTAAAAACAAAAACAAAAGAACCGTAACAAAAAACAGTGTCAGTGGTTCCTTCTAGGATAAAACATAAACTCTTTTCATGCAGCATTTAAAGCCCTCCACCATACATCTCTAGTTCACACTATTTCCCATAATTCCTTCTATGTCCCAGCCAAACTAGCCTCCAGATTGATCTCACCCTGTGCTCTCCCACCTTTATGCATGTTCTTGAAGGCTATCCCAGCCCTCATCCCAGAAATGTCCTCCTTCCCACTTAGCTCTGCCTGATGACCTCTTTCTCTTCCTTCAGGGTCCAGCAGGTACCATCTACTCCATAAAGCTTTCCTGCTACTGCCAGTTAAAAATGTTTTCTCCCTCTGCATACGTATTTTCTTAGACTGCTTTGTCTTAATTTATCCTACTCCCTTTTCACAACCTACCTTCCATTGTACATTCCGTCTGTGTATAATGGACTGCATATCCAGAATTAGACTGTAATTAGACTTCTTAATGGCATCGTGTTATGAAGGAGTATATTAGTGAGGCTGGGCTCCCTAATATATAACATACCATGTTTAATAGACACGCCCAGCGAGACTTCCCTTTGACGTCCCTCACATAGTAAGAAACAGCTGAGACGAGAGCAGCTCCCCCTGATCATGTGATTATATTGGCACTTTTGTTGGACTCTTTAAGAAGACCAGAGAGTAGAGAAGAGACTGACATAGGACAGTTTGGTGGCATATAGAAATTGTGAAGGTAACCCTTGACTCAAAGGACTCTTTCCTCTTTGGTGGAGACAATGCGCCTGAATGGGGGGCAGGCAGTCAATAAGAGCACAAGAGAGGAGATATATGGGCTCTTCTGGCTTTTAGATTCAGGAGAGATGATGAGTTATTTCAACCTCTCTTCATGTCCCCAAAGAGAGACAAAGACTCTGCAAAGAATGAGCCTGCAGAGGAGCTGGCGAGCTCCATCGTGTCCCTCTCCCAGTTTGCTTGCTATGGCAGAGGATTCAGGGAATTCCATTTTGCTCAGATCTGGGATGCTCTATTTCTTGATTGAGCTAAGTTACCTTGCTCCCAAAAGAAGAACTCATCTATTCTGTGGATTGTCTGGTATAAATTCCCCTTTTCTGATTTCTGTCTGGGTCAATGGGCTCATCTACTATTTATTTGCTGTTTGCCCATTTGCTCCATTGTGGAGCTGGCATCTGGTGGGAAGGGAGTCACACCTTAGGTAGCTTGAAGCCTTCCCACTCTATTAAGGGATAGTGATTAGGAGCTTAGCTTAAACCCCCAAAATTGCTTCTTTTTGTGGTGGTTCTTTCATGTCTGACTCTTCATGATTCCATTTGGGGTTTTCTTGCCAAAGATACTGGAGTGGTTTGGCCATTTCCTTCTCTAGTTCATTTTACAGATAGGGAAACTGAGGAATAGAGGGTTATGTGACTTGCACAAGATTACTCAGCTAGTAACTGTCTGAGAGCAGATTTGTACTCAGGAAGATGAGTCTTTCAGACTCCAAGTCCAGCACTCTATCCACTGTGCCCCCTAGCTGACCCATATACTTCCCCTAGAGTAGACTAACAGTATTTCAGGAAGCAGACAGATATAAATCTAACCCAATACCACCTCTCTCTGAGGAGAGCAGAACGGCCATCTTTCGGCCCCACTCTCCTTCCTTCTCTCCTAACAGGAATCAGTTTTCCTTGGAAAAGGGTGGGAGGAGATATTAGAAATAGCAATTCTGGCCTGCCCGTGAGCCACAGAACCATCTGGGCACACACAACCTACATGGCCCAAGCGATAAAACAGCCCCCACACCACCCCCACACAGAGACAGGGTGGTAAGAAAGTGCTAGCATTACAGAAGGAATGAATGGAATGCGTACCAGGAGGAGACCAGGTGAAGCTGGTGGCTCGGGCTCCCCTAGGGTCCATCTTGGGTCCCCTCCCTTTATGTCATCATGGGGTGTTCCCTGGTATCTATTTTAGTTTGGAGTGACAAGAACAAAGGATTAAAGGTTAGAAAGGCCCTTAGAGATTGTCTAATCCAACCTCATTTCTTAAATGAGGAAATTAAAGCTGAGAGATACTGAATAACTTGGATAAGATCCCATGGTGGGCAGAGCTCAAAGGCTCCGACTCCAAATCCGGCCCTCTTTCCATCGTAGCTAGAGGAGTGAGAGAGGTATAGACAGAGCAGGCCCAGGGTACCCATGCTCTAGGTACCTCTGTGTTCTGAGCCCACACACAGTGTTCACTAGAATCAGAGGAATTACTAATGATCAAAAACTGTGGCGGTCCAGCACGGAGCTGCCCCTCTGAATTGCACCAGCTCAGCTCATTCCAGCTAATGGTACAGGGGATAGAAGGCTGGGTCTGGAGTCAGGAAGACTCATTCATCTGAGTTCAAATTTGGACTCAGATACTCCTTAGCTGTGTGACTCTGGGCAAGTCACTTAACCCCGTTTGTCTCAGTTTTTCCATCAATAAAATGAGCTGGAGAAGGAAATGGCAAACAACTCCACTATCTTTGCCAAGAAAACCCCAAATGGCTCACATTTCAGATGTGTCAGACACAACTGAAGAATGACCCAACAACAAGAAAAGCTTATTCCCAATTTCCTCTCCCTGGAAAAGTATTCTTAGGTCATCAGGCAAATATAATAGGGCAGAACCGGAACATGCTTTCCACATTTGTACTGCCAGTGCTAAACATTGTGTCCTGCACATAGCGGTCAATAAACACTCATAAAATCAGAATATTTGAAGAAAGGATTGCTGGGTGTTTCACATCATGATCTGTCAAGACAAATCTTCCGCATTTCATGGATCTATCCTAGCATAAGGATAAATACTAGACCTGTGGCCTCATAGATACAAGGAACTGACTAGCGAGGAAAATCTCTTTTGCAATGCACGTAGCAACTTTTTCTTCAATTTGTAGTCTTGGCAAGGTAGCCCACATGTTGCTTCAGGCTACGTGTTTGACCCCTCTCACCCAGAGCACTGGGAAGCCATGAGCATGAGGTCATAGAACCATATACGTCAGAAACTGAACTTGAAATCTTCCTAAAGTCACAGTCATCTCTCTAACCATTATGCCACACTGTGCCTCAGTCCAGGAAGAGTCTAATGGAAACCATTGAGGATTTGTCATCCAGGGTATGGGTGACTTCCAGGCCTTTTATCTACGAGACCCTGGGCAACTCATTTCACTTGAGATTAAATCTAGGAAAAGAAGGCACTGGATTAGATGATGTCTAAAGTTCCTTCCAGATCTAAATCCTAGGACCGTCTGATCCTAAGAAGGTTTTGAGGAGGCAAAGCAATGATGGGAGCTTTGGGAAGGGAGAGTGATTGGTCGGTAGGCCATGGATGCTCTGGAGAAGCCCCAGTAAGAGCAGAGACTGAAAGCCCCCTTGGGAAGTGTGGAAAGGGATGGAATAAGACTGAAAAAGAGCCCAAGAAGAGAGATCATCTGTAAGAGACAGAGGAGCAGAGGCTCTTAATTAGCCTCCCACAGTAATCTGGGAAACAATGTGTTTTAACCTGATTTTATTCTTGGGAAGTGACTTCTGTAATACAAAGTCAACAAGACGGAGAAGCAAAGAAAACAAACAAATCTGTTCAGAGCGAGCTGAGAATCTCATCGCGTGGTTTCACAGTAACTTTTACAATATAACTAATACTATCCAGGCTCATGATGATGGACACTTAGACAAGTTAGAACAAGAACCAGCTCATTAGTGATTTAATTTGAGGCATTTCTGTCCACAGGAGAACATGCCCAGTCAAATGCAGTTAATATTCACCTTTCAATTCTCCTTATCCAATCCCATTCTCCCTGCCCCCCCCAAATTCTCTTGCAATGCACATATGAACTTTCTCTGAAAAAAAAATTTTTTTTTTGCTTTTTGGAAGGGGGAAGGCAGGACAGTTGGGGTTAAGTGACTTGCCCAAGGTCACACAGCTAGTAAGTGTTAAATGTCTGAGGCCGCATTTGAACTCAGGTCCTCCTGACTCCAGGGCCCGTGCTCTATTCACTGCACCATCTAGCCTCCTCCTTGCAATTTTTTTAAAATGAAAAAGTACTACAAAGTGAAATCAAGAGCCACAGATAAAGAAGAAGAATTTCACCAAATAAAACTGCTCACGAAAGGGGCCAGCCAGGCTCCCACCTCCTTTTTTTATCTGGCGGCCACAAGCCTCACCACAAACAAGCAGTTGCTAGGGCTACAATGAAAATTTATCAGCAAATGTTTTCATACTGATGCCCCACATAAGCCTGCACAGCTCCCTGGGCAGGGGAGCCGAGACTCTGAGTGCCATCACAGAGCCGTCCTTCCCTTGGTCCAGCTGGCCCACAAGGGTCAGGCTGAGTGACCAGCAGTGATTCAGGCTGAACTGACCAGATGCATCAGCACCAGGCAGTTTCTGCTCCGACTTCCTTTGCTGACAGAAGCCTGATGGAATTAGGAAACGGAGTCAGTGCAGAGACCACTGGTCTAGGCAGGATGTGTGATCTCCACTCCTACCTGTGTTATTCTTCCCTTTGTTGTGCGACCACATTAGAGTTGGGCAAGTTTCCTGTCTCTGTGTCCCATAAGTGATTCTGTACCTGATTCACAGGAGTGAGGACCAAACTAGTGACCTGCAGAAAACACTGGATTTCCCAAGTAAAAGCAATAGTGCACAAGCAAGAAAAATGCATTTGTTTTAGAGGGGCATAGGAAGGGTGGCAAATCTTTTTGAATTCAAGATACAGAATAAGAAGAGAGAGCTAGGTGCTACAGCACTGGCCTTGGAGTCAGGGGGACCCAAGTTCAAATCCAGCCTCAGACACATACTAGCTGTATGATCTTGGTCAAGTCACTTAACTCCAATTGCCTCCCCCAAAAAGAGTTAAAAAAACAAAGATATAGCATAAGCAGAAAATTAATCAATCAGTCGTATCCCTAAATTTTTATAAGGGGTATTCCAAAAGTCTTAATACTGTTTTAAGCTTTTAAAGCTATATGCATATATATATATAGATAGATAGATCGATAGATAGATATGTGTCTCAGTATACATACATATGTGTGCATAAAATAATTACAGATATTATATGTCGCATGTATGTTATCTATATATAGTATACTGTAATATTTATCGTACATCTTCCAAGTATAAACTACAGATACACGCATACATATGTAATTGGGATTACATTTTAGTCTGGCTCAGGTCCTCCGCCACGTTTGGCCCATGTGGTCAAGCTACGTCTCAATGCTGTTACAGACCATAATTACAGACCAAAATGTAATTGGAAAATGTCTAATAAAATAATTAAAAATATAATGCCACATAGATAATGGTCATTTTCTAAGTCAATATATAGCCAACAAGGATCTTTTTTTTTTCGTTGTAGTCTGAAACCACAGGCTCAAGTCCTTCACGTTGTAATGCCTTTTGCTGTTGTTTTGGTCACATCCAACTCATGGTGACCCTATTTGGGATTTTCTTGGCAGAGATACTGGAGTGGTTCACCACTTCCTCCTCCAGCTCATTTTACACATAAGGAAACTGAGGCAAATAGGGTTAAGTGACTTGCCCAGGGTCACACAGTTAGTAAGTGTCTGAGACCAGATTTGAACTCAGGAAGATGAGTCTTTCTGACTTCAGGCCCAACACTCTGTGCACTATGGTGCCATCTAACTGCCCTGTAATGCTTAGAATTATACCCTAAGACTTTGGGGACACCCTATATAGTTGGTAAGAATAAAAACATAGCAAAGTGAATTGAATAACTTTAAATTATCCTGAAGGCTACCAGGATACAAGTTAAGCATTTCATTCCCAGAAATTAAAGTGGAAAGTCTTACCTATAATTAAAAATACTGTAGTATGATGGTGGGTTCTCACTCAGAGGCAAACTGTTGGATGCTGAGTTACATGTTGCCGATGTAGATGTTGAAACACTCGAAAAATAAGGTGGAGGTGGAGGTGGAAAGATGATCACGGCATCACCTAAAGAAACAAGTGCAGAGTTAACGGCAAGAAGGCAAAAGGAAGGACTCCTTAAGAATGCCCATCCACATAAGGCAAAGCAAAAAATCCAGGTAATGATAACGAATGACACTGACGTGCCATCTGATACACATCATTTCATTTGGCCTTCCCAACAGTTCTATGAAGGAGTTACCATTGGGATTATTATCCCCATTTTTTTAAAGGAAAGAACTGAGATTCAAAGACTTGACTGAAGTCACACAGCTATGTCAAGAGAAGGACTTTAATCCCATACTTTCCTGGTTTCAAGTCCACCACATTTTCCATTACACAGGTGTACTTTTTGGGATAAAAAGCACAGAGAAGTCAGCGTGGTCCAACCTAAAATTCAATTGTATGTGCTCTTTTCTCACTGAAGCCTTTTCTGATGCCGGCCAGCATCCAAATGCCCTCCCTTTCAAAACTCCCGCACATTTATTTTGTATGTATCATCTGTGCTTAATTAGATTGTAGATGTTGCTCGATCTTCATTTCTGAAGAGAACCCACAACATCACAGGATGATGTCTTGGCTCGTGCACAAATCAGATTTCAGAGCTGCACAAAGTTGTTAGCCTCATTCTCTCTTCCAGGGACATTGAAGTCCAGTGGCAGGAGAAAAGTCAAGACAACTGAACCCAATAGATGGCCTTAACTCCTTTGATGATCTAGCCAAGCTCTAAGCACTCCAGTGTCTGCTTCCACCACCGTCATGGCTCGGAACAAACCATCCCCCCATTCTGCCATGGGAAATCTTCCTACGATTGGGTTAGACATCCCTCTAACTCACCAACGTGTCTGAGACTTGTCAGTGACTCTCAACCTGTTGCCCCATCTGGTGATAGAATTTTACTGGTGTATGCTACAGCTTCTTGGAATCTCAAGTAAGAGCCTATTTATATAGATAAGGCAGCAAGGTGGTACAGTGGGTAGAGTGCCAGGCCTAAAGTCAGGAAGACCTGAGTTCAAATTTGGCCTCAGACCAATGTGTGTGACTATGAGCAAGTCACTTTACCCTGTTTGCCTCAGTTTCCTCATCTGTAAAATGAGTTAGAGAAGGAAATGGTAAACCCCTCCAATGTCTTTGACAAGAAAACCTCAAGGAGGGTCACAAAGAGTTGGACATCACTGAAATGACTGAACAACAATCCTGGGACCAACATTTGAGACTTAGCGAACAGTGATTTTGGTACATTCATAAAAGCAGAACAAAATATCATATGCTTTATCTTCCCCTCCAGCCTTGCTAAGAAAGTTTCTGGAGACAATTTGCATAGACCTAGACTAAAGACCAAAGGCATGATAGAAGCCAAAAAGAATATTGCCAACCCTACCAGTAAAATAGTAGACTGAGTTCAGGCCAAAATAAAGCAGTACAAAAGAATAGATTTAACCAAAGTTGAAGGCTGACTGGCTAACCAGGCGCGGCCATGGATCTGATTCTCAAAAGAGCTGAAAAGAGCAGTGGGAATCGTGAGCTAAAAGAAGGTGAAGTGCTTCCTCTTGGGGGAAGAGGCTACTTAGAAATTTCAATTCAAAGGAAGACCAGGAAAAGGGGTGGAAATCAGCAAAGAACCAAGAGGAGCAACACAACAGAAGACCAGCAGACAGTAGCAGTGGGAATAAGCTCAATAGAAAAAAATGCACATCAGCAGAGGGAAGGGAGACGGCCATATATCAAGGGAAGCACAATATGGCAGTGTTGGGGATGGGCAAGGAGAGCGAGCTGGGATATAGACTTTCAAGTGTGATTTTTTCCTGGCGATGTGTTCCCTCTCCCACCAATGTGTAACCCCATCTGTATGAGAGTGGGATAGGAATTTCCTTGTCTTTCATGTTGTTATGTTATTTAATTAAACATCTTATGCTTTGAACAAAAGTGTCTTCTGCTTGGTCTGGTAAGAGAAAACAACGGTGGGGGCTTTTAGGCTAAGGTTTTGAATAAATGAAGATCCAAAGCACTACTTGATCCTGGAATTACTTTCAAGGGGTCAAATTTAGGAGGAATCTTTGTTATATTTGTTTTCTAAAATCCCAAAGAGAAACCATAATTTCAAACCAAAGACAGTGAGCATTCAGGAGTACCTAACAGTTTTATCCAGAAAAGTGAAAATAAACATGGATATATTATTTTGGCAATCATAAATGAGGGGAGATATATACATATATACAGTGTATGTGTGTGTATGTGTGTATATATGTATGTATGTATGCATTTATATATATGCTGAAATGGATCTGCCACTCATTGATATGAATGTCTCTTCCAACAAGGCAGATCTCACCCCATCCATGTGTGCCCATCCTGTTCAGCTCTTGGCCGTGAGTTCTTCCTTATGTTCCTCAAGCAGGATGTCTACTCTGCTTTCTGGAGATTCTGCTTACTTCCTCTTGACATCATGAGGATACCTGTCAAGTACCTGACCTTCCCATCTGTCATCCTTCATCCTTCCCATGTGACCAGTATACCTTCTATTTTGATCAAACGTATTCCCAATTATGTAATTTACTCCAGTTCTTCAAAGTTCCTTGTCATGCTACAATCTGCTTGTGTTTACCACAAATCTCTCCATTGTTCTCTCTGTGACACTCATTTTTTTTAAATCTTCTGAGACTATGAGGTTCCATGACTACAGCCATAATGCACCATCTCAAGGATATTGGTATTAGATAAGTAAATCTTTATTCCTCGGGGGAAAATTGCAACCACTTAAGAAGAGAATTCTGTTTGTTTCAGAAACTCTGTGGCAAGAATCAGGTCCACTAACCTCTTATTGCAAATGAGCCTATCTGCCTGGTTTGATGCAAAAGACCTACAATTTTATCTCTTTTGTTGTTCAGTAGTTTGTTTTTTTAATTTGTGTCTGATTCTTTTTCTTGGCAAAGACACTGAAATGGTTGGCTGTTTCCTTTTCTAGCTCATTTTACAGGTGAGAAAACTGAGACCAACAAGGTTAAGTGACTTGCCCAAGGTCACACAGCTAGTTAGTGTCTGAGGCCAGATTTGAATTTAGAAAAAGGAGTATTCCTTACTCCAGGCTGGTGCTTTATCCACTATGGCGCCACCTAGCCCCCTTTATCATTAGTGAATCCAAATGACCTACTCTGTGCCCTTTCCAACCAAATGGAAGAATATCTAGCCAAGTCCATTGTCAGGACAGAAATACCCACAATCCCTAGCTTGAATGTAGAGAGGGTGGAGGACATGCATGAATAGAGAAAGGTGTTCTTTTGTGCAGTCACACCCAATTAAATAGAGGGCATGGCTGGGATCACCCTATTGAATATTTATGAATGCTGAGTCTCCCACCCCTCCTCAATGTCAATCCTACACAAAGCAAGAAGCCTAGTTAATGAATTGGCTCTTCAGTAATTAAATTAGCCCACTAAAAGAAAAAACCAAAAGCGGTCTCCTGCCCCTGGGTATTTATCTCTGTCAATCTCAAACAAGAAGAGCTCTATTGATCATCTTTCCAATCATTCTTCATCCTTTTCAACTAGGGATGGACCTCTGGAGTTGTTTGCTCTTTGCAATCACCTCTGGCTAATCTTTCACAAGCCAAAAGCTAAATATAGTCTACCAACTAAATATAGATGACCCAAGTAGCTCATGATCCCAAAAAGGTGCAAAATGTGTGACTCATGTTTTCCTTTGTGTTGCTTTAAGCCCCAAGAGACCAACGACTGGTCCTGATTTATGGAGCTCTGGAATCTCCAGAAAGTACAATTTAATAGGCCAAGCCGGTGGTTTTCCAATTATACTCTATAACACTTTAGCTAGTTTGGTAGAATAGAGTGCCAGCTTTGAGAAATAAGGCCCGGATGCGAATCCTGCCTCTGACATATACAGGCTGTGTAATCAAGAGCAAGTGGGGGGGCGGCAGCTAGGTGGCGCAGTGAATAGAGCAACACTTAACACAAAAAACTAGCCGTATGACCTTGGGCAAGTCACTTAACCCCAACTGCCCTCCAAAAAGCAATAAATAAATAAATAAATAAAAGTTTAAAAAAGAGCAAGTGAGGATTGTAGTATTAACAATAATAATAGAAATACTAGTAGCTAACGTTTTATAGTGCTTACTGCATTCCAGGCACTGTGCTAAGAGCTTTACAATTATTATATGCCATGTCATTTGATCCTCAATAGCCCTGGGAGAGAGTTGCTATGATTATTCCCATTTTTACAGATGAAGAAACTGAGGCAAACAAAGACTAAGTAACTTGCCCAGGATCACAAAGCTAGTAAGCCTCTCGGGCTGGATTTGAACTCAGGTCTTCTTGACTCCAGCCCTGACATTCTGTCCAATAATCCTCATGGAGTTGTTATGAGGAAAGCACTGTGTGAATATAAAAGTGCTACAGAATTGAAAGTTATTATTGTCCTTTATTATAAAAGGGCATTTTAATGATAGTAATCAGTCAAAATCCAAAGTACTTTAAGGCTTACAAAATACTTTTCTCACAAACTGAGGCAAAAAGGGGTTAAGTGACTCGTCCTGGGTAAATGTCAGAGCCAGGTTTTCTCCTTTAGATCAACTGCTTGCCTGAGCCCAGAGCCCTTCAGTCTAATCACTATCACTCTTCAGGTTGACTGCTGTTTGTGCCACCAATTGGTTCAACTGAGAATCCCTTTAAATAAATTCCCACAAAGTGAAAGAATATTCTGGGCACCCTGTTTTCAGGACATCAATGGGCCGGAGGACGCCCACAAAAGGGTGACCAGGATGGCAAAAAGACGGGGCACATTATCGTTGCCAAGATCTTGAAGAGCTGATGCATGAAAGGGGGGTAGTCCCAGTGAGCAGAAGTAGAAGTGATGGTTAGAAGCTCATAGGATCATAATTTAGAGCTGGAAGACACCTCAGAGAGTTACCTTTCTTATTACACATTTGCGGAAGGTTTTGAAAATGCTGAGAGATTAAGTCACTTGCCCAAGGTCACGCAGCTACTAAGAACCTGAGGCAAAATTTGTACACTGGTCTTTCTGGTTCCAAGTCCACCGCTATATCCACCATGACAAGCTACCTCTCAAATGGCAGAGGCTGATTTTGTCTGGGTGCAGAGCTGTCCAAGGAGCAACTAGGTGGTGCGGTGGATGGAGCGGTGAGTCTGGAGTCAGGAAGACTCCTCTTCCTGGGTTCAAATCTGGACTCAGACACTTACTAGCTGTGTGACCCTGGGTAAGTCACTTAACCTTGTTTGCCTCGGTTTCCTCATCTGTAAAATGAGCTGGAGAAGGAAATGGCCAACCATATCTCTGCCAAGAAAATCCCTAATGGGGTCATGAAAAGTCAGAAACAACTGAAAAATGGCTGACCAATGATAACAATAGCCATCCAAAAGTTGAATGAGTCACCTTGGAAGGGAGGCCCTCCTCGCAGGAGCTTTCCAAGGGGAAGCTGGAGAGCACTAGCAGGCAAGGTTGGAGAAAGGGTTCCTTTTCAGTTACAAGTTGGCCTCTCTGGCCTCTGACACGCTTCTTGACTCAGAGTCTTTGAATCCAGTTTTCCTGACTCCAACTCTTGTGTTCTTTCTACTTACAAATCTCTATATGATTCCATTTCCTCGTCTGTAAAACGGGAGTAATCCTAACACCTATCTCCCAGGTTCATTGTGAGCTTCAAATGAGATCGTATGGGCAAAGCCCTTAGTAGATGTAGACTGTCCCTGGCACATATTGCATCGCACAAATGGCAGCTATGGCAGCTCTTTGCTCTAAAATACTCAGTTCCTCCAGTGTATCTTCCCAATTCTTACTTTGCTAAAACTTTACTGTGGATCTTAGGGGAAAATCCCTCCCCTCTGGACCCTCAGAAGTACAGTCCTTTGGCGGCTCTGCGATTTCACTGATGGGGGTGCTCCCTCCCACCTTATCATCACAATTCTTGTCTACCTCCTCCCGCCAAGATCAAGTTGGGGACCTTCCTCTACATTCCTCAAGCTTGTGCTGTGACCAGTGGTTCGGGGTAGGTCGTACACCTGCCATTCCCTGGTGCCTGATGCGTTACTGGCTCACCTCTTTTCCAGCCATATCTCTGATGCCCTCCTCATGCGGTTTCTCTTGTGCAATTCTTTATTGGCAATGTATATATTGCCTCCAATGCTCCTTTCTATTGCCCTTTTGGGTGAGAGCTAGGTGACACAGTTCATAGAGCGCTGGGTCTGGAGTCAGAAAGAACCGAGTTCAAATCCTGTCTCAAACTTTCACTAGCTGTGTGACCCTGGGCAAGGTACTCTACCTCTATTTGCCTAATGCGTAAAATGGGAATATCTTATGGGGTCAGTGTAAGGATCAGATGATATCTGATCCTTACCATACTTTGTACATCGTCTGACTTAGTACATACAGTAGGTGCTTGATAAAAGCTTGTTCCCTTCGCTCCTTTAATTCTTCTGAAACAAGGATTCCATGACTCATAGTCATATAGAACCCCTCAACGAATAGAAGGGCCTTTAGTTCAAGGAGAAGCGTGGGGCCAACTAAAGCAGTGCACAGTTTCCCAAAGGCTTGAATCCAACTCTGTCTGTTCAATAATGGTCCCACCTCATTTTCTATCCACAGTGTCTGTTCAAGATATACATATGGATAGACCAATTGTACGGCTTATCTACTCAATGTCATATCTTGATCTAGGTCAGCAATTCCCAAGCTTCTTTTTAACCTCAGTACCCCTTAATTTTCTTAAAAATTATTGAGGACATCAAAGAATTCTTGGGGGGCTTATATCTATCAATATTTAATTAGATTAGAAATTAGAATATCTTAGAATTATGAAAGTCATTATTTGACCTCATAGACTGCCAGGCCTCCTCAAACAACACTTTAAGAACTGATTGCCTAGACGCAGGGAATGGGAAACTGTGGCCTCAAGGTCACATGTGACCCTGTAGATCCTCAAGTGCAGCCCTTTGACCAAACTCAAACTTCACAGGACACATCTGAGGACCTAGAGGGCCACGTGTGGCCTGGAGGCTGCAGGTTTCCCACCTGTAGAGTGACAATAGTCATTCATTCAGTTGGTTTTTCCTATATGAATAGAGGGGAGGATGATGAAAGCTTGAAAAAAAACCCTTCAAATCTTACTCTTACTGCTCCCCCCAAGAAGAAGACTGAGAAAACATCAATAATTACCAACCTGCAACCCATTTTCTCATTGCTTATAAATTTTTTTTTTTTAGAATAATCTGTACACGGGGCATCTGGGTGAAGCAATGAATAGAGCACCAGGCCCTGCAGTCAGGAGGACCTGGGTTCAAATCCGACCTCAGACACTTGACACACTTACTAGCCGTGTGACCTTGGGCAAGTCACCTAACCCCAATTGCTCTCCCCCCCCCAAAAAAAGAATAATCTGCACATACATTGAGGACATTCTTGATGAAGGCAGGATAAAGGAATAAAGTCAATCTCTTGCAAATACTATTCTATCCTAGACCACATCTTTACCATCACATAATTGAGAACAGAAAATTTCATTGTCTTTACTGTTGATTCAAAAAATATTATTTGTCAACTATTAAAAAAAAACCCTAAAAGTTCTCCTTCAACAAGATATCTCCCCAAACTCTGTAAGATTCCTTAAAGCACTTAACAGAAATCATTTGTTTAATGACCCCGTGATTATTAATATCAGATGGGGCATAAAACAGGGAAATGTACACCCCACTCCCAAAGGAGTCATGGCAGAGGGTTGGTACAGAGCGCAAATGTCGGTGTGAGGTGCAATAGATGTGTTTGTGCATGAGATTGCATTGTTTGCATCAGGCTCTAGAGCAGCGGTTCTCAGCCTGTGGGTCGTGACCCCTTTGGGGGTCGAACAACCCTTTCACAGGGTCACAGGGGTTGCCTAAGACCATCAGAAAACACATATTTCCGATGATGGTCTTAGAAACCAAGACACAGCTCCTCTATCTATCTCTAGGCGGGTCTACCCACATGCAGATACATCCACATACAAGTATTAAAGGGTCCCGGCATTAGGAAGGTTGAGAACCACTGCTCTAGAACGTTACAGAGCCTACTGAATGAAATCCACAGTCCTTACAGGTAGAATAAAACAATAATATTGACCAGTTTTCAATGAAAATATATATAAAATGATGCATAAGGAATTTTTACCATTTATCCCTTCAGGTTTGGAAACCATAAATCCTAGCCTAAAGCGTCCCATCTAAACTCATGACACAATAGCCTCTAATGGCAGTATCAGCACACTGGTATGATTTACCCACCTACAGTGACTTGCACAGGTTCATTGTTCTGTGATGGCCTTTCTTCACTTTCTGAAGAGTCTTGGCTAGAATGCAAGCTGTGTCTTTTCTTAATGTGTGCTACCACAAAGAAACATAATCCAATGAGCACTATCAAAGGCCCCATTATCTGGAGAGACAGAAACGCACATGCCTGTGGCTCTGCACTGGAAGTGTCTGTATCGTTAAATAGTGACTGGGACCATTCTGAGTTACAGCCAGGGACCCAAATGCCCAGCACACTAATCAGTATCCCACTGGTTAAAAAGAAGAATCCAAAGATGAGGAACTGGACAAACTGGCGACTTTCTCCACAAATAAAGAAGTTGTCGGGGTCAACCTGGTTGCCTTGCAGCTGCCTCTCTCGGAGCTGAAGCTTTGCCCTGGAGCGGGCCAATATGATTGCTCCGAGGCCAACCACAACACATGAAGGCCCCACAATTATCAGGGGTGAACCGCAGTCGAGAACAGTTTTCCCATTGCACTTTTGGAAAATAAAGATGGAAAGCAGGACTCCTGAGCAGAGTAAGATGATCCCAAATATGAAAAGGAAAAAAATTATTTTGCTGGTGCGCCTTCCACTCACATCCCCACCAGGCTCAGGAACAGCAGCAGGGAACATTGCCCCTTCTCACCAGGGGAAAGGGGAGTCTGCCACTGGAATCCTGAAGGCCGCCAGCCTTTGGGAGTTCTGAAAAGAAATAACAGAATTTAGGAAGAGCTCATATCCATCTGAACACTACGTCCTTCCCTACTGTACTTTTCCTTCTTGCCGGGAAGTCTCCTGTCCTTTCAGAAGGGAAACCCTTCCTCCTTTTGAGTCTGGGCCTTCACACAAGTGAACAACATCTGAAGGAATTTTAGAACAATGATTTGGCATATGAATCACAAGGCTCACTGCTCAGAAATTCCCGAGTGGGAGATTTTATGGAGATTCTAAAAAAAAGAGGAAGTGGAATTTTAGGGATAAGGAACAGAGGCTTTCTGGGCAACTTGCTTTCTTTTCTTCTTTCTTCCAAAAGCTGAGTGTGATTTTTTGCACTAGCAGATCAGAGATTTAGACATGAAAGACACTTTAGGGATCATCAGGTCCAGCCCCTCTGTTGTTGTGGAGGAAATCGACCCTCAGAGAAGCCCAAGGTTACCCAGGCCATAACTTGGAGAGGTTTTGAAGTGATGTCCTCAGAAGGAATATGGTGCAGTGGAAAGAGTCCTAAGCCTTGACTTTGATGTCCATCACCTGTGTGACCTTTAGCAAGTCCGTTTACACCCACAGGACTTAGTTTCCTCATGTATAAAATGAAAAAGTTGAAACAGAAGGTTTCTGAGGACCTCCCAACTCTGTCATTGTTCAGTCAAGTCTGATTCTTGGTGATTCCATTTGGGATTTTCCTGGCAGAGATAATGGAGTGGTTTGCCATTTCCTGCTCCAGTTCATTTTACTGATGAGGAAACTGAGGCAAACAGGGTAAAGTGACTTGCCCAGGGTCACACAGCTAGTAAGTGTCTGAGGCTGGATTTGAACTCAGGAAGATAGTCTTCCTAACTCCAAGCCCAGCGCTCTATCCACTGTGCCACCTGGCTTTCCCAGGGCCATGATTCTCTTACTCCAAATCCAGGGGTTTTTTCTCACTAGCTCCTGTTCTGCAAGTTCATTCCCTGCATATATTCAGAGATACATAGAATTTTTTCAGTTTACAAATGCCACATTTCCTTATTACAATGCCAAATTAAGTGTATAAATTTACTTGTATTACTTCTTTCTGTAATATGTATTTATACTGAAGGTTATTGAAGTAATATTGCTAGTTCAGCAGTTTAAGTGAATTCCTGCAATGGGCAGGAGGTTAGACTAGACTGGAGGTATCAAATTCCTGGTCAACAAAACTCTCAAGTGCATACAACTTTTTCCCTTTTTTTGGTTTTTGGAGGGGCAATTGGGGTTAAGGGACTTGCCCAAGGTCACACAGCTAGTAAATGGCCGGATTTGAACTCAAGTCCTCCTGACTCCAGGGCCAGTGCTCTATTCACTATGCCACATGGAGCCACCTCAACCTGAGGCTTTCTAAGTCACTGTCAAGGGTTATTTCTGTTTTCGTTGAGCTAGAAGGTTGTTAAAGTCCTTTCCATCTTTTAGGTCCCCTGGTCAACTTATCCAAAAAGATTGCCTTTTGAGGGGTATTTATTGAATTTTATTAAGTAACAATGAGAGCTCCTTAAATTCAAACTGAATGTTAAAAATAAATTCAAATTGAACTGAAACCAGCCAAAATGGTGGTCCTGATCCAGCTATGTGGGCATGACCTGAAATGACATATTTGTCATCTTGGACCCAGATAGCTTCTCTATTTGTGGAAACAGCCACCTGTTTTTTGGCATGAGCAGGGAAAGTCAAGGGCAGGTAGGTGAATCAGAACCAGATTGGTTTAGATAGACAGAATGGAGCCTCTGCACTCACGTTTTTGAGCCAAGCTGGCCATGTTTCAGGAAAAAGTAACTGAGATTCATTTTAAAGTAAACAACTGATAGCAAAAATTGTGCTTTAAAGGTGCTACTCAGTACAACAAGACTGTGATTGGAGAAAAAAAATGCAGGAAAAATCTACTAGGAAAAAAAAGGCTGCCCCCCCCAAGCCACCCACACCAATATCTTTAGATATGTTTGTGATAATAGTCAGCATTTATATTGTCTTCTTAAAATTTGAAAAAGCACTTTGCATGTTGCCTCATTTGATTTGGGGTCTTTTTGTAATAATCATAATAATAGCTAATACTAGCTAGCATTCATATAGCTTTTTTAAGATTTGCAAAGTATTATTTCATGTTAACACATTTGTAAATTGTTAGTGGCAGTGCAATGGATAGATCTGGACCTGGAGTCATGAAGACCTGAGTTCAAATACACTCTCAGGCACTTATTAGCTGTGTGACCTTGAGCAAGTCATTCAGCCTCAGTTCCCCTATCTGTAAAATGGGGATGATAGAAGCACCTCCCTCCCAGAGTTGTTGTGAGGAGTAAAAGAGATAATATTTGCAAGGCTTTATAAACCTTAAAGTGCTACACAAATACCAGCTATTAGTACTACTCTACTTGAACTTTTTTTAAAAGCTACTTTTAGATTGCAAGCTTATTTATAGATAATTTTATTACTGGGAAATTCTTAAAAGAGATCTCTTCCAGATGATTCTCTTTCTTTGCCATAAAATACATAATATTCAAATGGATTTCAATTTTCAGACTTCATTTCAAACTTCCTCAAAGGAGGGAAGATGTTTTCTAAGCCTTTGATCCACTCAGGATCTGTAACATTATGAAATAATTAAAGAGATAAAGAATCACACGACTGTAAATTACTGGAAGGTCAGTTTGGGAAAGGAAAACAAAAGGGACATTACATCTTGGGCAGTACTTTTCCAGGGAGAAGCAGAGATGATTCCAACCAGGAAGGATGACTGCAGAGGGTAGTGGAAAGCACCCTGGATTTAATGATGGAAGTCTATTTTGTGCTAAACTCAGATGTTACTTACTACTTCTCTGACCGTAAGTAAAATCAGTGGGTCTCATCTGTAACAATAAAAACTCACATTCATTTACATAGCATTTAATAGTCTGTGTAGTGGGAATCAAGACACTTAGATTCTAATCCAGGTTCTTCAACTGACTATTTCTATGACCGAAAGCAAGTTATTTTCCTTCCCTCTGCCTCAGTTTCCTCATCTATAAAATGGGGATAGCGCAAGATAACTTGGAAAGTCCCTTTCAATTCTAAGTGTCTAGAATTCTAAAAAGCTATTCAGAACAAAAAGAAAAGAAATTCTGATCTCAAAGGATAGAAGAGAAAGTTCTGACCCATACTACATGGTCATGCAATTCAATTGAGGTACACGTTTTAAAAGACTACATTTTCTTAATTCTCTTAGAACTAAGAACAAAGAAGAATAACCAAAACTTTCTGTTTAGTGTTTATGAATCCTCCACTCAAATTTCTTAAGGAGTATTCATTTCATTTTGCGTAGTCCTAACTTAGATGATCACTGCAATCTTAGAAAGGAAGGAATGGGGGCAGGGAAGGGAGGGAAGGAGGGAGGAGGAGGAAGAGATAGGCAGAGATTGAGAGAATTAGAGACAGAGAGAGAGAAGCACGTACTGAGAAACAGACTGAGGCAGGGAGATAGGGAAGGGAAAAGAAGGGGAAAAGAAGAGAAATCTCACAGTAGGCTCTATGATTTCTTTCTCCAAGATACGATAACTGGCTTTCCTACTAATTCCCCCATTAAGTTCCCTTTTAGCTGACTTCCCTATCTTCCTTCAAGTCCAAATCAAAGTCTCTCCATCTAGTGGAAACCTCTTCCAATTCCTCTTAATCCCAGAGCCTTTCCTCTGATGATCATTTCCTTTTATCCTGGATGTAGCCTGTTTGTACATAACCCTTCACAGGTTACGTGCCCATGAGACAGCAAGAACTGTCTCATCTGTAGCGCTTTGCAAAGCGCCTGCCTCGCGGTGGAGTTTAGTAAATATTTATGAAACCGCCATACAATTTCTTATTTTGGTAACTTTCACTTTTACACTGATGAGACTTGAGAGCAGAATATAAAAAATGAATTCCTTGAGCGCCCAAAACTAATTTTCCAGTACCTCTTTCCCCCACTATTCCCTAGGGCATTTCCCCATCAACAACTAGTCTAGGCAAAAAGGTGTGAGATTACAAAGTCTCATCAATTACTTCATAAGCATTTATTAATCGCCTACTAAGTGACCGGCACTGTGCTAAGCGCTTTACCAAGATTGTTTCCTCTGATCTTCACAATAACCCGGTGGGATGGGTTCTAGCCCCGTTTCACAGTTGAGAAGACTGAATGACTTGCCTAGAGTCATGCAGCTAGTAAGTGACTGTGAGTGAACTGAAACTGAGATCTTGTGGACTCCAGACTCAGCTTTCTAAGCACTGTGACATTTAGTTATCTCACGCATACCAAAAAAAAAAAAAAAAAAAAAAGGGAGGCGATCCCTGCCCTGGAGAAGCTTAAATGTTTGCGTTCAAAGATAAGTACATGCGGGATATATGGAGACAACAAATACTCAGAGATTGGTCAGGTGCCACTAACGTCAGAGAGGAATCCGGAAAAGTCCCTAGCAGGTGAGATGGGATCATTTATGCAGCAGGAAATTGATTTATAGATTTACAGCCCTAGAGCCAATGCCCTCATGACTGGCGTCTTCAGATTCCCAGCACCCACAGCAGCTCAGGGCCACTGTTTATTGCAAAACTTTGCAGCAGTAAGAAAATTAAAGGAGGAAATTCATCCTGGCCGGCTTGGCCAAATTCAGGTTCAGGAGAAAGGGGCTCCCGACACTCCCGGGGAGGCTTGGCTGGCTGCCAGACAGCCGGGCAGAGCCAGGGTCTTACCTGAGCACACTGAGCCTGGGGCCGGACTGCTCCGCCCCAGGTGCTCTAAAGACCGAGCGCTGCTGTGATCGCAGCCCAGGGAGCAACTGGAGGGCAGAGGATCGCTCTTAGCACTGTCTTCAGCTTCTTCCTTCTCCGGGCTGGTCCGTCCAGCACTTCCCTTTCGGACAGGGCACAGCCGCACAGTGTGCGTGCGTGCGTGCGTGTGTGTGTGTGTGTGTGTGTGTGTGTGTGTGTGTGTGTGTGGTGTGTGTGTGTGTGTGTGTGTATGTGTGTGTGTGTGTGTGCGCGCAGCCTTCTTGCCCGCCCCGTTAGCACCCCCCTCGTCTTCTCCTGTGCCAATGCATCTAAGCACAGCACACCTGGGCAGGCTGGAGAGAGAACCTGCCAGAGGCCGGTAACTGATGCTTTTATTGCGAGGGAGGAGGAGGAGGAGGCTTGGAAGCTGCGGGAGGCAGGTAAAAGGCGGGGCGAACTCAAACTGGCCACCGCCGGGTGGTGCCCAGGAGCAAACAGGTCTCCAGAGAGCCGCCGTCCCTTCTCCGACCTGGGCACCCACGAGCTGGTCCGAAGAGACCCGGGAAACTAAGTAAGGAGCAGGAAGAAAGAGACAGTGTGCTCTTGATGTATGTAATCCAGAACCCCTCCGATGGATCATTGTTAAGGCTGGGCTCAGAACCCTGTCCAGTGACCTTTAGTGGCCCTGGAGGGGGGTCAGGCCGTAAGATCCCCAGCAGAGCCTCGTCCCCAAACGGCCTTCAGGGTCCTCTATCGGATTGCTCCAGCTCCAATGGGTTCGAAAGATCCGGGCTCCCCGGACTGGGAGCGCTGCAAGCTTTGATCCTCCCCTCCCCTCCTCTTAAGACTCCCCCCAACCCCCCACACCGCCAGACGCAGTCATCGGATGGGACTTGAACTGGGCGGGAGAGGCGGGAACTAGGAACAAATGAGCTTTCTCCGAACCAGTCCGAGACCAGATTCCTCAAATCCAGGGTTCGCCCTGCGGCTCTGAATGTGAGTGTCCTTCCCAACCTGGCTCTACCTTCACTTCCTAGATTTCACCAGGGCGCCTTCATTCCCCTCTGGCGAGGCTGCTCTGGAGGTGTGCCCGCTGCGGTTTTCTCCCAGCCTTTACTCCTGTGGCTTTAGGAACAGGTTGTCACCGTTGCCGCCCACCCCTTTCGGTGACTTAGTCCTCCCCAAACCGGTTTGGAGTTCACCTAAGAACGGCAGGTGGGGGCAGTGGAGCAGGCCACTTTCCAAGTGGCCGCATAAATTTGCAGAAGAAAATGTATATTGGGGGACAGAAAAGTGGACCATGGAGAGTGACACCCTGCGCCTCTAACGTCCTCAATCCTGCAAATCAATTAGCGACAAATTTGGGATTAAGCTTGATCATGACTCCTGCCTTGAACCTTTGTTCTAGTAAGCAGGCTACAGTAAAGGCCCCCTTCCTTAGAAATAGAGTTTTTATTAGCATTTATGGAAAGGTTTCATGCCCTATTTATTTAGGATTAAAGCCCTTAACAAGAAAGCCCTCCTTAGGTTTTGTGGTTCCTCAATCCACTCTCTCCAGTGTTTCACCTTCTCTCTTCATTTCAGTTGTTGAAACACCCTGTTTAATACATATACCTTTGTTAGGCCAAGAATTAAACCATGATTCTTCTCCTGAGACATGCCCTGTACTTGAACTAGAATGTGAAGGTAGAGAATTTGAATCCTAGTTCTACCAGAAACTTGTTCTGTAGAACTGGAAATCCATTCCTGTTTCCAAAACAGAAAGCAAGGCTTTGTGGAAGGTAAGATAAGCTGGGTTGGCCTGAGCAGAGTAAATGCACCCCTGAAGGTGCCCTTGAGTGGGTTTGGAGGAGGGAGGGAATCTTTCTCCAAGCTCTGGACACCAGACAAAAACATTTGAAATCGCTAGAGATATAGTCCTTTAGCTTGACTACCTTTTGAAAATAGGGCTTGGGTGGCAGCTAGGTGGTGCAGTGAATAGAACCTAAGTCTTGAAGTCAGGAGGGCCTGAGTTCAAATCCAACCTCAGACACTTAACACTTAGTGACCGAGTGACCTTGGGCAAGTCACTTAACCCCAATTGCCCTACCTTCTCCCCTCAAAAAAGCAAGCAAAAAGAAAAGAGAGGCTTGCCTGAGATAGCTGCTCCTGTGTTCAGTTATTTAAATCAAGCATATCTTGAGGTGAAGTGTGATTGGCTAATGAATGACAACCCCTTCTTCTGTGGAAGCTAACAGAGATCAGGTTACCTCAGAATGAGGGCTTTGAAAGGGGAGGATAAGAAAGGTAGGATAATTTTAGAGTGTGGTCCAAGAGGAAGGGAGAAGAATATTTATTAAGTACTTATTATGTGCCAAGACAAATATGACTTCATTTGAGGCCCCCAATAATTCCAGACCTGAATAGGGAGGTTGGGGAGGGAGAGGGCACTCAGGGGCTGGCAATGCAGAAATAAAGGGGAAGGTTCAGAATATAAACTTCACATATTTCACAATATTTTTCTATCACTGATGCTGAGGTGAGTTCTCCACAGCCTGGCCATCCCTGGATTAGTGGCCTAAGTGTGTGCAATAATCATTTTAAACTACACATAACTCATTATTGCATTATTCATGGAATGCTAGAATTTTAGACCTGGAAAACATCTGAGACAAACTGAGGTCCAGAGAGGTTAGGTGATGTGTGCCAGCGGCATAGGCTCATAGATAGTTCCTGACACAAAGTGCTGCTGATTAAATGATCCCATTTTGTTCTCACCCTCTCAGACTGTTGTTCCTCAGCTGTAGCATATAGTCCTGGAGGACAAGAGAGAAAGAAAAGGTCCTCATGTGTAAATCTAGCACCTGTAGGCTTTTTATGGACTTAAAAAAGTAAAAATACACTTTATTCATCAGCTCCCTGGGCTATCACTTCATATGTAGTTAGTGTGTGATAGCTAATTCGTGCCAAACTATGGGGGAACAGACGCTATTACTGAGCTTTTCTCTTCTTCGTGGTTCTAGGAATTAAAAGTACCTGAGGGCTTTTCCTCTGAAAATGGCACAACTCAGCAGAAACAAGAAAACAATATACATGAGTGTGATAGCAAATGTATACAGCAGAAATGAAATTCAATACAGTGTAATCAGCTAAATGGAAAAGGACCTCAGAGGTCGTATAGTCCAACCCCTCATTTTTACAGATGAGGAAACTGAGGCCCAGAGAAGGCCCTTGGTGCACAGGTAGTAGTAACACAACCAGGATTCAAACTCAGGTCCCAATGACTCCAAGTGCAGTGGTCTAAGGTAAGATTGGTTTCCACTGAACTTTCAAAAATACAGGCAACACTGACCCTACTTCAGGTTGTTGAAGTGAAAGACTATGGGAAGATGAGAAAGGAGCCAGCAGTCTCCATCATGTCTCTGTTCCAAGCTTCTACTCTAGAGACTTCAGAGAAATTTCCTCTTGAGTTAGATTCAGGACCCTTTCTTGGGAACTCCTTCACTCTATATGGTCTGGTATATATTATCTTATGTACACCTTCTTTGATTTCTGTTTTGCTATGATATGGATAAATGGGCAAGAAAGAAAGAGAGAGAGAGAAAGAAGGAGAGAAAAAGGAAGGGAGGAAGGAAGGAAGGGAGGGAGGGAGGAAGGGAGGAAGGCAAAACTGGGAGATGTAATTCTGATTTCAGTCCTTTAGATCCTAGGATAAGCTATGAATTTTTTTTGTCACATCTTATTCTTCTGTGAAAGGGTACCAAGGCAATGGGAGTTCTGCTAAAGAAGGGATAGGGAGGGAAGGGTAATTTTGGAGCTTGGCACAACATCCAGGGATTACTGACCTAGGAAGGTTGGTGCTATAGACAGGCTGGGAGTGTAGCAGAAGAAGAAAAGAGGAAGTCTATGAATATAAGTTTTACCTATTTCACAAAGGAATCCAGACCTTCTGATACTTGGCCAGTGAATGACCTCCACCAGGAGGCTCAGCATGCCAGGGACACACTACTGGAAAAGGACGTGACTTTTAAAATGGAATAACTTAGATAAAAATCAAGCATTGTTACTTGATAAAGTCAGATGGCCATGGTACTGATTCACCGTAACAATTTAGACCTTGTTGACTAAGTAGATTACAGTGGTCTATTGTTAGGGAGAGAAATTTCCTGGTCATAATTGCAAACATCAAGAAATGTCAACTTTTGAAATAAGCTGGAAGCATGTGCAGCTAACCTAGAGATAAGCAACCTAGATCAAATGGTTCTGTGCTTCCCTAATATGCAGTTTTGCTAGATGGAAATTCTTTCTGCACAAAGGGCCTCCTTTCTTTCTCTACTCACTCATTCCTTCTCCAGAAAGGAAGCTAAATACTTCAAAATCCTATCCAAGGAAGCCTTATACGAACTGATGCAAAGTGAAGTGAGCAGAACCAGGTCATTGTACAATGACAGAAATTTTGTAACGATGATCAACTGTGAAAGACTTAACTACTCTGATCAAGACAAAGAATTCTAAAGAGAATTCCAAGAAAATTCTAAAGGACTCATGATGAAAAATGCTCTCCACCTTCAGAGAGCCATCTGATGAACCCAAGTGCAGACTGAAGCATATTTTTCACTTTCTTTATTTTTCTTGAGTGTATGTTTTCTTTTGCAGCATGACTAATATGGAAATATGTTTTGCATGACTTCATATATATATGCATATATAAATACACACATTATGTATAATTGATATTATAGTGCTTACTTTCTCAAGGAGTTTAGGAAGGGTTTAGAAAGGGAGGGAACTTGGAACTCTAAATTTTTTTAAACGTATGCTAAATTTTTTAATGTAACTGGAAAATATTTAATTTTATGTAGATATTTTTTAAAAGAAAAACATCTTTTCCAAGACTGACAGACCCTTGAGGACCCTTACTTGCCTTAGTGACCTCCAAATGACGAAAAGTCCTACATTCCTGAATGCTCTGGTTGGCAGAACACTAAGGGACAATCAGATTAGCTGACACTGAGTGGTTTGTAGTTGGAATTTTTAATATTTTCTGGAGTACTTTTGGGGAAATTAAACCAATTGGAGATTTGTCACTAGTCAAGTAGAAAGCAAAAGAAAGAACCCAGGACAGAAAGCTGAATGAAGGCAGTGTTCTTATCTCAGTAATAGACCCATTCTTGAGAAATGCTCATTCACCGACTTTATGACCTCAATTGTGAAGACTTCTTTCACTGCCCTAGGAAAGTATGACTATACTTAAGTACTTAGGAAAACAGTGCCAAAGGTCAGATAGGAGGCCTGGAGTTCAAAAAACAAGGCTGGAAATAACCTCAAGGAAGCTATATGGTATGCAGGGGTGGAGAATAACTCAATTTCATAGCTTTCTAGTTTTCAAAGAATATTTTTTACAATAAGCATGTGAGGTAAATTTATAGGTATTATTATCTCCATTTTATGGAGGAGGAAACTGAAGCTAGAGAAGTTAAATGACTTGCCCAAGAGCAAACAACAAATACATGTTGATTAGTCAGTCAATAAGCATTTATGGTTCCTGCAATGTGGTGAACACTTTCCTAAGAGCAAGGGAGGGATACAAAAAACACACAAAAGACATTACCCTCCCTCAAGGAGCTCACAGTAAGAGATAACAAATATGTGCCAACAAGCTATATAATGATAAATATGAAATAATTAATAGATTGACAGTACTAGGATTAAGAGAGATTGGGAAAGGTTCCTGTAGAAGGTGGGATGTTAGCTGGGACTCGAAGAAAACCGGGGAAACCAGGAGGTAGAGATGAGGAGGGAGAACATTCCAGGCATGCTTTTTCCAGTATGCTCTGCCTGTTGCCTCCAAGGGGAAAAGAGTGAGGGAAGGTGGGAAGGGGTGGAATAAAGCATTTGTTAAACATATTCTAGGTGCCAGGTACTGGGATAAATACAAATATTACCCCCATTTGATCCTCACAAAGACCCTGGGAAGTGGGTGCTATTATGACCCCTATTTTAGAGTTGGGAAAACTGAGGCAGACTGAGGCTAAGTGACTTAGCCATGGCAACATAACAGGTAAGTGTCTTAGTTCAAATTTGAACTCAGTTCTTCCTGAATCGGGACCCAGCATTCTGTCCACTGCATCACCTCTGCAGCAGATTGGATGGAGACAGAGGAATGGTAGGTTCAAACCTGGTTCCACCCTTATGTAACCATGGGCAAGCCCATTAATATCTCTCAGTCTCAGTCTCCTCATCAAACTTTAGACATCTGGGTCTTAGTTTTTATTCATAGCTTTGTTGTTGGTTAAGTACTTTGTTCACTCTGAAATAAGCTGCCTCCACCTCTGTCTGACCTCATGCTCAGACTGCAAGACGCTAGAGGGAAGTCTGGAGTAAGAATGAAGAGCTCAGGGCAGCTAGGTGGTACAGTGAGTAGAGCACCGGCTCTGCAGTCCAGAGGACCTGAGTTCAAATGTGACCTTAGACACTTGACATACTTACTAGCCATGTGACTTTGGGCAAGTCGCTTAACCCCAATTGCCCTCCAAAAAGAAAATAAAATCCTTAAAAAGTTGTTTGTTTTTTTTTTAAAAAGAAGAACAAAGAGCTCTCAGGAACCAGAGAACCCCATCTCTGGTCTAAAATGGCTCCAGTGAGGCCTCTCACTGTTCCAGCTCTGCTGTGTATTCTTCCCTGTAATTTGGCTAGTCCCATCCTGTAGGGGCAGCACTGGTGCTCAGGGATGCTGCACCCCTTGGCTCCTGGGCTGATAGATCTGCTTTCTCTTTATCTTGTCTGGATCCAGGCAACCATACACTTCCCAGGCATTTCTGAATTGTGCTCCAAGTGGGCAGTGCCCCTTGGTGTGCTGACTTCCGCATTTTAATGCTAATCCTTGAGGGCAGGGATTGTCCTGCTTGCTTCCCAAGTGCATCCCAAGCACTCAGCATATGACCTAGGTCTTAGGAGGTGTTTGATAAGTACTTTATTTGTCTATTTGAATCTGGGGATGCTATGTTATATCACTTGGTTAATTGAATATTGATCATTGCTTGATTGTCTGGTGTCTTTGAATACAATGCAGCTTCCCTGTTTACCTTTTTCGCTTGCCTGTTTTTGCTCTTCCTTGCTGTCACTGCTTTTTAGAGTTCAGTAGCAGGAGTGGGGAACCTGCGGCCTCAAGGACATCTTTGGCCCTCTAGGTCCTCAAGTGCGGCCCTTTGGTTAATCCAAACTCCATAGAACAAACTTGTTTTGGATTCAGTCAAAGGGCTACACTCGAGCACCTAGAGGGTGACATGTGGCCTTGAGTTCAAAGGTTCCCCACCCCTGACTCAGGGCATAGTATATTCTGCTTTAGATCTGAAAAAATAGATCTAAAGTACCAAATTTCTATCTATCCTGTAGGTGTCATTTTCTCCCATATGAATGCATAATGTTCTTGAAAGTAGGGGCTGTCTTATTCACTTGTGTATGTATCCCCAGCAATTAGTACTATGCCTAGTATATGGTGCTTAAGAAGTGCTCTCTGTCTCTCTTTTTTTCTGTCTCTCTCTTTCCTTCTCCATTTTTCTCTGTCTCTCTCCCTCTTTCTCTTTTTACCCTATCCCTCCCCAAAAGACTGTTTTTCTTCTGACCATTGACTGTCTTAATCTACCCTCCCTTTTCTCTTATCTCCTTCCCCTCCTACTTCCCTGTTGGGAAAGAAAGATTTCTTTTTTTTTTTAAGGTTAGTTAAAATAATTTTAATAGGAACAATGTTGGACAAGCAGAAATAGCTTTGATTTTAAAGACTGGAGCAGCATACACCTGGGAAAGAGTCCAGAGACTAGCTTTGACAGTTTGTCTCTCCTCTAGCTATCTTTGCTCTAAAAAGATGACTGCTTAGACACATCACCTTGCTTCAACCATATGCCATTTCTGAAAACTATGTCATTTCTATACAAGATATGACATATTATTCTATTTACATTTTAAAAGATTTCTTTTTTTCTCTTCAGTGTAGGGAGAATGCTCATAAATCAGTCAGTGGAATCCCTCCCTGATGGAGGTGTGGCATGGCTTTATTGATCTCTGACTTTGCCTGGTCATCTTGGATATCTTCCAGGTGTTTATCAGAATGCACAAGGGTCTCAGAGGACCTGCTGTCCAAGAGAGACACCAAGATCCTGTAGGCTTTGGTCAGCCTTTGTAGTAGTCATAGTGTGGATCTCTGCATCACCATTTGTTTTCATGATGTTCATATACATGAATGATGGGTTCTATGCACTCCACTGTGAACTTCATGTTGTCTACTATGAGTATGGTGTCCCTGAGACCCACTGCAATTCTGGAAGCTACCTTCTCAGCAACCTTATTTGGACTGGAATAATAACCAGCAATCACACAGCCATTAACTTTGCAACATGAATCAATCAAGATGAGGACATATCCCCTTCCTACTCCTCCCCACACCCTTCTCAGCCACCAGGAGCTCCTTGACTGCACAATGGGGGTACCTGGTCTGGTGTAGCACCATCTTGTGGTAGGCCTGGTTTGTCAGCTTTTCACCAGGCATGGTGAGGCCACTGACAATAGCAGACTGGCAACACTGGTCCACTTGGGCCCAGTGGCTCCTAGGCATAGAGAGAGAGGGGGCGGCTAGGTGGCACAGTGAATAGAGCAATGGCCCTGGAGTCAGGAGGACCTGAGTTCAAATCCAGCCTCAGACACTTAGCACAAAAATAATCTAGCTGTGTGACCTTGGGCAAGTCACTTAATTCCAATTGCCCTGCATTCCCCCCTTCAAAAAGCAAAAAAAAAAAAAAAGCATAGAGGGAGAGAGGTCCTTGGCCAGCCTGACCTCAAGGCACCTCTCTGCCTCCTCTCATCTGCCAGGTAAGCCCAACTGAGAGCTATCAGCTCCTGTTCAGGTGTTGGGAAGCACCCCTGGTGATAATAGAGATTTCTATACCCAGTTGAGTGTGTATAGACATTCTTCCTTCTTTGAACTAATTTGGATGAGAGATTCAAGTGTGGTCTCCCCCCATTTTGCGTTCCACTGTGACAGCTCTTCCTTGCATGCCTCTTTTATATGAGATAATTCCCCCCCTCCTTGTTGCTCTCCCTTTCCCTTTCTCCCAATGTATCTCTAGTTCTCACTCATCCATATTTTTCATGAAGTTTTTCAATTCATTCCAGTGCTTTCTGTCAATGGGGAGACTTTATAATAATAAAATTCTGGGGAGCTATATGTATCATCTTCTCACATAGGAATATAAATAGTTTAACCTTGATTCCCTTATGATTTCTCTTTCATGTTTACCTTCTCTTGAGTCTTGTATTTGAAAGTCAAATTTTCTATTCAGCTCTGGTCTTTTCATCAGGAATGCTTGAAATGCTTTATTTCATTGAATATTCATTCCCTCCCCCCACCTCCAGAATTATACTCAGTTTTACCAGGTCATTTATCCTAAGTTGTAATCCTAACTCCCTTGTCTTCCAAAATATCAGATTCCAAGTCTTCTGCTCCTTTGTTGTGGTAGCTGCTAAGTCTTAAATGATTCTGACGGTGGTCCTACCATTCTTGAATGCTTGTCTTCTGACTGCTTGAAGTATTTTCTCTTTGACCTGGGAGCTATGGAATTTGGCTATAATATTCCTGGGAATTTCCATTTAGGGATCTCTTTCAGGAAGTGACTGATGATTTCTATTTTACCCTCTGGTCCTAAGATGTCTGGGCAGTTTTCCTTTATAATTTTTCAAAATATGATATCTAGTTTCCTTCTTTGATTGTGGCTTTCAGGTAGTCAAATAATTCCAAAAAGCAAAAAAAGAAAGAAAGAATAATAATTCTTCAATTTTCTCTCTTGGATCCATTTTCTAGGTCAGTTGTTTTTACAATGAAATATTTCACATTTCCTTATATTTTTTCATTCTTTTGGCTTTGTTTTATTGTTTCTTGATGTCTCACTGAGTCATTAGCTTCCACTTGCCCAATTCTAATTTTTTAGGAATTACTTTGCTTCAGTGAACTTTTGTCCCTCTTCTTTCCAGTTGGTCGATTCTGCTTTTTAAGGAATTATTTTCATCAGTGAAATTTTTTATTTTTTATTTTTTTATCATTTGGTTGATTGTTCCTTTAGGTGTTGATTTCTTCAGTATTTTTGTGCCTTTTTTAAAACCATATTGTTAACTGTCTTTTTCATAAACTTCTTGATCATTTTCATTTTTTCTCAATTTTCCCTCTATTTGAGCTTTAGAATTCTATTTTTTAAAACTCTTCCAGGAATTCTTGTTGAGCTTATGTCCAATTCACATTTTTTCCCCTTTAAGGCTTTTGACATCGTCTTCTTCTGTGTTTGTGATGTGATCTTCCCTGTCACTCTAGTACCTTTTAATTTTTTTTGTTGTTGCTTCCTTATTTTCCCATTCTATTTCCTGAATTTGAACTTTATGTTAAAGCTGGGCTCTTTTCATGGGGTGTTGGATGTACTGTCCCAAGCTTTAGGCTTTTTCATACTGCTATTTTCAGAACTAATTCTGAGTGTTTGGAAATTTTTGGCACTTCCAAGGTGGTATGATCTGGGGAGAAGGGTGGTCATTGATTTCCTGGTTTGTGCTCTGGTCCCTACCCAGGAAAAGCCACTGACCCCTTGCAGCCACCAATGCTACTACCCCCTCAGGGCTTCTGCTCCCTTGGGACCAAATGTGCTCCTTTCCCCTTTGGAACTGTGGCCCAGAAGGGGGTATAGGCCATGGAGCTTCCAAACAACCCCTAGTACACACCTAGTGCCATCACAGAGGTCCCCTCTAATCTCTTTGTTATCAGTTGCCCAATCCCCTTACTGTTTTTGGCTCAAGAGTTCCCAAAGCTCTTGCTGCTATCACTGCCTTCAAGGCCCATAGCTGGTATTGTCCACACCCCAGCATTACAGACTTCTCCTTCTGACCTCCTAAGTTGTCTTGGGCTGAAAAAATGTCTAATCCGAGCTTTTATTGATTCTACACTCTGGAATTTGATTTATGGTATTATTTTAAAGTTGTTTGGAGCAGTATGTTGGGAGAACTTGACTGTAATGCTTCCTCTACTCTGCCATCTTGGCCACACCCCCAAAAGTATGTTACACACTCTCTCTCTCTCTCTCTTACTCCCTCCCCCCTTCCCCACCAGAGTGATTATTTAGGGGCAAAATACAGAAAAGTCTGATAGAATTCTAGTTGGATGGGAATGATACACTCATGAAATATTGAATTAAGCAAGCATTTTTGGAATACCTATTTTTATCTTAAGAAAAATTGTAAAGAGAAACTTGTGAAATTATTACAAATGAATGTGATACAGAATACAAAAAACCAGGGGCTAAAGAATCACGGTGAGCAGGGTTGGACATGCAGCGGGCTCCTGTCTAGACAGTAGTGATACTGTTACTCTTCCTCTAGAAGGAGATAAAGAAGAAAGGTAGTAACATTGCAGCATCAGAGCAGCCAAATCAGGAAGCCGCTGCTTATGAAATGACACAGAGAGCCAAAACATGGGCCAGACCAGTAGAGCTTGTGCTGCCCAGTGCAAAATGATCAGTTCCTAGGAGTTCATGAATCAAAAGGCGAGTGAAAAGTACACTCCCATGTCCAGTTCTAACCTCAAACAACTTTCTAAATCCATTTCTGATTGTCTTGGTTGTTCAGCGCCTGTGGCTAAATGATGATCAGCGACTTTACCCTCTGAAGCTCCTGAAATTTTACTTCAGCCCAGTTCATGGTATAATAGATTCTGCTGAAGAGATCAGGTTCTTGGCAAATGTAGGGTTCCAATTCTACTTCTTTGTTTTGTTTTCTTTTTATTCCCAGTTACAAATTGTCTCCTTCCCTCCACCTCTTCCTCCATGCATTTAGATGGTAAGAAATATGATACTTACTATACATAAGAAGTCATGCAAAATATATTTCTGCATTAGCCATATGGGGTGGGGTTGTTGAGGGAGGGAGGGAGCGGGAAAAATCATGAAGGGTAAAAATATTTTTCAATCTGCATTCAGAGTCCATTCATCACAGACACACACACGCACATGCACGCACACACGCATGCACACACACGCGCGCCACTATTTTGAGGTAGTGGTCAGGCCAATTAATAAGGTCCATGAGAAAGAACTTTTCTAAGGAAAGAGAGTTTGGTCCAATATATGATGTGAGCAGACAAAAGAGGATCTTGGTCTGGTCAAGAGCTCATGGTATCCGTTAAATTCAAAGGTTAAGCAGGAGGTGGAAAAGGAATTTGTAACAGTACGATCAGTGGTGTGCTACTAATGTTTAACAATCAGTTCTCAAAAAGAGAAGATCACACGACATACTCATAATCTGCATTATTTACATTTCCCCCATCCCTTTCTTAAGTCTAGACAAGCAACAATACAATAAACTGGGACCGGATTTGTAGAGTTGGCTGATTTCCGAGGTATAAATGCTCAGGCAGAAAATGTAACATTCTGATCTCCCAAGATCATATGAGGTGGGTCCAGCACACCCCTAAGCATGATATGCTATAAGTGACAGGGCTCTGTGCCTCCCTCTGGTGCCAGTTGTTTTCCAAGATATGACAAAGAACCTCCCCACCCTTAGCAGCCTAGATGACTACTACCTACATCTAGTGTCATTGTGGAGATGACACCTTTTATATCACAACTTTTAATCCAAGACAATGTGTGTTCTTTTATGGCCTTCTAGCCATGCACTCACCTTGCTGTGGTCTCAGATATTGAATAATATGGAGAGAAGGAAAGTCCAACGCAGCAAGGTGGCATAGTGGACAGAGCACTGGACCTGGAATCGGGAAGACTCATCTCCCTGAGTTCATATCTTAACTCAGACACTTTCTAGCTGTGTGACCCTGGGCAAGTCACTTCACCCTGTTTCCCTCAGTTTCCTGACCTGTAAAATGAGCTGGAGAAGTAAATGGCAAAACACTCCAGTATCTTTGCCAAGAAAATGGGGTCATAAAGAGATAGACATGACTCAAAATGACTGAACAACAATAAAAAGTGCCTACTATGTACCAGATACCATGCTAAACACTTCACAAATATTATTTCATCGGATCCTCACAACAACACCAGGAGGTAGGTGCTATTTTTATCCCCATTTTAGAGCTGAGGGACTGAAGCAAACAAAGGTTAAGTGACTTGTCATGGTTCAGAAAGCTAGTAAGTGCCCGAGGCTGGATGTGAACTCAGATCTTTCTGACCCCAAGCTCAGCACTCTATCCACTGCCTCATCATTTACAGGGCAAATAAGAATGAGATAAAAGTCTCAACCTTAAAGAGACCTTGAGATAAACTAGAGGATGGAGATATTTCCCCATTCCCTTGGATCCAGCAACCATGGAAGCTCATCAGCTGCTAAGAAACAAAGACATCATAAAATAGGTTTCCCCAAATTGAACTGTTTATAGGAACGTGAACTTAGTCTTTCCAACCTACTCTGGCAAGGGGAAAAAGGAACAAAGGGACCCAGAATATCTGCCCCATGCAGCTACAGAAGTTGTGAGGTCTGTTACATTTCTTAAGGCCAAGGATCCCAAATAAGAAAGGTCAGGAAAACTCCCACTTAGCTTTTCACCTCCTCATCTGAATATCTTTGTATATGGCTGGTGTGGGCCTGGGTTGCTGCTAATGGTATTGGGTTGGTTATGGCATCAACTATAATTCGTGTTAGCCATAGTTTGGAATCAGAAAGTCTATGTTTGGCCAGTCTCTTAAGGGGCCTGATATCAACAGTAGAGATGTCTTTTGGGGCTTGGATTCAAGAGAAGGCAAAGAACCTCCTAATGCTTGTCAAGTCGGATAACTAGTTCTATGCACAATTTGTCGTTCATATAGGCAACAATTATACTCTTGGAAGGAACCTGGCTGGCAAGTACTGGCAAAGATTGTGAAGTTTTGGACAAGGAGCTTTGGGACACAGGTAGCTTTTTGTTTGTTTTGTTTTTAATCGCCGCCCCTGCATGCTGAAGGCAAGGAATAACAGATGGGAAAAGTAGATATGAAAATTAATAGCTGGCTTAAGAAGCTGGTGTGTGTGAAGGGGATTTAGATTCCTGGATCACTGCTTAAAATATAGGAATGACAGGTTCTGGGTCAGAGATCCAGCGCATCTAACAAAGACCAGTAAAAACGCATTTGCCTGGAGTTTTGCACAGCTAAACCAAAGGGTATTAAACTAAGTAAGAAAGTGGAGGGATATAGTGGCCTTTGACTGACAGTATAGAGAACACAAAACCAGTCATAATGAAGGAAGAAGAATAGTGGTAGATATAAGCAGAGGTTCACAGGGAACAAAAATCCAAACGTGCTAATAATGAAACCCAATGCCTCAGATTCTCCAACACAGAGGCATAAAAGCTGGGCACTCATTTAGAAATTCTACACAAGAAAGCAAACTGAACTTCATAAATATCATTTAGACTTGTTGGGCTCTAAGTTCTATGATTAGAATATAGCTCAAGAAGGGTATAATTAATTTAAAAGAAACAGGACAGGCTGAAAAAGAAGTGGGAGTGGGGAATGGGAATATGGAATGGCATCATACATTACAAAGAAAGATTCTCAAGAGGAAAATTCAGGAATCAGAAGGGGAAAGCATTGGGGTGGAGATCAGCTGATCTATGGAAGCAAACCAGCAATATAGAAACTGTATTGTCATTGGAGCACACTACCCATCATCTGGGAATAGGGAAAGAGCATTTGTTTAAAGCAGTTCCTTTGTGTAAGGCACTGTGCTGAGCACTTTACAAATATCATCTTGTCAGATTGCCACAACAACCCTGGGAGGTAGATGCCATTATTACCCCCTTTCACAGTTGAGGAAATTGAGGCAGATAGTGGTTAAGGGACTAGACCAGGGTCACACAGCCAGTAGTACCAGAGACTAGATTTGAATCTGGGTCTGCCTGACTCAGGACCAATACTCTAACTATCATACTACCTAGCTTCCATTTGTCCATCTGGAAAGCAAAAAGAAAATAGATAAGTCTGATTAACAAGTGACAAGTCAGGGACCACGGCCTGATACTATACTTGTGTTGTTACTCTTGTTGAGTCATTTCTGTCCTACCCAACTCTGTATTGGACATTTGGGGTTTTCTTGGCAAAGACACTGGAGTGCTTTGCCACTTCCTTCTCCAGCTCATCTTACAGATGAGATAACTGAGGCAAACAAGATTAAGTGACTTGTCCAGGGTCACACAGATAGTAAATGTCAGAGGCCAGATTTGAACTTGGGAAGATGAATCTTCCAGACCCAGCCCCAGTACTCTATTCACCTTACCACCTAATTTCCATTGTAGTCATGGGGACTGCATTGGGGGACTTCTATTACCTAGACATCTGCTGGAGCTCTGTGTCTGTCTGTCTTTCTGTTTCTCCAAAGCAGAGTACTCAGCTAATACTTTCTTCTCTTACCTTAACAATAATTGCATCCTTCAAATGACAGAGGAGTCAAGAAGACAGAATGGTACACTCGGCCTGATTTTTACCGAGGAGATACTGGATACCAGTGTGTAAATAATGGGAACTTAGGGGAGGGGTGGGTAGAGAGGATAATCATTCCATCTTAGAATTTGTGAGGGGGAGAGACAAGGTGGGAATAGCTGGCACATACTTTTGGAGAGCAGGATTTAAAGGATCCAGAGAAAGGATGGATTAACTATCTTAAAAAAAAAAAAGACTAAAATTTTACAGGAAAGTCCAGTCTAGAAGGGATGGTAAACTCAAGAATAAAATTCTTAAGATAGTGAGCCCCCAACCTCCTCCCACACACACACATACACATCATAAGACACACAAAACCTCATTTGGGCATTGGGAAGAGACAAATGACAGAAGGGGATGCTGCTCCTCCCTGATGTGTATCACAGAGCAATCTAGGTAACGACACCTGAATGTCACCCCTATCCTTACCCTCCCTCACAGTGCTACTAGTCATAAGCTGATCACACTTCCTGCCTCTATCATCTCAATAACAGATGCTGTATCAGTAAAAACAAGGGCAGATACAGCAGTTTCAGCAACCACAGCAATGAAGAGAGGCATTTTTCCAAAAGAAAAGATTATTTAGCCTGTGGAATTATCTGTTGCACTTATGTATGAGTAGCCAGTACAATTCCTTGTACTTTCATTTGATGAAACCCAGACATATTTTAAGGTCAAGTTCAGGGTTGATAGGGTACATCTGGCACTTTACACTTGGTAAATGTATTTTTTACTTATTTATTTACTTTTAGTTTACAACATTCAGTACCACAATCCCTTGTGATCCAAATTGTCTCCCCCTCTACTATGACACCTAGCTGCACTGATATAAAAGCAAAAGGCATAAATACGACTTTTTAAAAAGTAGTCAAAATGATTGATTCATTCGTTCATTCAACAACATGGATGGAATAGAAATTCTAGAGGGGAATGGCAGCATGCAATCAAATATAGGTTCTACAAATGACTTGGTAAATTTCTTTTTTTTTTCTTTAAATTGAGTTTTTATTTGTTTTCTTGTTTACATTATTCATTTTCATTACATTTTTTGAATTACACATTTTCTCCCCGTCTTGCTCCTGCCCCAACCCTATAACAACAATCCCACTGTAAAGCCCCTCCCCTGCTCTGCTCTCT
>CM053594.1:354485582-354505823 GCA_028646575.1 Pseudocheirus occidentalis
GGCTTCAGGCTGTTCCAGCCTCCGATCTGGCTGCCACGATGAGCCCCTGCTGCCGAGCTGCCTTCAGCGAGAGCTGTGTTCTCTGGATTTGTGTGAGTCTGAGAGTCCTAGACTTTCCTAGACTTTGTCTGGGCTCCTATTTTCTGGGTGTTTAGGGTGGCGGTGTGGGAGCTGCGGGACCTTGCTGCTTCTACACTGCCATCTTGGCTCCGCCCCCGGTAAATTTCTTAATAAAATAGTCTGAGTTTACCTTTTATTTTGGAGCTAGTAAAAATCCATGTGATTATTAGTCTTTGATCTGGACTGGTTTCTGGATCTAAATTTGAGCAGCCAACTAAAAATATTCAACACAAAATAACTGAGAACATCAGGAAGCCTTTATCAATTTTACATAATTTTATATTATTTAAATCATAATTTTACATAAAATTTTAGATCAATGTCTGTGCTGCCTTAGAATCACGTATGTACATTTGTAATTGACTTTCCTCTCAGAGTTCAAATCCAGCCTCAGACACTTACTAGTTGTGTGACCTAGGGAAAGTCATTTAACCCCAATTGGCTTGCCTTCACCCCTCCAAAAATAAATAAATGTAATATATTATTATTATTTATAAGTATTTATAAATATAAAATATATGAATAAATATATGATTATAAATATAAAATCCTGTGCATGGGGCACGTTGTAATGCTACTGGACCAAGATGTATATCCTTATTCAAACCCCTAGTCTGTAGGCTTTGGGAAGTCTGGAGGACTTGAGGACAACTTAAAATATAGAGAGAGGAGTCACAGCATGATGAACTTTGGTGTCCTCACCCCTCTCCTTGTGTAGCCTAAGAGGATTCTAGAAAAGTGTCACCATAAATCAGAATCTCTCCTATTCCCAACTCCAGATCTTCTCCACACTCTGGCTCTGGAGCTTGCACACCTATCTGTTGTGAGAGGCCAGGGTCCCTTTAAATGAAGCTAGGTTGTGAGTGCAGGCTCTCAGCTGGCCTTCGGCCTCCCTTCTGGGCTGGCCCACCAGGCCAACTATTCTGCTGGCTCAGCTGTAATATCTGACCAGGTAGAAAACATAATTGCTTTGCTTAAGAACATGGCCTACTGATAGCAACGCCAGATAGGATGTATCCAGGATATCTCACTGGCGGATGATGGGAAAACAAGACCAACTCCCATTTCCTGCCTAGCCAACCAAGCAACTTTTGCTTCCAAGCAGGAGAAATTTGCCATGTAAGACAACATCTTATAAATAATTGTACAGCTTCACAGGCCATTAATGAAACTCACTTTCCCAGAGTTCTAATGGGAGTTTTATTTTCATTTGATCTCTGACTGTTACAGATAACAAACAACCCCTGAAATAATGCCCTGTCCCAAACAAATTTCCCCAGAGGACTTTGTTATATGATCCATTTCTCTTCATGTCAACTAGGGGGAAATCTCCCAAAGAGAGAGGAGTGCGCGGATCTACTTAAACCCCAATAAGAAATCTGCTATTTAAGCCACAAAGTAAGAGACATTGGTGCATAAGCCACATAAGTTCCTAGAGGCAAAGTGGCTTATTTTTTAAATTGTGCATACAGCACAGCCTACCAAACAGCAGTTGTCTGAAAAGATTCCAAGTATTTGTAATCTCAGTTAACAAAATGCAGCTAAAAAAAAAAACAGCTTTGGTTTGGAGAAAGGCACATCTGAATTACTGAGAAGTCAGAGATTTTTAAAAAAGAAACAGTCACTTTGCTTTCAAAATAACTGAAAGCATAAGCTAGAAGGTATAAATACGTGACTCATTTGTAATTTGAGGCACTATTTGCCCATAACCAAGGTGTCACAGTTCTAAAAAATTGTTTGTTCTTTTGAATAAGCGAAATTGTTTCCACCCAACTAGAAATCTTATTGACATTTATTCAATGGCTTGCCAGCTTTTCTGCAGACAGAGAGAGAAAGGTAAACATCAGCCTATCCTGTTTCTGATCGGTCCAGTTTCAATTAGTAGAGGCTTTGGGGAGGTTTTGCTCTATTTGTACTAGAAACATCAACTTTAGGCCTGGTGACTGCTCACAGGCGCAGAGTTAGAATTAAAAGGGACCTGAGAAGTTATTAACTAACTGGGGGAAAATGGAGACAGGCATCTTTCACAACTATGGCTGGAAGAAGAAACATCCAAACAGGGTGTTGCTCAGTCTTCTCAGTCTTGTCTAACTCTTCATGACCCCATTTGGGGTTTTTCTGGCAAAAATACTGGAGCGGTTTGCCATTTCCTTCTCCAGATCATGTTACAGATGAGGAACTGAGAAAAGTGACTTGCCCAAGGTCACACAGCTAGTAAGGATCTGAGGCTGGATTTGAACTCAGGAAGAGGATTTTTCCTGACTTTCGGTCTGGCATTCTATCTACTGCATCACCTAGCTGCCCAATCCATACTTCTACATCTACATTTTTGTCTATATCTGTACACATGATCTTTTTAAAAAGAAATATAATTTATAATAACTATTCCTATACAATCATCTTTTCCTGTTCTATTGTATATATGGAAATGCTATTTTTCCTTTTCCTTTTCAAAATTGATTTAATTTTTATTTTTTATTATTTCTTTTATTAAAATAAACTTTTCAAGTCTGCATGTTCTTTTTCCACATTTTCATCAAGGATGGCCTCAAGCATATGGATAGATTATTCCCATAAAAATATTATAGAGATGATCAAACAAGTCTATGAGTTAGGAGTTGTTGATGGCTATTTGAGGTAAACTTCCCCCTAACTAGATTATTTTGTATTTATTTGGTATGTAACTTATATTTATGTATCTGTGAACGTACTGAGTGCCCTCCTTCCCCTCAATAGAATGCAAGCTCCTTGAGGGCAGGGAAGGTGTTACTTTAGAATTTGCATCTCCAGTGCCTAACCTAGTGTCTGGCACTTGATTAAGGCTAATTGATTGGTTGATTGATTGATGGTAAAAAAAAAAAAAAAACATGCACAATTTTCCCCATCCTGTTAGAACTTTCCCTTTGAGATATTTTAAAACGTCAATCCAGTATGCTTTTAAAACTGTGACCTTCGACTTCGATTTTCTTTGTATATATCTGGTTAGGTTTGGCTATCCTTCCCAGCTTCAACTATTTAAGTGCCACCAGCGCTCTCTTAGGTGGTGCACCCTGTACTAGGTGGTGAAATTCAAATTCTATCATCACCAGTACAAATACTTCGATCTTTCAGTGGCTCAAGACAAGGCTCTCTCCAATATCCAGACCCTAGCCCATCCATACCAGGTCATCCTGCGTTACCGGTGTTCACACCTTTCCTGGATCCATCCTCCGGACGCCCCGGGGGCCTTGCTCTGGAGCTTGTGGAAGCATGAGTGCCAGTGGAGCCCTGGGACCGCCTTCATTTTCAGTATTTTTTTTCCTGGGCATTCCTTGACGGCGTCCTACGCGCTCCCATTTCAGCAAGGTTTGCGGTCTTATTTCCACCTACCGACACCTTCCCGTTGCCCCTTGTGGTTACTCTCAACTTCAATTCTTTGGGAAAGAAGGAACATGAATAATTGCTTTATTAAGCACTCACTACATGCTGGCTTCTACGATTTCATTTCATCCTCACAACGACCCTGGAAGGTAGATACTATTATGATGCCCCTTTTACAGCTGAGGAAACCGAGGCCGATAGAGGGTCAGTGACTAGCCCAGGGTGAAATAAGCATGAAGTGTCTGAGACAGGATTTGAACTTGAGTCTTCTTCGCAGAGACAGGCATCTTTCACAGGTATGTGGTTTGTTGTTTTTTTTTTACAGCGAACAGCACACAGTAAGCATTTCATAAATATTCTCTCTCTTGGGGTTTTTTTGGGGGGTGTTTGTTTTTTGCTTTTTGAAGGAAGGAAGGAAGGTAATCGGGGTTAAGTGACTTACCCAACTGCACACAGCTAGTAAGTGTTAAGTGTCTGAGGTTGGATTTGAACTGAGGTCCTCCTGACTCCAGAGCTCCAGAGCTGGTGCTCTATTTGCTGAGCCACCTCACCACCCTGCACTTGGGTCTTCTTGATTCCAAGCTCAGCGCTCTATCCACTGAACCACCTGGCTGTCTCAAAGGTTCACAAAGCAGTTTACAAATATTATTAAATTTAATCCTCCCAATAACCCTGGGAGATAGGTGCTAGTATTACTCCCACTTTCTAAGTGAGGAAAGGAAGGTAAGTAGTGGTCAAGTGACTTAACTAGGGTTGAAAAAAATAGTAAATGTCTAAGGAAGAGTTAACCTCAGGCTGTTCTGACTCCAGGTCCAGCGCTGGACTCCAGGCACCACCAAGCTGCCTCTCAGCTTCAGGGCTGTGGTATTCCATGACCCACAGACATAGAACATCAACAGAAAACTATTATTGATAAGCCATTGCTTGAAGAAGAAGCATGTCTTAAAAGCAATCCACACTTTCCCATTTAAACATTTATTTACTTTTAGTTTACAACATTCAGTTTCACAATCCCTTGAGTTCCAAATTTTCTTCCCATCTCTTTTCTCCTCCCTCCCTCTTCATGGCGGCATGCAATCCTATATAGGTTCTACAAATACCTTCATATTCAACATTAAGCTGTAAAGCATAACCAATGGGATAAAGAACAAGAAAGAAGGAACAAAACAAAACAAAAAAAGAGAGAGAGAGCAAGACTCTGTAGTTCTTTCTCTGGATATGGATATCCCTTTCCATCATGAGTCTTTTGGAGTTGTCTTATAGCCTTGCATTGCTGAGAGGAGCCCAGTCTATCAAAGTTAGTCATCACAGATATGATGTGTCTGTTATTGCTTACAAAGTTCTCCAGGTTCTGCTCCTCTCACTCAGTATCAGTTTAAGTCTCTCCAGGTTATTATGAAGTCCTTCTGTTCCTCATTTCTTATGGCACAGTAGCATTCCAACATAATCTCATACCACAACTTGCTTAGCCATTCCCCAATTGATGGGCATCCCCTTGATTTCCAATTCTTTGTCACCACAAAAAGAGCTGCTATAAATATTTTTGTACATATGGGTCTTTTTCTCACTTGTATGATCTCTTTGGGATACAACCCTAGAAATGATATTGCTGGGTCAAAGAGCATGCACATTTTTATGGCCCTTTGGGCATAGTTCCAAATCAAGATGGCATTCTTATATGGATAGAAGAGCCTTTATACCACCCTTTAGAAAATGTAGAAAACATATAAGAGACAACAATCCACAAATAATCATTAATTTGGGGTTCTAGAAACAACTTCTTGATATTTTTAAATTAATTCCACTTTCTTCCCAGAGGCATTTAGCCTTTTGAGGGCATGGGATTGAAAACAAACTCAGGGTTGGCAGAAAAGAAATCCCCTCTTCATCAGACCTTCATTGTCCAAATAACTCATGCCAATAATGGAAAGCAAAATCCATTTCTTTTACTACTTCAAATAATGGCTTCATCCCTGTTAACTTTCCAGCTATGGGGTCTAATATGTTCCATTCTCATCTTTCCAAGAGGGTGGCCATATGCAAGAGCTATGTCTTTTCTTTCTAAAAGGATGGATTCTGGAACTGTCCAGCACCTTCATACTAAAAAGAGAAATCTCCCCTTCTTTATCCAGAAAGCTGAAGGTTCAGGAACTAAAGGTCTAGAACCTTTCCTCTGGGGCAGAATGGATGAGAGCATATACATTTGCCCTAAGGCAGTCATTAGAAGCTCCAGATGGGTAAGGGACAATATGACCCCCACACACAATTTACATGCCAAGATCTAGGTCCACTTTTTTATTGCCCATTGTTCCTTATCCTACTTTCACAAGGTCTTTTTGGTGTTGGTCCTACTCTATTGTTCTTGATCTTTCTTTTCTCATTCTTCATGGTCTAGCATCCCATTTTCCTTTCCATTTCTCCGGGATAAGGTACAGGTTATCTCTCAAACCCTTTGTGGGTGCTATATTCCTCTATTCCTGTGTAAAATGCATGGGTATCCAGATCCTTTTCCACATCTTTTGTCTTTGAATCTTTGGTTTCCAGAGAAGATAAGGTCCTGCACATTCTCAATTCATGTAATTGGTGTTGAAGGAGTGTTCCTTGAGAGATTCCTGTTCCTGGGAAACAGGGGTGATTGATTTCTTCAGGTTCACAGTTGCAATGTCCTGCCACAATGAGGGTTGTGAATTTGGTATATAAAGAAGTCCTTCATTCTCAATAGCCAAAGGATCTCTGATATTAGACTTCACAAATGCTGCCACAGGAGTAGTTTTGAGTGGGGTCGCAGGACCAGCAAGAGGATGAAACAAAAGATATGAAGTTTTCCAGTTGAGTCAAGAGAGCCTTCCAGGGGCCTGATCATAGGTGAGGCTGGAGTCTCCATGGAGAAGACTTCTGATAGTGATAAGGTGCTTGGGTGCCTGTGCTTGAACCCCAGTTTGTAAAATCACATCTCTCCCTAGCCTCAAATCTCCCTAGCCTTGGACCATTATCTCTGCCCACTTCTCCCCATGCCAGTACTCTGCCTATCAATCATTCATGATCAAGCCCCAGCCAAATGTTTATCTCCCCTTGGTACAATAACAAGATGCACCTATGAATCCTTCACTAGATTATCTATAAATAACTCCCTAGCTCATTATATAAATCCTGAATCCCTTATTACATATGCCTTAGGCTTGGGACATATGTATACTCCCAACATCCATCTTGTCAAATGTGACATTGATGGGTAGCAGCTTGGTCAATCCTGACCGCTAGCTGATTTGGTGATGTTTCAAGCCTAAAACCACGCCTCCATGCAGCCCCATCTTGGGCTATTTCCCAGTGAATTCTGGGCAATATGCCTGCACAGTAGATGTTAAAAGTACATATTCCTTTGGAACTGACCACTCCTTAACTACTCCCTAATCCCATCCTGACTCACCTAGTTAGCATATTTGGCACACATATTTTGCCATAGAATATTCTATAAAAAACTTTAATTGCACTCCTCTAAGGTTACAGGTTCCCGAAGAACTCTGGCCCAGTGTATAACGTAATAATAAATCTTTTCCACCTTGACTTAGAGAATGCTTGAGTCTGTGAATTCATTCCAGACTGCTTTCCAGGGACTCTGCTTATTGGGGTTCCTGGACTCCCTGAACTCCCTGACCCCTGCATCAATAGGATATATTAGAGGTGGTCATTGCACATTTTGAGGTGGGATGAATGACAGATTATGTTTTCCTCAAACAGGAATTGCTTCCAAAAGGGGTCCTAATCCTCCTCCAGCAATTGCCTGGTGCTCTAGGGCTAAACTCCTCAGAGAGCAGAGCTCAGAAAGCTGTTGATGGGATGGAGGGAGGATAGTTCACAGATACTGAATCCATCCATGCTTGGTACTCAACCATCATTGTGGAGAGGTGTAATGCTACATCAGGTCCATTTTTAATTCCATTACTTTCCAGGAAAAAAGGGGGGAAAAGTGTTTGGGAAAGACTTGACTGAAACCAATGTCATTTTATAGGTCCAGCAATGGAGACTCAATAGTGAGTGCCATAGCCACACTATGTGGCCATACAATGAGAGCCCCAGAGGATTACACCCTCATTCAGTTCACCAGGTAACTTTAATATATTAGTTAACTTCTCTAATTTATTATAAGGTTACATTTTTCTGCTTTGGTTCATTTTCCATATCCCAGAAAGGACAGCTTTGTTTAAACAGGTTGGGTAAGAGCTTTCATAACCACATGAAATATCTTCTTCTCATATTTAGCAACTCATAATTTGGCACTGATTTTGTCCTTTGCTTTAACAAGTTGATGATTTAGTGGTAAAGACAGTTGATTATGAGATGGCTCTCACATTGGTAAAGGTGGTGTGGTGTGATGGGTAGAGAGCTGGCCTTGAAGCCAGAAAGACCTCAGTGTAAAGTCTACCTGGGATACAGGGTTGCATGACCCTGAACAAGGCACTTAACTTTTCAATGCTTTAGACTACTCATGAAGATTAAATGCTGCAGAGAAGGAGCCAACCTATCCTGGTAGGAGAGTCCTCATTCAGAAGCTTCCTACACCAATTACAGGTGCTGCACTGGCAATGAATAATTTTTTAATCTATAAAGTCAACTTCAATTTTTATGTTATTCAGTATGTGCTGTGCAGAGAACCATCTGACTTCCTTCTCTAAGAAGGCATTAAAATGAAATATAAAACTACTGAGTGGTCAGTCTATAACCCTTTGGCCTCTTTCATTTTGTAGTCTTAAACCATATTTTCTTTTCTTTTTTTAAAACTGCTTCTACATACTATTTTATTTTAATTTTTAAAACTATTTTATTTTTTCCAATTACATGTTAAGGCAATTTTCAACATTCATTTTTAAAAAGATTTTTGAGTTCCAAATTTTTCTCCCTTCCTTCCCAAGACTACAAGCAATCTGATATAGGTTACATATGTGTAATAATGTAAAACATATTTCCACACTAGTCATGTTGTGAAAGAAGAAACAGGACAAAAGGGGAAAAAAACCATGAAAAACAAAACAAAACAAAAAGTGCAAACAGTCTGCTTCACTCTGCATGCTGTCTCCATTAGTTTTTTTTCTGGATGTGGACAGCATTTTCCATCCTGAGTCTTTTGGAACTATCTTGGTATCGCTGAGAAGAGACAGGTTAATCACTATTGATCATCACACAATGTTACTGTTACTGTGTACAATGTTCTTCTGGTTCTGCTCACTGTGCTCTGCATCAGTTCATGTAAGTCTTTGCAGGTTTCTCTGAAGTCTGCCTGCTCCTCATTTACTATAGCACAATAGTTTTCCATTACATTCATATACCACAACTTCTAAGACATATTTTCTAACATTATTTTTGCTGTCCTCCTCTATACCCACTTCCACACTGAGGTAACTGAGTGTTGAAGTATATGACTACTTAGAAGGATCCTGTTAAGTTTTTCTTAGCATTTTTCTACTTCATCCTTGTCAATAAATGTTGGCACACGTAATATTTTTTAAAGCACTTGTCACAGTGCTTTGCATATAGTAGGCACCGTAGAAATGTTTATTCCCTCCTTCCCCTCTTCATGGAGGTCATTTGGTTTATGTTCTTCCTGAGTGATGTGAGACGAGATGGCCAAGCATCCCATGAAATAAAGTTCCATGTTGCTTTTGGTGCATGATGAAACCAACTCTAGCAATTCCTTTTATTAAAAATATTAAATGCATTGATACATAATATTTTGATATTACCAGAGGTTCCCAACAAACATCCAAACTAATATCCCCTACAAGGTATGTTCCCAGGAAGACAATTTGTTTAATGATTATTAATAAAAATTATTAGTAAAAAGGGTTAAAACTAGGTGGCACAGCAGATAGAGTGCTGGGCCTGCAGTCAGGCAGACTCATCTTCCTGAGTTCAAATCTGGCCACAGATATTTACTAGCTGTGTGCCCCTGGGCAAGTCACTTAACTTTGGTTTGCCTCAGTTTCCTCATCTGTAAAATGAGCTAGAGAAGGAAATGACAAACTACTCCAGGATCTGCCAAGAAAACCCCAAATGGCGTCATGAAGAGCTGGACACCACTTAAATGACTAAACATTAATAGAAAGGAGAGATTTGTGTTTAACTTGGATAACGTGGGACTAACATTGTAATTGTCTAAAATCATATTACTTCTAAATGTATGGTGAGTGTATTGCTAGATTTGAAGTCAGAAGACCTGAGTTCAAATTCTGCCATTGTCACTTGCTACCCATGTAATCTTGGGCTTCAGTTTCCTCATCTTTTAAATGGCATGTGGGACTAGATAAGCCTTCCAACTCTATGATCAATTCCCTAATTTACCTTTATGAAGGAAAATCTGTAAACTTTCCTCCCCCTTAGTTTCCTTCTATCTAATATGTAGCAGAGATGGAACTTGAACTCAGATCTTCCTGACTCTGAGGCCAGATCACTACCCTACTTGCACAACTAATCAATAAACAATTATTATGCGCCAGAGGCTGTGCTATGTTTTGGGGAGACAAAACGAGGCAAAAGACAGGCCTTGCCCTCAAGGAGCTTACACTCTAATGGGAGAAAGAACACAGAAACAACTATATATAAACAAACTATGGGCTCTGGAGGAGAAAGTGAGGCTGGGGACCTCGCCCAGCCCCCCCTCATTGCCAGTCAGTCATCATCTCCCTGATGTCATGGCCCTCTTAGAGAACAGAGCTGTCCAGTAATGAGAGGTTAAGTGATCTACCCTGGGGCGCACAGCCAATCTGTGTCACATGGGCCCACATTTCCCAGTTTAATTGATGTAGTAAGGATGGACACAAAGATGATGCTTTCATGTGTTAACGAGGTACTAACACCCTGTTTGCCCTTTACAAAGCATGATGACTACCTTCTCTGATTGAGTCAGAAGAATCTTCCCTGTACAAACAAAAAACGGGCCATATCTTTACAGAGCTTTGAACAGCTAAGCCCTAAAGATGACACTGAGGTCAGGAACCAGCTGTCAGCGGAGATTTCAGCTCCTCCCTCTTTACCCTAAGCCACGGCATCTGACAACAGAGCTTTCTGCCCAGAAGGAGACACCCCCATTCAGCAGCTGGCATATACATTTGAGAGAGTGGGAGGTACGGTTAAGGGAGAAGAGATACACACTTCCACAGAAACACGAATGGAAAGGGCCAGTCACTCCAGGCTGAAGGCGACTGCAAGGAGCGTGGCCCCTGGAAGCAGAGAAGAGAGTCTTCTATTGACCCAGGAGAGGTCACTGTGCCCTGTGAACAGTCTAGTTGAGCCACCCTCCCACAAGAGACACTGCGTCCAGAGGGTAGCTTTGTAAGAACTCCAAAGGAAAGAAGGATCGTCAGGTCAGAACCTGGAAGGAGAGGAGGAGGGAATAGCCTTGACCGTACATAGTCCTTACATATAAGCCTCCCTCTCATTGTGCTCTGACTTTCCACATATATTAGTGTATATATTAGTGAGAGGTAGCATCCAAATTGGGGGTAGGGGAAAGATGTTTCACAGCTATTGTTCAGACTGTAGTATTTGAGCATTTGCCTTTGATTAGAGCTAATTGTGTCTACTGGCATGATTCTTAAAGGGAATCACAGTAGTAGAAGGTTATGAGCTATAATTTTTCTGAGTTGGATCCACTAGGGACCCTTGGATCTGGAAGTGATGGCTGCTTTCTGGGGACCTAACCTATTTGTACACGTTCAAGTTCAAATTCACACACACACACACACACACACACGCACCATACACACACGCACACGTATATATGAAGAGAGCATTGTGTTTACATATATACATGCCTAATTATATGGATGTGGTTTGTGTCTACACATATTGTTGTTGTTCAACCTTTACTCTTGAAAAGACCCAATGACATCACGAGAGTGATGTCTTGATTTGCTCATGAATTGGATTTAAGTGAGGCAGAGTTGCACAGTTATCAGCCTCGCTCTCTCCTCCAGAGTCATCAAAGTCCAATGACAGAGACAAAAGTCAAGAGCCTGGGGATTGTCCGGGATGCCGTGGAGGACCTTGGTCTTTCTAAATGATGCGTACACACACGCACACACTTGCATATAATAACTTCCATTTATATAACCTTGGCAGTTTATAAAGTACGTAGCTTGCTTCTGAGGCAGCCAAGGGGTACAGTGGAGAGAAGATGGGATTACCTAGAAAAATAAATAGTAACCGTTCTCCTTACTTCCTCACAACATTCTAGGGTAGATGGTTCCAATATTATTATCACCTATTTACAGATGAGGAAACCAAGGTCCAAAGGTTTATCCAAAGCACACAGCTGCTAAGTGTTGGAGGTGGGAGCCAAACCCTGGACTTCAATGCCTTCTTCACTTCACCATGGTGATTTCCTGACTGAAAAGGTTATTAAGCATGAGAATGAATCACTGAAGGAGGGCTTGGAACCTCCTCCCCCTGGAGGCTTTTAAAATGAGGGAGATTTTCATCTGTCAAGAAAGGTTTAGCCCTTCATGATCCTCCAGTCCTCAGATTCCATAATGACATGCTCATCTTACTCAGGCTCCCCATGACTGCAAATTCTGACATGTGTCCTCTCTAACTGAGTCGATCCATTAAGAGGGAAAGCACGGCCCAGAAAGACAAGCACATTCAGACCACAGCAAAGAGCCCACATTTGCTGCATCCAGTGAAACTTGAAATTTCTTCTCTCTGCCAGTGCCCCAGAATGGAGACACTCGGCCTCCCCTTTTCCTGAGAGGCAGAGAAAAATTTCATTTTCTGTCAATGTCATTATACCCCAGATGAGCAGATGGACAGCTCCAGCTGGGGCCTGTCCTCTTCAGCTGTTTCATTACATTTACAAATGGATCTCCTGGGCAGTTTCAGCTCACCAAGATCTTTTTCTTTTTCCATTTAAAATCACAGTTTAATTTCCTGTGGGATCCCTGCTTGGATGTTCTAGCTAGGCTTGTCAAAATAAGCCATCAAGTTGTCCAAAGTTTTAATCATGTAAGGTATCCTGTTTCTAGAACTGAAGAAAGGTTTTTTCTGCCCGTGTTCTTACCACTGGTATGGAAATAGTCATATGTAATTACCTATCAGTGGTGTGAGAGACTTTTAATAAGAATCAGAACAAGCATAGTTAGCATTTATATATAGTGCTTTAAAGTTTGCCAGAGTCTTTAAATACATGATTTCCTTTGGTCCTCACAACATGTTAAGTTATTTTCAATCGGGTCTGACTCTTCATGACCCCATTTGGGGTTTTCTCGGCAAAAATGTTGAAGTGGTTTGTTATTTCCTTCTCCAGCTCATTTTACAGATGAAGAAACTGAGACCAACAGGGTTAAGTGACTTGGACAGGGTCACACAGCTAGGAAGTATCTGAGGCCACATTTGAACTCAGGAAGATGAATCTTCCTGACTCCAGACCCAGCGCGCCATCCAATGTGCCACCTAGCTGCCATGGGTGTTATTATGATCTTCATTTTACAAATGGAAAAATCGGGGCAAACAGGGGTAAGTGACTTACCCAGGGTCACACATCTAGCAAATGTCTGAAGCCAGATTTGAAGTCAGAATAGTCTTCCTGACTCCAGGCCTGACTTTCCATCCACTTTGCCATTCTGAGAAGTAAGTACTCTTATTACCCCCTTTTTGCAGATAAGGAAACAGGCTCACAGAGGTTAAGTATTTGGCCAGGGTCACATAGCCAGTCAGTGTTTCAGGCAGTATTTGACCAATTCCAGGTCCAGACCACTACCCACCGGGCCACCTAGATGCTTTTTTTATTTTGATGAGAGCCTTTTGGGGGGATAATATTATAGCAGCCCTCTTCTGGCATGTGCCAGGGGAAAGAGCATGGGTTGGAGTCACGAGACCTGGGTTCTGCTTCTGCTTCTGTCACTAATTTGTTGTGTGACCCCATAAAAGACACTTAACTTCTATCAAATGAAGAGAAAAGATTCTGCCCCACCTGCCAGAAGGGAGGGGCTTGTTGGGAAAGAGGCCACCTGGACGCTTGTTGGTGAGGACAGTGACAACAGCTATGGACAACCCTGGGGCTACTCACCCAAGAGCCCCAGCAGAGAAGGCAAACACGCCATCCAACAGCTGGACGAGGCGCATCCTGCCGCCATTGTTAATTCACTGTATTTCCCCTTCTCAGGGCTCTTCCTCTGTGAAAAGGGAATTAATTAAATGATCACTAAGATCCCTTCCAGCGTGAATGATCCTTTGACTCAGCTGACCCTGTGACAAGGGAATTTGGCCCGATAACAGAAAATCCATCTGGGGTTAGAAGACAAAGGGAAGTTAGCCTAAGAGATGCATGTGTGGGTTGTCTAAATAAACAGGTGGTATGGTGGATGTCTGACATGATCCGAGCTCTGGCCCCACCCTTTCCATCTGCTGTTCTGCCTGGTTTCAACTCGGGGAACAAGATATGCCCACAGGGGAACCCCAGCGCCTCCCCTTTTCCAGCTTCCTTTTTTTGTGCTATCTTTCTCATTAGATTGTAAGCTTCTTGAGGGCAAGGACTGTGTATTCTCAGTGGTCAGTCCAGTGCTGGCACAGAGTAGGAGAAGGAAATTTCATCATTAGTATGATTACTAAAAGAAAGTTAAGACTGGGCAGTGTCTCCTCCAGTTTTCAAGAGGGATAAGGAACTAGAATTATATGTAGCTACCACCTCTCAAATATCTTCAGTCTAATGATACAAGTCTGGGGTTATAAGGAAAGCCATTTCCTTAAACGCCCTTAAAAAGAGAAGCCCATAGCTTTTACTCACCAGCATGGTCCCTCACCACCAGCGTGAAAGACCATCTCAGCTAACAAGGGAGTAAACCCATTTATTCATGGGAAACGGCCAATAGAAATTGAGAAGTTGTACAAATTAGAAATTGAGAATTTCTACAAATTAGAATATGCCAGGAAATACACCAAAATAAACGAGCTCTTCAACCGGGAGGGAGAGGAAATCTTAGTTCAAACCAAGAGAAGGAAAGAAATAGTCTTTAATTAAGTACTTACTACGTTCCTGGCTAAGCATTTTACAAATAGTCTTTCACTTGATAAACACCATAATCCTGGGAGACAGGGGTTCCCATGGCCCCCATTTTACTGAGGCAGAAAAGTTAAATGACTTGCCCAAGGTCAACCTGCTAGTAAGAGTCTGAGGCAGAGTTTAAACTCAGTTCTTCCTGACTCTAGGACCAGTGTACTAGCCACTGTGCCATCCAGCTGCCTCTCATCTCACCCGGGGGAGGCCGTCTCTCAGCATTCTCTAGAATTACAAGCCTTGGAGGTCAAGAACATGAGGGGGCTAGCTCCCAAACACGTCAAGCTCAGAGGGCTGCAGTCTGTCACCCACATCCCAGAAGTGGAGGTGTCTTTCCCAAGAGTCTCTAGAAGTCTGTAGTAAGTCCCTTACATAGGTGCACAACATTGTACTTAACCTTCTCTTGGGCAATCAGGAGCCTTGTCCCCCTGGCATGCAGTATGGGAGACCACTTTAGGCTTGAGTACAAGCTGTGTTTATTTAGTAACTAAGGGCTTTGGGAAAGTTAGAAGGACATGCTGTGATAGAGCTAAAAGAACTATCAGTGGGGTAGCTAGGTGGAACAGTGAACAGAGTACTGGCCCTGGAGTCAAGAGGACCTGAGTTCAAATCTGGTCTCAGACACTTAACACTTACAAGCCGTGTGACCTTGGGCAAGTCACTTAACCCTAAATGCCCTGCCCTCCTCCTTCAAAAAAAAAAAAAGAACTATCTATCAGAGATTATCTTGTCCAATGCTCATTTTATACAGGATGTCCCTAAAGTCTGCACATGTAGGAAATCTCATTGACTATGCATATTTTCAAGAAATGAAATGAATTAAATTTTCAACATTTTATTTAATTAGCATAAATGAGATTTCATAGGAAGACATAGGAGACACATAGGAAATCTCGTTAATTAATTTAGTTAATCTCATTAGTATGGAAAATAGTCCCCACTAGCTAATGAAAGTTTTTATCCCATATGAAATTGTCATGGCTAAATGTATAGATTTGGAGAACAGGAGGCTGAGAACCAGAGAGGCTGCAGTTTATTCATGGTTTGCACAGTAAGTGAGTAATAGAAGGAAGAGTCCTGCCATACCTTATTGTCTTTAGCAATTAAAAAATATATACAAAATATTATCTATGAAGCATATACATATTTCATATAATACACACATTTCATATATAAATATATGTAATATATGCACAGATGTTTCATATGCACATGAAATATATATATATATATATATATATATATATATATATATATATATATATATATACACATTTATGTCAGTGGGAATTAGGAGAAAGAAAACATGTAAGGTTGCTATTTCCTTCTCCAGCTCATTTTACAAATGAAGAAACTGAGGGTTAAGTGACTTGCCCAGGGTCACACAGCTGGTAAGTGTCTGAGGCCAGAGTTGAACCCAGGAAGATGGGTCTTCTTGACTCCAGGTCCAGGGCTCTAGCCTAAGAAGTTAAGTACTTGCCTAGGGTCACATAGCCAGTAAGTGTTTCAGACAGTATCTGATCTCAAGTCTTCCTGATTCCAGGTCCAGTCTGCTATCCACTGGGTCACCTAGATATTTTTTATTCATTTTATGAGAAACTTTTGGGGTATAATATCATAACAGCTTTCTTCCAGTATGTGCCAAGGGAAAGAACACGAATTGGAGTCATGAGATCTAAGAGCAAGAAAACAACATGAAAGCAGCTTTATTCTGGAGAGGGGGCACATCTATGAGATTATCTGAGGAACTAAAGGAAAGGAAAGAGAGAAAATAGGGAGGAAAAGAAATCCATAGGAAGGATAAAGAACAGAGTAGAATAGAACCCAACATCGGGAAGAGACAGAAAGAAGCCAAAAGAGAGAGGGAAGAATGAGTTCAAAGGAATTAAAGAAATGCACACAAAAAATAGAGGAAAAACAGCTGAATGGAGGCTAGAGTCACCAGAGAAGCCGGAAAGTCTGAAAAGCTAAAATCTTGCCTCACAGGGAAGAGTAAGCAGAGAAGTAAGAAGGGAAAAGGAAAGGAAGGAGGAACCTGTGATATGGATAATGAAATATTGTGGAGTATTAAAAACAATTTGTTGTTGATTCATTCAACAGATATATGTTGAGCACGATGCTGTGCTGGCTTTGTGCAAGAGTCTGAGATTAATGCAAAAGAGGATGACCTTATCCTGGCCCCCGAGGGGTTTACAGCTTCAAAGAGGAGATGAGATCTACAGCACAAGGCATATAACAGGCAGAAGATGCTGTGGGAGCTCAGAGGAGGTGCTGCTAATGAGGAGATGAGGAGGAGCATCACAGAGAAGGAAGCATCGTGAAGGATGGGTAGATATTGGACAGGTGGAATGAGGAGAAAACATTTTGGATGGAGTGATCAGCAGGGATGGCAAGAAAGCAGGAAATCACTGGGGGTGCATGGGGAAGAGCAAGGAGGCTCATTTGGATGAACTAAGGTGAAATATGAAAGTCTACAAATGTTAAGCTAAGGAATTTAGCCTTTATTTGATAGGCAATTGGGAGCCATTGCTGGTTTGGTGGGGTTTTTTGTGCCAATCACAATAGAGCTTTGTTTAAATAAAGTTAATCTGGCAGGATTATACTAAATTGGTGTGAGAAGAGACATTGGAGTCAGGGATAGGGGGTGTTTGGGGAAAGTGAAAACTTCTCAGGCAGTTTTGGATTAATTCCCCCCCCCCCCAATACTACCATCAATCAGCAACGAGCCCTTTCTGATTTCCTGCCTCTGTGGACCCCTCCTCCCAGCCAGTGGGAGTCAGGAACAGCCCAGACTCACTTCTCCTCCCTTGCTTTGGGACCCTTCCCCCTTTCCCTTGCTGTCAATAAGCATCCTAGTTCTTTGTAAGCCTATTTCCCAGCCACTGAGAGAGAGTAGTGGGCTTCCCTGTGACCTGCCATTGGGGAAGATTTTGGCGCGGAGACTTCAGTCTGCCTCTCAGCCAACAACAGAGGAGACAGTTGGGGAAGGGGGCTTGACTGCGTTAGGGTATAAATTCTTGTTCTATCTTTCATGCCCCTTCCTCATGATCACTCACAGGGAAGACCATCCTTTTTTCCCAGGGAAGAGAATAAACTCCTGTTTTTATCCTAAGACATCTCTGAAATTCTAATTAAATTTTTCGGTGGGGTTTTTCATCCTAAGCAAAGGTTATTGCAAAGTCCAATTAAGAGGTAATAATAGCACCCAAGATCTTCACCTTTTAATTAACTAGTTCAATTGTACAGTCCTCTACCTTTAATTTCTTGTGCCCTTGTTCTACTGCTACTCTTTTCTTACCAGATTCCAAATCCATTAGCCTCAGTCAGGCAATCAGTGAGTATTTATGAAGTGTTTCCAGGCTATGTGCTAAGTACTAGGTTTGCAGATACAAGCAAATAAATAAGATAGTGCCTGCCCTCAGCGAGCTTACATTCTGATAGGGGAAGCCAACACACAAAAAGAAAGCTGAAAAGTTGGGGGAGAGGGGAAGGAGGAAGCTCCTGGGAGAACTCATCAGTGAGAGAAAGAGCTCACAGGAGTGGAATCGGGAAGCAGCACCAGCCAATATCTGCATTCCTAATTTTCTAACTTTAGGCATTCAGAAATAATGATCAACATAAATTATGCATTATCTATACAATTCTTAGTTATATTCCCTAACTATTTCCAAAGGTGAGTTGTGGAGGGAACTCAAAGGATCTCGGTCCATAGCTTAGGGTCAAAATATGAGGCATCATTGGGGTCAGTGCAGCTACAAAAATCATACATAGAACATTTGAGTTGGAGAAGACCTAGAGGTCAGTTAGTCCAACTCTCTTGTTTTGTAGATCAGGAAACTGCAGCATGAATATGAGAAATTGCTCTGAAGCTTCCTCTGAGTGAAGTAGCCAAAGCAAGATCTACCCGACCGAGGAAAAATAAAAGACAACTCCACTCCCCAGTGACTTGCACAGAAATCTAAGGCTAGAGGAGTCAGGAAGGTAACCATAGAGGGAGGTGCAAACTTATTTTGAGAAAACTAGAGAAATTCACGTGGCTGGCTCTAGGAGATAAATATTATTAATCCCCTGGAAATGAAAATATATTCAGCATAGGTAAATACAAAGTGATTTGCAGGGCAGGGCGCTAGTAGTTAGGGAGATCAGAAAAGGCTTCATTTTGAGAGGGGGAGACAATTTGGAACTCAAGATTTTGTGGAAATGAATATTGTAAACTAAAAGTAAATAATTTTTTAAAAAAACTAAAAAAAAAAAAAAGAATTCCCTCTACAATAAACTATAAGGTTTCATGAGAAGAAAGAAAAAGAAAGAAAAAGAAAGAAAGAAAGAAAGAAAGAAAGAAAGAAAGAAAGAAAGAAAGAAAGAAAGAAAGAAAGAAAGAAAAGCTTCATTTTGAAGATATTGCTTGAGCTAGCCAGATTCTGTGAGGAAGAGGTAAAGGAGTTCATTCAGGGCTTAGGAAGACAGGCAGGGTAATGCATGAAGACGGGAGATGAAGGATTGTAAAAGATGAACAGAGAGAAGTCCAGTTTGTGTGAATTGCAGAATGTGGAAAGGGGAGTAATGACCAGATAAACTGGAAAGATAGGCTTGGGTCAAGTTGTATAGGGTTTTAAAAGCTAAACAGAATTTTATTCTAGAGCATAGATTCTCAGATAAGGGGTCTATGGATAGGATGGAAATTTGGATGGGAAAAAGTTATGTATTTTCACTGATTTTGGTTTCTTTTGTAATCTCATGTATTTTATTTTTGTAGTCAATTGTTAGTAAACTTTAATAAGTGCCTATTATGTGCCAGGGAATATGTCAAAGTCTGGCCTTAAAAGTATTATTCTGCAAAGGGGTCCACAGGCTTCACCAGAGTTCCATGACACAAAAAAAGAATCAGAACCCCTGTTGCAGAGGCAATAGGAAGCCACTGGAGTTGGGTGAATAGAGGAGTCACACAGCTATACTTGCATTTAAGGAAAATTGCTTTGGCAGCAATGCACAGCAGTAATGTCAGAGTCAAATAAAAATGGATTTTCTACATGCCTTCCAGCTGCATATTGGCTTAGAAAACCACAAATTAATATTATCTATATCATATTGTATTTGTATTTGTTTTGTTAGACATTTAACTATATTTTAATCTGGGAGTCTGTGGACTTAAACAGTTTTGACTCCTCTAGATAGGACAGAGTAAAGTGACTGGAGATTTGAGGCAGGCAAACCAATTAGGAGACTGCTTCAATAACCTAGGCAAGAGATGATAACAGCCTGAACTAAAGCAGAAACTTCAAATACAAAGAGTTCAGATATAAACAGTTGAAACATCAATATTTGGCAACTGACTGGATAAGTGAGGTGAGAGAGCATGAGGAATTCAGGATGACACCAAGTTTATGAGCCTAGGAGACTGGAAGGACAGTAGTACCTTTGATGGAAATTAGGATGCTTGGATTTTTTGTTTGTTTGTTTTTTTCTTGGCAGCTTGTAATATTTTCTCCTTGATCTAGGGACTCCAGAACCTGGCTGTAACATTCCTAGGAGTTTTCTTTTGGGGATCTTTTTTAAGAGGTGATCAGTGAATTGTTTCAAATTCTATTTTGCCCTCTGGTTCTAAAATATCAGGGCACTTTTCCTTGAGAATTTCTTGAAGGATGCTTTCCAAGCTCTTTTTTTTTTTTGATCATGGCTTTCAGGTAGACCAATAATTTTTAAATTGTCTCTCC
>CM053594.1:354506323-354577383 GCA_028646575.1 Pseudocheirus occidentalis
TTTTTTTAAAGGAGATGTTTCACACTGCTTTCTATTTTTTCATTTGTTTGGATCTATTTAATAGTATCTTGGTTTCTCATTAAGTCATTTGCTTCCATTTGCACCTCTCTAATTCTGAAGGAATCATTCTCTTCAGAATGCTTTTGAGATTCCTTTTCTATCTGGCAAATTTGACTTTTTAAGGCACTCTTCTCCTCATTGGTTTTTTGGGCCTCTTTTGCCATTTGAGTTAATCTACTTTTTAAGGTGTTATTTTCTTCAATCAGGTTGTTGACTCTCTTTTCATTATTTTCTTGCATCATTCTCATTTCTCTTCCCAATTTTTCCTCCACTTCTCTTATTTGGTTTTCAGAAAATTTCAAATTTCAGAAAATTTGAAACTCAAGGGATTCTGGAACTGAATCTTGTAAACTAAAAATAAATAAACAAATCTATTTTTATTAAAAAAAAAAAAAAAGAAGAGAAAGGAACAGACTCCCCGCAAACTAAAATAGATTAAATAGAAACCAGTAACTCTATGAGATATCCAGAGATATTAGGACAAAAGCAAAAGAAGAAAAAATTGAAGAAAATACTGTAAGATATGTGATATCAAAGACAATTGACCTAGAAAACAGATCAAAGAGATAATTTAAAAATCACTGAATTTTTAATTTTAGCAAAGTAACAGGATACAAAATAAATCCACATAAACCACCAGCATTTCTACATATCACCAACAAAACCCTGAAAGAAGAAATAGTAACAGACCTCCCCCCCTTCCCCCACTTATGTATGGGGAGAGTGAAAACTTCTCAGGTGGTTTGAGATTGTTAACTTCCCTCTTTCTCTTCCATTGCTGCTGTCAATCAGCAGGGGACTGCCCAGGCTCACTCTTCCTCCCTTGCTTTGGGACCCCTCCCCACCCTTTTCTTGCTGTCAGCATTCTTGATCCTTGTAAACCTATTTCTCAGCCACTGAGAGATAGTGGTGTGACTTCCCATTAGTCCTGAGAACATTAGGGTATAAATTCTTGCACTGTCTTTTGTAACATGCACCTTTCTCAAGATGAGTCATGGGGAAAACCACCCTCTTCTCCTGGGGAACAGAATAAGCTCCTGTTCTTATCCTAAGAGATCTCTGTGTTTATTTATTTTTTTATTAAATTAAGGATGACAGTTATTTTTCATCCCAAACACTTAAAATAACTGTAGACTGTAAAATATCCGCTGAGACAAGCCCAAGAACTACATGAAAATAATTATAAAACACTTTTTTACACAAATAAAATCTGATTTAAATAATTGGAGAAATATTAATTTTTCATGGGTGGGCAGAGCCAATATAATAAAAATGACAATTTTGCCCAAACTAACCTACTTATTTAATGCCATGCCAGTGAAGTTACCAAAAAATTATTTTATTGAGCTGGAAAAAAATAAAATTAAATCAGAAGAATAAAAGATCAAGAATATCAAAGAAATCAATAAAAAACATTAAAGGAGGTTTAGCAGTACCAGCTCTTAAACTATATTATAAATTATAAACTAAAACTGCCCAGATCTATTAGAACTGGAGGTAAAAATGAACAGAAAGATGAATCCATTTACAACTTCCTAAAAGGAATCCCAAAAGGAAAAGTCCCAAGAATATTATATATAAAATCCAAGGCTCATATCAAAGGGGGAAAAATGCTACAAGCATTCAGAAATAAGGATTTCAAATATCAAGAAAACTTGGTCAAGATCACATAAGACCTGGCAACTTCTTCTATAAAGAGAGAAGATACTGAAATACCATAATGCACAGGGTAAAAGATAGATTTACAACCAAGAATAATTTACCAGGCAAAGTTGAGTATGAGCGTACAGGGGACTTTTAAAAAATTTGGACTTTTAATATTCTCTCCTCTTTCCCATCTTGATCCCTGAGTGAATCAATTCACTGTCTTCTTCTCTCAAGTTTCTTGCTCCTTTACCCTATAGCAAGTCTTGCCCTGCTAAGTCTTAACTTTGGATTATACCCACCATCTGCTGCTTCTGCTTCTACTTGTGTGCTGCTGAACACAACTGGAGAAAAATACAAAATGGCGCTGAGTTCACTACAAATTTATATTATATAATATCAACTAGACCCTCACTATGGAAAACCAATTCTTTTATACTTTTCTAATCATTTATACTGTCCCACTCACCACAATGGCTTTTCTATATTTTTGCATCCCTTCTCAAACTTCTCATGCCCTGCCTCCAAATCTTTGCCTCATATTTCACTTTAAAAATTGATATAATCACCTAGAACTTCCTCTTTTCTACCCCCCTCATCTCATATCACTCAGATTCCTCCTGCCACTATCTCCACCCTTGCCTCACATAAAGAGATGCTCCTTTTTCCAGCCAAGATTACCCGTGTACATGCATGAGTAATCTTACTTCATCCAGTCTTTTCCAAAAGATTATTCCTTCTATCATCTTTACTTTCTTACTAATCTTAATTTCTTCCTATCTTGAATGCTTCCCTATTGCCCAGGAAAACATGTCTCCCATATCCTCAAAAAACCTTCACTTGATCCATCCATCCCTATTAGCCATTATCTTACATCTCTCCTTCCTTTTGTGGTCACACTCCTTGAGGCCATCTACAACCAATGTCTCAACTTCCTTTTCATTCACTCTCAACTCTCTATGGTTTGGTTTCCAATCTCATCTTTCAACTCAAATAGCTCTCTCCAAAGTTGCCAGTGATCTCTTAATCGCAAACTCTAATATCCTGTTCCCAATCATCCTTTTTGAGCTTTACAACCTTTGATACTGTCAATCAAACCTCTTTAGGTTTTTGTGACACCGATCTCTCCTTGTTTTCCTTCTACCCGTCCTACCACTTCTCAATCTTTTGCTGAATCATTTTCATCCAGGTCTTGTTAAGTATGAGTGTTCCCCAATGCAATGTCCTATCCTCTTTTTTTTTGGCACCTTCTACACTAGTTCACTCGGTGATCTCATCAGCTCCCAAGAATTCAATTATCAGGTCTATGCACGTGACTCCCAGACTCATTTATCTAACCCTCATCTTTCTCCTGACCTTCAGTTCCACATTTCAAACTACCAACAGGTATCTTAATTGCATGTCTACATCTTAAACTCAACATGTCCAAAACTAAATTCGTTCTCTTTTCCCCCAAACCTTCCCTTCTAAAATTTCCTCTATTGAGGACACCACCACCCTCCCAGTCACCCAGGTTCTCAAGATGACATCCTTAAGTTCTCACTCTTTCATTCCCTTCTATCCAATGGATTGCCAAGTCCTATTCATTCTTCCCTCTTAACAACTCTCAGATATGCCCTCATTTCTCCCGATACTGCTATTTCCCCAAAAGAGGCTCTCATCACTTCATGTGGATGCTGTTGCCATAGCTTTCTGGTTGGTCTCTGCCTCAGCTGTGTTTCTAAAGCACAGGTCTGACTACACCACCCTTCTATGCAATGGATGCTAGAGCCTTCCTGTTACCTCCAAGATCATGCATAAAAATCTTCTTTTTGGCATTTAAAATCCTCTATGACCTGGATCCTTCTTACCTCTCCAGTCTTCTTAAACCTTCCTTCCTTCCATATATTATGTGATCCAGTGTCACTGGTTCCCTTGCTGGTCCTCCCATAATACTTCATTTCCCTCGATTCTGGGTACTTTCATTGACTGTCCTACACTTGGAATTCTCTCCCTTCTCATTCCCATCTTCCATATCTCTTGGTTAAAATTCCAGCTAAAATTTTAGCTTCTGCAAGGCGGCCTTCCTCATTCCCCTCAATGCTAGTGCCTTACCTCTAAGGTTATCTCCAATTTATCCTATTTATATCAAGCTGTCCTGTCTAATAACCATATCTATACCTTGTTTGTAGCTCTTTGCATGTTGCCCCCCCCATTAGACTGTGAACTTATTGAGAGTAGGGATTATTTTATGCCCTTTGTATCCCCAGTACATAGAAGGTACTTAATAAAAGCTTGTTGACGAGACTTTAACAGAACAGAGGACTTTCCAAGTAGAAATAAGAAGGAACTTGAGATTATGGCAATCTGGAAGAGGCAGGCATCAGACAAACTTTGCATGGATCTGAAATAGACAAATGAGAATTAAAAACACAGAATGTGGGACAGAAACACATCAAACTCAAAAGGGGAAAGACAGGGAATTAAGAGGGAGGATATTACTTGAGAGGAAAAGTCCCAAACAAAACAACCTTCCTGATTCTGAAGGGAAAATTAAAGGGGTGGTTTGGGAGGGGAGAAAAGCTAGAATATAATGGGGTGCCCATCAACTGGAAAATGGTTGATCAACTTGTGTCACATGAATGTAATGAGATTTTACTGCTCATTAAGAAATATGAGATAATTTAAGAGAATCCTAGGTAGTATGAACTGATACATAGTAGTGAGGAGAACCAGCACAATTTGCCTGTGGTTCAACAACACCTCAAAGAAAACTGACTTTGGAAGAGAATTCTTAATAATTCTGAATAATGCAATGAGCTGAGAGCCTCCGATGAAGCATGCTGCCTGCCTCCTGACAGTGATAATGTATTTGAGATACATATGTGCATTCATTTTGATTGGTTATGCTTTTTTTTCTCTCCCCCTTCCCCATTTCATTTTAAATAGGAAAATTTGGCAGGAATGGAGAGAGATGGGGAGTAAAGGGAGAGCTAGCAAGAGTAATGCACAAAATAAAGAGTGCCACTGAAACATTTTTTAAATGCATTGGATAAAATTCAAAAGGGAGCACAGGAAGGATAATGTCGAAAGTAATATAGAAGATACTTTTTTTTTAAAGTAGGTAGAGGGCAGCTGGGTGGTGCAGTGAACAGAGCACCAGTCCTAAAGTCAGAAAGACCTGAGTTCAAATTCGGCCTCAGACACTTAACCCAAAAACTAGCTGTGTGATCTTGGGCAAGTCACTTGATCCCAATTGCCCTCCAAAAAGCAAAAAAAAAAAAAAAAAAAAAAAAGTAGTATGAAATGGAGATTCTTCCTCTATGTCCTACTATATATATATGGGAAAGTTCTTTGTCTGTGCACGAGTGTGTGAATACATATGTTCAGAAATTAAAAAAAATATATAGAATTTTAAAAAGTAAGCTGTAATCACTATTGTGACTTTTCCTCTCCTTTTCAAATTGTTCTTAATGTTCACCTCTATCAAAATGTTGGGGAAGGAAACGAGAAGGAAAAGACACAATTTCCTCTGATCCATCTCATGGATGGATCCTTGAGTAGGATCTCCCCCCATCTCCCTTCCATATACATATCAACTGATATGTATGACTGATTTCCTGATCTTTTCTCTAGGAATACTCTTTTCTAGCTTCCTAGGATACTACTGTTCAGATCTACCATTTGGTTAAATGAATGTCTAACAAGATAGTTTTGGACCAATGGGTTGAATTTTTATATACACATATATAGTTGAATTTATATATATAATTCAACCAATGTATTTAATTTAATATATTTCTATATTCAGCACCAGGCCTCATACTTTTATGCGGCAGGGGGGTGAGAAGGCGGAAGAGAGATGTTGCAGAAGCCTGCTTCCTATGCAAATTAAAAAGACCAGATTTCCAGGTGGTAAATGATGCCAAATAATCGAATGTTCCACAAAGCTTATACTACCACTATCTCCTTATGGCAGGGCCCTTTCATTTAGCTCTTGGACAACCATATTCAGTATAATGACTGATGATGATGACACAGTCAACATCTCTTTTTTTAATATGAAATGTAATCACCTTGGTGGGCAGACATTTGATATTCAAGAGCAGGTATCCTTCAGTTTGACAATGACTCTGCAGTCTGTGTTTCAATCCACAGGCCTCTGATGTCCCATGTTTTGGGTAATGACATTGAAGAGGCATTTATCGCCTGCTTTGTTGATGTACTCTAAGGACTATGTTGACTTGCAGCTGCCTGCTTTCCACATTTGTTGTCTCCTACCTTCGAACGTGAGCACCTTCTTGAGTAGGGCTCCCTCACCTTCCTATTGGGATAGACAATGCTTTGCCCAAAGTAAGTGCTTAATCACACTTGTTCATTCATCCAAGGTCATTTCCCATAGACAGGAGTGTGAAAAGAGGCTGTCTGGTCCTGCAGGGCAGATGGGAGTTAATAAAAGTCAGGCTAAGTGGTTCACTGACTCTTCCAGGACACTAAAACCACATGAGCTTTTGGATAGACCCTCTGTAAAGAACTTACGGGAAAACGTGGACAACCACGCAGGAGAAGGGGTGGGTGATGTTCTTCTGCAAGTGCCTCCTGATCCCTCCAGTTGCTAATGTCCTTTCTCCTCCCCAGAAATTACTTCATAGTTAGTCTTTTATGATATTTCTTCACCTTCTCCTCCTTCCAAAGAGAAGTTCCTTGAGGGACCCTTTTGTCTTTGTGCCCCCGCACCTGGCACTCAGGGACCTGATGCCTGTTGAAGAGTTGAGGGGGCACCCACCTCAGTGAAATTTAATAACACCTCACACTTTTAGGTTTACAAGGCACTTTCCTCTCGAACATTGTGTGATATCAGTAATCTAAGTATTGTCTTTGTTGTTCTCATGAGAACACTGAGACACAGATCTGCATTTAAACTTGGGTTTCTGACTCCCAAGTGTTCTCTTGGCTGCCTTTCTTAGTTTCATTAAAGTCTAAGAGAGTATGTTCTGCAGGCAGTTAGGTGGTGCAATAGCTAAGAGCTCTGGGCCTAGGGTAAGGAAGACTGGAGTTTAAATCCACCCTCAGATACTTATTAGCTGTGACTCTGGGCAGGTCACTTACCAGCTATCTGTCTGTTTCCCTGTAAAATGGGGACAGTAATAGTGTCCAGGGGTGTTGTAAGGATAAGATGAAATACAGCATTTTGCAAACCTTAAAGCACTATATTTGACTGGCTATTTATTCTGGGTTACCGTAACTCCTAAGTGGCCTTTTTTTTTTTTTTTTGACAGTGCAAAGGAACTAATCTGAGTGATGTTTTGTGTTTAACTTTCCACTTAAATTCACTTTACTACTTTTCCCAAAGAAGCAGGACAGGCTTGCATTGTTGCTTTTTAGTAACAACATTTCTTAGCTAAAAGTCTCTCTCTATTGGAGCATTTATGTGGTGCCTATCACCCATAATACCCTGGTGCTTCAGAAGCACATAAAGAACTTGGTTGGATTTCCAAGTCTCACCGGTTGTTAAATACCAGATTAAAACAGCCAACAGCCTGCCTTGTTTTTGTCTGGGCACTAACCCTGGAGGCCCTCCTGAAAGAAGAAGCAAACAGCTAGACTTTTTTTTCCTTGACTGCACTAAAGCACAGGAAGGTGATGCTAACCTAAGTCTTAGTCATCTTCTGGGAAAAACCAACCAGTGCTGACGATTCCCAGGATTTCCACAGCAACACAGATCAATACCTAGAAAAACAGAATATGTAACATCTATAATGTTTGATGAGATAATTACTGAATGTTAATAGATTTAAACCTCCTCTACAGACCTAAATTATTCTGTCCCCAATTTCGAATGTCTTAGCATCTACTTCCTAATAACATTTACCTAATTAAAACTTTCAGCAGCAAATGTGAGTAATCATCAGGTCTGCCCCTTTTCACAAAAAAAAAAAGCTAAAAAAAAAAATTTCTAGTTCAATTGGTTGTCTTGTGGAATGGGAATGAGCCTAGAGTGAAGTTTGAACATTCCCTTTAAATGCTGAATAATCTGGGTCTAAATAAATGAGGAACAGCAATCACAGCTTGCTAGATCTAACATGGTGATCGTAAGACTGAATGGAAAGCCATTTCCATTGGATCAAAAGCACTTACATAATAAGTCTGCTTTTCTTCCTTTCCCTGAAGGTCTGCATGACTTTATGGCATGGCATTTCATTCTTTTTCTGCCTGGTTCCCATAATACTTCACACCCACACCCTCTAAAGGACTAAAAGTGTTTCTCAGTCAATGGAAAACAAAACAAAATAAAAACTTGCTGGTAAAATAGCTGATTCACTCTTTTTCTTTCATTTAGTTAACTTTGGGGGGTCTAGAAGGTGATTCAGACCTATAATTTCATTGATAAAAGGAACTTGCAATGAGTAAATGCCCTCTAACAATGCAGGTCGGCAAATGTTCTGCAGTTTATAATCTCAGAGTTGCTTTGGGGCACTGAGAAGTTTAATGCCTTGCTGAGATTACTTCAATCCACTTGACTCCAAGACTGTACCTCTATCTAAACAGGTAACCATGTCATTATCTATAAAAAAAAAAAACATCATGGATGAAAAAAACAAGTGTAGAGGCAAAAACCCTAACAAAACTTGCTACAACTATGACGTCCTGTATTTTTTTTTCTTTTTTGAGGGGCAGTTGGGGGTTAATTGACCTGCCCAACATCACACAGCTAGTTTTGTGTTAAGCATCTGAGTCCGGATTTGAACTCAGGTCCTCCTGACTCCAGGGCTGGTGCTCTACTCACTGTGCCACCCAGCCTCCCCTCACATCCTACAATTTTTAAAGAAACGTTTGAAATTGAAAAGTATACTTAAATTATGCTTATACAGTGGTACCTTGACATACGAGTGCAACAATTTACGAGATTTCTGAGATACGAGTTGTCACTCGGTTGATTTTTTGCTTTGAATTTCGAGCCAAAATTTGAGATACGAGCCGCCGCTATGGCGCAGCGAGCGCCATAACCCAATGCCCACCCAGCATTCTGCACCTCACTCATTCCTTCCACATGTTTACCTCACCAGTGAAGAAAATTAAGTTAAATGAAAGTAAAAAAGATATTGTAGCAATTAAGTTCAGGGATAAAGTGTCGCATTAAGAGTGTAGTAAGTGAAGGAAAGAGCCCCAAAACAAAACTCCTCCATCTATCTCCTCCACCCTCCACCTCCACCAGTATCTTCTGTCCACTCACATTATCTGATATCCAAGGTAAATATACACTTTATAAAACCCCAGTTTATTTCTTTACATTCTCTATTATTATGTTTTTATGCAATATTTGTTATTTATAAATACTTTTTTACTTATTTAAAAATATGTAACAAGGGGTGGCTAGGTGGTGCAGTGAATAGAGCACCAGCTCTGGAGTCAGGAGGACCTAACTTCAAATCCAGTCTCAGACACTCAACATAAAACTAGCCGTGTGACCTTGGGCAAGTCACTTAACCCCAACTGCCCTACCTTCCTCCCTCCAAAAAAGCAAAAACAAACCAAAAAACCATAACAAGAAAATACTGGGGTGGCATTTGGTGGGCTGGAACGGATTAATGGCATTTCAATTAATTTCAGTGGGGAAAACTGATTTGATATACAAGCAAATTGAGTTACGAGCTCAGTGTCAGACGAATTAAACTCATGAGTCAAGGTACCACCGTATTTGTGATGTATTATTACTCACTTAGATTTATCTGTCTCAGTATCCCAGTCTGACTTTGGTGTATATAAAATAGGAAGACTCCTTAATTTCAATTACACATATTCCTAAATTCCCCTTTACTTTTTCTGGGTCATGAAACTCGGAGATAGCCTATCTGAGGAGGCCAACTACAGGGGTAAACACCATCTATAAATACTCAGAAAAACTAGCTTGTGACTAACAATGTTTACATACTGAGGTAATAGTCCAAATCAAAGCTTTACTACCTGGTCAATCAAAACTAAATATGGGTTCTTGGCATAGGAAGATGTATTGGAAAACGTAGGCAACGTAAAAACAAGACCAAGTTACCCCTTCCACACTACGGAGGTTAGGGGTGCCCTCCTTTCACACCAAAGAAGTCTGCATTTTTTTTTCTTTTATGGGGCATGTTTATAGCACCTTACTGTAAAATTTGGGTTGAGAATTTGATCATGGGCTCTGTGATGTCTGCTGGCTTTCATGGGTTGTCTGTGGCTTTCAAAAACTCCCCCCAAATTCTCATATAATTTCTTATGCGGACCCCACAAGATACTGAAACCATGATGGGGAGAGTCATGGTGTGGAAGGGATAACACCTTAATATCTTTGATTTGTGAAATTACTGTATAAAATATGTAAGTAATGATTCGTCCTTCTATCTTCAGATATGTGGTATAATTGTTGCAATTGCTTAAGAGTCTTTTTACATAAGAGTATAAACAATAATACACCAGCTGATAAATTATATATTACATGTTTATTAAGGGTGCAACTTTTATGTAAAATTTACATTATATGAAAAAAAAATCAAAAATATTTACAAATTTTTGTAAGATAGATTTGTATCGTTCTAATTACAACCCCAAAGTAGTAACAATCCATAAAAACTCAGATTCATTAAGAGTTCCGTGTTTACAAATTCTTGGTTAAGACACAGCTACAAAGTATAGCACTGTATATAAGAGAGAGCAAGGACCAGCTTGCTAAATACATTTCTCACTGGGTATCTACTGGCATTTTGACACCATTAATGGGCTTTTAACAGTGAAAAATCAATATAAACTTGTATGGCTTCAAAATTGTAACCCGCACCGAATACAAATTCTTGTGTCAACACATGGGATGAAAACTGGTGGTTTAAATGCAATGAAACTTAACCATTCCATTAATTTAGAACTTTTAAGCAATACTTGATTAAAACAAATATGGCAGGTAAAGTAATGTCTGGATTCCAATAATACAATGTTAACTGCCCAAGTAAGCAAGTTTGACAGCAAGGCAGATTCCAGTAAGAGACCGTAATTGGCATTTAAAGGAGCACAAGAGGAGATAGAAAGCCTAAATTCTTTATGCTCACCACTTAGCAAAGATGAGCATTTTAGCAAAAGACGGATGCAAATTGCTTCAATCAAACCTATTGAAAATCGTTTTAATAATGAATGCACAGGAAACAAGCACATATTACTGAACAGTGAGGTGTTTCATTTTTGCTGTATTTAGTGCATAACAAGAATTTACATAAATGTCTGATAACATGGGTCTTCATTTCTGTAAAGCAGAACTGACCAATTAGTGGTTTTATAAAAACTGCACACATCTTATTGCTCCTACTATGCAAAATGAAGGACACTGATTTTCAGTATTATATATAATTTCATTTACACTTACATTTGATCAGGCATTGTTTGTAAATCCGCTAGGTGTTGTGCTATCAAAGTTAGTAGCTCATTTTAAGAAATGTTAGGCCAATGCATCACTCCAAACCCTATTTTTACTGTGTATCCATTAACAATATACTCACGGAGCAATTTTTTCCACCTGCTTAAAACGAACCCCAACGGCAGTACTTTTCCTTCTGCTGTCAGAGATAGGCCTTTCTAGAACGCTATTCCTCACAAACAGTACATTTATGCTCACAGCACACAGCCAATGAAGACTTGAGCCTTGACTAATGAACAGAAAGCAAAGGGAAATGCTAACTTTCTCACTTAAAAATCAGTTCCACGGTTATCTTTATGTGTTTTCCAAAATGTTTTAAAATTCACCCATCTTTGGTGAGGTCAGTATGAAATATTTGAAGGTGTTTTTTTTGTGTGAGCATATTACAAATTCTGCATCAGGAACTTCCCTTTATAGTAGCTACATTTATTGCAATTACCCCCACAAAGAAGTAATCCAGTACTTTAAAATGCAACTCAAGAACATCCTCCAGTTATCCTCATTTCCCTTCTGTATCCCAAAGGGACTACAAACTGTATGTATTTTATATGAAGAACTTTAACCAGCCTAAGTTTCTGAATGGAAGATCCAGACTCTGGGAAAGGAAGTGAGGCACATTCATAAACACAAAGTGGACAGGCACAGTTCTGTTTTTTTTAAAGGCACACATTATGCAATTCATATAAAAATAAATTAAATCTACAGCATTAATTCATCAAAACAATCACAACTTCCATAAAGTTAACTAACTGCAGAAGTAAGTCTCTCTGCTGTCCTTTGCAAGCTTATTTTTAAACACATTGCACTTGAGGATTTTTTAAAAATCTTATATAAAACACCATTTACACTTTATTAATATATGTTATATGGGAATCAAATGATCCTTTTTGCATGCTCTAAGTCTGAGCGGACTCTTTGATGGCACATAGTTGACACAATGTGACTGAGTGGGTGAAGTTGACAGTATCCCAAACTTTGCATTCCTGTTCTGCTTGCATCCAACATCAAACAGATGAACCTGCAAAACTACCTTGGAATTTAAAATTCACGGAAAGCTAAAAACATTTTGTGCTTGCTCTCCTTCGGTTTTTAAGTTTGATGTTTATGCCATAACGTATCTTTTTCTAATACAGCAACTGGTTATTTTGACTTTCAGCCTATATAAATTTCATTTCACTAAGTATCTGAATAAATGTATTTCCTGAATATTGATCATTTACAGTGTTGAAGATCACTTCAGTGCTATTCCTTTCAAATGACTTACTTGAAAAGTGCATTTTTAGGTTTTGTCGTCAGCTCCAAAGATAAAAATGCATGGAATAAATGTTAAGATAGGGTTTGGAAGGTACAGTTAATGCAGAAGAGCAGGGTTATACTCCCTCCATCCACCAGTTTTCACAGGCGCGTCAGCAATCTGCCAGGTAGCGTCCTGAAAACATAAACAACCTTTGCGATTATGATTCCCGTAACAGGGCAGCATTAAGGACATTTCTGTGCTGTAAGATACAGAGTTCAAGTTCATGTCTGTTTACAATACAGATACCAGAAGAAGATTGAACCCTAAAATGAATACAATTTACTGAGCATGAATAATCGTTTTCACATGTGCTTCTATTTGGCACCTCAGGAACACTCCAATCTTATACCAACAGTGATCTGACACATTAAAAAAAAATTTAAACTTTCTTTGCCTTCTTATTTCAATGTGTATGAAGGGTGTTTAGAAATGGCTAGAAAACATGCAAATATTTACTCGGTGAATTAAAAGGATGAAAATCTTGCCACTTACCAGTAGCAAATCGTTTCTTTATTAAGGACAGTCTATAGCCTGTGCCTACGAGTTCGATGTCAGCACCTGATAAGGTGCTTCCCTCACTGATGAATTGCACTGCAAGTGTTGTAGGTTTACTGGGCCCTTCTGAAAGATCAAATTTTGCTCTGAGAGATCCAGAACCTGCAGTGAACATAGGACATAAACAATAAAGAACTGGTTGTGTCGCTTCCAAAACATAGTCTGTTGAGCCAGAACTGCATCCAACTTAACTCATAAAACAGCCAAGCAGTATTCTTGTGCTAACCTGAGTTCCAGGAGAATCTCTCCTGGACAGGACCTCCAGACAACAGCCAGCCTGCCTGCCTGCCTGCCGGTGAGTGCTGAAGGAGGCCCACAGGAAGGAGCTGGCCCGGAAAAGACTGTCAAAGGAGACAGCTAATGGAAGAACCAAGGAGTAATAGGAGGAGAAGCCAAAAGGGGGTAACAACTGTTGTCAGTGATTTAGTGGGGTGGTGAGCGATAAGTCTTTACTGGGAATTTGGAAGTATTGTGTCTACACTAATCTTACATTAACTTCTTTCTAATAAGGGTTCAGTTGCTAAAGTAAAAGCTGTTCTAATGTTGTATTAAACAGAAATCTCTCACAGGGACTCTTGTGTAGCCACATACAACTGAGGTTCATCATGTTAATTCTGGGGCACTACAGGATCCTGAAGCATCTTCAGAATCAAAGATCGCCATCCATTCTGTAGAGGAGCTGGCATGACACTGTGGGCAAAGAGCTGGTCTCAGAATCAAAAAGACTGGGTCAAGTCCCACATCTGACACATACCAACACTGTGTCTGTGGGGAAAGAAACTTAGTTTGTTAGAGTAACTTCATAAAAGCACAAATTGCAGAGCCAGTGCTGATCTGTAGCGGTTGAGTGTGTTTCCTAAACAGGAGTTCCCTATACCTACAAAGCCTAAATCCAGATGTCTCCTTGTAGCATTACACAGACTGATGCAAACTGAACTAAGGTACAGTCAGAAAACAATGTACTTAGTGAACACACCGACATAAATGGAAGGAGCAGTAAAATAAGATGGAACGTTGTGTTCTTATCATGACCAAACCTGGCCCCACAGAAGAGTTAAGAAAATGCACCTCCATTCCTTCACTGCAGAGGGGGCAGTGATGGGGGACGTGTGGAACAGTGTAGTGGATGAGCAAGTTAGCTTTTCTGAACAGCTTTTCTCCCCTTCTAATCTTTGTTACAGAGGATTACTGGGTAGGTGAAAAGGGAGAGACACTTTTCAGAAATGAATGTGATATAGAAACAAACTATATTCATAAAAATAAAATGAAATTTAAAAACAAAAAGCAAATTATAATAAGTATAACAATTAAGTGCTGATGGAAAAGTCGAGGGAGAAACTTGGTGATTTTGATGACTGCCATGATGGTGGTAGATTTTTCACTATTTCTTTCCTTTCAAACCCTCCACAATCTCAGCCTCATCTGCTTCCCTTTCCACAGCTACATTCCAGCCGATCTGCCTGGGACACCTCTGCTCACCCCTTGGCCCCAGGTTTCCTTCAAGCCCCACCCCGTTTTTGTGCTTTCTCTCCTCCAACATTACTTTGTCTACACTTTTCTGTGAGCACACTGCATCTCTTCCTCATCTTCCCTAGAATACAAACTCCCTGAGGACAAGAACTGTTTCTCTTGTTTGTCTTTGTACCCCCAAAGCCTAGCACAGCGTCTTGTACATAATCAGTGCTTAAAGTTCACGCAAGTCTGGAAACCTCAACCTCTCCCTCACTGGCCCAGTCTAACTAGCCCACCATCCCCAGACTAGTAAAGTAAATCAGCAAGGGGAAAGGAAGACCTGTTGGCAATTTCATTTCTAGCTGCCTTTTCAGTCAGTACCTAGGGACTCCTTAACAATTTTAAAAACTATTCTGACTGTGCAACCCAGTTATGTGCAAACACTATCACAGGCAGAGGTCAAGCCATGCAGAACGGACATGGAGTTCCAATGATCTAAACCTCCTACTAGCACGTGTCCTTTATAAGACCCACTAAATGTAAGAGCACAGTCCAGGCTTCTGGTGAACAAGCTATTTGTCTGCCATCTGGTCTGGAGTGACTTTAACAACTTAACTGAAGCTACGAGAGAATCTTAACTGCCTAGTTTTCATCTCCTAACATACGTACTCTTTACATTTAACAAATAGAAATTCTGAAGGTCTCTAGATGAAAGAAAATTCACAAGCACAAACTTTCTTTCCTTTATAGCAGCTACCTAAGAACATATAACAGCGGATTTCAGTTATATAGAAAAGTATTTCCCTCCTACCCGATTGTGAGCAACTAGGGGCGGGGAAGAAGGGATGCAAAGACAGATCCACATGGGACCCAGAAGGCAGCTAATATTTAACACAATTTATTGGATTGCATAGGGATGGCTGGATTAAACCGGTTCCTTCTCATTCTAAATAAACCTATGATTTTATCATTGAGTACCACATACTGGCTCCTCCATGCTCCAAACAACTCTCTGAGACAGAGAATTGTGGCTCTTAGCACTTGAGTACATGAGGCACTTCCCACAACAATGAAATGAGAGTTCTAGATGAGAAAAATGTAAGGAAACTAGTTCTAGATTGTTGTGTTCTGATAACATTATATTTACATTTTTTTAAAAATTTAAATATTACAGGCTACAGCAGCTAGCAAAACTACTTAACCAATTTGACAAGGGTTACTTTAGTAGAAGAAATAAGGTACATGAGTGCATCAATTTTGTATTCATTAGAAATTCAATTCAATAAATATTTGTTTAATTGAATTAGAAAGGCTATAAACTCCATCTGGTTAATGTGGCAAAAAACTTCAGATGAAATTCGCCCAAGTTAGAAACTAAATGATGTCAATAACCAACTACATCCTTCACTAAAAGTTAAAGACAATGGGGGGCAGCTGTGGAGGAGGAGCTAACATCAGCAGAGCACTCTGCCTTTCATTTTGGATCCAAAAAGAAGTCGGCGTGGCAATGGGCAGAAAAGCGAGGGCTGTGAGACCCAGATGCAATAAAATAAAGTGGCCTCTCAATAAAGAGATTTGCTCAGGAATTTGTAGAGGCTTGTTTAGGCCAAGATTTCTTATTAAATTCAATGTGAATCCTGGAGTTTAGCAATGACTAAAACCAATTTAATTCAGGCATAGGGAGAAAACTGTACCCAGTAGTACTTAAACTTTTGTGACAACATTTTTTCCCTAATATTACACAGGTAATTAATATTTTAAAATAACAATACTGATTAAAGGCTTACATAAAAACCACCCCCGAAAAGCAGAATTATAATGGAGAAAAGTGTACACTAGTGGGAAAAAGGCTGGCCTGGAAATCACAAGGGCTGGGACATCCTGGCCTTGCTACTGATTCGCTACAGAAATGTAGGTTAGTTACTTAGCCTCCTCAGCTTTCCTCCCTGACTGGGCAGACACGCTTTGAGGAGGAGAACCTAGTCCTCTCTGAAAACCTGCCACCCATCACACACAGGATGGGGAATCTGCAGCCTCAATGCCACACATGGTCCTTGAGACGCTCAAGTGAGGCCATCTGACTGAATCCAAACTTCACAGAACAAATCCCCTTAATAAAGGGATCTGTTCTGGAAAACTTGGACTCAGTCAGAAGGGCATCCCCAAGGACCTAGAAGGCCACACTACATCAGAAATCAACTGATTTGGAGGCACAAAGATTCAGAAAGAGACCACCAGCCTCAAGGGGCCCTTACAAATCCAGCTTATTCCAATGGCTTCACACCGTAATTAAAATACAGTCATATGCTTACTTACCTCCATTTTCTGATTTTTCTGAAATGCCCGACAACTTCCAATAAGCTTTCATTTGTTCTGCATTCCTGTAACAAGAATACAAGAAGATTATTTTTTAAAATGCTGTTAAGCTGAATAATTATGACTAAGAAAAATACATACAAGCTATTTAGCTTATTCTAAACCGATGCTGGTTACAAAGAGAAAGAAGTTCAGAAACAAATCTGCCATTCATCTGAGGCAGTGCTGCGTGTTGAATGGGAAGCCAGAAGACGGAGATGGTGAGCCCAGCTCTGTCACTCACTACCTGTGTGGCCCCTCTGGGCTTCAGTGATTCATCTGCAGAGTGAAGGGGCTGGACTAGATGGCCTCGGGGGTCCCATTCAACGCTAAATCTATGTATGATCATAATTATGAATAATTAGGCATATATTATGCCTAAATTCTTTTAACAAGCCAAATATGCTAAGTATGGGGAATACTCTCCCTAAAGAACTGAACTCAAATCAAGAAAGATTATTACGTCACAAGGAAAACTATATTAAGTCACAGTTCTTTGGTGATCAGTGCTTCTGAAAGAGTGCCCTACCCTCTCCATGGACCTCTTCCCTCTCAGGGCCCCAATGTGATCCTTCTGAAGCTTCAGTGGGTAGAGTAGTTAGGGGGATTCCTCCATCTCGTACTGATCCCTTGAAAACCACCAGGGCTAATAAAGTCATTCTTTCTTCCTATAATAAGCAGGAGCTCCTCCACAGTGGGAATACCCATGAAGGAAAAGAACTGAATGGAACTGAACTGCAATGAGGAAAAAACAGGTATCAGTATCCCCAGACGGGTCTGCAGCCAAATCCAAGGAGGCAACCTACTGCACTGTCAGTCACTTGTAATTGTCAGGAAGGCTTAAGTGGTTTCCCTTTGATTTTCACTAAATATAACAGATCTAGTCAAAGAAGCTTTTAATGGGATAATTTAAGAACATAAGCAGCCTTTATGCTCACTCCAGAACAAACACTTAATGCAGGCATGCACACTCTGGGGCTCATGGGCCGCTTGCTGCGCACCAAAGGATTTTGGGCAGCCCACGAACAATGTAGAGGAAATCCTTTGGTGGATCAAAAGTGGCCTGTGGGGCCGCAAGTTGTGCAGGCCTGACTTAACGTATATCTGTTGAAGTTGCTATGAAAATGGGGGTCAGGTTCCAAAAAGTTTACTTGTAAATGAAATTTTAGAACTTAAGTCCTTTGTAAATTGGATAATGCCAGTATTACAAGAGAAATTCGGCACAAAGTCAATAGCGCATTAATTTACCATATTGCAGGGGGAAGTGACTGCATGTTCGTGACACCTCCATCCACTGGCACTACGACCTGTATGTTGGAGAGCACACTCGGTGCAACCATAGCCTCTGGGTTGTACTTGTAATCCACTCTCACATCGGTGGTGTTGGTATTACATTTCCAGTAAGTCGCAAGGTTCAAAGGAGTTGACTGGATACCATTTGATGATACCTTTTAAAGGAAACAAGTTACCAAAATCAGTAATTCATTATTGTAATTAATCAGTAATACTGATAAAAATCAGTAATTTACTAGAAAAGTGAAGTGAAGCAGATTCACTTTTAGGGAGAGTATCATTTCTAAGGCTCCCTCTAATTCTAAGAGTCTTCTCTTTATGAATTCAAAAGGGACATAAAGAAGAAAAAATCCACGTCATGGCAGAGTTAGCCAGGAACACAACCAAACTCAACGTTGTGATTCTTATTTCCTGTTCTCAACCTTTCACTTTACTGATACAGAGCGACAGAACAAATGCTGACTCGACAGTTATCACATGAGAATGTATTGAATTAGTGGCCAATGTTATAATTACTCCATATCAAAGTTAACTGAATTTGACGGCTCGATAAAAGGCATTTGGATAATTCTGAAGCCATTTTTTCCCTAATGAGGACTTACAGAAAATATCTTTTAATAAAGTAACAATATGTACAAGCAAATACCACCCCCAAGGCTGTAAGACAGCTAAGAGAACATGCTGAAACCTACATAGGTAAAAGGTGAAGACGTAATACACCAATATTTATCGTAACATTTTATTTTGCTGGTTAACAATAATACAGATACAAAATTTTCTCAAATGTCCTTATGACTTGAAATTATTTATCAAAACTATTTCAGTCATTTTAAGTGCAAAATTCTTTAAACTGTCCTGTAAAACAGAAAAGGCAAAACAATTACCTGATATTTTAACACATCCACATTATAGTAGGAAGCAGATGGATTTTGCTCAGCTAGCTTTTTGAGGTAGAGAGTGACAGCTTGCATGTTCATCCAAAAATCTTTTGCACCGGAATCACACTGTGATGGATCACTAGATGCAAGTATTAAGATATAAAGAAAAGAAAGAGTTGTTTGCTTTTAAGAGAGACTTAGTTCTTTTATCGTTTGCATTTTAAACAATAATTACATGACTAATCAGTAAGTAAAAAGAAACCCCACTGGAAAAGGAACCAGGGTGCAACTGAAAGGTAGCATGGAAGGAGAGAGCTTGTTATAACAGTGAAAACAGGCTAAAAAAAGGGGGGGGGAGGAGAGATGGGATGTCACCCAAAAAGGCTGATTTTTCAGGGTGTTGTGGGAAGTCTACAGTGTCTGTAACTGTAAAGGGTGTCACAGAGAAGAGGCATTCACAAAGCAGAAGAAAGGCTAATGATGTACAATTGTGGACTTTGGTTTCTACTTAAATATCATAAGACATGTCATATCGAAGCCAACTATTTCAAAGCCTTAAAGAGTTTACTTGAAAAATAAGGAAATCACATTAAAAAAAATTTTTTGATAAGTAAAGTATACAAAACCTGAATATGAGTTGTGCATTTGGAAGAATCTGCTCTAGTTTGCTGGTATTTTTAACCCTGAAGCAGAGCACAGCTGGAGAGGGATTGCTAGTGAACACTTTAATAATTCCACTTGGAAACGACACTGTCATATCACCAGTTATCTTTACAATACACCTGAAAAACAATGTAAAAGAGAACTTTTTAAAAGGCGGCTCTTTCTAAAGTTAGCTAAAGCAAAGCTGGTAAATAAAGGCTCATATCTAAAAAATATTTTCCTGATATTTGTAGCTGAACATATTGTCAATTTGAATCATAAAAGTGATTCCAATTCAGAGTTTTACAGTCCAGGTGAAACCCTGCTTGTTTCTTGAGATACAGCTGCAAACATAAATACAAGTAAAAATAAAACCGGAAATAATACTGATAAGAATCACGTCTACAAAACCATACTCCTTAAAGAAAGAAGTCAAAGCTTGCATGATGAGAGTCTTTACACTGACCAAGTACAACACATCTTTGCTGGGAAGTTGACAATTTTACCAGCAATAGATGATAACTTACATTCCCATGCTGTGAGCTGGCCAGACTGACCCTCCTCCTAAGTTGTACTCTTATCTATAATCCTGGCTGGCCTACAAATATGTGATGCTAGGCAAAGGGAAGATTGGTCAGGAGTACGGATAATTTAAGGAAAATTCACGACTGATTTTATTGGCAATTTTAAACATGAAATGGTTTATTATAATTGATAAAATGAGAGACAATGTGATATAGTGGCCTCAGAGAAAGGACACCTGGGGTCCAAAAACTGTATCTGACCCATGCTGACTGTGGGACCCCAGGCAAGTCACTTGTAACGGTAATTAATTTAGCAGATAGCCCTAAGTTACTGAGGCCTAAGTATCTGCTAAATTAATTACTGTTATATCACTGAACAACCTCTTAGTGTCCCAGGCTAATTTCAAAGACGACATAAAGTTACCAAACACGTGAAGATCTGCATTAGTAGAGGGAATTCCTCACAGAGGAAAACACCAGCTAAAAATCTAGTTTAAAAATCTAATTTTAAAAACATTAAACAACAACAAAAATACAAAGAATCAAACTATGTTCAAAACACTATTTCCAAAGTAAAGCAGAACTGACTCACTTGGTGGGATCCGCTCCTTTAAAGTAGGCGTTAACAGACTCCGTCAGGGCCACGGCGACAGGCAACGTGTCCTGATTCCCGAGGCTGACAGGGCTGGGGCCTCGTGAAACGCCTAGAATATATACAACGTACATATACTTAATTCATCTCAGTAAGTCGTCACAAATGTTCTTTGTAGTTAAGCTCTAGTGGACACTGAAGCATTATTCGTCTAGATTCTAAAAAATACTCATCAACAAAAACATCAATCACAAGAGATGGAACCAAGCAACCTGACACACTGATCTTTCTTTATAACATGGAAGACGGTAAAAACACAAAGGGGAAAAACGACAAATCAGAGTTAAAAAGAGTATTTTAAAGGAGATGAAACATTTATTAAAACCAACACAGTTTAAAGAAAACAGAAACTAAATTTCTCTAAATACCAGTAGGCAGAAACCAAACAAATTAAATTTTCATATTTCAAGGTCTCTCTAACTGGAGAATAATGATTCAGATTATAAACACATCCAGTTTAAGAAGCTAGCTAAGTTATAAAAGAATAAAAAATATAACCCTGAGGGTTCTATTTATCTGTTCCTACTGGTATCACATTTTGCCCTTCTTTAGCAGCAACAAATAACTTCATTTTATCACATAATCTTTAGTGGTCACACAAAGATCATTAGTACAACAGAACAACGATTTATGGTTTATGGCCACCACCATAAACCCATTATATATCAATCTTCTAAAAATCCTTTTGCCTTCTATTCTACTATCTTCTTTTCCAGAAGAAAGCGTTAAAAAATCTAAAATATTTGGATAGCTCATACCTTGTCTTATTCACAGAGTATGTACACCTTGTTTCCCCAACCAGATGGTAAGCTCCTCGTGAGTAGGAATAAAGCTTTTTAACGGACCTTCAATAGATCTTGCTTTAAAAATAACACTTCTTCTTTTAAAGGATTTTTAATATAATACTTATATTCCAGGTCAAATGACTGTGAAGTTAACTCTTATGAGCCAACTTGGTAAACATAATGAACCCCTATATACCTAGAAGGTCATACAGATAAGACCTTTAGAAACAGTATTCTGTTTACAAAATTATTATTTTTTTGCTTTTCTGGAAGGCAATTGGGGTTAAGTGACTTGCCCAAGGTTACACGGCTAGTGTTAAGTGTCTGAGACCGGATTTGAACTCAGGTCCTCCTGGCTGGTGCTCTATTGACTGCGCCACTGAGCCACCCCTAAAATTATTCTTGCTAAAAACCAGATAGATTATCTATATTGCAGAACCAAAACTGGATGTTAAATTGGTGACATCTTCTATTAGTCTTTTGTGCCCCTTTGTTAAGGGTGAAAAAAAGTTGCAATGATGCTATGAAGTCTAAAGTGATTTTTTTTTTACTGAGTGGGGATGGTCTAAATTTTGAACAAAAAGTTAACACTGACATCAAATTCACAGACACTCAATGTTTAGAAAATATAAGGATAAGAAGAACTGCTGGAGTGTCTTCTAAATGTAAAAACCTTAATAATTCATAAATATCACCTTTTATCAAAATCTATAATCCTAATACGGAAAAAAAAAGTTGGAAGGCAATAAAAAATGAAGACAGAAATGAAAACTTTAAAGCTTTAATTGACACATATTTTGCAAAGGGAGGAAAATGAGGTCAAATTCTTCACTCCATGGGTCAAAAACATGCATTTTGTATTTACTACAATCAAAACATTTGGGGGAAGAGATATTTTTTTCTGAATATTTTTTCCCCTGTCTAATTTTAGATGGCCAAAAATTAAAGGTGATTCTGAATTTAACATGAAAACAACAAGGCATAAGGGGGAACCGATCTCTTAAGGGAAAAGAAACTAGAACCCCCTCACTCCCATGTGCAGCTGGCATAAAATGTCCCCTTCAATTCTTGTCCTAATAAACCCGTGAAAGAGCAGTAATTAAGGGCTGTTCACTTTGAGGGAAACAGGGGAATTACACTATGGCTTCCTACTCTCGTATCAAGTATATAATTCATTATTAAGAAGTTGTATGCTAAAAACCTTTTCCTCAAATCACCCTCATAAATAACAACTTATAGGTATGAAAGGATAACAGTTATTACTGCTTTGACATATCCAGGATCAAAAGAAACATAAAAAATTGTTCTCCTTTTAATTACTTTTGCCAATAGGCCTTTTTCATATTTGTAACAGGAAATCTTACCTTTTATTACCCAAGATCCTTATGATTATGTTATTTTGTTCAAAAGAAACATTGTAATAACTCAACTCAGACATTTATTGCTGACACTGATGTTTCTCCAAAAAAATTCTGAATATGCCATGAATTGAAAGCTAGAGCTCCTAAGCCTACTATAACCACACTCTTGGAAGGCAGGGTCCAGGACTTCCACGTTTCAGGTCCAGCTCTTTGCCTCAAGGCAGCCCACTGTCTCTAAGAGCTGCCCTGAACTCACTTTACTTTTAGCCTTGTACAATCTACATTTTCAGTGGAGCTAGAAAACCTTGATCTGAAAGAAATCAGTGAACATGATACCAGGAAAAATCCCACTTCAATGACCATATTACAAAGAAAAGCTGAACACAGCCAAGACGCTTCATGCCCAGAGGGAAGAAGTCTGACCAATAGCAATTCCCTTTGTTCTCCCTAACAAAATAACTTGACTGTCCACCGTTTGAATTAAAAAAGAAAACTGAGCTTAGGGTAGTTGCACTGTACACACTTTCTGTCCCATTATAAAGTAGTGCCCATTCAACCAGCCTCCATCTACCTGATCTGTCAAATACCACATCAAAATAAAATACACAAACTATGATCCAAGAGTTTCGATAGCTGTGAAAGGGCATCAGGATATTATGTACATGGTATCTCCTTTCCTTCTGTCTCTATTTCTTCTTGTTTTGTTTTTCTTTTTGGAGGGAGAAGGCAGGGCAATTGCGGTTAAATGACTTGCTCAAGGTCACACAGCTAGTAAGTGTTAAGTGTCTGAGGTTGGATTTGAACTCAGGCCCTCCTGATTCCAGGGCTGGTGCTCTATTCACTGCACCACCCAGCCAACCCTTCTTACTTGTTAATTAAATACAAAGGGGCCTGGCCAGAGGTTACATTCCATCTCTATGTCCTATACTTAGGAAATGTGATTTATAACAATGCTCTCCCAGCGTATTCATTTTGATAAATTCCATTACATAAAAGAAGTTGAATTAGAAATTCCGGCAAAATTGTTAAAATGCAATATTATCAGTATGTCAAATATTCATCATAATTTTAAGGAAAAGGAAAGAGCTTGCACTTAAGTAACACACTAAGTCAAAACTTTTTGTAATTTAGATGCCAAATTTCAATGGATCCTGGAACATCAATAAAACGTTATTAATATAAAATTGAGGTTATTGAACTTCAAAATTATACATTATTTCTACAACACCACACATTGCTGGAAAAGGAATGGTTAGGCCACAAAGTGCGAGTATTTTAAGTATACTTTAGGATCATTAGTTAACATGTAATTTTTTTTTCTGGTACAATACCTGATGATGTCTCAGACTGCTTTTCAATTTCAGAGAGAATTCCAATGAAATTATCATCTTCTACCATATTTAAATAAAACAAAATATTGCAGGAAAGCAAAACAATTTCAAGGGCAAAAGGAATCAAAATGTAAAATCTATACAGAAATAATGACTCAACAAGAGATTCTACTTTTTAAACCGAACAAGAACTTCTGACTCAAAAAACACACGTAAAGCTGCCTCCCTTCAGCACTGTTCCCCGTCTCCTACTGCTCACCTTTTCCCTAATTATTCACAAAAGCAACCACTTACAGATTTTCACCACGGGGCTCTACTTCCATGAAAAAAAAAAAACCCAACTAATTAAAATATAACAGAAAAAGAGAACCATTTTTTCAGTCCATCTGTCTGACTTCTGTTAAGCCCAAACTAAATTTTTATAAATATGAAAATATTAATTCTATAAAAATGTATTTTTTAAATTAAAAAGTCACTTAGAAAAAGGATACCCTAGTAGCCTACATTAAGATTTAAATGTATAAAACTTGGGAAAAGCCCTATGTTTTTATATATGCCAAATTTAGGAAGCATATACACACACTTCCCAAAGATACAAAACTACACAGATTTTTTTAGGAAATAATTTTATACTTTTGCTTGTATTATATTTTCTCAGGCTAAACATGAAATTTAAATGCTTCACCTCCACTTACTATTGAACAATATGAATGGGATTTTTTTCCCTAAACACATTTAAATAAAAGTCTAGGTAGGCAGATATTTCAGATATGATGATAGATTAACACTGAAAAGCAATTTTTTGGATAAAAACTTCCACTTCAAACCACGTGAATTTCCACATATTAAATCTTGATTACATTTTGGATACTAAAATTTCAGACTTAGATGAGAAACTATTTAAAAGACTTTAAAGTGTACATTTTTTTTTAAAGTAAGAGAAGATACAACCAATCACTTGCCTTGATCTTTGAGTTCCTTACCTACTGTTGGTGTATTGGCCGCACTCAGTGAAGCGGCTGAGGATATGGAGGAGGTGCTTTCTGCCCGTGCTAAAGGGGCTGCAGGAGGTGGGCTGGTGTTAGAAGTCACTGGTGGGCTGAACGGTCTGGGCTTCAAAACAAAATACTAAATGTCAGAACACTGAAACCTATGTTTAAACTTCACAAAATATTAGTCACATGAAAGACTGTATTATTGGACCTGCTTAACAACATGACTGTGGTAAGAACAGATCCTCCCCCCCCCCCTTATTTGTATGTTTTAAATAGAAAGTAACTTGATTAGAACATGGCTTATTACACACAGTCAGATGAGCCCTGGGTCCAACTATGCTCCCTCTATACAGCCACACATGCTGAAAAGGTCTGGTTAATATAGAAGGCATCTCTTCAATTGTCCCCCCACTAGCCATGTAGAGAGGTTTCAGTTACAGGTGCTTTCATTAGATCTTGTTATTAATTGTTAATTTATTATATTATATTTTATTGGTAATAAAATGGTCTTTTTCTATTAATTTCTATTAATACTCCGATACTCCAATGAATCCATGACCTCATCAACATGAGATATAGTTCACATTCCATCAATACAATGACTCCAACAGGCCTTCCCACTCTGGGACATTTTCACATACGTGCTCCCCACCCACCACAGGAGTCCATCCAATGTGCTAACTCCTTTACTTGCAGTTCTCTGGATACTGCATGAATATCAATGGAATGTGTGGGCAGTCCACGGATTGTCCTTCACTCTATGTGACTGGTTCATTTTTTTCCCCTCCAATTATCACCCCTCATGCATCTCTCCATTGTCTTCTGGTAGTCCTCCAATTCTTCAAAAAATATTCCATTACTCAAAACCAAGTATCAGTAGAAAAACATTGGTATTTTTGCCAGGGTCTGTGCTCTATTCACTGCACCACCTAGCCACCCCAGTCTAATTCATTATCAATTTGCAGTGTCTGTCCAAGATACATGTAATGAGGAATGAATTCTATAGAATGTTCATTAAATTGTGTATATGCTAGTCTGGACAACAAGCTTTAATCCGTCCAGCAATCCCAGAAACCAGGGCCTACAAAGACATCTTGTCTTCTATCCTTCCAATGCCCTATTTTTCTTCCCACCTAAAATACTCAATTCTCTGAACCTGACTTCCAAAGACCATTTCCTCACTCTCTAAGGGAACTAATCCATTCATTGATGGATCTCAGCCCTGTGTCAACTGGCTGGTAACTGCTAAATAACCTAATCCACTACATATATAGTTAGCTTCAAATCATACTTTATATTCCACCTAGGAACCTACCAGAAAACTAGGGTCCACATGGGCATCTTGCTGCCTGCCCTGTCAGTAGTCAAGTGTCTTTCTTTTCTACCTCTGGTACTGTTGTGATTGAAATTAAGGTAAACTGAGAGACAAAAGTTCCAAGCATGATCAATTTATCAATTAGGCTAGTAGTAACCAATAAATTAAGTCAATGGCCTCTCTTGATTTCCAAAGACCTTGAGTGACAGGGGTAACCGGATCTTTTATGACAATAAACAAGATGACTGAGCAAAAATCTTTAGGCAATGTTGAAAAAAGCAATGAAAATCTATTTTAAAACTCATAATTGGCTTCATTTTTGTGGTATTTTTTGGTGCTGATTATTTCCTCTTATCAAAGAGGATATTGACACTTTATAGGTCTAAGACTTCCATGTAGTCTTTGAGCCTTCAGCCTCACTCATTCCTAATTCCTGGGCCATATTTTCCAACACATTTTCTCCTATCCTTTCCTATGCTCACCTTTCACTGAAGCCAATGAATGCCAAACTATGTGTTGGTTTCAGTTGAAGGTTTTATCAAGTTCTCTGTAGAACATCTCTCTGCTGATTCCATAGGGTTTTCTAAGTCACAGTACCATTCATCAGCAAATAGGAATACTTTTGTCTCCCGTGTGCCAAAGTTAGCTTGAATTTTTCCTTCTGTCTTACCACTTGAGCTAGGAGTTCCAGAACTACTGTAGTGGGAGATGGGACAGCCTGGCTTACTCCTTTTTAAACTGAGTAAGTATCTAATGTTTATCCATTTTGAACAGTGCTAGGTCTTGGTTTCAAATTCCTGCTTGTGATCATATTAACAAAAGGAGCTTCTATAACTGTGCTTTTTAGAGCAAAAAAAAATCAGTATTGTATTTTGTGAAAGGATTTTTCTGCATCTCTTGAAATAATCATGTGGCTTCTACAATCTTTGCTGTGCATAAGAGCATACTTTTCCCTTAATGTCAATGATGCCTGTATCACTGATAAAAATTCAATTTGGTCACAGCGAATCATTTTATATATATATTTCTATTGTTGCTTTTTTAGTTGAGTTTGTAATTTAGCTCAGTTTATAATTCTCTAATTTCTGTCTTCTTTGACTATCAAGACCATATTTAGCATATAAAATTAGTCTATAGAGTAGCTTCTACTTCTGTTTTTCTTGGAACAGTTTTTATGCCATAGGTACTATTTGCTCTTTAAATGACAGCCTTAGATTTTTTTTTCTTCCCTTTGGCAATTCATTTGGCGCCTGCTTTATTTCTTCTTTTGAGAATTAATTATACCTGTTAGTTTTTGTATATTTTTATAAATATTTATTAATTTCCTTTAATTTCTCAGTTTTGTTGAAACAGATTTTTGTATCAATCTCTAATATGAATTCACCTTTCTTTATATTTCAGTGATTTTCTTATTTTTCTTGATCAGGTTGGCTAATGGCTTATTGATTATCAGTTTTCAAAGAAACAAAACACCCCAAACAGCTCTCAGTTTAGTCATCAGTTGTAAAGGTTCTTCTATTTTAAAGTTTCTCTTTCTCCTTTTTCTTTTTATGTACTTTTTTTTTTAGGGCGGTGAACTTGTTTAATTTCTATTCTTTTTAACACATATTCAGTTAACTTATTTTTTCTTTTTCTGTCCTTTTAATGTAAATTTTTATAAATATACATTTTACTTTGGGGACTGCTCTATTTTTCTAAGTTTTGGTGTGTTTCATTGTTATTACCTCTAACACAGTAATTTAAAAGATTAAATAAGTCTTTAAACCAATCATTATTTAGGAGATGATTGAGTTTCCTTTTAGGTCTGTAATATTTTCCTCTCATTTATTTTTTAATTAGTAATTCCGTAATTTTTATTGCATTACAATGTGTTTACAATATCTGCCTCTTTACACTTGTTTATGATTTCTTTATACCCTAGCACAGGATAAATTTTTGTGAAGGTACCACAGGATGCTCAGAAACACACACACACACACACACACACAATATTTAAATTTATGTCACCTTTGGAGAGTGAAATCTAACTTATACAATAATTAATTTAGCTCAATTTTCTTCTTGCATAAAATTTCTCTACTTTTCATCTTACACACCAAAACTTGTGTATAAGCTATGGTTATCTTCATGGTAGGGTTTTCTGCACATATTTCTCATGAGAAATGCAACTCAAGATGACCAAATGTTTGAGGAAAAGACATGTCTTGGTGTGTATGGATACATGATAAAACCAATTCTGCCCATTTCTTTCTTTGCCTCGCCCAATAATACATCAGCGAGTGGCTAGCTTATTGGAAATGATCTCTCGATACTTAGTTAGGCTGGTCTTTATAAAGAAGTCTGTTTTTAAAGCCACACTCAAAGTCTCCTCAGTATGGTAAGAAACCTGCCAGAACTATCACGGACGGTATAGCCTTCAAAAACCAAGGTTCCTGCCATGTCACAATAAGGCCACTGGAGCAGAACTTTGTGGAAGTGCCCCCTCCTCCTCTAGATGAAGAGTGAGATCTTCTGGGGAGTTATATTATTCAGAGAAAGGAGGACTGATTCAGTAACTCTACCTCCAAGTGACCTGCCTGAGTCCAAGAAACAATCTACTTTAATGCATTTGTTTTTTATTAAGTAAACTTGAGGCTTTATTTATATACTTAAGAAAACATATCTAAATGCTACCATATATTAAAATTGGAATAAGGTTCAGTGCTCCAAATAGTAAAAAGTAAAGTATCAAGAACTTTCATGGGAATGAATCACTATGGCTCTCTCATTTCACTAGTTAGCTGTAGGTTGACTGCACACATCTCAACAATTCAAAAAAATTTTTAAATGACTATTTTAAAGTTTGAATATATTTGTCCCTGCTGTCTTATACAGAGTCCCCTGAAGAAAGACTTTCCTGGCAACTCAGTCATCACAATGACTGACATCTTTCTTATTGTCACATAAGGATAACAGAGCACCTACACATGGCGTAAGACAAATAGCTGACTCTTGGTAAGTGCTTTTGTTTAACAAGTTCCTGTTATCAGCTCGTTTATGCCTTTTTCACAATGTGTATGTAATATGGCTGCTTTTCTGCAATACTGATGACTCAAAAGCCAAATCTTCCTGGTTTTCAGTATCCTCTTCACAGCCGCCATTAGTGTCTTGGATGAAGCCGCTAAGTCAAGGAACATAATGTAAGATTTCGGAGCCACCAAAAAAGTGGCTTAAAGATACCATGCTGTGAGTCTGACTGCATTCCTCTATCTTCCTTGCACTAAAGCTGCTGACCAGAGGTGAAGATGGAGCATCAGTTCACTATCTTTTTAAAAAATTGGTTTTTAAAAATATTTCCCCATTACATGTAAAAAAAAATCATTTTTCACAATTTCCCCATTATCTTGCATTTGTTTGAATTTTTCATGTCTGTAACAAGACTTAAGAAGTCAGGTCTTGTATCTTTGTAGTGATTTCGCAACTGTTCCCTATCTCCACACTGACAGCAGGCAACACTGAGCAGTTTCTTCATGAAAGGTGAGGGTAATACCCCTTTACAAGTGCGCTTTTTGCTTTGTTTGCTCTTCGCCACTCAGTAGTTTTCTACATGAGCCCTTCTGAGGGCTGGAGTGCTTCTGTGAAAGACAGGGCTCGTAGAGCAAAAAAACGCCTTCTGACTCATTTTCCTGCCTGGAAAATACTCTCTACCAGTCCAACTGTTTCATGGAGTATTGGTGGTTTCTTACAATGAGAACAGTGGTTCTGTGAAAAAAACTTCAACCATAGCAACATCTTCCCTAAGAAATATTAAATATGAATACTGTATACTTAACTTTCTGTAATTTGCTTACAAATTTCGCCAACCTGGGGTGGCTAGGAGGCACAGTGAATAGAGCACTGTCCCTGGAGTCAGGAGGACCCGAGTTCAAATTCCGCCTCAGACACTTAACACTTACTAGCTATGTGACTTTGGGCAAGTCACTTAACCCCAATTACCCTGCCTTCCCCCCTCCAAAAAGCAAGAAAGACAATTTTCCCAGCACTCCATTATCTCAGTAGTATTCTATATCCCTCAGCTAAGGATTTTCAAGTTTCACCTGTACTTTCCAGGTACTGTAGCCAAATTAATTTCTAAGATGCTGCTTTATGCTATCATGTAGGAATCACCTGTTTTGTTGAGATTTCCAACATAAAGTTGTGATGGTTTTTTCCTTCTTAATGAAAAATATCTACTTGTGTACCTGGTAGATATCAGGTCTCAAAGTCCAAACTACACACAACATATCCTCATCTCAAGGGCGATCTATTCACAAGGATCAGTGCAACAGCTTCTGTGGGGATCCAAATACTAAAGAAAAGTTTTTCATACTTCTTATTGTTAAGAGTTTCATTGTCCTTAGATTCCCCAATTCCTAAAAGGAGAATACTAAACATCTAAGTTAAAGAAGTGGGCACTCCTCAGATGGCATACATTTTAGCATCCAGAACCACAGAATCACAGCATCATTACATTTGAAAGGGATCTTAACCATCCTATAGTTCTATCCTTTTCAAGTCACGTGAAATGATTTATCCAATATTATTCAGCTAATAAGTGGCAGAACAGGGACTAGATCACTACAATCACAATTCGTTGATCTTTCAACTGTAATATCATTAATTCAGGTACATCTGTCCACTTATAGTACACCATCTACTTAGAGTTGTTCAGTTACATGTGAACAAGGAAAAATTGTGTCTTAAATCAACGCAGTATTAGAATTTAAAAACATTAAATACATACTATTTCATTAATCCCACTGAGCTTGCCTGAAGTAAGCTTTGGTCTGGAAGTAGGTCTTGGAGGTGGGACAATGGTACCTGCAGAAAGAGGAGTTGTAGGCCTAGCTAGTGAGGAAAAAGAGAATTTGAAGAAAATAATTAGTAATGAGAAAAATCTGAGCTTATCCTATCACAATTGAAAAGAGAAAAAAAAACGTAATAATTGCTTTCAGAAGTTCTAGTTTCCAAATATTTTACAAAATAAATTTAAATTCTGATTGTCATTATGACTCAAAAATCTATGAGTTTCCAAAAGACTGCTAATATTATTGAGAAAATTAATATCCGAATCCATAATATGACTGAAATATAATTTCCACTATTATTATTAGCATTAAACCTATGAAATTGGAGAAAAATAAATACAACACCCCAAAATTAGCCTTCAATTTCTCCCCCCTGCACTTGCTTTGCATGGAGTTATTGTAGGATAAAAAAAAGTCTTCAGATTTAAATACAATAACTTAGACCAAGTGACTGGGGCGATAAGCACAATACTTATCTGAACCAAATAGTAATTTAACTCACAATTCAAAATTACATTTGTGTATACAGATAAAAAGCACTAGAATCTATTAGTTTACTATAAATCTTACAAATTAATACAAGTAATTTTTAAAATCCATTTTAAAATTCAAATAAAAATAATATGATGTTCATATTTTTTCTCAGATTGGTTGACTCCTAATTATTTATATTTTTCTTCTAATTAAAAGTAACTTATAGACCTGAATATTTCTGTGAGAATTTACTGTTATTTCCATTTGAACGGCAGCTGTCCCACAGAAGTAAATTACTGAGTGATATTCAGGCACATCATCATGAAGAAGCAACAAATTAACTAGTGTAAAAATTATTGGGAGAATGAAGTGAGAGTAGAAATGCACACACTCATCATTACAGTGAAGGAATCATTTTATAACTTAAAAGTTTTCTCTCATGGGCCAGAGGTCCTAAAAATCTCAGTGTAGTGTAAACTGTACTAAAACTTATGGGACATCCTGTGTTTCTTCACTTAGGATAGCCTTTGCTTTTCATTGGTTCTCTCTCTGTCTCTGTCTCTCTTTCCCTTCTCTATGTTGCTATAGATCTACAAAGTTCTATCTAGAGAGAGATATGTATGTGTGTGTGTGTATATGTAGAAATACTGGTCTGTTCAGCATATATGTGAATATATAAAAGCAAGGGATAGGAATATGAATAAATCGAATACATAAAAAGACAGGAAATTTAGCAGAGAGTTCCAAACCACTTAAAAAAGGCATAAAAGAAAGGGCACAGGACAGGCAACCACAAAAGGGAACAAGGTGGGAGTACTGGCTAAGTGAACTGGAAAAAAGACACTAGGAACTAAAGATTAATTGGGGATACAAAGATATAGATATTTTAAAATATTAGGACAACACGATGTGGTAAAGAAAGCAAAGGTAGGAGGGAAGGGAGCTTCAGTGAAATAGGAAATAGGAGATAAGGCCATTGCTTTTGGAGAGAGACTAAGTTTTATCAAAGGGAAGAAAAAGAAAAATGAATGAGAAGAAATAACTTCAAAGATATAGTTTAAGTTATAAGAAAAATCATGTCTTCAATCAGCACAGTGCTAGAATTTTAAACATTTAGAATTTTAAAACATTAAATACATACTATTTCATTTATCCCACTGAGCTTGCCCAAAGTAAGCTATGGTCTGGAAGTAGGAAACAAACCAAATTCTACTATTACCATTTGCTTTTCCTTATACCGGTAATTCCCGTGTTATTACTTGTAACTTGTGAACTTTAAGCCACAAGTCGAAAGGTGAGTGTGCACAACTTGAGATCTAGACCTACAGAACCGCCTACAACTGGAACTTGGTTAGTGCTGTAATGTGGAAAAGGGGCCACACTATTCAAATTCTCACCATATATTTCCTTTGGGCTGGAATCAATTGCCCTAATTTACAGATAATTATAATTTTGAATGTGAATTCAAATAATATTACCACTTCATGGGATTTCTCGTTCTCATTAATTGGGAGGAACCTCGTTGTGAACATAACATGATCATTTTAAAAGCCTTATACAGCATTTTTTTCTCCCAAACCACCCTTAGATCTGTGAAGCTTTGGGTTATTTTAAACTTAAGAGACAACTTAGAACAACTTAGTCGTGTATATGAAGCCACCGACCACCTCTCTTTCTGTAACATAATTCTAATTTATAAAGTGGATTCTGGGTGGCAATTTCTGCTAAGCCCCCAACTGTCTTTATTTGGGGAGGCAGGTGGGAGGACAGTACTAAGATAGGTGCTATGTATTTTAAATGCCATGTGGCCATTGCTTCTAAAAGGACAGCAGTGGTATAAAGAGTTTCTTGAATAGATTATTATTACAGTGAAGAACCTGTATTAGTCCCTGTAAGACATCCCTGAGTTACTGTTTTTATAATGTTGATTATTTGGGGGTAGGGAGAAAGGGGAGAGGTTCCAGAGACGTTGAGTAGAATTAGTTTTTTAAAAGTGGTCAGTAATAAACAACAGCAGGAGAGATGGTAACGTCAGCCTAAACCAGCCCTGACATTGGCTCTTAGCTACACACGATGTACAATGCATGCTTGCCATACCATCAGATATCTGAGCAAAGGTAGAGACTACACTAGAGTCCAGAGGTATTGAAGATGATGTGGAAGATTTTTCAGCAGCACCCTCAGTCTCTTCAGCCAGTAAGACTTCAGGACATCTAACATTATAGCCATGGTTACTTTGATCCTCAGAGGTATAGTTGTTGGAAGATCTCCCAGGCAAAGTATCAGGGAACTTGAAGAGATTTTCAGTTTTACAATGCAATCTTTGGAATGCCTTCTGGTCTGCATTTGAGTGTTTAATTGTAACAAGTTCATCAGTAAAGGAAATCCACTGACTCTGTGACCATGATGCAAAAGAAAAGACATCTGTGCTTTCTGATGAGGCTGCTACCTCAGGGTGGCACAGTGAGTTAACAGAAAAGTCTGGCAACGGGCTCCTGGCCCCAGAATCTGACTCACTTCCAAGTAAAGATTCAGCTACTATACACCCAGGCAAACCAATGGGAAAGGAAGAGGAGTTCCTATTCTGTTCTTTAAGGATAGCTGAAGGAGAAGAAAAAGAATGAAAACTAAAAGCAACAGGAAAATTCTAAAACGTGTATTTTATATCTACATAATAAACAGCTATGTTGTTTTTAATGCTCTTATACGACTTGAAGCTGCCAACAAATATATATTGCATACAAATACTTGCTAAACACATATTAAGTTTGGAAAATAAAACAATGTTAAAATATATTTTAAAATTTATGCACGTAAAAAGAGGATTCTCTTAAGAAACATAACTTTCTAAAATATTTTCTTTTCTTTTCCCCCCAAGTTCAGTGCAACAATTACCACAGAGCAGACCAAATCTAACAAAGTCAGTGACTGCCAATAATGAATGTTATTAAGAAATTTGTATTGAAACTATATTCTTTTGAGTTTTAAATATACCTCAACGGAAATTATGACAAAGAAAAAAGTGACCAAATTTTCCAGAAGATGACATATAGCACCTTTGCATGGTACCAGGGCAGGCCTCCTTAGACAGGGCAGTTAAAGTGAAGGAGACCCTGCCCGGAAATGTCTTCTCCACCCAGACTGGAGCAAATCTCTTCCCTTCTAAGGGGGATTAAATGAAGTGGTCTCTAAGGTCCCTTGTAACTCCAAATCTCCAAACATGTGATTTTATAACTGGTCCGGATATCCTTCTATTAGATATGTATTCCTTTGGTGTTTTGGAAAAATTAACAGACACAAGTAATTGCGGGTGAACGACCCTGTTTTACTTCTTGACAGCTAAGGTCAGACTCTGATTGGCAGAGGAGATAACGGTACAGCATATAGCACCGCTAGGAGGGAAGGTCAGGGTGGGATACCAGAGCCGGCAGCTGGACGTGCTAGGTTTGAGGGAAGGAATCAATAGAGTAGAAAAAGGAAGTAGAAAGAAACAAGACAACTTTGTCTATTTGTCTAAGCTGCATGAGAGAAACTGTCCAATAAAGTCGTAGGATAACGTAATATAATATAATCATAGTAAGTATTCTATTTCAAATTCAAAGGGAGGTTCAAATGATAGTTGAATAGAACAGGATAAATTGCCAAGTCATGTTAATAACATTTAGCAAAAGCTGTGCAGTGACGCTGGTGTGCAGACAGTACTGGAGGATTGGCTTCTTTTATGCATAATGAAGAACTCTGAATAAATTAGAAAAACCTTCAATAATGGCTTTACTAAATATTTCAAATAAGAAATGATTATCAAATGACTACTAGATGGAAGTTTTACCTGAGGTAAAGGTGAAACACTCTTTGGATAGGAGGCAAGAGAAAGAAAAAGAAGACTTTGAGGTAGGGAAGAAATGCATAGATAATACTATGAAACTAAGAAACAAACATGAATCAAAGCATAGACTTACAAAATATTTTCTCTGGGATACTAATTTGAAATTTCCCTTTTGTGATGCCTACGTGAACAGTTAATTAAAAAAAAAAAAGACACTTAATACCCACACTGGAAATAACAATTCAGAACTCTCTCCATTCAAAAAAAATAACTCCACTTAAAATTTTCATGAAAACAAAAAACCCCAAACAAAAAACAAAGCATGCCTTTGATAACACTTTTATTATTCTCGCACTGTTCTTTTCCAACATTTTTATCCAATCACATCAAAAAATGATCCAATTTAAATATTCACCTAGGTTGGTCAATCAATAAAGTTATAATACTTGAGTTAGGAAACTAGTGTAGAAAAAATATTTTTCAGTAACCAAACCACTTCAAATATTGAAAATTTATAAATATCATAAAGTTGTAACTACTTAATGTATTTTAAGAGTGTGTATTTTTTCTGAGAATTACCTACTCATCTCTCTCAAAAACAGTTAGGCTTGAGGTTGATTACAAAACTTTTGCAGTCTTAAATCACAACTGCAGAGTTAGAAAATCCCTTAGAGATCGTCCATTCCAATATCTTCATTTTACAGATAAAAAGACTGAAGCTCGGCAGGATTAAAGGGTTTTCTTAGGGACACGTAGCTTGTTATTGACAAAACTCAGACTTAGAGCCTCTATCTAGATCTTGAACTATGTTAGAAAAAATTAGGGAATAGGAATGACTGAATTAGAAATACTGATCTTCTCTCATCATTAAAGGGAAAACATACTAAGACATGTTTTGGCTTCTTATAGTAGTTTCTAAACTACTCTTTAGTTCTAAATGGTCTATCACCATTCTGGAACCCCATCAGTAAAGAAACAAAACTTGTAATCAATCCAAATAAGATGTTCGGAACAAGTTGTCAACAAACTTGCATCTGCCTTTGGTAACTGGTACAAAAGCATGTTTAAGAAAAACTTAAAGATAATTCTATCTTATTATTGTCAAAACTAAAACTAAAAAGCAGTTAGAATTTTTGGCAAGCTTCAAATTTCATGATATAATTAAAATTATTTTTTTTTCAAAAGTTCTTCCTATTTAGAACTACTCTGCCAATGAAATTAACTTTTTCCCAAAAAAATTCCATGGTTTCCTTTACAACAGTAATACATAGATATCCATGAACTACAGAAATTAGTTTTTAAAACTGTCATTGGGAGGATCTGCTAGAAGATATAAAAATGTTGGCACTCTTCCTTCTCAAAAAGGATGCATAATCAAAATATAGGCTATAAACATATATACATATATAGCTAAATAATAGAAATATATTTCATATTTTAATATGCATTATGGAGAATAGCAGCAACACTTCCAACGACTGCAAATATGGTAAGAGTATAGTTACCTAGATGTTAACAAAATGATACTACTCTCAAAGAGGAATTTTTTTTTTCCCCCAGTGTAAGTCCTCTAAATTTCTTTAATGGATTTTCTTCAATACCTACACTTTGCTCAAAATTCCTTTTTCGTCCATGAAATATTCCCAGTTCATGAACATTTCTTTCTCTCAGTGATAGCATTTACTGACAATAATATTTATTTGGCAATTGATCATGCCCCTTTAAGACAGCTTTAGTATTATATATGTCTTACGCTTCTTCTTATTCCCCTCCACACACAATATTAACACAGGTGGTGTATGATATTTACTAATCCATTAAATCAAATAACCTTTAGTTATAGGAATATTGGAAATAAACACCAAGGTAATTTAAAAATGAATACTATCATTTCTATGCCAAAAATTTAAACTTTTAGCACACAACACATTACACCATGGTATCCAAGTATCAGTATCATTCTTATTACTAAAATGAAATGGTAAACAGCATGTACAAACTTATAGATGCTATTAACAATTTAATGCAAAAAAAAATTGTTAGCTAATGCAATTTCTCATTAAAAAAAAAAAACTTTTTTTTTACCTGATGTCAATTGTGCTGTGTTCGATGCATCAAGAGATGGTCCAAACAATGGATCCCATGCAAGTAAGTCACTGTTCCCCTTCCTAATATAACATTCCAAAAGCAAAAGATTAAACACCAAATATGCTTCAGCAGCATAAAAGACCAAATCACTTGTATCTGATTTATACTAGGATTCATAAATGATCAAAAATACCTAATTAAAACAAAATCTAATGTTTCATTAATTTTAAGTTTAAAATGGGTCCCTATTTTTAAAAAATGTTGTAAACTTCCAAAGCCCTAAAAACAAATCAAGTAAAGAACACCTAAATGCAGAGTATAAGTAATTCATTCTGGATTTTTTTAATGTTCAGATTGTCTACTTCCCTTGTATCAAGTGAAAAATTTACAAAGTTTTATTTTAGGCTTAAGAATCAGATACAGAAAAAACCCCCAAAAAAACCAGTGATACCTTCTCTCAAGGAAAGGGATTTCAAAGTAAAAATGTTTATTTCTGGAAGGATGTAAAGCATCATCATCCTAAAAACACAACTCACTAAAAGGGCTGCAACTCCATCAGGCAACAAAGTCATAATCAGCACTGGCGTGTCTGCCCCACCTGTGGAGAGGTACTATTCCAAAATCAAACTGGAACTTTCAGCATCCAGGAAGGCTTTAATATCTTAAAACAATTCCAACAGAAAAATGTACTATTGTATTCCAAAGAATTCGTAGTCCTTGGCCTGAATAAGAGAAGCGGCTGAGTATTTGAAATTCATTAAGAAGGCAAAATTTTAAAAGCAAATAAAAACAACACATTTAAAAATGATTATTTATAGATATATTTCAATACCATTTGCCTTCCTCAAAGAGCTAATTTGTTATCTCATTTATCTTTATAAAATTTCTGCAGAGTTAGTATAGCAGGCGAAGATAAGCCTAGCTCTAAGAAGAAGAAAAAGCAAGCGTTCAAAGCAGTCATCCCTGTGGAGATGCTTCCTGGGGTCACTGGAAGCCTGGTGAGATACAAACCCCATACAAGGATGGTTCAAAACCCTCCTGACCCAGCACATCAGTAACGAGCTTAAGAAGGCTTCACCACGAAGGGGCCTTTATCAGGGACTTGTGGATGGATGCAGGATGGCAGCATGATGAAGGCAAGAAACAGCCAGAACCAAAGAGTTCAACGGCATGAGGAAATACTGTCAAGTGAACTGGGTCACTCCCTCCCTACCCTCCCAGAAAGTAAGAGACCAGAGCAGGGCAGGGGCTTTACAGTGGGGTTGCTGTTTTAGGGTTGGAGCAGGGGCAAGACGGGGAGAAAATTTGTAATTCAAAAATGTCATGAAAATGAAGGATGTAGACAAGAAAACAAATTTAAAAAATATTAAAAAAAAAAAAAGTTAACTGGGTCACTGACTATACCCAGATTTTTCTGATTCTTCTGAAGCAGAAAAGCCTCACCTGCTGGAGAACCAAGTGAATGACAGTAATGTGGCTAAGAAACTGGACTGGGTCCAGGAAAAGCTGTATTTGGGAAGAATGAGGTGACTGATGTCAATGGACTGGCCAAGGGCAAGAGCTGCAAAGGAATCACCTGCTGCTGAAAGGCAGAGAAGCTGTTTCGTAAAATCCACCAAGGCCGGCACAAAGTGGTCTTGCTCATGTGGCACTCTCTGTTGTCTAGGGTGGTCAGAAGCGCTACCGCTACGGCACTGAGATCAACAAAGCATCTCTACAAAATTGGCCAGGGCTACCAGATCAAGGACAAGAAACTGATCAAAAACAGTGCATCTACTGATTATGAATGACCCTTCCGACAAGAACATTAACCCTCTGGGAGGACTTTGCCGACTGTGGTGAAGTAAATAGTGACTTTCTCATAACAAAAGATTGTGTTGTTGGAAGGAAGAAACATTTCCTCGCTCTATGAAAGTCCCTGCTGGTACAGACTAAGGGTTGCACCACAAAGAAGAATAACTTGAAATTTATTAATACTCCCTCCAAATTTGGCCATGACCAATTGTGAAAGAAATCTTTCATGGGACCAAAAAAGGATGTTGCCAAAGAAAAGGATATTTAATGTTTGCAAGTCAACTGGGAGCCAGTGGTCTCTCAATAAAAGTGGATTAAAAAAAAAAACCAACCCAGTTGATGTCAAAACATGGGATATTTTAAGAGGTTATATTTGTTCGCAAATCTGAAATAACAAAAAAAGAGTTTTGGGGTTAGGTGATAAATGTGGGAGATGGGGCAGGAAGGCCATTAAATCATATAGATCAAAAGCATAAAGCACCGTGATTTTTACTGTGAATGAGTCTGTGTAGAATAGAGAGATGCTATGAATCAGTTCTTAGGTATTATTTATCTCTTTAAAGAACTATTTAAAGTCAGTAGTCCCTTGAATACAAACTTACATTGCAGTTTGCAGAAGAATACTCCAGTTGGAACATTAACAAGTAAAACTTTCTCATTTGATTAGACACGTTAAAGTTTTGTAAATAATTCTTCCAAATAAGCTATTTTGAAACAACAAATAGTCTGAAATTAAAATCAACACCATGCTGTATAGTTTCTACCTCTGAGGATGCTAACACATTATAAAAATATCAATCCATTAATGTTTCTAAAACTTCTTTGTTAGATGGAAGAAACGGAAGCAAGGAAATCCCACATTTAATGATGAGTGAAGAGAGGAGGCCAGGACGCGGTCTGTCATCACGGCTTACGTGGCGACCAGCACTGCTTTTCAATGTGCATGGTGACCAAGCTCACCCGCTAAGCTGAAATCCACCTCATACCCTCGTTTTCTTGTCCTCTGCTATAACTCGGCTAGACAGGGAAATGACATTCCTTCCTGTTCTTCACAATTCATGAATCACATGGTCCACTGTACAAGGCAGACTACCAAAGTTGATAAAGGAAATGAACTTTTGTGAATGAAGCCAACTGAAATGTAGACATTTGTGGTCTTTTAACAGTATTATTCCTGTGAAGTAGTCAAAACTTCAGCAGGGATGAAATAATGCTTTTGTGTTCTCTTAAAATGTGAAATAATTTTAAATAGTCAGAAACAGTAACAAAACCATAGCAATGCAAAAACCCTAAGTCCAGGGTAGAAAAAGGATGACAGCAAAAAATCAGAAATGGAAGCACAACTGGATATTCAAAGGTAACTATTTTCAAAAGTAACTTTCTACTAAAAAGAATATAATGCAAAAAAAGTGATACAAAATGTAAAATATAATTTAAATAATGGACTTACTCATTGGATGAAGCAGAAAGCTTTGATTTTGTTAACTCTTCACCTAATTAAAAAATTAAATTATGACAAATAAAAATCACATAATCTGAGTAACAAAATCAATCAATGCAATGAGAAAAACACAAAAGACATACATGCAGATAAGAATGATATTGCATACACACAAAAACCTAAAAAGCCTGAAACCACAAGGTACAAATCTAATCTGAAAAATTACAAAACAAAAGGAAAACTAAGTTTTCTATGTATTTTCTACAAAGTCTAGGAACTGAGGGAAACTTAAGGGGGTAAAAGATGAGTGTCTGTCCAATAACCTTCCCAATGCCTTCACTAGGGCATTATTTGCTTCCACTTAGCTATTGTATTTGCCGCAGTTAAATTCCTCTGATAAGAGAAAATTCAAATCATGAGGTTAAAGGAATGAGGGGAGGGAGAGTTAAGGGAAAACATCAAATAAGAAAAAATTACAAGGGAACTAAATGTTTCATTAATTTTAGTTTTTCATCAGTAATAAATTGAGCTCGATAAAATTCATTGGCTAGCAACGCTACTGCTGTGAAAAACTCACTTTATTCATTCAGTAACAACTAACCTTAAACCTAACTGAAGAGAACTCTAGTAAAATGCGATGTGTACGTATTTGTAAATATGTAAATCTTCACTTAAATATCCTTTAAAGAAAAGAAGTTCTTTTTCAATGCTACAAGAACCTTTTCAGGTTAAACAGTAATGGAATTATTTGGGGTCCAGAAGGACAGAAGAGATTTCCATTCTAGTCTCAAGCCATGTTTCCAGTTAAGTACTATTTGTTGTATTAGTAATGATGTCAAATTTCATCCATCTCTATAAGGTGTTTTCTGGCTCTAAAAATGAACTAAAGTAGATTAATTAACTATTGAATCAAGTGCTACTAAACTAAAATTGTTCTAGCTATAATATTTATGAAATTTAAACTAAAGATGACATTTCAATTCCAAACTCTTTAAAAATCATTCCCGAGTTCTCAAAAGTTTAGGGTTTGAGTTTTGTTGGTTTTTTGGGAGGGTGGGGGTGGGGGAGGGATTAGAGCAGGGAACGGTTTAAGAAAAAAGAAAAAGCCACGTAAAAATCTGTACCCCCACAAACTTTATTAACTACTGTGTTTCTAGCAGTATCTGGCAAATTTGGAAGAAAGGAGAAGGAATTTCAGCTGCATAGTCTCAGTACTGTTATAATCTTCACAAAAATCTTCCTTGGATTTACCATCAGACTAATAGGAACAAGAGCACAGAGCTTTCCTGTGCCCTCTAGTGGAATCTTCCAAATATATAATGCTGTTAAAAGCCAATAGCTAAAATGAATATTGACTTCTTTAACAAGATTCACTTAAGTTTGTAATGGTTTTTTCCCTAATCAGAGATTGCTATATTCTTTGGATCCTAAATTGCTCCTTAAAGTATTTAGAATATTTATGAAGTTTTAGAAAGGAGAAATAATTCCACTATAAATGGCTCCTTCTACAAATGTTTATAACAGTGACTCAGGAAATATTTATGGTATGTCATATCCCTACAGCTAAAATTTATACAGCTAAGACATGGTGAGTATACGTGACATATCTTGAAGACACATAAGACACCAATGTCTTTTATCTTTACCACGAATAACATAAAGTTATATTTTAGTTAATTGAAAAACTTTAAGCACTTAATTTCTGCTATAGCTGTGGCCACATTTTAGAGTGATAGGAGAATTATTGGAGGTCAAAAGGAATTTAACCTTTAGAACAGGCTCAAATTTTACTCTTACTATTTTCTTGCCAGAAAGATATCCTTTAATTAATAAAGCTTTAAGCCACTTCTTTGTAAAAGAAGTAACAGGATACTGTGAGAGCTAAAAGACTCAATAGAAGTCATCAAGTGCAAAATCCGTTTTTAAAGATGAGGTCACTGGGGTCCAGACGGACAAAGGGACTTGCCGAAGGTAAAACAGATAGTGAACAGCAGAGCCAGGACTGGAATCAAGATCTTCTGAATCAAAATTCAGTGGGTTTTCCCCCACTATGGTAACATGCTAAAATATTATGGCAATATGGTATCTCTTTTAGCAATGCGTGCCTTAAGTACAATAGCCCTGGATGCTTGCTATGGTCATTAACTACTGCTCATAGACTAAAAACAGTCAACGACATCACTGTAATGGAATGTTAGGGTGCTAAAAGCCATGAAAAATATGAAGAATTCAGAGAAACATGAGAAGACTGAAACAAGACAAGACATACAATATCTACAACAACATAAACTGAAAGAACACCGAGAACAACAACAATGCTGTGTCCCTGCAATGACCGAGCTTGGCCTCAAGTGAAGACTAGAAAACGCTTCTTCTTTCCGCTGCAGAGGCAGAGGACCACGGATGTGCAAGGCTGCATTAACTCTCAGATGGGACTGAGTTTTATTCTTTGTGACAAGGAAAGGCTTGCTAGGGAAAGCAGAGAGTATATCCACAAATGAATGGGATGTAACAATAAAAATTATTTATAAAAATGGGAAAGAATTGAAAATTCAATCAGTGCTTTAGGATATGACATGAGAAAGATCACAAAGACTTTCAAGACCAGCCTATGAGAGGAATCCAGACAGGTCTCAAATAGAACTGTTTCTTTACATTACGTCACATTTTTGACATTCGTGTACAAATGAAATGCCTCTTAAACACACCTTTTCATTTCTGGCCCTCCCACACCCAACTCAGAACAACTTCATGCCCTTGTTCTGCCACACCTGTAAAAGAGGGTGGGCAGGGAACATTAATGCCATGGTGCTAGTCATGTACAACAGTGGGACACTTTATCCTGCTCCTACATAGCTGTGCATGCTGAAAAAGCTAAGCTCAGCTTGTAGGAATTAATTTCAGGTACTGTCACACCTGGGTAAGGAGCTACTTTGGGGATAGAAGATCTTTTCAATAATCCAGATATGTTTAAAAAAAAAAAAGCCCACTGTAAAATAGCAGGAAGCATATAAAAGATTGTTCCAAATTACTAAGAAATGCAAATTAAAACAATTCTGTTGGAAGTTTTTGGGAACCCAGGTATAATTAATGTATTGTTGGAGCTGTGATTTGGTCCAACATTTCTGGAAAACAATTGTGAATTATCATATCCTTACAATCATCACTCCCATTCTGAACTTCTTCTCCAAAGCAATAAAAGTTAGAAAGTCCTATATGTATACGAGAATGATGACAATTAGTATTTTTTAATATCAGAAAAAAAAGACTTGAAAAAAGTACCAACTAATTGAAGAATGGCTAAACAAATGTATGAATTTGCTATGAGTATGAGGAATTCAGAAAAATTATCACAACATAAATACAGGCAGACTTTAAAATGTAATTCTCTCTGTTAGGGGTTTACTTTAAAAGGCCTTGGAGAGAATTCATCTGATTTGGGGAAATACCTTATATGATTGGTAATGTAAATGAAAATAAGACACGGCAAAAAATAGTAATAATAATGCACGGCAATGACCAGCTTCAAGCCCAGGGAAGCAATCATGCGCTACATCCCTTGTCCCTCTCAGCACGAGAGGGTGGGACAGTCGCTGTCTCGGCTGATTTTGCTGAACTGTTCTTGTGTGTGTTTACAAGGGAGAGTTCGACAGTGGAGTAGGAAGGTAGGGAATGACAATGATATAGAAAGAAAAAAGTAACAACCCCAACAGAACCCCAAACCTGACATTCTCCACCATTCTGTCTACTTGTTACTTGGAAAACAAATGTTTGGTTTTGCTCAATTTCTTTCCTCTCTTTGTTATCAGGGAAGGCTTCCTGGGTAGGGGAGGTAGAGGGGATATATTGGGAAATGAAGGGGATATAAAAATGAAAGGTATTAATGAAAATACTCATTATAAAGAGATGTTTGGTCCAATAGTGACCATTCTGTAGTAATAGAGAGAAAAATAGCTATATTCTTTCAAATATCTAATAGGATGAGCATTCCTTATACAAACTATTACCTTAATATTCCTATTCAAGAAACTTTTCAAAACAACATTTTTAAAACCCCTCAAAAACATATTTTACTGGTGAAAAAAGGATTTATGTAAAGACCACCTGATAGCCTTAATTGGTACAAGTTCTATCCAGCAATGTTTATCTCAATCTTCTGAGATATTGTGAAAATAACAAGTCATCTCTTAAAAATCTTTTTTTAATACTAAAGGAATCCATTTGGCAAGAATTTTCATATGTATTATCAAAAGGTCCCAAAACGGTCGCATACTTTTCTTAGGTCTATCAATATTCATAATTCCTTAACTATTTTTGGAATCATGGGGAATAATGACTAAAACAAATTGCCTTCAGTAAACCTAAAAATGTGACTCTTCCCTCATTCATGTTTTAGGGAATCACTGAAATAAGAGATGGATTGGAGGGAAAAAAATTTCTGAGTAGCAGTGGTAGTGTTAAGAGAACTACCAATCTCCTTGGACCAGAGGATGCATGCGCGCATGTGCGCGCGCGCACGCACACACACACACACACACACACACACACACACACTCTCTCTCTCTCTCTCTCTCTCTCTCTCATAGAGGACACAGAAACAATCCTATCAGTTGGCTGTAGAGCACAATCATGCCTATATTTAACAGAAATGAGATACAGAAATAAGGATGTTAAGAAATCCTTCAAAGTGATCCAGGCATGAGATATTTAATATACTGTAAGAGGTATCAAATGTGTTTGATGTTTCAACTGGCTTCTTCCTTTTTCCTCTAAAATCCTTATTAAAGTAAAAGGCTCACTAGATTTGGAGCAAAAAATATGCATTTAAGAAATTTATGAGATGCAAAAAGGTATCAATAAAATATTGTCTTAAAATAGAAATTTGGTGCTAAAATATAATATAAAATAAAATGAATGAAAAAAGTAAATCTACGATAAATTATGTCATATTTTTCTAATGAAAAGTTTGCGAATTTTAATCTTTAACATAAAAACAAGGGGATGTCAATCTCATCTTTTGAATAAATATGTTCCCCTATCTGTATTTCTTTCTTCTAACCTTCCAATAAGGCTCTTTAAACTTAAAAAAATATATATATATAAATATCTTTTTCTGCTTTTCAAAGTTGTTGGTCCAAGGTAGAAATACCCAAATAAATTACAATGATTACATACATTTGCCACCACAGACAATCACATCTTTTCTTACTTTTGTGTTCTGAACCTTTTCTCTCTTATTTTTTCACCAATGGTGCAAGTCGATAATGCCAGCATTAATAAGATTATTCTATTACCTAAAATTATTCTGACACTTATTAATTAAAGTATTTCCACCTTCTGGTTGCACAGTACATCTTTCCTTTATTACTGCAGTCAATAAAAATGGACCACAGTATCAACAAAGTTGTTAATGGAGCACTTTATTTAAAGTTTTTTCTCATATAAAGGAAATAGGGTTATGGGGAAACACTTCAACTGAAGCAGCTGCTATAAAAGCACAGCAGTTTGCAAAATGGCAAGCACTTAAAGATGTCTTTTTGAATGGATTTTTTAAAAATGCATGAAATGCGGCACTTCAGCTTCACAAGACAATAAGGTTGACTACACATAGCAAAATTTAGGCCCATACTGTGGAAATTAAAATTTTAAAGTTCTCCTATTTCATAGCCATTAATCAATCTACAGAAATGTCATCTTTACTCACTTGCTATTTAAAAACTTTTCTTTGTCCTTGTTCTCTCAGCTGAAGCTGAAAATTCTGCTAGTTTATAAGAAATGAGAATAGGCCTCTGTTCTGCCCATAAGCCAGATGGTGAGGAAAGTCCTTTTGTTACTACTGCAGTACAGGATTGAAGTAATTAAACAACTGGCATGATAAAATGGAATAGCAAAGACAAAATATCCTTTCAATTAAAATTTTACACTTACTAGATGAATTCCTGTTCATTTGTACCTGAAAAAGAAATGCAAAACTAAATGAGAAACATAACCAACTGCTTCACTAAACTATGTATGGAAAAAACTGCAAGTATTACATTGAAACTCAGGGCCAAATTATTTAATTGCATTACAAGACTCTAACCTGTCGGGTACTTCTGGCCTACAGCAAATGCATCTCCTGAAACATGTGAGTGCAAAACAAATTCAAGATCATTTGTTTTTAATGTGACTATAACCAGGCCTAAACAAAAGTTTATTCTAACAGGATGTTAAACTGATTAATAAAAAATCATTTGTAAGACACTACTCCAGTGCGCTCTTCCATATGTTTCACTCTTTGGCTATTTCCCTTTTCTTCCCTTTCCTACCCAGTAAGATCCTTTTTAGGGTTTGGTTTGGTTTAGGCTCAGACCTATGATTTCTAGGATGTAGAGATCCTTCGGTGAATTAAAACCTTCCAATAATGAACATCAGCAACTCTCTTACAACTTAAGCATCTCAAAAAGGTAAGTGAGTTTCCCCAGAGCAGAACAGCGACTATGTGCCAGAGGTGGGTCCGAACCTGGGACTTTCTGATTTAAAGACCATCTTACTGCCCACTAGTATCATGCTCCTTTTTGCCATCTAATTCCTGAGCTCTTTTATCTGTACTCTCTTCTCTAGCTCCACTGCGATGCTCTAGTGCAGACTCTCATTCTCACCTACTAAGAGATCAAGGAGCCTCCTTCTTGCCTCTTCTTTTCATCTGTGCTCTCTCTGTCACCCTCCAAATCATCCCACACGTTCCTGTCTAGACTTACCTTTCTTGTAAGTGCAGCAATAAATATGGTCATACTACTCATCTGTTCAACACGCTTCCTACCTTTCTTAATGTCTACTGAATAAAGTTCAAACTCCTTTTTTTGGCGTTTAAGATCTCCTACAATCAACGCCTTTTCAGAGACTAGACTATAAAGTTCATGTTGACAGTAATTAAACCTTCTCTCTAATTTGGTATCTCCATTAGCACCTAGACAGACAATACTCTGGACAGATTAAACACAGGAAGGATTTACTTCAGTGAGGTGACAAAAACTGACATAAGACAACATTTAATGATTAGTATTAATAGCTTAGGTTTAAAAACATTATACTTACTGGGCTGTGTCTCTAATATCACATGGAAAGAGAAATAAAAAAGAAGAGGTGAATGTTAGGTTCAAAATTTTAGGGACAATATTTTTCTATTGACCTTTTTTGTTTTCATGGATATGGGGAGATTCTAATATTTCATGAATGCTGAGATCAGCTCTCATGACTTAATAAGTGAGGTTGCCAGAGGTTAGTTAACACAAAAGTTAAACTGACTTAACTACGCCTTTATGTCAGAAGCAGGAAACGAAACCGAATTTTACCAACTCAAAGCCCAATGCTCTACTACTCACTACCTGACCCTCTCTCCATTCTATTTATTTCTGGTCAGTTTTAAAACATTCTTTAAATTTTTGTTTAAACTAGGTATGAGAATATTCATTATGACCTTGGTAATTTGCTAGTGAAAGTCTAGAATGTCAAAGTAAGAAAAGACCTCTGAGACTTTTAGTTCAACCCATACTTGACCAAGAAACCCCTTTATAACATCCTCACGTTCAGTCTTTGCTTGAAGACCATCACGGTACAATAAACCTATGCTACTGGATAGCTCTGACTGTTTGGGAATTTTAGGGAAATATCCACAGTCTAAATATGCTCTTCTCTAACTTCCATCCATTGCTTCTCTTTCTGCCTTTGGAGTCTTAACTAAGAGCACCCATAATTTGAAATTAAATAAATAAATGAGGTTTTAGTCCTCCAAAAAAAGTCTATCATAGCAATGAAAAATTACTCAAAGTCTAACACAAGATACTTAATGCCGTATCTAAAATGAGAATGATCCATGTCAAGCAGTTCCAGTTAAACAGATCTTACTAAATTTGCAAAGAAATTAAATTCTCAAACCAAAAATTCTGTCAAGTTAATAAAAATATCAGCAGAGTATTAAAACTAAAAACAGGCTAGTGTTTCATATAAATATGAGAGAGTGCTCAAATATGGAATTAAATAACATGGTCTCAATCAATTCTTTATGACTGTGCCCTCTCTTCCAAGATACTCTGCATTTAAGTACTCTGTTTAACTAATATGTATTCATTTTATATTTGTGCTATATATATTTATGGAGGTCCTTAACGTCTCCCTCAGTAGAATGAGATTATATCATTCTTTGAACTTGTGTCCACAGAACTTAGCATTGTGTTTGCCAGGCACAGAGTACCTAATTAAGAAATTCTTGTTGATTGAAAGTCATTTATCTTTATGTCTATATGTACACATGTGCATATACACGTGCGTAAATATATGTAGGTATATATGCTTGTACATGCATACATACTTTCTTTAGATATATGTGTAACTCCTAATGAAAGGCAATATAGCATAAGTGGATAGGAGATGGCCTCATGGTCAGTCCTACTCTGACACATACTAAATGTGTGACCATGAGCAAATCATAATGTCTTAGTGCCCAATGCAACTGTCTAAGACCATAAGTTAGAGAAAGTAGCCGAACTGCATCAATAGTTTCCATATTAAGAGTTCCCAGACCACTGAGTCTACAGACTGGGATGGAAAAAAAAACCCCTATCTAGTAAAAAGGTAAACAAAATCCCCATCTTCTGTACTAAAGAATGGCTGAAAGAAGTGGATTTAAGAATCAGCTGTCCCACCTGTTAGCCATCGACATGATTTAGCTACCAAGAACCTCTACAATGGAAATATTAATTATACTAACATACACATCATACAATAGTTGTGAGGTAGGTGCTTCGTTCAATCTAAAATATTAAACAAACATGAATTTATTATTACTGAGTACAGATTTGCTATCTGATTCTAGCCAGAACATTTTCTAATCAACCAATCCACAAGCCTTTCTTCAGTACTTATTACTATGTCACCAAACAAAAGGCAGTAGCAGATTCCCTGGTCAGGAGATGAAATAGATAGGAATATTACCTCCTCCATAATGACTGCTTCTTCCCTTCTTGCTCCAGTCGATCCTGACTTTTGGTCACTCAGACCTTTCATGGCATTTTGCTTACTCTCCTCCTTGCAACATGCATTACTGTGCATTATGGCTTTTTGTACATCGGCCATATTCCTGCACAAGCTTTCATCATCTAAGAGAGCAAGATCTCCAGGCAAGGAGCTCCAAATGAGGAAATGAGGCATTTCCAGCAGGAAGGCAGAGACCAGGGCAGAGCAGCAACTGTTGTGCAACTTAACACTGTAACACTGTTTGCTCCTCAGGGTACTGAAATGTTACTTGGTTGCCCAGCATCACACAGCCAGGATGTTAGGGGCAAGACTTGCACTGAGGTCTTCTGGCCAGGCAGCCTGGCTCATTTTTCCACTACCGCATACTGCCTACATAGGAATTATCATCTAGCAATTCCTATGAAAGCCAGATCTACTAGAGGGGGTAAGGGCTGTTTTTTTTAAAGTACATGATGTAATCAGCTGTAATATTCATACGTAATAAATAAGGGATAGAAAATGATGTAAGATGGTATCAGTACTTTTTTTTTTTTGCTTTTTTTCGGAGGGCAGTTGGGGGTTAAGTGACTTGCCCAAGGTCACAAGGCTAGTTTTTGTGTTAAGTGTCTGAGGCCGAATTTGAACTCAGGTTCTCCCGAGGACCTGAGGGTCGGTGCTCTATTCACTGTGCCACCTAGCTGCCCCATCAGTACTTTTTTAAAAAATGATTTGCAAGAATCTTTTTAGACTGAATATGATTAAAAACCCAATTTTCATCCATAGTTTACATTATTCCCTTTAGATTTATACACAAAAACAATCTCTAAAGTCTGCAAAAACTAGACATATCAAGTATGATCAATAAATGGTCACAAACATGAATTTAACAATGATTTGCTCCCCCTATCCCCACCGTATAAAATTTGACAAATTAAATACCGTCTCAGAGAGTTACAGAAAAGTGCTGAATTTAAACCACCATCAGAATTCCCAGGCTCAAACTCTTGACCTTATCAGTTACCTGTGTGACCTGGAATTTTTATGGGTCTCTATTTTAGTTAAAAAATTCTAGGAGCTGGGGCAGCTAGGTAGCAAAGTGAATAAAGCACAGGCCCTGGAGTTGGGAGGACCTGAGTTCAAATCCAGCCTTAGACACTTAACCCTTATTAGCTGTGTGACTTTGGGCAAAGTCATTTAACCCCAATTGCCCCACCTTCCCTCCACCAAAAAGCAAAAAAAAAAAAAAAATCTAGGCGTTGAACTAAAGAGCATCTAAGTTTCCTTCTAGCTTCAAAACTAGAACTCCATAATCTTTGTGTGAATATTCATAGGGACAGAATTATCGTCTTTTATTATTTAGGTAATGCGGACAGTGCACATTTGAAACCCCAGAATCTACTCAATTTATTTGTCCCCTTATCTTGTCATCCCTGAATCAAACACTGAACGACATTTGTACTCACACTTTGTGTTACACAAAATAGTAAATTCCATCATTTCCTATTACTTACTGATATTGCTGGTGAAAGACTTATGTTCCCAATAGAGACTTTCAGCTCATCCAAAGACGCCACGGGATGGTGAGAGTTGTTTGGGTGCATGGGCTTGATTTCTATGCGGTACTTCTTTGGCTCTTCATCTTCCGAATCAGAATCACTGGATGAGTAGAAATGGTTCTCTTTGGTATGTTTGGGCCAGTTGAGGAAAAGTATGTTCAGAATACTCTTAGTGAAAACCGACTTTTACACAGAGAAATCAATGGAGCCTGCGCATAATATTTTAGGTTCCTGATGGCGAGCTCTAACATGCTGAAAGGCTTTGGAGGCCTGACTATGAAGAACCAAGAGGAAATACAGAACCATTTCTGACCTGTGATTGTCAATAATTCTGAGAAAAGCCTCAATGAAATGAAATGAAAACACAACCCACCTCTATAAAATTTGTTTTTAACCTGTCAAAAGGAATAATGAGTTAAGAAAGAAACACAAGGATTTTGGCAAAGGGGCCACAAAACTAAGCCCAGTTCCCTTTTTATCACTGCATCACATCCAAAAATACACCAAAGCCAAGAACCACCAACAAAAGAAAAGGAAAGAAATATTTTTCTGCACAGAAAACCTCACAGAAAATCTAATGGAGAATCTGAAGAAATGAGGAAGCAAAAAAGCCCCCAATTCAATTTAATAAGGATTTATTAAATACTTACTATATATAAGGAAAAACGTGGCTTGGCATGGTACTTACAGAGCTGGGTGACTCTAGGCAAATTACTTAATTTCTTAGTGCTCCAGGCAACTCTGTAAAATAATACATTAGAGACTGGGGAACTTTCCAAAAGGAAGTTCCCTAAACCAATGAAATCAGAAGCCCAGGAAAAAAGGCGCTTTTTTAAACATCAGGTACTTAGTGATAGATATTGGGAGTTTTAAAAAAAGCAAAATGTGGGTCACCTGACCCCAAGGAGTTTAAAATCTCCTGACAAGGAATAAAGATACAGTAAAATAAAGTAAGGCTAAATTCTCCAGAAAGAACCAACCAACCCCCCCCCCCCACACACACACGCGAAATGTATCTTTAAAAATGTTCCTTAAAATACCTCATCAAGAGGAATAAAGGAAGATCAGCCATCTAGGAAAATGAATATAACAACACAGAGAAAAAGACAATCAAGTCAACAGTTTGGGATATCCAATGGAAAATTTAAGGAAATGGTTTCTCAGAAGAAAACAAGAGCAGCCAAAGGCGGAAAAAATGCAAAGATGGCAGGGAAAAAAAAACCCCATAACAAAACAGTGCAACTGGAAGAAGTCTTAAGATCTCTACAATTCAAAACAACAAAACTGGACTGTTTTGTCTCTCAGAAAAATAAGCAAGCGCAACTATTCCAGGCAATCGTAACAAAAACAAAACAAAAAAACAAACACAAAACTGTGAATAGAGGGCAATGTACAAACCAAGAGAATTTGTGGAACAAGAAACCCCAACTTTAATTCACCCAGAAATACAGAAAAATTCCATAGCTTTAGCATCAAATAGAGACTCATAGGCAAGAAGGAAAAAGCACATCACACATCAAAATTGTAATGAATTATTTAACAGGGACAAGAAACAAAAGAAAGGGAAATGATCACACTGACAAAGGGCAATGGCCTGCCAGTCCAATAACAATGAGCATGCACCTTCAGGAGAAGTCAAGTTGGGCAGGGCTTCTGACTCAAAAACTGATTACAAAGTACAACCTTAACAAAGCAAAAGAGTTTTTAAAGCAGAGGTTTTTAACCTTTTGTGTGCCATGCACCCTTTTGGCAGTCTGGTGGAACTTATGAACCTCTTTTGAAAATTATGTTTTAAAGTGTATAAACTAAAATACACAGGACTACAAAGGAAGCAATTAGATGAAAAGTTATCAAAATATTTTTAGAAACACTTTCCTGGATCCCAAGTTAAGAATCCTCTGCTTTAAAATAAGAATTGATGAAGTGATAGAAATAAATAAGGAAATTACTGACTCCCCATAGAATGTTAAAAAGATTAAGTTTCTACTATGATTGACTATGAAAAACCCTGAATGAGAACCTTGGAGATTCTGAACCCCGGTCTTTTAGAAGACCTGATTATGCTGTAGGACAAAAAGAACTCAAATGCAGAAAAACTGACATCTTAACTCTGTTCTTCACAGATTCTGGGGGTCGGGAAGGGGGAAAAGGGAAGGAAGAAATGCAAGGAGAATCAGCTTTGTTATTTCCCTGGAATATGCCCCTTCAAGTGAGCACTCCAGTAGTAGAGATCAGCACCAACTCAGCAAGGCAGAGATTTCCAGAGTTGCCCGAGGCACCAAGAGATCAGCTACCATCCAGGCATGAAGCCAATATCAGTCCGAGGTGGAGTTGGAATGTAGATCTTCTGAACTCTCTAGACCCATATTTACTACACCAAGGTGCTTCTTTGTAAGACCATAATACAATGAAGAGCATTTGCTAAAAATGCTGCGAACAAAAGATACAAACTTAAGTGGAGACACTTAAAAATTATATCCTAATGACTGGATTAATGATTCAAACATTGAAACAAATAGCATTTACTTATCTTTTTTATGATATATATATACAACATAGTAAATTTGACAAATATGTGGATGAAAGGATATCATTCTGATTTGCTTCTGGTTTAATACTATAGCCTTCCTCATCTACATCAGGAATGTTCTGGAAAAAAGAAAGAATTTTATTGCAAAGACAGCTCTAATTTCTGTATATTCAGCAATTTAATTTTATTTTCAAATATCACATTGGCCAAGTTCTAACATGAGATTACACATGTAGACATTATATCTCTCAACTTTTAGATAATCTGAAATTGTGAAGTTTGCTCCAGAAGCCTAATAGGTCAGATTAATGAAGAAGGAAAATGACAACTCCATTATTTCAGAGAAAAGGGAATAAATGACAAGACAATGATCCAGATCACATTTCGATGACAAATCTGGCAACAGAGATTTGTGCCCAGTATTTGATATTGTATTTTTCTACTGAAATCATGTATGAAAAGCAGCTTTATAGTCTTTTGAAAATCACCAAGTCAATTTACTGAGTAATAAATATATCCACAACCACAATGCTGGGAAAATGGGGAACATTAAATATGCTATGTGGTCCCTATCAACAGAGTTCCCAAATAGATGTAAGAAAAGGAATCAATGTGACGGTAGTCTGGGCTTGCCCTCACGCTAGCATAGGAACAGGAACTGGATCTGTGATTTCAATGGTACAAGAACTGCCATGTGAGGAAACTCTCTCATCAAAGCAGGTCAGGGCCTTCACTGTGACTTACAGTCTTAGATGATTGCCTGGGCAGTGGACCCCAAGCCCAACATTCCTGAGTAATGAGATTTAAAATGTAAATGGGAACTATTTAGGAAAATGAAGATAAACTAGAACATACATAATGTTAAAATGCAGTTTGCTTATGTCAGTAAGAGGTACAAAGGGATCCTTATGCACGTTTAGTGGCCCCTTTTCTACTTGAGTTTGACACCACTGGCCTAGAGTACTAAAACGAGAAATTAGATGCCCAAGGTCAAAGAGCTAATAATTATAACAAAATAATAGCTAATGAGGGTCGGTGGGCAGAACTCAGACCCAGCTCTGCCTTCCTTAGAGGTCAGTCCAAGCAGCCCCTCATACCAGGATGCAGTATGTAAGTAACGGCTAACTCCGGAGATGGAGCTGAGCACCACAGAGAAGGGGGAAGGCCATCAAAAGGGATTAGGCATAGAAGGCTTCAGGGAGGAAGACAGATTTCAGGCAGGCTCTGAAGCAAGGTGGAGGTCAGGTAGAAATGGCTATCTGGAGGAGAATAACAAGAGCAAAGGCACAGGGAGAAGATTACCCGTGGGGTATTGTTAGTGCAGTGTGGTGACTAGATGGAGGTAAGGTTCTAGGGACAGGGTGGGAACATCATGCAAGGCCTTCAAAGTCAGGTACAGAGTTTAAATTCGATGTCATAAGAAGCAGGGCACCATTTTATTTTTAAGCAAACGACGGTATGATATGAAGAAATTGATGACGTTTAAGAGAGTTTGATTTGGCCTTCTGAAAGCAGACTGTAGTATGTGGCTCAGTGAATAGAGGGAGGAGGGAACAGCCTCCAGTCAGATCCAAACAATCCAGGAAGGAGATAAGGACTTAATCCAGGGGGCAGACAATAGGAATCTAGAGTCTGAAGGTAAAAAATAATCAAGATTGTCGGACTAGAAAATGGGGATAAACGGGAAGCAGGAGTTAAGGATTAGCACCACAGACAGAAGCAGGGAAGGTGACTGTAAAAGTCTAAGATTTAGAGATGAGAACAGATTCAAACTGGAGAGAAGGGAAAAAAAGAGGAGGGCCCACCTGCCAAAAAGCAATACTGAGGCAGTCATATGAACTGCAAAATGAAACATCAGCTCAGACTAAAGAAGGAACGAAAGATTTAAGGAGAAAGGACACTAGAGCAGACATGGGAAGTTTGCCAGAAAGTTAAGAAATAAAGGATCATCAGGCTGTGTCAAAGGGGAGGGGAGGTTGGAAAAAATTAACACGGCACCCCCAGCCTTTAGTTAAGGGCTGGTTCTTTCCTAAGTTCTGCACCATCAAAAAGGAATGGTCAGAACAGATGCAGAGTTTCAAATTGACAAGAAAAGAGAACTAAAGGCCTCAGGATTCATGATAGGAACATGGACTTGGAACTGAAAGAGGCCTGAGAGGTTATTTAGCTCAATTCCTTTTTTATAGAGGAAGAAACTACAGCCAAGATTGCTGAAGAACCTTGCCCAGTGTTAGACAGGCACTAAGTGACAGAGTCAGCATCTGAAACCAGGTGTGACTTCTAATGCTCTCTCCACAAACCACAAGGAGGGAGTGATACCACTTTATTATTACAACTACTAACAACTACTACGATATAATAATAATAATGATAGGTGATCTTTACATATCATTTCACATTCTTTAACTCACTGGAGCCTCAAAACAGCCCTATGAGGTACAAGTGTTATTGTTCTCATTTACAGACAAAGAATCTGAGGCTGAGGGAGGTTAAACTGGCTCAAGGGCTATAGGCACTAAATCTCAGGGTCAAAATTTTAACCCTGGAGTCCTGAATTTTCTAGCAGACAACTATAAAGTTCAAGACAGCAAATATGGGATAGCAGAGAATACTAAAGAACTACATGAAACTGAACTATGGAATGGCAGGAGATGTTAATACAGATAAAAAGAAAGTTCTGCAGGTAGGTGGAGAAATTACAGGTATAGCTATGGGCTGAAAGTGAGTGTATTCAGCATGAGATTTACATATCTTTATCTGATAGACAAGTCTTTTTAATTAGCATCACTAGTCAATTTCATTGTTAGGTGAAGAGACTCAAGCATTTCAGAATTATTAAAAGGCTAAAAATAAATAAACAAATCCAGGCAGGTTTTTCTAATACTTTGTTGTATCACACGGTTCCGTTCACTCAATAGGATCTTTGTTCACTCAATAGGATCTTTGCAAGAGAGTCCTATGTCAATGAAGTCAGGCAATAACTTAGGGAAATAGTGGAGTTTGGGGCTTTTTAATCCTGGAGGTTCATATCCACACAAATGAATTCACAGATTCTCCCCACTATGTGAAGGAAGGTGAAGGAGTGTAAGTTACCAGCTCTTCATTTCTTCCTCAAAACACGCACTGCATAACAAGACTGTTATTTCTGGGACTGGTTTTCCTCATTTGTTTGCAATTAGTGAGGGGTAGGAATGGAAAAACAAAAATCAGCAAAGGAAAAAACTTCAACTTCCAGAGACAAATCCTCCTAACTAAAATCTATTGTAGGGCCTTCAAATATCTGCCTTTTAGATTGCCATCACTACTGCTGCTGCTGGCATTTACTGCGACCGGGAGATGTGCAATATACTTTACAATCATTATCCCATCTGACCTTCATTATCAAAGTAAGCACGATTAATATCCCCACTTTCCAGATTTTAAGGAATGGATCTAACTTTCAGTGCAACTCCAAAATCAGGGTCATGATCTTGATGACCTCTGCTAGTTTAGAGAAATTTATGAGAAAAAGAAGTCACCAATTTGACACTTTCTTGCATAATTAAAAAAAGTGATTGTGCCAAAAAAAAAAAAAAAAAGGCATTCTAGGTTAAAGAAGATAAATGTATAAGTTAATATTTGCTATAGTCAGTATCTTACTTGTACACCGAAGATAAACATAATGAATATTCCTTGAGCACAGTGACTACCTTTTAACCTTTCTTTGCATCCCCAGCCCTTAGCACAGTGCCTGGTAGCGCTTAATATGTGGTTTTTGACTGACATTTGTTCATCTATTTGATTTTAAAACTTTCATAAGAAATTCATCACCCAATAAATAAGTAGTCATTTCTTTCTGAAAAATGTGCTCTAGTTTCTAGGAACACATTATAGTGAAAACTGAGGCCTGCTTATACTAAAATAATACTATTATGAATACTTTGCTAAGCATGACAATTCCATTATCTACTAACTTTCTTGAGAAGCTGGTTTGGACATCAGAGAAATTAGGAAAATTTACTTTAAAAAAATGTTTGTGTAAATTAATAGCATTCACTTTTATTTTTCCTTTAGATAATACTGTCAAGAAACAATGAAATGGACTAACATCATCTTTCAAATATATACCCAAAGAGGATTTATCCTCTCTGCCAAACATATCTGAAATAATAAGGGTTGAAGGCATTACACTAAATAAATTTTTCAGTATATGCATTTCTTGCATTTCTTGCTGTGAGGAGCTACTGAAGTAGAGAATACTGGAAATCTCACTCTATTTTAGTGATTCTTCCTGTCAAATCTCTGTCTCTCTGTCTCTCTCACACACACACACACACACACACACACAATTAATGTTCTCACTAATAAAATGGCAAAGGAGAAAAAAATAAAAGTGTGTTCACATGAAAAGCTCCAATCTAGAAAACCTTTGGGGCACAGGGGGCTGTGGAGGCAGGGAATCATAAAATAAAACAAAAACCTGAAGTCTATGCTTAAAATAACGAAACAAATCAAGTAAAACATTAGTCATACAATTGATATCACTACAAGTATCAGTGAGTTGTTTAATTATAACAAAAAAAAAACCCTATACAATTTATTACTGGTTAGCAGCTGCAATAAAAACTTAAACATATCCTTTTAAACACAACATGAAAAGAAGTGTGTGATTAAGTTTCAAAATATGGAGTCTGTCTATTAAATAAAGATCCTGGTGAACACTGCAATACGTATATAACTCAATATGCAGTAGGTGGATCAGAATTTTAGTGTATGAAACTACTTGTAATTTAAATTGGCTTCTAGGTGGTCGTCGTATGATAAGTGGCATGTGAAAATTATGAGTACGAGAAAAATTATTTTCACCACCCATAAGCCTTTTTATGTAAGGGCTGAAGATTTGCAAATACACATTATCTCATTTGATTTGGTTCGGAAAACAGCTCTGTCAGCTAAGTGCTATTATTACTTCCCATTCTCTATGAAGGAGGAGATCGGAGCAAAGAGGTGAAATGACCTGCCTGGCATCACACAGCTAGTAAGTGAGTGCAGCAGGATTCAAACTCAGGTCTTCCTAATTCTAAAATCTAGCATTTCATCCTGAGCCACAGCCCCAGAACCAAGAAGCTCCAGGTTCAAGCCCTGCCTCTGACACTGTGTGACTCTTAATACTCCTGGCTGTGTGACCTGAGCTAGTCACAGCCTTTAAACGCTCTAGGCAATTCTCCAAAATGCTGAGATGCAGAGAAGGTTCCAAACTGCACTAGTAGAGGGAATTTCTTCATGTGGGAGTTCTCTCTACCAGTAAAGTAAGAAGCCTTACCCCTCTATCCAACTAATATCCACAAATAACTGTTTCTAAACCAGCCATTAATTAATGGATCCTTCCAGTTCAGGTTGTGTGCACTGGAGGGGCTGCACACACATAAATAACTTGGGAACTGTTAAGGTACTAGAAAATTCACCATCTGGCTGATAGTACAAAAATTGAACCATCACAGGTTTCATCAAACACACCCATGATTTTTCTAGAAATCACTAAAAAGTCCCACAAAAACATTAAGCCACTATGAGGAGCAGCTGGCTGAATTATAAACATCAATACAAAGTCTAAACTGGGCTATATTGGTCCATACTAAAAAGTATTCATGGTATATGAAAAATTCAGACTATTAAAAAGGAAACATTACTAATTATTTGATAAAAAATAAAAAACTTTATTTTATAAAATACTGTCTTTTTATTAATGTATAAAAAGTTTTATAACTACAATGTCTAAAAGAAATGTCAGGAGGGAATAACATACACACTCAACTGGGTATCTTACCCTAAAAGAGAGTAAGAAGGAAGGGGATGGTGCAGGAAGGGGGGGAGGTAAAGATAAAAGGGAGGACAGATTGGGCAAGGGGGTAGTCAGAAGCTAACACTTCAGAAAAGGGACAGGGTCAAAGGAGAAAATGGAATAAGTTGGGGGAGGGTAGGATGGAGGAAAATATAGTTAGTCTTTCACAACATGACCATTATGGAAATGTTTTGCATAACTACACATGTTTAACCTATACTGAATTGTTTTCCTTCTTAATGAGGGTGGGTGGGGAGGGAAGGGATGAGAGAATTTGAAACTCAAAGTTTTAAAAACAAATGTTAAAAAAATGGTTTTTACATGCAACTGGGAAATAAGATATACAGGCAATGGGGTATAGAAATCTATCCTGCTCTACAAGAAAGTAAAAAGGAAAGGGATAAGGGGAGATAGAAGAGAGGGCAGACTGGGGGAAGGGGTAATTAGAATGCATGCCATCTCCAGTTTTGGGGGGAGGAAGATGGGGGGAAAATCTGGAACTCAAAATCTTATGGAAATGAATGTTGAAAACTAAAAATAAATTAATAATAGATTATTATTGTTTAAATTTAATTTTATGGGAAAAAAAGGAACATCAGATATATTTAGATAAATATTTTCTTAATTATTAAGCCAGGGGATTGGGTACTAAAACAAGTCATAAGTTAACATTGGGAGTCAAACCTAATTATAATTCAATCCAGTGATTTTTAACCCAATAGCTGTCATAGTCCACTGTTTCATTAAAGACTACCACAAGGACTACATCTCCTCCTCCCCCCCCATGTTGAATTTACCACCCAAATAATATTTTGTTGTTTTTTCAGCAATATGGAAAAACAAATATGGAACAAAAACAGTTGCAATTCAATTAGGTAAGGTTTAGATGCACAATTAAAAAGTCTATTATAAATTTATTTTTAAATGGTTAAGTTTGCTATAAAAGATTAGAAGGACAAATGTTTTTAGTCTGAGAGCATAAAAAATAAGCAGCAGGAGTTGACAAGAAGCAAAAAAATAAGGAATGAGGAACCTTATTCTGTTATCAGCATCACCAATATCTAAGGTGATTATTTTTAAATCATCTATATCTATTTTTAAATATCTACAGATTGCTAACAGTTTTTGGTAAACCTATTCTCCCACTGTAGACACGGGGAGCTTCATTTGAGGTTTTTGAATTATATAAATAGATTTAAAAAAAAAACATTTTAAATGTTATTAAACCATAAAAGTACTGACGATATTTTTTTTAAAATTATAATCTCCAGGAAACTCAAATTGATTTATAGTAAAAATAGAAAGGTATGGCTTGATGAGAGATTTGAAAACAAATTAACATAACCATTACACTAAACAGACTGGGGAATCTATCAGGTTTTTCAAGGGAAAAAAAAGCAATATAATTGTATTCAAAATAACATCTCAACATGCTTTCTATTTAATGAAAACAAGCTGAAGAGATTCTTGTGCTAATCAAAATAAACACCACAAAATCATTACATGACTCAGTCAATATTAAAATTATTATGTTAGTAATTTTGTCTTTTTTCATGAAAACAGTTCATTCATATCATCTGTACTATGAAGAAATCTACTTACAACTGAATCTGCATCTGGGCATTCCCTATTTAAAAAGAAAAAGAAAAAAATCTTAGGCATTTCCATATACCAGAATGAATTACTACTTACGTTTCAGCTTCTTTTTAAAGAGCATTTTAAATGTAATCTTTTTCACTCAACTCAATTACTTGAAGTAACTGACATACCAAAAACTTTTAGGACACTAAATACAAAATTAAAAAGATAGTAGAATCTTCAGAAAATACTCATTCAGACATGTTTTAATAAAAGGGTTGGGAAACCACATACGGCCTCAAGGTCCCAGGTTTCCCACCACTGTTAAAAATGAATTCTCTACACCAGCCCTGAAGTCAGGAGGACCTGAGTTCAAATCCAGCCTCAGACACTTGACACACTTACTAGCCGTGTGACTTTGGGCAAGTCACTTAACCCCAATTGCCCTCCAAAAAGAAAAAAAAAATTAATTCTCTAATACAACAATGAGGGTAAATGAGATAAGTAACAGTGTTCACGTTTTTAAGTGTGAAAAACATTTTATATGCATTTGTTCTTCGGAGCTATAAATCTATTAACAATCTATAAATAAAATTTGTCCTGACTGGCCCAAACAACTTTTATACCATTAAAAATTATTTTTCTTCTCTGCATATGCTCTCATAGAACAGTTAAGGAAGTTAATATTCTTAGAGTTAACTGTTAAATAGATTTTAATCAAGCCCACTCATCTGATATACCTTCTGTACCTAAAAACATTACAAATGAAAACCAGCTTTCCCAAAGACATTATTTGCAACCTATAGTTTTACATACTGAATGTTCTAGAGCAGTAGTTCTCAACCTTCCTAATGCCCTGACCCTTTAATAGTTGTATGTGGGCGTATCTGCATGTGGGTGGACCCGCCTGGAGACAGACAGAGGAGCAGTGTCTCAGTTCCTAAGACTATCAGAAGAGACCACTTTGGGTTGAGAACCACTGTTTTACAGCATAAAATATATTCAACAAGCTTTTATTAAGCAACTTCTAGTGTAAGACATTATTATTTTAGGTACCAAGGATGCAAAAACAAGAAAAAACAGAGGTCCTGTCTTTTGACCTCTTGTCTTCTCCTATGGAACACACAGAAGTAAAGGACAACCAGGAAGTCTACGAAGAGGAGGTGGCTGAGCTAAGGGGGGCCAATGGCCATGCCACCCTCGTCTATGGTTTAAGGGAAGTGAAGCCTGCTGGTCCTCAAATTTCAAATACAGTAGCTTCTACACATGTCCTTTGCCCAGGATTACAGAGTGGACAGACATTATATTCCAATACTAACGCTGGTGGCACTTTCACTTACTTATATTCGCTTGTCATTCACTGGTAAAGGTTAGGGAGATGAATTCTCTCCTTGCTTCTCAATGTGACTATCACTCAGTAACCTCCTCCTCTGAAGTTCATTTAATTCATATTTATCATTCAGTTAAGATTCTAGTAGCTGTTATTTTTATTTAACAGCAATGTTCTTCATAACCTAGCCTCTTCCTACCTTTTCCAGTCTTCTTATACCTGACTTCCTTCCCTGTATTGCTCAATCTAAAGACGCTGGCCTCCTTTGCTTTTTCTCACACAAGACACTCTATCTCTCCATTTTCACTGGCTATTTGCCATGCCTGGAATTCACCTCCTCCACATCTCTACTCATCACTTTTATGGCTTCCTTCAAGACTTAGCTAAAGTCCTGCCTTCTATAAGAAGACAGTACTAGTCCTCCATGGTGCTTTTCCTCTCAGAGCACACCCAATTTATTCTATCGATGTCATATAGCTGTAGGCTGTTGCCCCTACTGGACTGTGAGCTCTTGGAGGTAGGGACTATTTCTTGCCTTTCTTGGTGTTCCCAGTGCTTTATACATTGTCTGGAACATAGTATGCCTTTAATAAATGCTCAAGGACTTGACTTGGAAGCATCTGACGCTAGTAAGTACCCCCTCCTCCTGAGCACTCTCTCCTCTCTGGGTTTTCATGACACTGACCATTCCTTGAAGGCTATCCCTCAAGATTAGACCCTATATCCTCTTCTCTTTCCCTTTCACTTGGTGACCTCATCAACTTCCATGGGTTGAACTGCCACAGGCATCTCAATCTCAACACACCCAAAAGAAAACTCTCCAGCTTTCCTGCATTCTTCCCCCCAGCCCATGATGACAGTCCTTACTATTGAGGACAATACAATCCCATCAATAATATGGGTTCCCAATCTCCATGTCTTCTTTTAAGTCTTCACTTTCTGCATATATACAATCCGTATATGGCAAGTTTTGGAGTCTATACATATTTTTACTACCTATTTTATATGGGTTCCTTTCTCTCCAATCATAAAGCTGCCACTCTAGAGGAGGCCTTCATTGCCTCACACCTGTGCTACCACAACAGTTTTCTAATTAGCTTCCCCGTCTAATCTATCCTTCACCTGCCAGAAAGATTTTCCTCATGCACAGGACTGCCCATTTGCCTTATCCTTCCTGACCTTCCCATCCCATCCCATTCCTCTCTCTACCCCTCCAAATGAGTTCTAGTGGATCCCTGTTGTCTCTGGAACCAAACATAAACTCTTCTGCTTGGCATTCAGAACCCTTCACATTTATATACTGGACATATCACATATGCAAAGATATATTATTTACATGCTGTCTCCCCCATTAAAATAGAAGCTGCTCAAGGGCAGGACCTGCTTTTGCTTTGTACTTCCACAGTGCCCGGCACCTAGTATACACAAGTGATTTTTTTTTTTATTGACTTGTGTTCCTGGGCCAGTCAACAAAGGCCTGTTTAAGTCATAATATACCTTTAAACCTAATGCTATTTCATGAAATCTAACCACAAATAATAATCTCTTTTCTATGAGAAAATATATTAACTCCAAGCCAAGGCACCAGGAAAAGAGAGGGGAATTCTCCTAGCTCTAGCAGCAATTTGAGGAGAAAGCTAAATGCCATGGCATCTGGGGTTAGGGGGTACCAGGGACACCACACAGTGAATCTGTGTGACACAGGGCGCTTCTCGCCACCTATAGAGAGCCTGATGTTGTAACACTAATTCAATCATGCCAAGAGGCATGGACTAGGGAAGAAAAGAAGACACAGTCCAATTCAAGGGGGACAGAATCTACAAGAAAACACAAAAGAAGAAATCATGCTGAATGTACTTACACAGACTCTGCGTCCTTCTCCTTCTTCATTATCCCTGATAAAGCAAAAGTCTTTCTTTTTCTTGGCTTTATCCCTTTAAAGTGAATGCTTATTGTTAGCAGAGAATGAAAGATTATTCACTGGATGCTTTATCAGAGACATTATTTGAGCATTTTATGAATCTTCACAAGCACTTTATGTTTACGGCTTTGGATGATGATAGGAAAAGGAAAGAACATTTTTCTAAGACTATCACTTTGATTCAGCCACTGCAAGGTCAGATCATGTCCTCTACGTGTACCACCTGACCACCTGATGATCTTCTTTCTTTCACATGCGAGGGTGACAACACTGACCAATAATCAGTAAGATAGGTATTCTGTAGCCGTCTCTAATAGATTTGTGCTGATCCACTTTATGTTCCAGTGTTGGACCCTTCTCTGGAGACTACATGCACCTGAAGAATCCTTGGGTCAGAGCTAATGGTCAGTGGTGCAGAGCAAGGTTATGTGGCCCATGGGCAGAATGAATTTATTATAGTGCTGAGAGTATTGTACTTTAACCCAACTGGTTGCATGCAATTTTTGTAATGCAGAAAGGATAATACATAATTTAAATATACATGTAATTCTAAAATACTTCTTTTCCTACAGTAGAGGGAAGGAAAACACAGTATACACTCAGAAGCTGTATATTTATTTCTGCCACTTAAATATCAGTGAAAGGCTTGCAAAGTGCTTTACAAATATATTCTCATTTGAATCCCATAACAATCCTTATTTATTACCCCCAATTTACAGATAAAGAAACTTGGGTCCAGAGCGGTTAAGTGACTGACACTGGTAGAGGAAGGATACAAATTCAGTCCTTTCTAACTCTATGCTCAGCATTCTAGGCAAACATACACAACACATTTTCTATAAAATATGCTACATTTGGGCAATAAGTTAATACTTTCTTTTGGCAACCCAAACATCTACTTGTGAGTAAATAAAGAGAAGGTACTGCTAATTTTCATAGCATGTTAATATATTATAAGGGTGAAATACTCTTTTTTTTCTATAAATATGTGCCTTGCTAGGACTGTTGTCTGTAATTTCCTTTCTGATGTTCCAGTAATCCCTCAAGCAGTTTATCTGCTCAAGAACAAGACCATCAGGTTGCTAAGATTTAGGGGGTATTAACTAGTTAAATTCTAATGCTATAACATAATTTTTCACTTGTAACTTACCTTCAACTACACTAGCTGCATCACATTCTTCAAATTCAATAAGGCCTGGGGGAAAAATAGAGTAAATTTAGTAGCCTGGTGGAAAATAATAATCAAATCACAGAAGATCAAAATGCTATTTTAAAAAAATTTTTCTAATATTTCCCAGTTTTTAAATGTTAACTAGTTAATATTTAAAGAAATTAAATTATGCTAATATTGCCTTTTAAGTACTTTCTACATACAAAAAACTACTTTGACAGGCAGATTTTAAACTGCTTAAGGTCACTGACCTTGTCTTATTTCTTAATCTCTCCAAGAGTCTAGTATGTTTTACTTTGCCCTAATAGATACTTAATACATATTTATTTTCTAAAAGAGATTTTAGAAGACCTGGTGTCTACCTTCAAGGAGCATATTATAACTTAGCTGGAGACAAAGGACCAATGACAGTACATGCAAAATAAAACCTAGGAGAATACAGTTACGCTAAACAGACTATAGTTCAGAACATCAGAGAGAGGATTATAGGTTCATTCCAGGCTGAGGGGCTCAACTAAGGAAAGGGGATTTTAGCTAGACTTTGAATAAATAATACAAATAAATAATAGTATCACAGAAAGGAGAGAGGAATTCTAGTTAGAAAAACTGTGAGTAAATTGTGCATGCAGGAAAGCATAAAGTTTGCTTGCAGATAATGTCAGTTTGGCTAAAGAAGATGTACAAACAAAAAAATAGAATTAAAAAAGATAATTCCATATGAAAATGTCAATGCCTATTTTGTATTAAATAGAAAACTCATGAAATTCCAACAAATGTAGAAAAAATTAGCACAGTTTCAGTTTTAAGTGATCAGTACAATAATCTCTCTATTAGGACAAGAAAATGAGAAATTAGTTTACCTGAAATATAAATAGATGATAATGTTTAAATCTATTAGTTTTCTGCTAAAGAATATCCATTAGTAAACAGAAGACTGACTAGAGAGGTGTAACATTATTGACTAAAATCTCTTTTCTACCTGATAAATGCAGATATAAAATTAGAATACTATTGAAATTCAAAAAGAACATTCAGTGATGAGTACTAATGACTGAAATGAACAGAAGAATTTAATTCAAATAATCCAGTTGATAAGCAAGATCCTAATTAACCTCTGGGCTTCTGTTGTTCTGCAGTAAAATAAAGGGGTTGGATTAGATGGCCCCAGGGTCCTTTTCAGCTCTAAATTCATGATCCTAATACCTTTATTCCTTAATTTTTAAAAAGAGAAAATGTTTATATTTCATAGTACTATGAAAAGTAAAAAATTAATACAGAAAATAGTGCTATGAAACAGAAATTCAAAGAATGATGTCTATGTTGCAATTTCCAATATTGGAAATTATTATACAAATGGAGACTAGCAATATCAGATAAGCCTTGATCAGCGGTTCTCAACCGGTGGGTCACGACCCCTTTGGGGGTCAAATGACCCTTTTACAGGGGTTGCCTAAGACCATCAGAAAACACATATTTCCAATGGTCTTAGGAACCAAGACACTGCTCCTCTATCCGTCTCCAGGTGGGTCCACCCACATGCAGATACACCCACATTAAAGGTATTAAGGGTCGGTGGTGGCATTAGGAAGGTTGAGAACCACTGGCCTAGATGATGCTTTTCAGGTTTGAAAGTTGTGTCTGTGAGTGGCACCGATGTGTTGACAAATTCAATAGGTCAACTTGTTATAAAAGGATTAAAAATTGGATGCATAACAATAAAAAACTTTATATTTGCATAGTTTGCATGGTCCAGATTTAGAGGAAATCTGTCATGAAGAAAAAAGAACTAAGAACATCTCTGGAGGAGAAGGAATGTGTGGGACAGGATGCACATCGATGGAGCAGAAGACCCAGTGAAATGCTGCTTCTTTGGGGTTATTAATGTAGGTGAATGTTCCCCATCTTATCTGCATCCTTAGCAAATCCACACTATCACTTTTCCACTTAATGATATGATTAATACTAAACCTATTTTGCCAAATAAGCCTAAAGTAAAGACAAACCATCAAAACTTATCACGCACAAACTCTCCCTATTCCTGCTACGGGAGCAAATGGTTTGAATGACTCCAAGAATTTCAATGTGAAGGATAGAAAGAACAGAGATTCAACCCTAAAGCAAAAAACGACTGGGCTGTGCTGGCCCTTGGTCCTTCAAAACCAGATGTAAAATCAATAGACATCGTTTGAATACACACCAAAGTTATTTCAGTACCAGCTCCTAATGACAACAATTGCTATATTATCCATAAGCAATTCTGGTAGCACTAAATGTGGCTATAAAATATAGCCTTTAATTAGTCACTGATGGTAGGTTTAACCACCTCTCCTAATAGCCTGGGGTATTTTTTTGACCCTTATGGTCAACAAGTTTTTCTTTAAATTTAAGCAAACTTTCCAAATACACATTAAGCTCATTTTCCCTTGCCTGTTCCTTTCTGAATAATTATTTATGTGTATTTTAAAGTTTTAAAATCACCCCATCCCTAGCCTCTTTGTCACCTTGTTAGTGTATCTTTCCTGTCCTTCTAAAACCCATTTGCCACTCTCGTAATTTTTGATACTTTATTCTGCCTCTTATCAAGTCTAATATAATTTCAAAGTTTTTTGTATAAAGAAAATAGTTAAACATGCTAAAAAAATCATTTTTTCAAAATGGGCATCACTTTTAAAACAAATGTAAAAGCTTTTCCACCAACACAGCTGATTATGAAGGGAAAATCTAATATGAGAACAAAACAATTTTAAAATTGTGCATATATAACTCATCTGCACCTATAACGATTTAGGTAGTGGGTACAAATAATTACAGACATTTCTGGCTTCTGATTTTGAAAGTTTAAAAATACTCGTTCTGACATTAAGGTATGTGTAAAAGTACTTTTAAAAATATATATGCTTCACATGCTGCTTCAAGTGGTGAGGTTGGCGTGCCTGGCTCAGAGCCAGTCAGCAACTCAGCTGGACATCCGTGCACATTATGACCTCCCTTACAGTGTGTCACTTCTGAATTGTTTCCAAAGTACAAAGTTTATTCAACCCCTCTCTCAAAACCAGTGGACCGACTACCATTCTGTTATTTAATCAAAGGAGGACAGGTTATTTTTCTGACAGTACTAAAGCCAGAAAGCAATTCCTAATGAATAGTTTGATACAAGTGGAATTTCAACTGTTTTAGCCTCAATTAATCCTTCTGTCAAAACAAATGACTGCTCTAAGAGCTTAGATGTTAGGCTGAATCACTAAGGTCAATTTAACATGTAAACAAGCAAACAACCTTTGTTCTTAACATCTAATGCTGTTTAAGGCTTATTTTCCTAAAGAAAAATATAACAAATCGTAAAGATAAAGATGGAAGAACAAACCTAAGAAAAGCAATCACCCACAATAATATAAATGCTTTCAACTTCCAATGCAAAAGACAAAAAAGCATCAATATCTTTCCAAGAAAACAAAACAGAAAGAATAAAATTTTTTTAAAGACTTTTGATCACAAAAGGAATACTAAAGAAAGAATAAAGGACTATTAGTTAAAACTACCACTACTGAATCCAATTCTCCAAGCATAAGACATGAAGGCAAACTATTCTTCATTGTTTAAGGACTATGTCAATATCACGATATCAGATCTATTCCACAAAATGCAAATACCCTGCACCTTCATGTATAGAGATTTGATTAGAAAATATTTGATCCACTGGATTAAAGGTTGAGTAATAAACTGGATTCATTCTAAGGGAACAAAAGGGATGATGAGAATAGAATATAAGAACTCATCTTGAGAGTTGTCAAGTGAATGGAAGCGACTGTTATTTTTAAGTCTCCTGATCAACTTGTAGAATCCGTTTCACTGCCCTGAGACTGGGGGCACATGTTAAAAAACAAAACCAAAAAAATCATCAGTCTTAAGCTTCCCTGCCAAACAGCAAATCAGTCAGAGGGATTGAAATGCATCTATATTAATAAATAATCATCTGTATAGGTAGCAGATGAAATTGCAAAGCAAAGCTGGAATTGAATCCATAGGAACCAGGAGCAGAAAAGGAAATTTAGATCCTGGAATCTACTTTTGCCACCAACGTCATTCACTCAGAAAACTTCAAGTGCTGACAAGGAAAGGAGGAAATTAAAGTACAATCAAGCCTCAATCATAGGATGGCGGCGTAGAAGCAGCAAGGCTTCGCAGCTCCCACATAACCACCCTAAACACCCATAAAATATGACCCCAGACAAAGTCTAGGACTCTCAGACTCACAAAAATACAGAAAACACATCTCTCACTGAAGGCAGCTCGGCAGCACCAGGGGAGGCCGGCCCAGCCTGAAGCCAAGACAGTGGCCAAGCCTGGAGCAGTAGGAAGGAGCGGAGCTGAGCCAAGCCAAGCCCACAGCAGCCAGTCTGCAGGAGAGAAGATCTACAGCCTCCAGCACCTCCACATCTATTGGAGAAGGGCAGCTCAGCAGGAGGGGCTCATCCAGCAGGCCAGGAGACAAGAGCAGCCCAGCCTGAAAACCACAATGCAGCAGGCCAGGCCCCAGGGCAGCCAGGAAGAGCAGAGTGTGAGTCTACTTCAGAGAAGATCTAAAGCACCTGAGGGGATCTTCAAATCCAGCAAACCAGGATCAGAGCCAGATAGTGAAAGTGAAACTTTGAAACTTAATTTGGAGGAGGAAAAGCAGTTCGGCCAATGCCCCCCTAACCCCCGGAAGCAGTGGGGGAAGTGAACTGCTGAAACCAGCGGCCCCCACTGAGATGCTTCAGAGCCCATGGCCTGCAGACTCCACAGGGGGGTGAATGGATTGATCAGGGCCAAGTGCTCTTGCCTTGAGCAGCCTGGATCCGGATCATGGTCTTGGGTGGTGGTCCTGGGGTGCGCTTTCAGCAAGCCAAAGCTGGGGGGACTTGCAACAACCCCCCTAATAGCTCTGGCAAGCTGTGAAAACCCCAGTGATTTGGAACAGAGCTAACTCCCCCCCCTCCCCAAGCAGAGTTTCACAGAGCTAAGAAAACCAACCAATTAATTGACTGGCCAACATGAGGAAAAGGAAGCAAAATAAGAACAGCAATAAAACTCTAGAATCCTTTTTTTTTTTTAGATTTTATTTTTTTGCTTTTTTGGAGGGCAGTTGGGGTAAGTGACTTGCCCAAGGTCAC
>CM053594.1:354577883-354613386 GCA_028646575.1 Pseudocheirus occidentalis
GAGGTTTGATTGGCAGAGAAAATGGTTATGGGGATGTGATATCACTGGGAAAAGATGGCACCAATGAAACATTTTTCTTAAAAAATGAAAACTATTTCTATTTCCTTGGAAAAATTACCTCTCCAACCAAAGTGAGGCAGAAGGTTGGAATAATTCATCAGAAAATTTGGCGAGGCAGGGGCGCCTAATTGGATTTGGCTTGAAATTGCCTTGAATTTATATTAAAATTAGAGACCTGGTCTCACTCTGTCTCTCAGTGAAGCACAGTCACTCACATTCCTGTGTCTTTCAAAGGGTGGGTTCCCTTTTCTGTGCTCTTGGCACAGCCAGAGAAATGTCACAAGACGAAAACTGTCATGCCTGAAGAACCACCACATCTCCAGGAGGTTGGCAAGGAAAAGCAGCGAAGGCGGCATGAAGTCTAAATTCAGCCATCACAGTCATGAAATCATTGGGAAGCCCACTGACTCGAAAGGATACGCTCTCTTTTATACCAACCACAAAGAAGCGACTCGTTAAGGCCGATTCCGAGCTCGAAAGGCAAGTGGCAGATGCGTTGGGCCAGCGCGGCTGGCAGTTGTTGTCTGCACTACTAGTGGAGACCGGATTTAATCTGCGGGACTAGTCTGTTTTGCCTTAAAAAGAGTCCACACAGATTTCTTGGCCTAGCCCTAGTTTGGAAGAGCTATGAATGTGGAACTGACATTTTCACCGGGGATCCTAGGACTGGAATTTCCAGGGACTTGTGATTGTATACCTCACTTAACAAACACCCAAAGAAGGCCAGGGCCCTGGAGCTTTTGGTAACACAAACACAACCCAAAACAGAAAAGAGCCAAGTAGGCATTTGGTTTCAGCAGTTTCAGAAGGCCCAGTGAAAGAAATAGTTTATTTTTGTTTTCATTTTGAAATTGGTGAGGTTTGAAGGGAGAGTGGGTGCCCAAATCCTGAGGTTTACATCCCATTTGATCTTTTGCTAGCTCCTGATCTCAAGAGGTAACCCAACTCAAAAGCAAAGTTAGTCTCCCTGAACACCCCCTTCCTGTGCCACCCCCCCCAAGAAACTGCCTTGTATCCCAGACAACTCATTCTTTCCAAAGGTTTTGTGGCTTACCTCAGCTCCACAGACAAGTGTAGGCTTAAATAAGATAATAGCTTTCTAAGGCCTTCTAGGGTGACACCCCCCCCCACCTCCACCCTTCCTTGTAGAAAATCTTCCTGAGCTGGGAAAGGAGCACAGAACCTTCATTCAGAGAGACCACACCTGAAGGCACTGCCTTAATTGGTTGTTTTATTTGCCCTGATAGAAGAGCTCTATGAATTGCATCAAACCCAAACTGGGCGGAGCAACTTGGGAAAAGCACACAGGCCATAGCTGGTTCCACTGAAGCACTGCACATTCAGTTAATATAAGGCACATTTTTATGGAAACCTCAAGTTATAACCAACATCTGGTGGCAGATCATTATGTGAAGACCCTAAATTGAACCAGTTACAGAGCTGGAAGCGGATCTATCATGCTCTGGAAAACTTTTCTTTCTCTGGTGGGTTTTAACAAGTGTAGAAAGGAAATAAAATTCAAAAGCTAAACTGTTCGTCATTTTCCCATTGAACTCTGATAGGAGTGGATGCCCTCCAAAGCAAAGAAATCCTGGCAAAGGAGAAGGAAAGATGGAGACAGACAGAAAAGAGAATTTGGAAATAAAATGCTTCTGTTAGTGCAATGAATATTTCCTGATTGAAAATGTAAAGAGCTTAAACCCAAGGACATATACATGCTATATAGATCATATATGCATTTCATATGTGTGTGTGTGTGTGCCTGTATGAGCTAAGTGGTTTTCATTCTTACTAGGGTACTCTCAGACCCTATGATACCCTTACGGCTGCTCTGCTCCCAAGAGCGTGTAAGTACACACACGAGTCTATGTGGGTTCAAGTCAGGGAGATTCGTCTTCTTCAAGTCTTCCTTCCAATATGTCCTCGCTTTGTGAACCCAAACAAGTTACTTAATTTCTTGGTGTACATATTAACACATGCATGCACATAGTATGTAAATGCATGTGCTCACACATATATGGATACAGACACACAGATATATGTACATACTAACACACAGGCATACCTATACAAGATACAGGTACCTATAATCTACTAAAGGTTCATACCTACATATGTTCCTGACATGTATGGCCTTTGAGGCCTCTGAGTGTTTGCTTTGGCGTATGGGGATATTTATGACGGTTGGGGACATCGCCAAGTTGCTCTCCCAAGCATGGCAGATCCTTCTTCTTTCTTCAGCAGCGGTCATACAAGACGAGCAGTTTTCTCTCTTCAGTTAGGACCATCCCTCCCCTGTGCATATATGAATTTGTGTAACTAGAAGTCAGTAACATAAAGTTGAAGCCATCAGTTGGAAAGAGCCCTTACTTTGGAGTCTCAATACCTGGGTTCAGGTTCCACTTCCATCGTTTATCGGCGGTCTGATAGTCAGCAAGTCAATGAACTCCTCTGAACCTTGTTTTGCCCGGCTATGAAAAGATGAGCGTACTTCTACTGCCTTGGGTCTCCCAGTATTATTGTGAGGAAAGGGTTTTTATTCATTGTAAAACACCACATGACTTCAAACAGTAGAGATTTGTCTGGTACACTGAGGGTTAAGGGCCATCCTGGGGTGACCCAGCCAGAAGGTGTCAGAGGAGTGTCTTGGTCTCCAAGGTTGACCCTCCACTCATTGTTATGTGGTCTGATCTCCAGGCAGCCAGGACCTCAACATACTCCATTCACAAATGAATGCCACATACGAGTAGCCCGCCTGCGGCTCCTGTCTAGCTCTGTTCTCTTCCCACCGCCAAACCTCTTACTGTTTCTGTTCTGGAACAGACTGTGGAAAAAGCCACACCCTAAAATGTGTAGCTTTTCTAGAATCCTGGGAGTCAGAAGCAGAAATAGAGAAAGCTAAATACTGTGAAAGACAGGAAGTGTTTAGGGGACTGAACCTCCTGCCTGCTAACGAGTGCCAACCCATCCCACCTTCCCTCTTCAGCCCTAGGCTCCCCGTACACTGCCTGGAAAGTTTTACTTCATCTCACTGGACTAGAAGTTATACTAAATGACCTTCAAGGCCCCTTCCGATTCAAAAATTCTAGAATTCTAGGCTTTGAAATACTGCTTGAAATGTGATCAGTGCTTCATTTGGGCTAACAGGAATATTGTTTAAAAATAAAACGGAATAGGTATATCCTGTATCTGAATCCTAACTGTCTCAAGGAGGGAAGGAGGAAGAGAGGGATAAAAGTGTAATCAAATAAATAATAATATATAATTATAATATATAATACATTATAATTATTCAATAATAACAGTTAATAAATAAATAAAAGATAAAATAATAAACTAAAAAAACCCCACAAACATTAAAATATTGTTTTAACACGTAATTGGAGAAAAACCAAAGTATATTAAATCATAAAAAGTGAAAATACCTTTGGGAAAGTTAAGTATCTTTCAAAATTTCACAGATTGGTTTCCCTTTAACATCAATTGGCATGGTATGAGGGAGTAAAGAACGTGTCGCTTATCGTGGCAGAGGGTGGAGATGGTGCTTGGGACCTTCAGGGATCAATGCTGTCTTCAAATAATTACCACTTATCAAGAGGGGGATAGGGCAGCTAGGTGGCACAGTAGGTGGAATGCCCAGCCAGGTACCTCCCTCGGCTGCGGTTCTGGGTTCTAATGCTTCTCTTCCTTCATGCAGACAGAGCTTTCACGGAGGGGGGCAGAGTTTTGACTGGAGTCAGAAGGACCTGAGTTCAAATCCCGCCTCAGACACTTACACTTATTAGCAGCGTGACCTTGGGCAAGTCATTTAACCCCAATTGCCTAGCCTTCTCCCCATCCAAAAAGCAAAATACAAGTAAAGAAAAACAAAGAACTTTCCCAGGGTCACAGAGCTAGTAAGTTTGTGAGATAGGAGTTGAGTTCAGGTTTTCCTGATTACAGACCCCATCCCCTACTCACATAGCTCTCACTCTCTGTTTCCCCTTTTCTCTCTCCCTCCTTGAAAATTAACCGTGTGAGGTATAGGCTGTAGGCAGTGGTTCTCAACCTATGGGTTATGTTCAACCCGTAACAATGAAAATACATCCTGCACATCAGATATTTACATTATGATTCATAACGGTAGCAAAATTACAGTTAGGAAGTAGCCACAAAAATAATTTTGTGTTTGGGGGTCACCACAGCATGAGGAACTGTATTAACAGGTCGCACCATTAGGAAGGTTGAGAACCACTGGTCTAGAGGCTGGAATATGGAATTTTCAATATAGTTATGAGTTCATACTCATATAGTGCCTTGCTAGATGATCTCTTTTGAGCCTCACAACAACCCCGAGATAGGCGCCATTTTACAGGTAATAAAACTAAGACTGAGAGCTGTCGAGTGACTTTCCCAGGGTCACTCAGCTAGGAGGGGTCCAAGGCAGTATTTGAACCCAAGTCTTCCTGATTCTAGGTCCAGCGGCCTATTCATTATGCCGTAGCACCTCTTATGGAAAAGTAGAAATGATCCGGATATATATTATTGCAATATCATGAAAATAAGACCTTGGGGAATCACTCTTCTGGGAGCACATGAGTGATGAGTTATTAAAAGCTAACTTGGGAATTTAGTAGAACCAACAACCTGAAGGGTATGAACATTCATCGGATGGGGGACGTGTCCATCATCTCAGCAGCACCAACGAGCTGAGGATCCTTACACCAGGAGGTCCAAAGTTACAATATACTTTTTTTTTAAAAAGAGAAAAAATACCCAGTCACCTTTTTGGGGGGTGTCTGGGGGGGCAGCTATGTCAGAGAATAGCCATGGTTAGAGTCAAGGACTTATTATTGATGATCACTAAAGAACAGCAGGTCGTCTAGGCCTAGATGCTACTGAGGGGAAATGACAACAAGGCCTTGTTTCACCTAAGGCAGTGGTTCTCAACCCTCCTAATGCCAGGACCCTTTAATACAGTCCCTCATGTTGTGATGACCCCCAACCATAAAATCATTTTCATTGCTACTTCCTAACTGTAATTTTGCTACCGTTATGTATCGTAATGTAAATATCTGATATGCAGGATGTATTTTCGTTGTTCCAAATTGGACATAACCTACAGGTTGAGAACCGCTGACCTAAGGTGTTACCACAATCAGGAAGGTAGGACGATCAGTCTCTGGAAGGAAGGTAGAATCTGTTGTCAGTAACTTCAATGAGGCCAGAACGGCCTCCCTCCTCCTCTCCCACTGTCCTTGCTGGCAAAGCCCAGGCTTTGGGGCCAGGATTTTTAAACTGAACCTATAGAGTTTTTTATATTGTAGAACTGACTGTCTTTGGGAAAGAGAATCTGCCTCTGTTGCGGCAAAGCAGAATCTTGTCTGGGGGTCAGATTCATAATATTATAATTAATATGATGAATTATAATGTAATTATAATTTATAATAATACGGGTCTAGGGGTCAGATTACCTGAGTAGTTTCCCCTGCGTGTCTGTGTTCTCTTGTGCTGTGTGTGTCCCTAAGGACTGTACTGCAAACTTTTTGAGGTTTTAATTTTAAATGGAAATGGATATGCACGCGTACATGTATGTGCACATGTACGTCTATGTGCATATGCACATGTGCACACACTGCACACATATTATATACGCATGCATCTCTGTATATGTACATGTATATACATACATGTCTGCATGTGTGTATGTGTGCGAACACACAACACACATATACAGTAGGTGTGTAAATATAAACATGTGTGTCTGTGTGTATGTATACACGCACATGCATGTATATACACATGTATATGAGCCAAAAGACTGCATAGTAATTGATGATCTATCACAGTGTCAGCAACAAAGGCATCCTGGAGCCCTCCCATATTTTCTTAGACATTTTTGCACAGACATTTTATGGACCTGCAGTTAGAAGGCGTGGAACCCCAACAATGGCAGAATCAGCCTCGATAATGAGCCAGTGAGTATACTCCAGACAGAGTATTGGAAATTCAACGGCAAGAAGAGGCCTTTGGGGATGGGGGGATGGAGTCGGGAGGGGGAAGCACTGAGCCCTCCATCCTCCGTCTCCCACTATAGCAGCTATGCCTCAGTAAGGTGAGTGGGGTCCAATCAGCAAACATTTTAAGCGCCTCCTCTGTATACTGAATGTAAAGAAAAACAGTCCTTGCCCTCAAGGGACTCACACTCTAACATGCAAACAAGCCGTATCCAGAAGCTGCACGAGAAGGCTTCCCAAGGGGGCTGGGTGTGTTGGTAACACAAACACCTCAAGATGACAGGCTTGGACAGGGATGGGGAAGCTGTGACCTCCAGTCCACGGGTGGCCCTTTGACTGAATCCAAACTTCCCCAGAACAAATCCCTTAAAAAAAGATTTGTTTTGCAAAACTTGGACTCAGTCAAAAGGCCAAACCCAAGGATCTAGAAGGCCACCCGTGGCCTTGAGGCTGTAAGTTCCCCACCCTCGGCTAGGATCTAGAATGCTCAGTATGCTAGAGGACAGGTATCATGGAATGGTAGCTAGGGTACTCAACTGGGAATCAGGTTCAAATCTCATTTTGGAGACTTTGTAGGAAAAATCAGGGAGGGTGACACAGAGTTCAGCCTTGTCCTATCTGGGGTGTGTATGCCCTAGAGATACCATCATGGGGGACTTGGGGATACATGAGGCATGCAGTGCTTGGAGGGGAGGGGAGGGCCCCCGGAAGCACCCAGAGATATAGCAGAGAGATGGCCTTTTCTATTTCACAATGTAGCCTAGGGTCAGACCCATACATAGGGGAAAGGGTACTCTCTTCTCCCTGCTCCTTATTGCACTATGTGGCCACTTTCTCCCTGGATCCAGAAGTCAGGCTTGTGCTGATTCTGAAAATTCAGCTGCAGAAAGATTAAATAGGCCGACTTGGAAACTAGTCACCCTATAGAGAAGGGATAGCTAGGCGGCACAGGGGATAGAATAGATGTGGTCAGAAGGATCTGAGTTCATATTCAGACTCAAACACTAATTGCATGATCCTGGGGAGGACAATGCATTTACCTCAGTTTCCTCATCTGTAACATGGGGATAATAACAGCATCTGCCTTTCAAGGCTGTTGTGAGGAGTAAATGAAATAATACTTGTGAAAAGTGCTTGGCACCCAGTAGGTGCTATATAAACTTTAGTTATTATAGTAACTTATAATTATAATAATAAATTATAATTATTATAATATTATCTATTAAAGCAGTGTGCCCTAGGAAAACATGCTCTAGTCTCCAAGCAATCAGCTTACAAACTACCTCTAAGCGCTCAATCTATTGATAAATTAGGGACTCCCTGTGCCACTTAATATGTAAATAATATATTTATAAACTCATGTTTATATCCATATATCTGTTTGTATCCATATACTACATATAAAGGCCAACTATATTGACTCCTTAAAAGTTTACTTTAAAAACTACCTTACCACAAGATGACTCCCAAGAGAAATAGTTCTGTCTTCACTCAGTCAACGTGCATTTATTAATCTCTTTTAGTCTTTATCTTTCTTTTTAAAAGTCCAATGCTATTGAAGAAAATATTCCCATCCCAGTAAGGTTCATTAAAAAAAAATTCTCCAAATGTCCAATAGCTTGTCCCCTTTGGCTTGGCTGGCCATAATGAGTTTATGTGTCCAAATACATATTCTTTGATGCTTTAATTAATGCTTGTGGCTGAATTATGAAAGAAAGAAAATATTTGAGTAAGTTTATATGAATGAGTCATATGATTTCCCCTCAACCAAACCCACAACACACAGCTCTCTGGACTGGAGGACAGCTGTTTGCTTCTTTCAAGACACTCAGGCTAGGGCTTTAATAGCAAATTTAAAACCACTAGGTCTTTACTGACCAGCACAGTGGTGAAAAGATGGAGAAGGAGAAGAAGAAGAAAAAGGAGAAGGAGAAGGAAAAGGAGGAGAAAAAGAAGGGAAAGGAGAAGGAGAAGAAGAAGAAGAAGAAGAAGAAGAAGAAGAAGAAGAAGAAGAAGAAGAAGAAGAAGAAGAAAACAAATTCTGAGGTTCTGGGAGGTGGGGTTAAACTATGATACTGTCTTAAAATTGTAACATTAGAGTGAGTTTTATGGCATCTCTTATCAATAGAAAGAAATCTTGTGGGCATGAATAGAAAATTATAAAGATGATAGATAGGATGGTCTGTGGTTCAATGAATGAGGTTTCTTCTACTTTGCCACAAATGTAAAAAGAAAATTGTCTTTTTACCACACAAGAGGAGCTTTCTACGCTCTTCCCTCACTTTAAAACTTTTAGGCCCCTTTCTACTTACACAGTCCAAATATCACCTATTCTAATAGACTGGGGCATTTTGTCAAGACCTTGTGTGTTTTTTGTTTTTCTGTTACTTTTCATTCTTTCATCATAACATTTTGCTCTTGAACTATGATTTTCTTGTTTCATTTTATCCACTGTAGGAGCCTGTGATGAAATGCAGCCTGGAGCTGGTAGTGGTAAGTACAGGCTTGCCCCTGAGGCCTTTTTTTCTCAGCCTAAGAACCTTCAATCCGGGGAGTTTTATCCCAGCCCCATACTGGATTTCTAGGTACGTAGTTACCAGCTTTTCTTCTCATCTCTCTGGCCGACAATTTTCATAGTCTAAAGTATGGGTGTTAAACACGGGGCCTGTTGGCCAAAACACTCCCAAGTGGGGAGTGGGGAGGCCCGACCAAATTAAAACATAACTAGAAAATATCTAACAAAATAAATAAAAATACAACAGAAGACAGATGTTTGTAGGGGATTTTCTAAGTAAATGACCAGGGATTCTCATGTATGGGCCCCCGTTTCTCATTGAGTTTGGTACCACTTGTTTAAAGACACACTTAGAAACTGCCTTCAAATCTATTGAGTACAATCAAGGAATTGGGGAGAGAGGAGACTCCAAATGACAGAATATTCCTATTTAGCTCCGTTTTCTGGTATAACATGGCACATTCTCCTCCAGAGATGTAGCTCTGTGGTTAAGCTGGTCAGATTGTTCCAGATGGTCATCGACTCTTAACTGGCTTCCTCCTGGCGTTTGCAGCTCTATCATCTACACACAGGATCAATTTCTTGGACTTTCCAGCCCTAGCAGACGGCATTTGCCACCTTGACTTTCTCCATGAGATCTGCTCCAGGGCCTCAAGCATGGCGTTGTCACCATCAACATCGCTGAGGGTTATAGAGCCAGCTTCTCCACTCCTCTCCCTTCCCGATGTTAGCTGCCTGCTCTCCCAGATAGGATGACCTTTCTGTTGACATCTCAATAGAAGTGTCACTGGTGCCCCTTCCACCAAAGGCTTCAGCAGAGCTGAGATGTCGTCTGTTGGTTAGGACAGAACTCTTCAGTTTGTTTGAGCCACTGTCTAAAGAGGGAATATGCCTCTGTGGAGAAATCTCACAAGAGGTAAGATGTGGGTGACAGGGAGGAGCTCAGAGGTCCTGACTGCCATTTGGAAGAGAAACTAGAATAGGAGTTAACCTGAGCATGGACAGCTGCTGTACAGTTATCCCCTCCACATTGTGACTTTCTTCATCATGGTTTCAAAATATTTTAGATTGGCATAAGAAATCAAATGGGAATTTTGGGGGAATTTGGGGAGGCCTCAGATGACACATGAAGGCTGGCAGATGACACAGAGCCCATGACCAAATACTTACCCCAAATTTTACAATAAAGTACTGTAAACACCCACAAAAAGAAAAAGAAAAAACGCAGACCTTCTCTAGCACAGAGGAAGGGCCAAACCATTTTGCACTGATTTTCCAGATAGCAGGGGCATTGCGTTTCAACCTCCACAATGCGGAAGGGATAACTGGACCTATGTTGACCCGCCACAATTGAGACAAAGCCTGAGCCTGAGATAGGAAGCTTGCCCGGATGGATGGGTTGTTGCTGGACTTTTCATAGGAAGAACTGATAACAGATATATGATTTGCCTGTCCTTTCTCTCCCCTTCTTCCCCTCCCCACCAGGAGAGCATGTGTCTAGTCTAAAGTTCACATGCTCAGTTAGTATTGAAAGATAGCATAATAATGAAATGTGGTCAGTCATCACAATCTGATTTAATGTGTCATTACTTGGAAGAGGATGCCCAGTGGAGGGGAAGTTATTGGCACTTTATAGAGAGAAAAAAAATTAAATAAAAGAAATAGACTCTTCGTCTGAGATTGCCAGAGACATTCCTGACTGGGGGCTCTGGAGCTAGATGGAAAATAATCATTAATTGATTTTCAGATGTACCCCTTGTCTTAAAGCCCATTGGTATGGGACTCTCTCCTTATTGATGGAGAGGAAGGTGATGACCTGCAAGAGGAGCTAAGGTGGAGGCGGCAAGAGGCAAGAGCTTCAGTCTTTGTTAATCCCCCACTTTGGGGATTTTTCAAGTGGGTGTCCCCCTTCAGGATTCTCCAAACAAGAGCCTTCTTCAAACTTCAAGACAGAAGATGGAAGAGGCCAGCCCCACCAAAGGAAGAGATTCTTGGGAGACATGAGAGGAGCAGGTAACCTCTATCATATCCCTACTCCCAATTTGCTGCTCAACAGACTTAAGGGAGTCTTCTAGCTTAAGAGCAAGACCTTCTCTAGCTTGAATTGTGTTACCTCAATCCCAACGAGAGAGTTCTTTCATTCTGTCATGGAAATGGAATTAGGTAGGTAGATATATCAAGCCTTGGATATAGAACTTGGGGTCTTCTTTCCTCCCCAAATAACAAAATGATCAAAAGTTAGATGAAACCAGATTATATCCCCTAGACTAATACTATTTAAGGGAGCAGATAGATGTATTTCTAGCAGCACCCCTTCTCTCTGAGTCCAGCAGAGTGGCCTCTGGCCTTAACTCCTGCTTCTCCTGGCAGGAATGAAAGTCTCCCTCAGAGAATCCCAGAGAAGGATGGGAGGAAGAGGCTGGAGATGTCTATTCTACCTCCCTTTGAGACACACACAGGAATAGCATCCTAACCACAGGTGGGGCCCTCCACTTAGTCCCTACATATACATTTCATAAATTCCCAAAGCAAAATAAAAGCATGGATCCAATTTTCCCTTAGGCAAAAAAATGAACTCAGAAGTAATTCCTGTTTGGTGGAAGGTTGGCTGAGCTGCAGAAATAGCTCCATGGACTTCCCAGTTGTTCTCCTCTGAGTACTCAAGACCTCCTAGCTAGAGAGGATGTTGACTAGACAGAAGGTCCCCAATGGGAGGAGGATATTGGTTAGAAAAGGCTACCTGTATCCACATTTTAGAGGTGGGGACCAGAGGGAGAGGGGATAAGAATTCTAATCCTTTCCTGGAGCAGGTAAACAGAATTGTTTCTCTTTGCACAAGAAATCCCTCATAGAAACACAGTTGTACCTCTATTTTCCCAGTTGTGTATTAGACCTTCTTCTACATTTTTACAATTACTCAAAATATGTTGGCTGAAATACACATAATTCTAATAAAAATCTTCCTCATAGAGTCTTGCCAGTCTAGAAAGATGAACAGTATTGTATTATCAGGATTAAATGGAAAACTTCTAAAAACAAGGCAAAACAAAACATACACAGAATGTCAAGGTGGTAATTAAGCAATATTCTATCTAATAAGTTAGGATCTCACATAGACCTCTTTTTAAAGTATATATATTTACATTGATATCTTTTATTTTTATATTGCCTACATTTTTGCATTTATTCTCTCCTCTCCCCCTACCAGAAAGTCACCCCTTTAGCACAACAAATAAAAAGATGGGGAAATATTTTCGTAGGAATAATAATAGTTGACATTTATATATTGATTACTATGTGATGGGCACTTTACATTTATTATATCATCTGATCCTTTTAACAGCCCTGGGAAGTAGATACTTTTATTACTCCCATTTTACAGATGAGGAAACTAAAGTAAATAGAAGTTAGGTACCTTGCCCCAAGTCACACAGCTAGTCAGTATCTGAGGCTGGATTTGAGTTCAGGTTTTCCTGACTCCAGGCTCCATTTCTTTCATTTCAGTTCTTCCATTTCACCACCAATATAACTAAGAAGTCTGACATCTGTAGAGTTCCACAATCACAGTCCTTCTACCTCCTCTAAGGAGGGAGAGAGATAGCCAAGCTTGGTCATTAAGATTCACAACATTCAGTTTCATTTATTTTGTTATTATTCTTTCCATTTATGTTGTTGTAATTATTGTATACATTGTTTTCCTGGTTCTGCTTATGTCACTGCATCAGTTCATATGAGTCTTTCAGTGCTTCTCCATTCTCATCATTTTTATAATTTCTCATAGCAAAGAAATATATTATTTTGTGTATCATAACTTCCCCAATCAAGAGAATCTAATTTTTCTAGTTCTAACATTACTTTGGCATACTTAAAGCTTCTAATTTTCTCATTCACCTCCTTGGGGACATGCCTAGCAATAGAATCTCTGGGTCACATTTTAACAACTTTTCTCTCTTTTGGGGGGATAATTGAAAACTGATTTCCTGAATGGTTAACTTAATTCACATTTCCTCCAATAGTGCAATGATGTTGTACATGCTTCTTACTGGGACACTTTCAATATTGCCATAAATACCAAATGAAGGAACATTATGTAATTATGCATAGTCCCATTAGAATTACGCAATTCAGGTTTTCAAGATTATTAAGTTAGGATAGATACAAGAAAATGTAGGCTTAATGTGAGGAAGAACTTCTTAACAGACAGATACTCAGAAGTGGAATGGGCTGACTGACTCAAGAGAAAAGTAAATTCCTCTTCTTGGAGTTCTTCAAGCAGAAATTGGGTGATAACTTGTCAGTTATACAGTACTCGGAATTCCTTTTATTTATATGTTGGACAAGATGGATGCTGAGATACTCAACTTACACACTGTACACTTCTATGAGTTTTATGCTCCTTTCTTTATTCATTTCTTTTATTCCCTTATTCACTCACTGAACATGTGCTTCTTGCATATTTGTCTACTCTCTGCCAGGGTGAGTGGGCTACATGATGAGTAGGTTATTGAGATGAATATTAGCTTTTGATCCCATCATTTGACTGAAGTGAACCTTCTTTCTCCAAGGCAATGAATGACCTCTTTAATAGTTAAGTCTAATGACCTTTTCTCAATCCTTATCCTTCTCAACTTTTATGAAGCATTGGTCACTGTTCACTCCCTCCTCTTTCTGCATTATTTCTCTCTTGATTTCTATGATACTTCTCCCTCCTGGTTCTCTTCCTACCTATCTTATAACCCCTCCTTAATTTGCTTTTCTGGTTTATCTCCTAAGCCTCAAATGCAGGTGTCATCCAAAGTTCTGTCCTGTACCTTCTTTTTCCTTTTTCTGAACTCTCTTCTTTCATAGTCTTATGAATTAATTATCACATCTCCACAGATTGCTGTAAAAATCTAAAAATAGCTCTAATATCTCTTCTAAAGTCCAATTCTTAGGGTCTGAACTAAAATCAGAATTTAAGATTAACAAGAAGAAAGAATAATAATAAGAAAAAATATGGCATAAAATTTGATTAGTTATATAAAATACCTCCAAAGTGGGAAATGCACAACAGAAAAGGCATCAACCCCAATTCTAAAAGTCATCCAGAAGCTAAACCAATGCCAATTAATCATTGCAATAAGACAAAAGGAGATTGCAGAAATCTTGGTCATCAAATATTTGACTAGCTTGTCAAATGGAGAGAGATTCCTGCCAAAGACAACACCAAGGTCGAATATAAACTAATCTATAAAATCTTACAAAGAAGAATTGGGGATGATCATGAACGATATCATTGGATAAAGTAATAAGAAGCACTAGAAGGAAAAACCAGTGTAAAGAGAGCTTGACACACAATCCAACTGAACAAAGTAATCCCATGGGTTTTTCCAAATGAAAGGGAATGAGAACTTTATACTTAAAAAAAAAACAACAGGAGTTATAAAAGAATGAAAACATTTCAACAAACTTCTTTGTCTTTCAAACACGGTGTAATCACCATACCCAAATCCTAATATCACAGACCCTGCAGTGCTTATCAAAGAAGTAGAAATGATATGAAAGAGAAGCGAGAGAGGAAAAGCAGTGGTTTAGACCACATATATGTAGAGGAGATCCCTGTTGGCACTGATACAGTTCTGAGGGCTTTGAGAGACCAATATGCACAAAGTATTTGAAAGAGAGGAAGATACCAAAGATGTGGGTGGGAAAACACAGGCTTTATTAATGCCAAAGAAAGATGACTGGGACAGTTATCAGTAACTACTGACCTGTACACCTCTTACCTCATCTTTATGAGGACCATCTATACACAAATCAAAGGCTTCTTTGATAAAGTTATTAGTTGAGAACAAATAGTCTTTCACAAGAGATATTCAATATTCGACAATGGACTATATCTTTAACATCCTGCAATTATCTGAAAGATACTGGGAACATAAGGTATCTTTGTCCTTTTTTTTTTTTGTTGGTAACAAAAAAAGCACTCGATTTCATTGAACAAAACGCTACTTATGGGTTATTTTACAACAAGATGTCTCCCTTCCAAGTATCAAGATTATTGATGGCTCCTTGGAAGATAGAATAACAGAAATAATGCTGTTCAATGTTCCTCTGATATTCAACAAGAGGAGAGGCATGAAACGGTGATGTATGCTTGCTGAAGGTATTCATCAATGTCATGGAGGAGATTCAGGGCAGAGTCTGCATTGAGAAGGGATTCCCCAGATCTGAAGCTCTCTAGATGCTTTGGTTTGTGGAGGACATTTGTAGAGGAATGATTGCATTAAGCTCTAAGACAATGTAGAGCTTCTCAGAATCAATATGTAATCACTCAAAGGATTTTGACCTGACCATCCATGTTGGAAAGACCAAGTAGATGAAGAATGGCAGATTCCAACATGCATATGAATGGATACTCTTTAGCACTTGTCCAACAGTTATGTTTATCTGGGACAGGCAGCATAGATGGACAGTGAGGTGGCTCTGGAGCTGTAAAAGAGAAGAGTGGACTGGATTGCTTTAGAGAAACTGCAGAGCTTGTTTACAAACCTCAAGTTCCCATGAAAACCAAAGGCCACCTTTCCAATACCAACATTGGCTGGGTGTTTCTACATGGCAGTAAGATTTGAAACACCATGGCCTCCAAAGTTCTTTAGTTCTTAGTTTAGTCCTTAGTTCTGAAGACGAACATCCTGCAGAGGTCAGTGGAGAGACAAGATGGTAGGTGTGAGAAGTCTGCAAAATATAATCAATGAGAACCTAAAAAAGACAAACCAGGAGAAAAGGATGTCATCAAGAAATGGATGACAGAAAGAAAATATGGGCTGTTCAAATTTTAAGAGCAAGAGATTGAAGGTGGACACACAGAGGGCTCCACTGCTGTCCTTGAAATCTGGGAGAAAGTGAACACTGGGTGGACCTCCACTGGTGAACTTCCAGGAGAAAATGGATACAAATTACACAGGATAGGCAGGCATGAATGGGTTGGGATGTGCATCATTGGAAGCAACTCCTGAATTCTGTAGATCACAGATCCATTTGAGACATGGTAGTAATAGCTAGTTCTAGCATTTGTATAGCAACTAAGGTTTGCAAACTATGTGATCCTCATAATAACCCTCATTTTACTGAAGAGGAATGACAAAGTTAAATGATTTGTGCAAGGTCACACATCTAACAAATGCCTGAGGTTGAATCTGAACTCAGGTCTTCCTGGCTGCAGGTCCCATACTCTAACCATTGTACCATCTAGTTGCTTATGTAGCCTTCCTTGCAAAGAAAGAAGAGAACCTCTAGCCACAGGATGGTATCTCGAGAGCTAGAAGGGACCTTGGAGACCATCCAGCTGATCACTTCATTTTACAGATGAGAAAACTAAGGGCTAGCAAGATTAAATTACTCGGGGGCGGCTAGGTGGCGCAGTGAATAGACCACCAGCCCTGGAGTCAGGAGTACCTGAGTTCAAATCTGGCCTCAGACACTTAACACAAAAAACTAGCCGTGTGACCTTGGGCAAGTCACTTAACCCCAACTGCCCTCCAAAAAAAAAACCCAAAAAAAAAAGATTAAATTACTCGTCCAGAGTCACTCTGGTAGTAAGTGTCAGGGGTTTTGAACCCAGATCCTCCAACAACAGGCATTTTTCTTCTCAATGCTTCTCAACGTTGCTTCTCTTTAGCAATTTTGTGTGTCTATGTGTAGTATTCTTCTGAGCAGGGCCCAACATCACTTTCTGCTTTGGATCTTTCACAGTGATTTATACTTAGCAGAGGCTCAGTAAATATTGGTTAAAAATGAATTATTGCATGGAATTTCCCACAGAGCCATCTTTCTGCTTAGCTGCAGGGTGCAGGACAAGGGGAAAGCTTGGGCAGGAACGGGGACCCTGCTAGCTGGCTCTGTCTCTTCCTGATGTCTGACCACTGACTGGCACACACAGCTTTCTTAAAATAATATGCTTTTCCTTTCAACAACATGGGCTTGGCACACTTGTGGTGCTCTGAGAAGCTTTTCTTTCACTAGCATGTTTCCAGAAAGTACTTTCTCATTTATATGACCTGCTTTCAAAATACACAAGCAGGGAACTATCGAATGTTGTTTGAGCAACACACAAGAGAGTGGGTGGGGAAAAGAGATCCTACGTGGGACTGCTTCTGCATCACCCCACATCCTATCAGTCGGCCAGTTACAACTTCTGCTTGAAGCGGCTTTCTCGTGTTAATTCTCACTTGGAAAATAACAGAGTGGGAAGTATGCTAGATTCTTAAAGTCATATCCCAGGGCTTACCATTGATAGGGACTTGGACAAGTCACTTCACTACAATGGGACTTAGTTTTAATTACCTCATCTGTGTACTTAGGTGGTCGGACCAGATGCTTTCTGAGGTTCCTTTCAACTCCAAGTCTATGATGCAAATTGCCATATGTAAGCTCTGATAACTTTCCTCAGTATTGTAGAATGTAACATGAATTCTATCGGCATCCATATTGAAGTTTCTAGATTTATAGATGCATCAATTTAGAAAGTTTATATGTTTATAAAGAAATTTATAGGTATATAAACTATTTATAATAGTATACATTTAGCTTTATAGCTTCTATATTAATAAATGTTCCACGAAAAAAGCAGAAATTAAAGATATTTCTAAACATGTGAAAAATGCTCTAAATCACTATTGATTAGAGAAATGCAGATCAAAACTGGTCAGATTGGCTAACATGACAAAACAGGAAAATGATCAATGCTGGAGAGGATGTGGAAACATTGGAACACTAATGCATTGTTGGTGGAGTTGTGAACTAATTAAACCATTCTAGAGAGCAATCTGGAACTATGCCCAAAGGGCTATAAATAAGTGCACACCCTTTGACCCAACAATACCACTTCTAGGGTAGTATTTCAAAGGGATTATAGGAGTGGGAAAAAGGACCTGTATGTACAAAAATTTTTATAGCAGCTCTTTTTGTAGTGGCAGAAATCAAGGAGATGCCCATCAATTGGGGAATGGCTAAATAAGCTGTGGTATATGAATGTAATAGAATACTATTGTGCTGTAAGAAATGAGGAGCATTCGGACTTCATAATAACCTGGAGAGAATTATATAAATTGATGCTGAATGAGGGGAGCAGAACCAGAACATTGTATATAATTACAGATACATTGTATCTGTGATGATCAACTTTGATAGTCTGGGCTCCTCTCAGCAATGCAAGGTTATAAGACAGCTCCAAAAAACTCATGATTGAAGGAGATGGGGAGTCTAAGTGCAGAATGAAACAAACTACTTGCTCTCTCTTTTTTCTTGTTTTTTTTTGTTTGTTTCTTCTTTCTCATTGTTCATTCCATTGGTTATAATCCTTCTGTACAACCTGACTAATGTTTAATGTGAAGGTGTTTGTAGATCCTATATTTGATTGTATGCTGCCATGGGGAAGAAAGGGGGAGGAGAGGGAGGGTGAGAAAGCTGGAAACTCCAGGGATTGTGGAACTGAATGTTGTAAACTAAAAAGAAACAAATAAATTTAATTTTTAAAAAAGAAAAAAAAGCGGATTGTATCTTTTTTTTTTAAGGTGCTAGGTGCACAGTACATAGAGTACTAGGAAGATAGAGTCAGGAAGACTCGTTTTTCTGAGTTCAAATCTGGCTTCAGACACTTGCTAGCTGTGTGACCCTGGTCAAGTCACTCAACCCTGTTTACCTCAGTTTCCTCATCTGTAAAATGAACTGGAAAAAGAAATTGTAAAAAACTCCAGTATCTTTGCCAAGAAAACCCAATGGTACCACAAAGAGTTATACAGGACCAAAAAATGGAGTTGAAATACAACCCTAGAAGGGGTATTGTTGGGTCAAAGGGTGTGCACTTATTTATAGCCCTTTGGGCATAGTTCCAGATTGCTCTCTAGAATGGTTTAATTAGTTCACAACTCCATTTTTAATGATGCAGCTTAAAAAGCATCCCTCAAGGGAAGTCTGCCATTCCTTAATGAGTCTGTGTAGAAAAGTGTGACCAGTGTGCATTTTGGTCTTTGTGTCTCCAGCACCCAGCACTGTGTCTGATAGAGTGCAAGTGCATAATAAATGCTTTTTAAAAATTGAATTGAATGTATTTGGGGGAATTTCAAGCTAAAATCTTAAAAAACTGTACTTTGTATCTCAAAGACTGCCTCCTTCACAGAGAGATGAGTATAATATGAGATACTTAGGGAGAGCCAATGGACTTAGTGCAAGCAGGATTCTCTAAGCTTCCCCCTCTCTTCAGCACTTTGTCCTTCTTCATTTCACAAGTTGGCAGCGTTCTTCACCACTGATGTCTTAGCCACTGTCAGGGATGGAGCATCTCTGGCTCCTGGTTTGCTGAGAGCTGAAACCTGCCCGACCTTCACAGAGCACTGTGGAGAAAAGGTTTCAAGGCCCATTGGCATGAAAGGGAAGCTCGGCAGGAACTGAAGGCTTCACCCAGAAGGGCCTTGCAGGACGCTGAAGAGCTGAGCTTGTACTTTTCTAGCTATTTCTGTAAGGTGGAACCTAAATTTTAAAAACAGGGGCCTGTTAGCCCAACCAGCAGGGTTAGGGCTGTAGCTGACAGCGCCGGCTCCTTCACTGCTCCCAGTCTCTTTAGAAAAGTGGCCCACGACTGGTTTGGGTTTGTTTTTTGCTTCCTGTTTGAGGAAGGTTCATATGGTTTATTTTTACTTTTTGTTGTTGTTGTTCCTCACCCACCAAATTCAAAAAAATCAGAAAGTGAAAATGACTTTAAACCTGTGCAGCCATGAGCCATATTTCTCAAATCATCCGTGAAAACAGGTTGGTTCCCCAAGTCATTTATCACTGGGGACTGAAGAGCTCTCCTGTCTATCTGGAGCCCTCTCCTCTTGTGCAGTGGGGAAATGGTAGCAAGGAGAAGGTAGAAGGCTAGGTAGATTCCCCCCCCCCCCGCATGCCTGGGAAAACTACTTAGAGTAGTCTTCTTCTCCCTGGGACACAAAACTCTTTTTTTTTTGGAGGGAGAAGGTAGGACAGTTGGGGTCAAGTGACTTGCCCAAGGTCACATGGCCAGTAAGTGTTAAATGTCTGAGGTCCGATCTGAACTCGGGTCCTCCTGACTCCAGGACCGGTGCTCTATTCACTGTGCCACCTAGCTGCCCCTGGGACACAAAATTCTCTTGCCAAGGAGGCAGGGTCTGTAAGATACAAGGTATAATTTTAAACATTTTGTTTTTCTTCACAGGCAGCCTCAAAACTCCCAAAATACCTTCAATTGAATTTTTAAAAAGTATTAAGTACCTACAATGTACCAGACACAGTGCTGGGTACTGGGAATCATGGTCCTTCTGAGTAGAAAGGAGACAAGACCCTCCTAATCAGCTGTGAGAAATGGTATCAGCAGACCCAGCCCATCTGCATGAGGGAATGGGGTACCAGGTAGTGAAAGTGGCACAGGAGAAGCATACACCACCACCAAGTTTGGGGCATTGGGGGAGGAGGTAACTTTTCTTTCCAAAGAGCAAGTTCTCATTCTTTTTTTCTTTTGTCTTTTTGGAGGGGGAAGGCAAGGCAGTTGGGGTTAAGTGACTTGCCCAAGGTCACACAGTAAGTATTAAGTGTCTAAGGCTGGATTTGAGCTTAGGTCCTCCTGACTCCAGGGCCATTTCTCTATTTACTGCACTGCCTAGTTGCCCCAAGGTCTCATTCTTTATCCCTATAAAAAAGAACAAAATGGAGCTAGTCAACTTTTGCTTTACCCCATCCAAAATCCCATGGACCATGGTGAGACCTGGAGTTTTTTCTCTTAATTAATTAATTTTAAATTAAATTAAATTAAAATTAATTTTTAAAAATTAATTAATTAATTGATTTTTGGTTTTCAGCATTCACTTTTTTTTTTGCTTTTTTGGGGGGAGGGCAATTGGGGTTAAGTGACTTGCCCAAGGTCACACAGCTAGGTTTTTTTTTTGGGGGTGGTGCGTGTGTTAAGTGTCTGAGGCTGGATTTGAACTTAGGTCCTCCTGACTCCAGGGCTGGTTCTCTATTCACTGCACCACCTAGCTGTCCCAAGGTCTCATTCTTTATCCCTATAAAAAAGAACAAAATGTAGCTAGTCAACTTTTGCTTTACCTAACCGCCCTGAGCATTCACTTTTATAAGATTTTGAGTTCTAATTTCCCCCCTTCCCTCTTTCTCTCCCTCCCCAAAAGAGTGTGCAATATGATATAGATTCTACAGGTACAATTATATTACATATATTTCCACATTAGTCATGTTGTGAAAGAAGATTCAGAACAAAAGGGAAAAGCCACAAGAAAGAAAAAACAAAAACAACAAAAGAAAGAGCAAACAGTCTGCTTCACTCTGTTCAGATTGTGTTCACACTCCATAGGTCTTTCTCTGGGTGTGGATGCCATTTTCCATCATGGGTCTTTTGGACTTGTCTTCGGTCCTTGCATTGCTCAGAAGAGCCAAGTCTATCAAAGTTGGAGACCTGGAGTTTGAACCATGCCAAGGAGGTGTCATGGCCCTCCTCCTCATACACATCAGCTCTCTGTCTTTTCCATGGGTTTACTGCATGTTCAAAGGTTCATGGAACTGGGAGTGATCTTATACTTCATCTAATCCACCCTACTATGAGGAAGCTGAGACCAAGAGAGAGTAAGTGTATTTTCCAAGGTCACAGTAAGCGTAAGAGTCAAGGGCCAAATTTCAGTCTCAAAATCCAAGGATAATCTGCTTTTTGTCTTTCACAGTTGAGAAGGTGGCAGTTGCAAACGAGAATATCACTGGCATTCTCATCTTTGTGGCTAGAAAAAAAATCCCAATGCCCTTTCTTGAAAGACAGGTGATATTTTAGATGGGATGTCCAGGTTCTCTGACTGCAGAATCTACCCTTTCTGCTGTACTGTGCCATCTCTATGTGTTTTCCTCCTGGCAGGGGAATGTAATGTCCTTGAAGGCAAGGAGTATAATTATTTTTTTTCTTTTTTTGATATCTGAAGCTTAATTCCCACCTCTCCTCTCCCTGCCCCCCTGCCTCCTGCCCCAGTGCCTTGGCCACATCAGGTGCTCAAAATGAATTGAATTGGGTGCTGGAGAATCAGGTCAGTAAGAGGATGGCTGAGCAAACAAAAGAAGGCAATGCTCTCTCTACCTCTCAACCCAGTGTGTTGTCTGGCTTAGAGCAGTGTGTTCAAGGAGGACTCTCCATGTGGTTACATGAACCGGTCCCTTGCACTATTAATGTTTACAGTATGACAGCATCCTTACATGTGTCTCTGGTATGAATTAATAACCTACTTAAAATATTTAATAAGGATCAGACACACTTCATTGGCATTCCAACCAAAGCAGCACCATTTATTTAGGAACAGGCACTGGGATAGATACATGTACACACACACACACACACAAACACAAACACAAACACATATATTTTAGGAGGGGAGCTAATCAGAGTGAAACTGCCAGGGGCATTCTCATTTTCCACTTGTCACTTCCACTTCCAAGAAGGGGGATGAAATGGCTTCTCTTTCAGATTGAGGCCAAAGTCTGGGTCCTGACCCTTACTGTATGCCCCTCGTCTATAATGACTCATTCAAATCCCGACCCACTCAGCCAGACATCTGGAACCCAAAATCTGCTTCTCTACTGTGGCGAGTCTCAGTACTGGACACACAAGGAGGGGAAACTACCCTTGACACACTAGCTGTGTGACCTTGGGCAAGTTACTTACCCCAAGTGACCTACCTACCCTCTGCAAATAAAAAAAAAGAATTATAGTGCTCTCTCCCCTACACCAGGCTGCTTTATAAAAGTAATGATCAGTTTTTTCCCCAGTCCCTGCTTGTAATTTTGTTGATGTAGGGGTCTTCTGGTGGTGAAACTGGCTAATAACAGATCCACAATCGTTCTGTGCTTTAAAGTACTAGAATATTGCCTGGGGGCAGTGAAGGCAAGTTACTTACAGCATAGTCATGCAGCCAGCTATGTTTCAAAAGTGGGACTAGAGGGGCAGCTAGGTGGCGCACTCAATAGATCACCGGCCTTGGAGTCAGAAGGAACTGAGTTCAAATACAGCCTCAGACACTCTACCCTACCAAAAAAACTAGCCGTGTGACCTTGGGCAAGTCACTTAACCCCAATTGCCCTCCAAAAAATAAAAAATAATAAATAAACAAATAAATAAATAAACAAAAAGTAAATAAAAAGCAAATAAATAAAAATTAAAAAATTAAAAAAAAGTGGGACTAGAACTCAGTGTTTGAGAGCCCAACCCTCTGTCATCCCCTGATCCATGTGTCTTCAAGTCAAGTCAAGAGCATTTCTTTATCAAGCATTTCCTGAATGCCCTGCATTGTCCTAAGACAAAGAAAGGCAAATATAGTCCTCACCTTCAAGGACTTCAATATGTCATGCGCCCTCTTCAAGATCAAAGGCAACAACATTTTGATGGAGGAGAAAGCACGCAATACCTTTATACAAACGAGATAGTTGTTGGTGCAGTTCTGTCTTTGTGACCCCTGTAGGGTTTTCTTGGCAAAGATGATACTGGAGTGCTTTGCCATTTCCTTCTCCAGCTCATTTTACAGATGAGGAAACTGAGGTAAACTGGTTAAGTGACTAGTAAATGTCTGGGTCTGGATTTGAACTCAGGAAGATGAATCTTTCTGACTCCAAACCTGGTTCTCTGTCCACTGAGCCACCTAGCTACCCCATTCTTAGAGTATGTAGAGGGGAACAAAGGGTAAGAAAACTGGAAAGGGAGGAAGGGGCCAGATTTTGAAAGGCTTTAAAAAGCATACAGTGGGATTTTATATTTGGTTTTGGATATAACTGGGAGGAACTGGAGTTTACTGAGTAGAACAGTGACATGACCAGACCTAGGAAGATCAATCTGGCAACTGTGTAGAAACTGGATTGAAGCGGCGAGAAATCTAAGACAGGGAGACCACTGAAAGGCTATTGTAATAGTTGAGGCACGAGGTGAAAAGGGCCTGCCCCAGAGTGGTAACTATGTCAAAGGAGAGAGATGTTGCAAAGGTAGAAACAATAAGACAAGGCAAGAAATTAGATGCACGGGATGAGTGTTTGGAGATAAGAAGGAGACCTAGATTTTGAGCCTCGACTATTGGGAGGATGTGCCTTTGACAGCAACTGGGAAGTTTGGAAGAGGGAAGGTTTTGGAACAAAGGATAATGAGTTCTGCTTGAATCATGTTGAGTTTGAAATGTCTATGGAGCATCAATTCATGATTCCCAAAATTCCCAGTGGATGATGAACTTAGGAGAAGGGTTAGGGATAGAAAAGAGATTTGAGAATCTTATGCATAGAAATGATAATTGAATCCATGGAAGCTGATAATATTACCCAATGAGATGTTTGTCCTTTGTTTTTGAAGAGGACCAGTGGCATCATGGGCAAGGTCTTGATGGTCTCAATTCTTGCATTTAAGTGAGGCAAAGTTGCACAAAGTCATCAGCCTCCATCTGTCTTCCAGAGTCATTAAAGTCCGGTGGAAGGACAAAAGTCAGGATGACCAGCGATGGCCTGGGATGCAGGGATAACTTGGGTGTTTTCTATATCTGACCAAGCTCTAAGCACTCCCCAGTGCTTGTTTCAGCCTCTTTCATGGCTGTTAGAACAAACTGTTCTTATCCATCCATTCCACCAGGGAAAGTCTTTACATGCTTGGAGTAGACATTCCCCTAACTTACCAAGGGGTGAGAGGTCTGTTGGTTACCCTCCACCTGTTTTGGCCTGTCTGCCAAAACAATCTTACCTGGGTGTAGCTATAGTGCATACAACAACTTCTTGGAGCCATGAGTGACAACTGGATGAGATACATACACCAGAGGTGGATGGGCAGCCCTGAGAAGGGCTCAGAAAACCCTCACACTGGAGGTGCTAGTCCTCCTTGAGAGCCCCATACACCCTACTGAATGAGATGGTATGGAAGGAGGAGAGAAGACAGACCAGGACTGAGCCTTAGGGGACACCCATGATAGTGGGTGTGACCTGGATGAAGGAGAGTGAGGAATGGTCAGAGAGACAGGAGAAGAGGTGAATTTAATATACCCTGAGATGATTAGCTCTTCTCTAGTCATCTTGGCTGGAACAGGAAGAGACAGAATTTGACATGAGATGGAGGTTAGACAGAAGCTAATTCTTCTTGATTGGGAGACTGGAGGCAAGGAGAGCTGTTTACATTAAAGCATCCTGAGGGTTAAGGTGAAAATTCCCTTCCCCCAAACTTCAAGTCTTTTACTTTTGAGGGGGGAGGGTAGTTAGTGGCAGAGTGGTGGGTTCAATACCTCTCGAGGTGAAATTCTCTTTTCTCTGTGCAGGTAAATGTAAATTCAGACATATACATGCAACTGGTTACAGGTATCCCTCACTATATAAAACAGAGGCCTTCTGGTAAAGAGGCCTGTCAAATGAATTTTCATAAAGCAAAAGTCAGAGATGTGTTTCTATTGCAAAGAGAATCCAACTTGGGTGTTTTCTATATCTGACCAAGCTCTAAGCACTCCCCAGTGCTTGTTTCAGCCTCTTTAAGAAGTTTTGGTGAGGAATGGTTTGTCTAGTGACAGCATTGCTATTAGCTGGCATCCTTATACAGCTGGTCTCCTTGCTTTTGGGATGCAATCCCAGATCCATCATTTCCCCCTGCCATTGGACAGCTTGACACCGCTTAGACAGGAAGAATTTCTGCCAGTCCTGGGGAACTGACTTCACATATCTAGCTCCTGGAAATTACCTCCTCATAATAAACAGCATATAATAATAGTGGGACACCTAGGCGGTGTAGCAGATTGAGTGCCAGACCAAAACTCTTCTTCCTGAGTTCAAATTTGACTCCAGATACTTACTAACTGTGTGACCCTGGGCAAGTCACTTAACCCTGTTTGCCTCAGTTTCCTCATATGTAAAATGAGCTGGAGAAGAAAACGGCAAAGCTCTCCAGCATCTCTGCCAAGAAAACCCCAAATGGAGATCATGAAGAGGCCAACAACAATGAAGAAGAAAGAGCAGAAGGATGAGGAGGAGGAGTAAGGAGGCCTGTAGGGCCTACTATGTTCCAGACACTGCGCTATGTGCTTCTCATTGTTATTTAAGAGCTAGCAGTATGCTTTATCCAGTTAGATTTCACCTTGAAAATCCTTAAACTCGAGTCTCCACATTACTCAAAACAAATGATTCCATTCTTTATTCATCTTGTGAATTTGATAGGTGATCCTTGCTTCCAGTTGACTTTCAGTAAGTATTGTTTTTCTGTGTGACTGAAGTACAAGGTTAGGATTGTGGGACTTAGGGCTAGAAAAAACTTCAGATGGGGTGGCTGGGTGGTGCGGTGAATAGAGCACCGGCCCTGGAGTCAGGAGTACCTGAGTTCAAAACTGGCCTCAGACACTTGACACACTTTGCTTTGCAAAGTATGACTTTGGCCAAGTCACTTAACCCCAATTGCCCTCCAAAATGCAAAAAAAAAAAAAAAAAAAGGAAAAAAACTTCGGAGGCCGTCTAGCCCTACTTCCTTTTTTTGCAGATAAAGAAACAGGCCTGGAGAAGTTAAATGGCTTTCCTAAGGCCACACAGCTACTAACTAGCAGGCTCTCTAATTTGAAGTCAGGGATTCTGATTTTATCATGATCAGAAAAGGCCATTTATGGAGAAATCCATTGAAATTCCATGTCATCATATGAACATGTTCCATTTTCTGAATTCAAAAACCTGTCCTTCCTACTAATCCTTTGGAGTTAGAAGGCTAATGTTGCATTAGAAGCAATACCAGGGAAATGGGGTCTATTGTTGCAAGACCTGAGGCACTCAGCCGAAAGGGAACCGCTGCTGGGATAGAATTTATCAGGTGCCAGATGGCATAAAACAACTACTGTACCTCAAACAGACAGTACAGAATGCTCCATTCCTGCTGAACTTTCGGAGGATTCCAGGTGGGCAGACGTAATAACTTGGGTTGGCAGTCGGCCAGACCACAAGGACTAATACCCAAGCCCATGTGCTGAAGGATGTCTCATGACCTCAAGTATCTCATACCCTGGCTGCGTGTAACTCAATTTTTGCAACTCCTAGGCCTCCCACCACCATGGACAGCATGGTGGGATTCAGTAGGAAGCCTGAAAGTGGGGGGGGGGAGAAGAAGGAGGGAAGGAACAGCCCAGAACTAGCATGTAAAGCTGCAGGACCCTGCCACTTTTGCATGATATTTCTGTATGTTTGGCTCCCCAGTTTGAAGCATTTCCAGCTCAAAGGAAGTGAAACTAAATTTTATGGCCTTTAAAAAAAAAAGATTAGTTCTTATCCCTCCAGCCATCAAGTTATCCCTCTTCTATCACTCTCCTTTCAGGGGAACCAGTATCATGTAATTGGATCCATACATGTCAAGAGCTGTAACTAGGGTGGAGCAATCATAGCTTTGTACCAAGGTGCCAACATTCAGTTCTATGCCTCGTACCCTATCCTCCTTCTTTGTGTTCTTCCCCTAACCTATACAATTGTTTTTGCCCCTGCTCTGATATTCCCCTTTTCCTGAACTCACCCCAAATTAGTTAACAAAAATCAGAGCCTCTGACTTAAGCCCTAACTCAACCGGCTTCACGGGGGTCTGTGTATGTATGGATTTAATTGGGTTAAAAATAAAGGCAGAAGCTGGAGAAAACAATGAGTTTCTAAAGACATCAGCAGGGCCTGGGAAGAAAGCTTCCTGCTGCCTGGTTGCAGATAGAAGAGACAGGTTTTGACAACCTGTTTGTTTATCCTTATGTCAGGTGTGTGTGTGTGTGTGTATGTGTGTGTGTGTGTGTGTGTGTGTCTGTGTATTCTTCCATTTCAATCGCCCAGATGTCTGTTTGCTTTGTTGATAACAAGTGATTTTGACTTTCAGGGGTGTATGTATGTGTGTATAACCTTCAGTGTGTGTTTGTGCAAGTTTAAAGTATATATTGCGGTGTCTGGTTGCACAAGTTATCTTGACTCTTCCCTGGAGCAGAACTCTTGGTTAGCCGGGAAAACAACTTCTTGAATGTTTTTCTTATGTATTTTTCCTCATGCAACCCTTAACTCTCTCCTTGGTCTTCTCCCTCTGCCTGTCATCTGGACGGATCCCACCCCCTTGCCGAGTTCCTCCCACCCTGATCGAGCTGCCAAAGTCCGGTTTGTTTTGTCTTGTGGGGCCAGATTTGCTTGCTCTAAATTTTAATAGAAAGAAACATTATTGGCTCTAGCACTCCCTAGTGTCTGCTTCCCAGATGAAACTCCCTCTGGGCAAGAGAAAAATTCAAACTCCTTTCCCTGCATCAATAGATGTGACATTCAAACCTGAGCTGAACGGAATTTTGTGAACACTCACAGGCTTACTCAATGACCTATAAAGTAGCCACTCAAGTTTTCGGATTAATTAGTAATGTGTAGTAACTTTGAATCTTTCACTAAAAAGCATAATACAACTATTGCTTCAACAGGTTTGGGGCTCCTTAATGAAATCTGGCTTCCTAAGATTTTGGTGGTGTTTACTTTCTTCTGGTCAAATGGAGGTATTTTCTTTGTCAAGGATTGCTAGAAACAGCATCATTTCCAGACAGGATTCAGGAGGTGGAGGAAGAAAATATTCAGTGATGGTATGATTCTGGGCCAAGTATACCATTTGGTAAATGCCTGCCAAGTCAAGTCAGCATCAAAGAAAAGTGGAGGCATTTATCAAACCTGAAAATGGCACAGAGTGTTGGGGGGGGTGCAATGCTACCAGAGGGCCAGAATCTATAGATGTGCAAATACTGGAATATGTAGATAGACCTGACCCCGGGAAAGCTGAGTGATGAAAGAAGTAACTAATAGTAGGAGCTACAGGAATGTCAGGGAAGCTGAGTGTGTGGGATGTGGGGACATTCCAGCCCAGGGCTGGGAATGGGAAGGGATTCTTGGTTGTGCTTCAGGTCTTGTGTGAATGGTATTGGTTTGCTTTGGGGTGGGTGTTTTGCACAAACTGTCCTTCTAGTGCTAGGAGAAGGCTGGAGAGGTGAGATGCTGAGGCCAAATACAGGCCAGAGGGCAGGGCTCAGGTCCCAGACCTGTTCTCCATCAGGGACTACTTAACTATGGGAGGTTTGGACGAGAAGGAGATGTTGGGTAGCAGGCAGAACAGAAGTGGAAAAAGTAGATGGTGGTTAGAGCTGGGCTGGAACGGGGTGATCCAGCTAGCATTCTCAAAACACTGGGCAGAATTTGCCTGAGGTCAGGGAGGGGATGGAGAGTGTTCTCTTTCCTGATTAACTGGATTTCTTGTTATAAAGTGCTATGTTAGTCTTGTATTGTCAAGACTCAGGTAACAGCTCTGACATAGTTATAAATAATTGGGGTCATTGCCTACACCCCCCCCCCCATGTGATTTCCTGTACACACAGTGGGGCCCGCCCTCTCTCTCCAGCAGAGATCAGGAACTAGGCCTCTATTTTTAGGAATTAAGAAACAAGGGCCAGTCATGTCTGTGATTAGCTTTCCACCTTGGATTGTGGTCTCATCACTTGTCACGTGCAGAGCTGGGTCAGGCTGAGCCATCGAGCGGCCAAGGTATAAAGTGGGCAAGGTAGCCACTGAGCCCATCCTGAGAAGAGCCAGTTGGACCCCCTCCCGGGAAGACAAGGACAAGGCTGCTGGGACATAAAGAGGGGATCCCGGAGACAGGGTGACTACAATTTCCTAAGACAAGACCAGGATGCTTGGACTCACAAAGGCTATTCCTCAGACAAAACCTTCCTCCAAGCAAACACAGAAAGTGTAGGATGTATGTTGGCTGCCACAGTTGCTGCTGCTAGCTTGACTTTTCACTGCCATAGGCGGAAAATATATGGGGAAAAGGGAAGGGGAAAGAGAGGGAAGGGAGAAATGAAACAGAAGACGGTTTGTGTCTCCTTGGCTGCTACTAAAACTGTCTACCCACCGTAAACTAAAGCGCTTTGGCCTAAAGAGACTGTTGTGACACTCCCACGTGGGGCTCTAACCAGTAATGTTTTCACTTGGGCAGTGGGGAGGGAGACTCACCTGCAATTGGACCCATCTGAATGTATGGGACCATCCTCAGAAGACCCTCCCACACACAGCAGAGGCTGATACCCCCTGACAGTGTGACTTTGAGTGTAAATATAAGGGTCCTTCTGCTGTGGGTAGAGCCTAGAAGGAAAGGAAGGGCCCACGACTTCCGTACAACCAGAAAGAAAAGGAGGTGCTTCCAGGAAAATGTTATGAAACCCCTCTGACTTTATGTACTCTGGAGCAAAGTTACCCAACTGCACCATTCTTTTTTGATGTACTTGAAAAAAAAGTTCTGGAAAACAAAAAGTTCTGCTTTGTTTTTGGTCCTTCCCTTTCATCCAAAAGGGAGACTAGTGAGAAGAACTGAGCAAAGAAGTAGTGATGTTTATGAGTATATACTCATAGACTATGATCTCTGCTTCACTTAAATCCAATTCATAAACAAGGCAAGAGAATGTCCTCATGATGTCATTGGTCCTATTTGAGAACAGAGGTCAAACCACAGCAACTCATTAATATATATATATATATAGATATATATATATACCTATATACACACTCATAACTATCACTATATATCATATTTGTCACTATCAATATGTGTGTAAGTATACACACATATGCACATAATAGGTGGTAGCTGGGTATGAAGAGCAGAAAGTGCCAGGTTGAGTCAGGAAGATTCATCTTCCTGAGTTCAAAACTGGCCTCAAAGACTTATAGTTGTGTGACCTTGGGCAAGTCACTTCACCCTGTTTGCCTCAGTTTCTTCATCTGTAAGATGAACTGGAGAGGGAAATGGCAAACCACTCCAGTATCTTTGCCAAGAAAACCCCAAATGGGTCACAAAGAGTTGGATATATCTGAAAACAAATGAACAATAACAACAGACACATAACTAGCACACGTTATATATTTTTGTCCAGCTGTGTGTAAAATTCTGGAGTCCACAAAAACCAGCACGATTGTTTTTACTGTGCTGTTCCTGTAGCAGGTGATGAAAGACTGTGTTAGGGGCCAGAGTTTAAAGGATTCAGCTCAGTTCTGTGCCATCTCATTCAATCCTATTCAATTCAACAAACATTTATTAAGTACGGGACGCTAAAGATACAGGAAGAAAACCAAAGCAATTCCTACCCTCAAAGAACTTACACTCTACTTGAGGAAAGGCTGGTGCAGCAGATTAGCAGACAAATACATACAAGGTGATTCAAGGAAGAAGAGATTGTCAGCATCTGGGGGGATCACGGAAAGCTTCATGTAGGAAACATCATCTGAGCTGAGTAATAAGGGAAGAAAAGAATTCTGGGAAGTAGAGATGAGGAGGGAAAGAATTCCAGGTAGGAAGGATGGATTCTGTGAAGGTACAGAGTTGGGAGTTTACATTTTGAGTATGGAGAAGAGCTAATATATTTTGGAGAATGAATGTGACCACCCTGTTAATAAGAAGGATGAGAGCAAGAATGTATCTTGGCTGAATTAATCGGACTCCAAACTACAATGGGATAGCAAAAGAGCATAGTGGCCTGTGGACAAGGGTTAGCAGCATTGGCTGTCTTGGTTGGTGGGAATCACAGCAAATATTTGTATCTCGAATTGAGTTTCTTATGATATAAGTATGTTTGTGTATATGGAAGTGGGGAGCATTGGATAGAGAGCCAGGCAGGGAGTCAAGATCCCCTGGGTTCAAGTCTTGCTGTTTATGTACTCTAGCTGTGTGATGCCAGGAAAGCTGTTCAGCCTCTCAGTGTTTCAGGCAACTCCCCAAGATTTTTAATTACATGTAAATTGCCAGTCTGCACCAGTGTAGGGAAATTTACCACTTGGAGTTCCCTATAGCAAAGAAATTATAGCTTGAGATCAAACTCAAACTTTGTATATATGATATTTTTCTCTGTGTGTTTATGTGTGTATATATACCTATATGTATGTATGTATATTTTATACTAGGGTATGTATGTGTGTGTATGTGTGTGTGTATATATATATATATATATATATATGTACAAAAATATTTTCAGAGAAATTAGGCATATGGATGAGAAAAATGTGGATTCATACATGGCCAGGGAAGTAGAGGGAATATTTCTTCCCTGACAAGCTGCCCAACTGTGGTAAGGTCACAAGAGTCTTATGGAAGGAGGGAGGGGAAGAGAGAAAGAGAGAGAGAGAAAGAGAGAGAGAGAGACAAAGACAGAGACACAGAGACACAGAGAGAGGAGAGAGAGAGAGAGAGAGAGAGAGAGAGAGAGAGAGAGAGAGAGAGAGAGAGAGAGAGAGAGAGAGAGAGAGAGAGATTGGGAAATACTGGCATTTGTTACCAACCATATCATTCGCTCCTCAATTCCCTTACCCCTTTCCCAGACCAGTCAAGCACTGCTGCTGCTGTTTCAGTGTTACATATAATATTGAGGAAGGGCTGGGAAAGAGAAGAAGTAACAGAGCATTTTAACAATAAGTCCTGTATTATTGCTCTGGTAATATAAAAGAGTCTTGCTTCTCTTAGTCTCTGTTGAATGCCTTAGTATTCAAACACAAGTCATGGTGGCAGCATGTTGAAGAAAATTTCTCATACAAGCAATTTTCTCTCTTTGTAGTGTGACTTTCCTGTATATCAGAAATAAAATTATTGTATAACTAGCTTATTCCATATCTATCCTTTCTTTCTCCCCTTCCTCTCTCTTCCTTCCTTCCTTCCTTCCTTCCTTCCTTTCTTCCTTCTTTCCTTCCTTCCTTCCTTCCTTCCTTCCTTCCTTCCTTTCTTCCTTCCTTCCTTCCTTCCCTTCATTCTTTTCTATCTCTTTTAACAATAATTTATTAAATCCCTACCATGCAGATCTCTGTGCTTGGTGCTGGGTGACCATACATAGCCTTATTTCCAGTATGAGCACCAAACTATTGTTGCCATTCCGGGCTCCATTAAGAGATGCATTTTATTCAGAATGAAGGCTATGATAACCCCATTGTACTCTATGCTGATCAGAACACACTTGGAGCACTGTGTCATGTTCTGGCACCACATTTTACAAAGGATATTAAGCTGGAGTCTGGAGAAAAGTGACTGAGATAGTGAATCAGATGAAGGATCTAGGGTTGTTTGACTTGGAGAAGAGAAGGCCGGGGATGTATTGGAGGGAATGATAATTATCCTCAAGTATATGAAGAGCTTCCATACTCTTTGGTATGATAAATTAATCGGTCATTGACTTTGCTGTCTCTTTAGTAATAGGATTCCTGCCAAGAAAAGCAAAGAAATATTGAATATACACAGACTCATATTGCCATACTGCTTCTCATGAAAGTGTTGCTTGATGTAATTGAATCAAATCAGTTAACACAGTCACACCAATGGGAGATGGGTGGCTAATTATCCAAATGAGATGTGTAAGCATAAAATAATAAAACTGCTATAGGCTGCTAAAAAAACCCCACAACATACCAGAAAATGTGTGTGTGCATGTGTGTGTGCATGTGTGTGTGCATGTGTGTACACACACACACACAAATGAGTATTGTTATTAAAAGGGGCTCTTTAACTCTTCTGACTCTCTCCCAGCCCCTCCACCATCTCAAAACTATCACTCACTTATTCTGGTTCGATGCTGCCGTCGTTTCCAACATTTCTGAATCTCCTCCTCTCAAAATGACCTTTTTATATGTGATATATTTTCTTTTCAGCTAAATTCTTATCTTTTGAGGATTGATTTGATTTTTGAAAACATTAAAAAATCTTTTTCAACCATATCTATACAATAACCCTATATAGAAGGATTCAGTTGGCTATTCTCCGGAGTGTACAAGCCCATTGTTGCTACTTTGGGAGGCTGAGAGATGTTCATAGACCAGCCAGTAAGTACTAAAAGAAATAGGTCTTTATTTGATGTGTTCTAACTCCCATGAGGGAAGGAATATAAAGCCTAATCTGAGATGCCCAGGATCATGAGGAACGGGGCAAGGAGGCATCCAGACCACAGCCACTGGAGACATAGGGATACAACCAGATCTCAGTAGAGGGTGAAAACAACTGATATGACTGACCACCACCACCACCACTCTGCGAAAGTCACACATGTGGCTTATAGTCATTCCGTGTGTGTGTGTGTGTGTGTGTGTGTGTGTGTGTGTGTGTGTGTGTGGCCTGAGACACTATTTTTCGGGTCGCCATGAACCGACACATCCTGAGTAGCAGTTCTATCAACAACATCTTGATTGGCAGTGCCCTTTTAAAATAAATAATAAAGATATACTTTCCCACCTGTGTTTCTCCAGCCCGTCTTCCCCACAGGAGACATATGTCAGAAAATGACCAAAATCAGCATCCTTTTTCTGCTAACCTGGCATAAATCATGAGAATTAGGTGTAACGAGGGACTATAGAGACGAAAGTGGGGGAGAGAGTTGAGAGAGATTAAATTATGCTAAAACCTAAGAAACTCAGCCGCTGTCTTGGAAGGCTCTAGAATCAACTAATTGGTTACTTTCTTCTAAGGTGATCAAATGTTTACTGACATAATTAAGAAAAGTCGACTCCTACCCAGGTCTCTGCTCTTCATTCTCCACACCAAGAAGTTGCAAAGTAAAATGGAACACCAGGCACCCTGAGATCATCTCAACACAATTAACTTCAGGTATCCTGACACTAGATTAAAGATTTGTAGTCAGGATATTGAGGTATCAGAAAAGTCTCATTATAGAGTTGTGGCTACGGATGAATAAAGGATACAGATGGGTGTGTGTGTGTGTGTGTGTGTGTGTGTGTGTGTGTGTGTGCATATTTGTGATTTCAGCGGGGCAAAAAACTCACTCTGTTGCTAACAATTCTTTTGTAATCTTTTCTATAGTCTTAAAGAGTTTTGGGATTAAAGCAATTTAATTCACATGACTTACCCACAGTGACCCAGCCAGTATGTACCAGAAGCAAGATCTGAGCATAGGGATTCCTGACTTTAAGGAAGGTCTTCTAGTCTGTATTAACAACCTACCGTTGTCTAAAAAACAACACCTTTGCACTATCTGTCTGTCTCCCTGACTCTTTGTCTCTCTGTCTGTCTCTCTCCCCCCTCCTCTTTCTTTCTCCTCTTTGTCTCTCCCCTTTGTCTCTACCTTTGTTTCTCTCTCGTCTCTTTCTTCTCTCTGTCTTTATGCCTCTCTCTGTCTCTGTCTCTATGTATATACCTTTCTTTAATATGTCTGTCATACAAAACACACACTCACATATTATATGTGGGAAAATGTATATTTGCTCACTTCAAACCTTCTAGGATTTGTCAGTCAGTTAACAAGTCTGTAATTTTGTTGGCTTGGGTATCCCTTCTTCCAGGGCAGATCATAACCTTTTTCTGTAGTAGAAAACAGTCTTTAAGAGATGCCATGGCCCACATTCCATTATCTTGAGGCCAACTTGAAGGATCAGGCAGCCTCTCTAAATTTTAACAGGAAGACACCACAATCTGTGGTGGACAGGGCTGGATTCAAAGGTCTTCAAAGTGGCCAGAACTTGTCAGACCAGAGATGGCATGTCACTATTATAGCCTTTTGAGAATCCAAGCACATCTTACTATCATGATGAAGTATTAAGGAAGCCATGAATGAAAAAAACACACCTACATACCTACCCCATCCCTCCCCCAAAATAAATCATGCCCATTCTCCCCAAAAGGGCAAGCTCATTCTATTCTTGGCAGGGGAGTGTCACAAACCTGCAAGAAGAAGTTTCATGGAGAATATGCAGCCCCAGCCCTGAGGTTCTCTGGTCATGTGGCCTAGGTACCAGATCACCTAATACAAATTGTGTTCATTTGCTGGTATATGGGGTATATTTGTTGATAGACCATTCAACCCATAAGTAAGTGCTTGTCAAATTTCTGCCCTGTGTCTAGAAGTTTAGGGTAGGGATTCTTAGTCTGATCCAA
>CM053594.1:354613886-354636594 GCA_028646575.1 Pseudocheirus occidentalis
CCATAGCTAGTAGACATTCTTCCAGTGTCTTGGAAGCATTCAGTGAGGGAGTTCTGACTGTGTTGTGTTCCTCCTGCTCCATGCTTTGATCCTTTTTGTCCACAAAGAAAGATTCTAGAGTTTTATTGCTGTTCTTACTTTGCTTCCTTTTCCTCATGTTGGCCAGTCTATTAATTGCTTGGTTTTTTAGCTCTGTGGAACTCTGCTTCCTGGAGGGGGAAAGTTCTGTCCCAAATTGGTAGGACCTTCACAGCTGCTGGAGCTATTAGTGGGGTGCTGCAGCCCCCCCAGCTTTGGCTCACTGAAAGCACACCCCAAGACCACCACTCAAGACCATGATCCAGATCCAGGCCGCTCAACGCAAGAGCCCTTGGCCCTGATCAATCGCCTCAGCCCCCCCTGCTATCTGCAGGCCAGGGGCTCTGAAGCAGCCCAGTGGAGGCCACTGCTGCTCTCAGCCATTCTTGCTGGCACAGCCACCTCCCTCTGCTTCCTTGCCCTGGGAACAGTTCAGCCGGACCACTCTTCTCCCCCAAATTTAGCAAAATCCACTGACCTTTCTCTTAGCCTTTTTTTCTTCTGGCCTGATAAATGTGGTAATTGTGCCTCCCCTTCCACTTCTAAATCTATTATCCAATGATCCTTTAAGTTCCCCAAAGCCTCAGATTTTCTCAGATCCTTCCACAGCATGACAATATATCCTGGTCATCATCTTGTAGATACACAGTTTAGCAATATCCCCTCCAAAATGTGGCACCCAGAAGTGAACGTAATATTCAAGGCAAGGTCTGAAGCTGGCAGAGTATAGCAAGAACACTTTCTGTGTTCTGAATACTAGGCATTTTAAAAACTGCAACCTGATGTCACGTTTGTTTTTGTTTGTTTGTTTGATTGTTTTTGTCACTGCCAGTACTGTAGTTGATGTATGCTGGGCTTTCAGTCCTTTAAAGCCACAGATCTTTTTCATAGACCCACTTATCCATAGATGATTCCACTGTCCTGGGCTTGTCAAGTTTAATTTTTTCATCATTAGTGCAGAGCTTTACATTTATCTCTCTCTTAAATATGGTCCATTGCCAGTTGGTCAAGGGTGTGTGTGTGTGTGTGTGTGTGTGTGTGTGTGTGTGTGTGTTAGCTACCCCTCACAGGTTAGTGTCATGAAATCTGTGCTTGATAAAAAGACTGACTAACATAAGGCTAAGGACAGACCTCTGGAGCATTAAGTTGATACTTCTAAGTTGAAATCAAGTCATTAATGACTACTCTTTGGGTCTAGTCACTCAATATTTACTGAGTCCGCTTACCTGTCCTTTGTCTAGTCTACATTTCTCCACCACATCCACAATATATGAAAGACTTTGTCAATGACTTTGCTGAAATGTAGGCAAACTACATTTAGCATTCCCCATCTTGGATAGAACGAGGATTACTACCGTCATTTTACAGATGAAGAGACTGAGTCCCTAAAAAGCAAAGTTACACAGCTAATAAATTAGGTGGGATAGCTGGTGTTTATGGAGGGCTGGAAGGCTTGCAAAGCACTTTACAGATAGCAAAGTGAAGATCTCATTGAATTCTCACAACAACCTCTGAAGGTGGGTGCTATTATTGTTCCCGTTTTACAGATGAGGGGACTGAGGAGTCAGAGAGTGGTTAAGTGATTTGTTGAGTCACACAGCTGGTAAGTGTCTCAGTCTGAATTTCAACTCAGATTTTCTTGACTCCAAATCTAGTTCTCTTTCCATTGCAACATCCTGTCTCAAAAGCCTGTGGCCATTTACAATGTCTAAATGCATTTTTAAATGTCTATCTTGTAATTAGTTCTAAGATTAGTCCTAAGAAAGATGTTTCTACTTAAAGTGTTTGCTCATTAAACTATAAAGAATGGGGATCATTTGCTTACCATATAAACATCAGGATGCAGTGCTGAAGCATCCTCCCTAGAAATGTTGCTTGTGGGGCTGATGTTCTTCACTTTGCATTTTCTCCATGTGCAGGGAAATGAAATGATGAAAGCAGAAGGTGGTATGAGATGGTGTGGCTTGGTGCTGGAAAAATATTTCTAAATTATACAGCATAAGAAGCAGAACATGAATAAGGTTCATCTTTTTTTCTTTTTTAAATAGAGGCCTCCTATTCACATGGTTGGATTAAAAAAATATTTCTAGTAATTCCAGATCCACACCAACACAAGTTGGAGCCTAGATGTTCATAATTGGTCCTGGTTCATAAAGACATATGGGTTTTTTCCTTTCTGAAAGAACATCTCTAGTACATGTGTTGAGTTTACAGCAATGTTCAGAAGCCTACCCTAGCCCTCAGTTAATTCTCCTGTGCAGAGTCCAGTGACTAGTTGTGTGGTTCTTTTTCACTCAAGTTGGCAAAGCAATACTGGACTAGCAGTCACCCTACTGACTCCTAGGACTCCCTCCCAATCCCTTCTATTGTTCCATCTTGTACATATCTCAACCTCTGAGACTCACTGTCCTTATCTAAGGGCTTGGGGGACTCAGGTCTTTCCCAGCTTTAAGATCCCCTAATTTGGACCTAGAGGCTCTAGTCTCTTCCCCAAGTTCTTTTTTGTTAATTCATTCCAGTCTTTTCAACCTCTAATCTGGGAGGATGTTAATTTCAGAATTCAATCACTGTAGCTTTAAATTTGTAATAGGAAAATATTTTACAAATAGCATAGCAGAATTTCTATGAATAGTAACAGGAAAATTACTTCCTCACACAAGACAGCAAAATACAGCAGAAAGGAAGAGCTGGGTGGTGAAGTGGATAGAGCACTGGCCTTGGAGTCAAGAGCACCTGAGTTCAAGAACTGACCCAGATAATTACTAGCTGTGTGACCCTGAGAAAGTCATTCAATCCTAATTCCTTCCCCCACCCCCCAAAAAAATTCAGCAGGAAACTAATGATACAAGATCTGAGTTCAAAGAATGGGTCTAGTGGTCCCAGAAATTCCACTCCAGTTTTTTTTTTTTTGTGGGTTGTTGTTGTTAAACAGTGAGAGCAAAATAACTTACTGGAATATAAAGATAAAAGTTGAATGAGCATGCCACTAATGGAGAAAAGGGGTATTTTCACAGAACCAGTTTGTTTTTTCCCCTCTCCGTCTCCATTTGATGTTGATCAAAACATACCATTGTCCATTTAGTTAAAAAAAATACGCATTATGCCTCTGCACCAGTTCTTTTATGTACAATAAAGGGATGGTGAAGGGAATCAAAGAAGAGAAAAAGCTACAGTAGTCAGGATGTGGATGAAGCAAAGCTTGGTTTTCTAATTGGAAATGTGTTGTTTACCTTGGGAGCATAGTTCTGGAGTAGAGTTGTAGATTCTGTCTTTAGTAAGTGCCTCCTGTCTGCTGCTGGAATACATCCATTTTATCTTCATCCTCCATTTCCGACTGTGCAGGTGTGTCTGTTTTATTGATTGGCTGAATAGGAATCAAATAGGAATCTGATATGCCTCATTGACAAACCCTGTCATTCACAATAGGCTTTCATTAGTTTACTAAGTGGTGTGTGCCTCTTAATCTTAAATTGTACCACCCAACCATCTTGCCCTGCCACCTTCAAATTCATGTGGTCCTTGTTTTCAGTCTTGACTCCTTCCTTCGACTTTTCTTTGGCCATGGAGAGTGCTGGGGGTCTCCTCAAATGCTGCTTCACAAAAGAGGCACCAGGATGGTCCTCTCCAAGGGAATGGAGGGAGAAGCAGCAGCGACAGGAGCAGGAGCAGGAGGAGGAGGAATAGGAAGATGATGGTGGTGATGGTGAGGAAGAGGAGAAGAAAGAGGAGGAGGAGGTAGAGGAGAACAGGGAGTAGGAGGAGGAGGAAGAAAAGGTAGTGGAGGAGGAGAAGGAGGAGGAGGATGGGGAGCAGGAGGAGGAGGAGGTGGTGGTGGAGAAGGAGAAGGAGGATAGGGAGCAGGAGGAGGAAGAAGAGCAGCTGTGGAGGTCTCCATCCCAGTTTTAATCTATCTCTGAACTTTTCTGGATAAATAAAATTTCTAGAGCATTTCTGGGAGAAAGGACTGTCTAATTTTCACATGAAAAAAATGTAAAACTAGACATTGCTTCCTGAAGAAAATCACATCAATAGCACACAGTAAGAAAGGAGACGGGAAATTTTAGAAAAAGTATTTCTAGTGTAGTGGCACCGAGGGGGTGGTGAAGGGAAAGGGGGAGGGAGGTAAGCGAAAGAGTTGGTGCCCTTCCCCTAGGCCAAGTTGATGAATCATAGAAAATAAGGAGCAGATAACAGAGATAAGGAGTTGTTAATATGTAAACTAAGTGCAAAGATAATCTATACTTTCTTATCCCTTTAGGAAGTGTGAAGGCGTTTCCCTGATGGCAGTGGAAGGGCAGCTGGACATTAGCTGGCTTAACATTGGCCATACCCCCTGATAACCTTTAAAAATCTAAATTTGCCAATTCTGGGGGCACAAAGGAGTTTTATAGAATATGACCCCTAGGCCTGTACCATGATGGTGGTGTGGTGGGAAGGAGGGTTTTTTTTTTTTCCTCCACACCACCAATTGTGAGAACTAGTCCAGGCAATTGAGAGTTAGGGAGAGGAGCAGAACCATAGAATCTATCTATGGGAACAACATAAGGACACCACAAAAAGAGAAAAGACATTATGGCCCTGTGTTACTGAAGATGTGAGTTGCCTTGGCCACATATATTATTTATACATGTGTCTTACTACCACTTTACTATAAGTTTATATTTATTCTCCCTATTGACATTTTATATATTTATAAGACAGCACACCCTAGGTTTTGCTTTGAGCTAGTTGTATCTACTGGATGACTATTAAGTAGAAGCACACCAATTGGGGCTCATGAGCTATAGTTTTAAGAATGCAGACCCATAGAGTAACTTTGATCTTGGTAATAACCTCCCTCTGGGCAACCCACTGCATGAGTGTGAGTGTGAGTTGTGGGGAGTAGTCCTAGAGAAGTGCTACCCAAAGATTCCTAGGGTTGGTCTGGTTCTCCCTTCCAACTTTTCCATCATTGTTAGTGGCATTTATCCAGCCATCCCTACTATCAGCAGTATCAACTACAGACTGCAACCAATGATAAACCCAAGCCCTGGGTATAGCAGTAACTCTCAGATCATTGGTCCTGTTTCCAGCCTGGCCCCCATAGCTATCATACGGAGGAACAACGCTGACAGGTATGTCTGCCAAGATAAAAAAACAACATCAACTTATAAGAAAAAAATATGAGATTTGGAGTACAGTTAAAATGGTTCCAGCCTGGCCTATTTAAAGAAGTTACTCACACTAAAAATGGGAATGGGTAAAAGAACACGTGCTACCACAAATCTTGACTATTTCTAGAGGATGTTTAACTATTAAAGCAGACCACTCTGGAACATCTGGGCCACTCAGCTCTCACAAGGGTGGCTCTCACTGAGACCTAGCTCCTTCCTGGTGATAGGGTACCCCTAGCCACCCTTTCTAGTGCTGGTGAAACTTTCATTCATCCCTTCCTGCTCATTGATCTTGGTGGGAGAGTAAGGACACTCCTTGCTTTCCATCATGGCTTCTAGCTTCTCCCTTTATCTCCATTACTCAGTAATCTCTCCTCCTTTGAAGTTCATGCAATCCAAATTTATCACTTAATCAGGGCCATCTGTAATCATCCTGATCTATGTCTTATCACAGGTGACTCTGGATAAGAGAGTAAGGCTGGTGACTTTGCACAGCCTTGACTCACCTAAATCTTGTTCACTTGAAAGTCATGACAACACCTTTCTGAAGTCATGGTCCTCTTCCAGAGTGAAGGACAACAACAGTCACCTAATCAAGACTCTGGTAACTGTTATGTACTAACCCCCAGGACCCTCCCTTCCCTTCCTTTGTGAATTCAGGGCCTGACTTACAATCCTTCTCTCCACTCTAATTCTTATCCTCACATTAGGGTACTTCATTATGTTGCTTTTCCTTCATTTTTGAAGATGACCATTGATGCTACAGAAGAGAAACAGATTTCATACCTCTCACAGCTATGGGTAGGAGGTGTTTTCTTAGTCAAACAAGAGACAGTAACAATTACAAAGATAGAAAACTTTGATTCCTTGAAGCTGAAAAGCTTCTGTACAAGATATATCCAGGATAAGAAAGGAAGTGGTTGAATGGGGGAAAACGCTTGATATAACATTTCTCTGCCAATTCCCAGTAGATAAATGGTCAAAAGATATGAACAGAGAGTTCTCAGAAGAACTACCAAATATTCACAAACACATGAAAAATATACTTACGTCTCCTTCAAACAACCTAATCTCCCTGTTCCTTAACGTATTCATTTGGCATAGCCTATCTCTGCATTCCACCTCAGCTAAACAGATGGTTTTATCCTTGATTTTGCCATCATCCACACGTGTTCCATATATATGGTCAGGAACTGACCATCTTTACCTACACATTAGACACCTAACCCTGTCCTTTGCTATCTTCACTGTTACCTCCAATCAATCCCTCTCCCTTCAGTTCTTTCCCAGGCTATCACTCCCGCACTAGAAAAATTCTCCTGCCTTCTCTATCTCAGCTCCTTGGTGAGCTAGTTGAATTTTAAGCTATCCTATGCACTACCTTTATCCTCTTACCTGCCAATTGTGCCTTGCCATATTCAGATGTTGGATTATTTCTACTATCCACTGACTTCACTCAGTGGATTCATATTCATGAATTCATATTCATATACTGCTGAATGAAATTGGAGAAAATCATAAAACCATAATGGCTGGGTAGACTCTATAGTTATGTTACATAATCTCAGCTGGGTCCAATGCCTCCCAAACTGATTCACATTTCTGCTTACCATGGATTTGACTATTTTAAACAATTACATCCTTCCTCAGTCCTCCTACAGTTAAGGACTTTGCCTCATATTTCATGCACACATCTCATATCTCGCTCAGCTAAGGGCTTTCCCTCGTATCTCACACGCTCACAAAATTTAAAGGCTTTCATTGAGACCTCCCTTTTTTCCCTTCCTTCTTCGATCTCATTAATCAGATGTGTTCCACAAGGAATCTTTTAGGAAAAGATGTCTTTCTTCTCCCCTGTCTCACATGAAGAAGTTACCAGACTTCTTCTGGTCAAGGCAAATCCTTCCTGAAGAAACTGTTTTCCCAGTCCATTCCATTTTCTCTAGTAGATTGCTCCCTCTATCATCCCCGCTGTTAAACTAATCTTCATTTTTTCCCCCTATATACTGGTTACTTCTATACTGCCTCCAAATAAGTTCATGTCTCCACCATCCTTTAAAAAAAGTCTGCCTATCTCTCTTCTCCCTTTCACAGCCAACCTTGTGAAAGCCAAGTATACTAATGCTTGGACATCCATTCTAATTCTCTTCTAAATTTCCTTCAGTCTGGTTCCCAACTTCATTTAACTGAAATTATTCTATCTAAAGTTACCGATAATCTTTTAATGGCCAAATCTGTTGCCTTTTTCTCAATCTCCATCCTTCTTGACCTCTCTGTAGCCTTTGATACTATCAATCATGATCTCTTTCTGGACACCCTCCCCTTTCTAGGCTTCTGCGACACCCATCCCTCTTAGTCCTCTTCTAACATGTCTGATTGAGCTTTAAAGTAGTTTTCTTTGCTGGATCCTCCACACCAATATTGGGTGTGCCCCAAGGATCTGTCCTGAACTCTCTTCTTTTCTCCCTTTATATTATCTCTCTTGGTTATCTCATTAGTTTCCCTGGGTCCAATGATTATCTTTATCCAGATAATTCTCCAATCAATTAACTAGCACTCTTACCTCTTTCTTGATCTCCAGTCTCACATCACCAACTGCCTCTTGGATTCCTCAAACTGAATGTTCTATCAACACCTCAAACTCAATGTGTCCAAAACTCTCTCTCACATACCCCAGTTCTTTCTTTTCCAGACATCACTATGACTGTCATTGTTCCTCTTTGAGAACAAAAGATGAACAACAGCAACACCACCACCAACACCACCACCACCACCACCAACAACAACATCAACACCACCAACAACAGTAAAGGGCACTATGGTTTTCTTACTCATCCAGGTTCACAAACTTGGTGACATCCTCACCTCCTTGCTCTCATCTCTCAAATCCAATCTGTTGCTAAGTCTTGTCATTTCTACATTTTTACCATGTCTTTTGTGCGTCCCCTTGTCTCCACTCACACAGTAACCACTCTGGTGTTGGCCCTCGTCACCCCATACCTGAGCTACTGTCTCCCTGACTCAAGCTGCTATCCATTCTAGTCCATCCTTCACTCAGATGCCAAAGTGATCTCCCTGAAATACAGGTTTGCCATGTCACCTCTACCCCTCACTAAACTCCATTGGCTCTCTTTTGCCTTGTGAATCAAATATAAGACCCTCTGTTTGGTTTCTAAAGACTTTCACAAAATGCTATTCACACCCAGAGAAAGAACTATGGAGTCTATTTTCTCTTTTCTTATTTTTTTGTTTTTTGTTTTCTTCACCCCCAAGATTGCTCATCTTGCCTCCATTTCAGCCCTCATAGTCATTATTAGTGGAAGCCATTCCTATGGAGCCATCACTTGCTGGGCAACTGCCCCTCACAGGGAAGATTAGCCAGCTAATGTGGCAAGGCACCCCTAGGGGAGGAACAATATTCCGTGTGTGCTAGTTGAGTGAAACCACTCTCACTATTTTAATTTCCATGTCCACTCAGAATCTGATGGAGATGTTCCAGGATTTGGAACCCAAGACCCTTGGGAATAGCAATGTATCCAGCCCAGTATCTACAGCCGTCACTGCGGGACTTGACCACTATGGAGACGCAGCCTGGCAGCTCCTGTTGCTGGGGTGACAGTCATAGTTACTGAAGACCCAGAAAAGAAAGATCTGGTCACCAAAGTCCTTGGCATTGGAAATGGCTCAACATCAGGAACTGATAGGATTTTATCAGTGGAAATGATATGAAACCAAATGCAGTGGCAACTGCTTTGCTGTAGCTCCCTAAGAGCCATTCAACTTTCAGTCTGACTTTCTGAAACCTTCTGTATGTATTGTCTTCCCCATTAGTGTGCAAGATACTTGAAAGCAGGGACTGGCTTACTTTTTTCTATTTTTCCATATTTCTATTTTCCAATATTCCTATTTTCCATATTTTAATTTTCTAATATTTCTATTTTTTTGTTTCTAATTTTTCTGTTCTAGTCCTTAGCACAGTGCTTTGCACATGGGAAGCACTTAATAAGTACTTTTATCATTCATCCATCCATTCATTCATTCATTCATCCATTCATTCATTCATTCACTTATTCCCTTAGATGCCTTTTGAGAGGCAATGCTGTATAGTGGAACCAAGAAGTCCTGGGCTTGTGTCCCATCTCTGACACATCGATTCTGTGACCCCTGACCTCTCAGTAGCCTATGCAACTCTAAGGCTGTCAATTGCAGAAAAAATACTGATCTGCATTGGTAGAGATAGTTTCCTAACCTGAGAGTTCCCTATACCAATAAAACTGCAGTTCCTTTCCCTATCTCTATCCTTATCTCTGAGTCTCACAATAATTTCTATTGCCAGGAAATAGTTATATAGAAGGGAGGGACTGCTTGGTGAGGAGAAGAATGTACCACAGGAGGAGGAAAGATATAAAGGAAGGGTTGTGATGTTTTTCCTTTGGTTTCAAAAGGATTTAACCCAGAGGTACCAACTACAGGGAGGGGTCACACTGCTGTAGGTTGTAGAAGCAGCAAAGAAGTGAATGAAATTCAGTTGTATTAGCTTAACTGAGAGTAAGGGCTAAGGATCATCATTCGAGATGAGTAGGTCTCCCCAGCTGCCCAAGGGGCTATTTTGTTCACCAGATGGATGGGTAGGGCAGTGGGGTGGAACTAACAATAATAAAAGAACTTTGATAACTGGCCTTGAGTTTATCTTTCCATTTAAACTTTAAAGTTCCAATATCCAGGAACCTTATCTTTCCAATTAGATCATAATCTTGAAGGCCCTGACCACATTTACATTGAACTTCTTTAAGAACCCACTATTTTTAGCACAGTGCTATCTACATAGCAGAAGATCAATAAGTATTTGTTGCGCAATTAATTGATTAAATGAATTATAGATCAAGTTGGCCTGAAAGTTGCTAACATGTTGCCATTATAAATATATTTATTTTTTAAAATTATGAATTAGAAATCATCAACAAACATGAATGCTTCCATATACCAAGAGGACCAGAGAAAAGGGATTGTAAATAAAAATACTGTGAATCTTCTCAGTTTGTTTCTTAAAATATACATGAAGTTGAAGGTTGTAAGTACCAACATTGCCTTGGTCACTTACGCCTCCCTCTGAACTCCCATCTAACTACGTATTTTTTCCCCAGCTCAAAAATTATTTTGGAACCCATTTAAAATTTATTAGAAAATTATTTTCAAGTCATAAAGCTTTTGTTATTAAGGGGCTCACATTTTTTAAAGGAAAAATAAATCCTTTAGTTCATATCTACACATACTGACAAAATAACGCCCCCCCTATAAACCATGTGTGAAAAAGTGTATTTTTTTTCTGTGTTTTTATTTTGTCACCTTTTGTCGGAAGGTGAAGAGTGTGTTTCATCTTTATTCTTTTGTACTCCTGGCTCATCATGACATATTCCAGAATCTAAAGTCTTTCAAAGTTTTTTTTTTCCCCATTTAATATTGTTATCATTGTATGACCAGGGGTGGGGAACCTGTTACCTTGAGGCCACACTCATGTGGTCTTCTGTACTTGGGTGCAGCCTTTTGACAAGCCCTAGTTTTATAGAACAAATCCTTTTATTAAGGGAATTTATTGTATAAAGTTTGGATTTGATCAAAGTGCTACACCTGAGGACGTAGAGGGCCACATGTAACCTTGAGGCTACAGGTTCCCCCTCCTGATTATTCTCATCTTGCCTAGTTTTCTCTGAAATTGTCCATTTCCTCACTTCTTGTGAGATATAACATTCCATTATATTCAGATACTACAATTTGTTTGACCATTCCTCAATAGGAGGACACACTCTTGGTTTCCAATTTTTGATACCATGAAAAAAGTTGCTATAAATATTTTTGTATTCATAAATCCTTTTCATTTTCTTTTATTTCCTTCAGGGTATAGTCCCAGGAATGGCATGGCTGAGTCAGAGGGGATGCCCAGTTTTGTAACTTTCTGGACATAATACAAATCTTTCTGAAATATGTGGACATATTTACAGTTTCATCAACAGTGCCTTCGTGTATCTGTTTGTCCACGGTCCCTCTAACCTTTGTAATTTTCTTCTTTTGCCATCTTTGCCAATCTAATAGATGTGAGGTGGAACCTCAAGGTTACTTTAATGTGTGTTTAATTATTAGTTATTTAGAAAATTTCTGTTTTTTAAATTAAATTTATTTTTAAAAATCATCAGGTATTTATTTTTCTCCCTACCTCAACTCCCATGAAAAAAAGAGAAAAATTTAACCCTATCTTAGAACTAGATAAATCTATCCATAACATAAATAAGGAAGAAGTTTAAAGAGATGAATAGAATTTTGGGAAGTTAGATATGACAGTCCTCTGGAGAATGTTGAATGGAAATAAAAAGGAGTATACCTATTTCTCAACCATGCATAGGCCCTTTACAAAAAAGTATTAGGGCATAAAATCTTAAAAACACAGAATAGCAGAAATTTTAAATGCATCTTTTTCTGATCACAATGAAATAAAAATTACTTTCAATAACAGCCCTCTGAATTGTAGACTAAAATTAATTGGAAACTAAATAAATTAATCCTAGAAAATGGAGTCACATCAATTGGGGAATGACTGAATGAGTTGTGGTATATGAATGTGATGGAATACTATTATTCTATAAGAAATGATGAGCAGCCAGATTTCAGAAAAACCTGGGAAGACTTACGTGAACTGGTACTGAGTAAAGTGAGCAGAACCAAGACAACATTGTGTGATGATCAACTATGATAGACTTAGCTCTTCTCAGAAATACAGAGATCTAGGACGATTCCAAAAGATGGGTGATGGAAAATGCTATCCACATCCAGAGAAAGAACTATGTGGTCTGAATACAGATCAAAGCATATGATTTTCACTTTTTTTTCTTTCTCATGGCTTTTCCCTTTTGTTCGGATTCTTTTTTTCACAATACGACTAATGTGGAAATATGTTTAACATGATTATACATTTATAACCTATATAAGATTGCTTGCTATCTTGGGGAGGGGAAAAGTAAGGGGGGGAGGGAGAAAGATTTGGAATTCAAAGTCTTGTAGAAAATGAATTTTGAAAACTATCTTTACATGTAATTGGAACAATGTTACTAAATAAAAAAAACAAAAAATGAATGGGTTAAAGAACAAATAAAAAACAATAAATAATTTTATTAAAGATAATGCCAACAATGAGATAACATAGAAAAATGTGTGGGATGCAATCAGATTAGTTCTTACGAGGAAATTAGTGTCTCTAAATGCTTGTATCAATGGAAAGAGAGCAAGCATATCAATGAATTGGTCATGCACCTAAAAAATACCTATAACATTTTTTTAAATCCCCAACTAAGTACCAAGATAGAAATCCTGAAAATTAATGAACATTGCTGCCTTTTTGTGTATCCCTCAGAGCTTAGTGTAGTACTTGACTTATAATAAGTTTTTAATAAATGCTTGATTTATTTATTTATTTACTTACTGACTGTGCCATATGGGCTTTTCAGCAGTTCTTCTATGTAGGCACTGAGGAAGGCATTCAAAATGTCAATGACAATGTCTGGGTTTTCTCAGGACCCCAGAGACCTGTTCTGGACTGGGGCTGCATACAATGATCTCAAAATACACCCCATGGGGTCTGATAAGCATAGCAAAATTTTTAGTATGGGAGAGAATATGATGAGATGACTGTCCAGTGATGCTCCAGTCCTTAGAGCATGCTTAGATTTGTTCTCCCTAGGGATTTATACAGAATATGACCATCTTTTCCTTGCTTGTCTCCAGTGCAATATGTGGGACTTTGGAAGTCTTTCTCCAGCTATGCATGACCCATATTATCTGGTGATGAAGTTTTCTAGTTGGCTGTGAAACACAAAGAATCAGTGACTCAGTAGATGCTTTGCCAGAAGAAATTCACATGTCTACCAGACTTTCTCTCTTTTCCTTGAGGAAAGAACTTCCATGAGCGCTAAGAGTTGGGAAGAAGGAAGGATCCCTTTCTCCCACCCAGCCTCTTTGTGTCTGTGAGTACATGGACACCTCTGCTTCTTTGTTTAATTTTTCCTAATCTTAGGTTAATGACTGTTCCTGAGAGGGAAGTGCCTAGGTGACTATGGAAATTTTGGAGATTCATCAGACCCCCTCACTGGCAGCTTGCTTCTGTGGCAGAATTTATCAGAAGCAGAAGCAGTGGCCACTATAGCAGTAAAGGCTGATAAAGACCCACAGAGATACGGAAAGAGAGTCACCTGAGAGATGTTGGCAGCTTCAGGGCTTGTGACCCCTTGCAACAAAGAGAAGTGCAGGCTATGAACTCTGGAAAGGCATCCATCCTTGGAACTCAGCCAAGACCCATAACTAAGAGGGACCTTGGGAAGACTTCTTGCACAAAGTGAGAAAAGGATTTCTGGGGCCAGGAATGTGCAAATTCATATTCTCTACATGTGTGCCTCATTACTAGTGTACTTTAAAGGCAGTGCTTCTTAAACTGTGGATTTAAGAACGTGGGGATTGCAAAAAACTGCAAGGTTTCTGAATGCACAATGACCAAAAATTAATTAAAAATCAAACGTGTAATGAATCTGAGGTGTTTCTGGCATCACATGACTTCACTAGAGCCTGGTTCTGAACATACATGTACACTTTGTACTACCCATGCCAATCATGCAATGCCAATGAACGCTGCCTGAAATGCTCTGGTTCAGCTTCGAAACTTTCATAAGTTATGAATTGCTTTGTTTTTACTGTACATACAAAGTTTTCTGCTTTTACAGAAACATAATAGTTTAATTACAGAAAATAAAGACTTTTAATATTTTCCTACCATCATGCCTCACTATGTGAGTGTCAATTTTTTTTCAAAATTTTATTTTAGACTCAGACACCAGAACACAAATAGAGAAAAATAAAAGAAACAAAAACATATCATAAACTTAAATACTGGAACTTAAATACAAAGTTAGAAAGAAAAAAGCATGTTGTATGTTTAACAACATACGAGAGTATTCAAAACGTGTAACAAATTTTCATTTCAATAAAAGAATACTCATTGTATTGAGAATTGTCCATCTTTTCATTGCTTCTTTGTGAGTTTTCTTTTGTTTTCTGTTGTACACTTTTTTTGCTTTGTTCTTTTTTTCCTAGAAGGCTACAATAAAGTTTAGATATGTTTTTCTATAGCTATAAATATAAATACAAATATATATATATAAATATACATACACATATAGACATATACTTTCCCAAATCTACTCTACTCCTGATCTTTGTTTTTATGTATGTGTATATTTCTTGTTTCCTGTCCCTCCTGCCTCCTCTACTTTACTCCTACCAACTACCTTGCCCTCCTATGACCTTCCTACCCCCCTCCAAGGATCCCTCCCCTATCCTCCTATTCCCACAAATCTAAACACCCTTCTATACCCCTAATTTACCTATTCCCTCACCTTCCCCTCTAAAGATCCGTCCCTCATCCTCCCCCCCATGTCTCTACAGTTTTATTTTTTCTGAATTTAAAAGACTTCTATACTTTTCTAAATATATATGTATTGTTCCCTCTTAAACCCATTCCTGATGAAAGTAGGCTACCAGAACTACCAGCCCTCTTCCCCCATCTAATTTCTCTGTATCAATTCTTCTTCTTGCACCTCATTTGTATAAAATAATTATTCTTTCAAGCTGTTCCTAAATGCTTTTACTTTTAAAATTCCTATCATACTCAGGTGTACCTTGATCTTACAATTATTATTATTATTATATAATTATATATTTATATATAACTTATATATGATATGTAATTATATAATATATATTATAATTATTACAATTATCAATTCAATTATTGATAAGAATCTTAGACTTTTTTTTACATATATAAAAAGTAAACAGCCTGTCCTTTTGGATCCCTTATAATCATTCTTTCTTGTGTGCTCTATATTTCTCTTGGTTCTTATGTGTCAAATCTTTTACTCTGTTCAGGATTTTTTAAAACAAAGTCTTGAAAGTCTGAGAGTTTATTAAATGTCCATTTTTTTCATTCAGGATGATGCTTAACTTTGCAGGGTATGATATTTTTGATTAGAGTCCCAGTTCTTTTGCTCTTCGATATGATGTGTTCCAAGACCTGTGATCCTTTAATGTCTCTGCTGCTAGGTCTTGTGTAATTCTTTTTGTGTCACTATTATATTTAAATTGCTTTAATCTTGATGTTTTTAATACTTTTTCCATTAATCTGGGGGTTTTGGAATTTGACTGTCAACTATCAGTTGACATCAACTCATTCCTATTTGTTTTCCTCTTAGGATCTCTTTTAAGTGGTGATCGATGGATTTTTTTCTATTTCTTTCCCCCTCCCCCCTTGGTCTAATGCTTCAGGACAATTTTCTTTAATTATTTCTTGTATTATTGTATCAAGATTTTTTTTTTATCATAACTTTCAGTTGGTCCAATTATTTTTATATTTTCTTTTCTTGATCTAATCTCCAAATCTGGTGCCTTTTCTAATAAGATGTTTCACTTTCTCTTCTATTTTTTTCATTATTAATATTTTGTTTAATCATTTCTTGACCTTATAATTTCACTGGCTTCACTTTGACCAATTCTAATTTTCAAGGTGTCATTTTCTTCCTTATGATTCTGGATCTCCTTTTCTAATTGAATGACTTTCCTTTCCTATCTTTCTTGTTTTTCTTGAATTATTCTTATTTTCTTTTTTAGTTTTTCCTCTGTCTCTGTCATTTGATTTTTAAAGCCTTTTAAAAGATCTTCTATGAATCTTTTTGGGCAGGTACCCATTTTATGTTACTCTTTGGGGGGTTTCTTCACTCTAATATCCGCCTCTGAAGATGAACCATGGTCATAACTATTCCTATAATAGCTTTCTATGGTTGGATTCTTTCTCATTTGTCTGTGCAGCTTTTTTTTTTTTTTGCTTTTTGGAGGGCAGCTGGGGTTAAGTGACTTGCCCAAGGTCACACGGCTAGTTTTTTGTGTTAAGTGTCTGAGGCCGGATTTGAACTCAGGTACTCCTGACTCCAGGGCTGGTGCTCTATTCACTGCGCCACCTAGCCGCCCTGTCTGTGCATTTTTTGGTGGCAATAGCTTCATTTTTGTAATCACCTCTAGCCCTGGGGTGTGGGAAATGGTACCTCCTGTCCCAGATCTTCAGTTCTCTCCTCTAGCCTGGAATCAATGCTAAACCTTCAACCTCTTGTAGGTGCCCACAGTCAAGGGCTTTCTGTCCCACTGCCTCTGCACTCAACCAGCTTGTGCTGTTCCTTCTCATGCCTGCTCTTTGCAGTGTAGTGCAGTGCAGTCAGCAGAGGTTCCCTCAATCTTCCTGGCCTCAAACACCCAACTCCCGTCACTATCCCAGGGGCAAAAGTTTGGGTCAAGGCAGCCTCTCAAACTAACTAACCCCAGGACTTACCGCTTTGTTGTTACAATGGAACCTAGGTTAGAAGTGTTACTCTTCACAGGGACCAAAACTTGTCCTGGGATTTTTCTTCCAATCTTCTTAAATTGTCCCAGGAGGAACACAATTATGCCTCTATTCTTATTTATCTCCACCCATAATTTGTTCACCCTAAGGTATTATTTTAACTCTTTTTGTGGGGGATGGTTTTGAGAGGTTGGAATTTTCTGACCTACTCTGCTATCTTTGTGAGTGTCAAATTAGTATATCTTTGGATTACATTATGTTAGAATGTTGGATTTTAAAAATTGCTCTCATCTTTTTTTTTACAGAAATATAAGTGTTTAAGTATAAGTCAAGACAAAAGCCCTTTAGTAATATTTCTCTATCATTACCACTGTATATGTAAATATGAACATCAATTTTTAAGTTAAGCACAAACAAATGGAATCTCACAAATTAAAGCTAGTATTTATTTGAGAAATTATTAGCAATACTTATTTATATTTTAGGACAAAAATATTTTTTGGTTATTGATAAGTATCTAAATTTAGACAGAAGGGGTAAAAATACAATGTGGCAGAGTCTTTGCTACCAAGGTGTAGTACACCTAAACCGACAAGAAAAAGAAATTATGTCAAATCATTTTTGCAATATGGATCATAATAATGCAATATGCATCATAATAATGATGATGTGGAAAAACCTCTTTGATTAATTTATGATGAAGATTAGGGTTCATGAAACCAGCCAAACTAAAAGGACATCTTAATGCCAAGTATGCAGCGTATTGCAATTAACCAAAGGAATATTTTGAACCACTTTTAAAATCTTCAAATAACAAATAGTAATGCTTTCATGAATTTGTTACTGTCAACAAAAAGTATTTACTTGAAGTTTGTCAGACTTCTTATTTAACTGTCAAAACTAAAAAATCCTACACAATAAGAAAAGATCTTGTGTTACCTGCTGCCTTGTCAGAACTAGTTCATGGGAAGAAGTACACGGAAGAAATTCATAAAATTCCTTTATCAAATCATACTGTTTCCAAAAGAATTTCTGAAATTAGCAACGACTAATTCCAGCAGCTTATTACAAGGCTTAAGGGTAGCTCAAAGTTTGCAATTCAGTTAGATGAAACAACTGCTATTTCTAACATGGCACAATGGTTACTTTATGTAAGATATATAAGAAATTACTGGGTTTTTTTGCCCTTTGGAAGGGTACACAAGGGGGAATACACACACACACATATATGTATATCTTAAAGTCAATGAATTTTTCACAAATAAAGGTTTACAGTGGAAAAATTGTGTTGGAGTCTATGCAGATAGTGCTGGAGCAACAATGGGTGAGAATGTTGGATTTGTAGCAAAAGTTAAAGCTGGTGGCAGTAAATATATCACTTTTGCTCGCTGCATGATCTGGGGAGGGGGGGAGGGCGTGGCACTTGTAGCCAAAAAAAATCACCAGAATTAGATGTTGTGTTTCACGATAGGATCAGAATCATTAACTTCATTTAAAGCCATGCCCTTAATGGCAATTTGTTTTCAAACCTTTGGAAAGACATGGGTTCCAATTACAAAAACTTATTACTACATACAGAAGTAAGGTGGCTCTCAAGAGGGCAAAGTTTAAACAGATTATTGAAATTGAAAAGTGAAGTTGTTATATTTTTGACTGAGCAGAAATCTTATTTTGTTAATTTTTTTCATAATGACTTGTGGCTTTCAAAACTGTTACTTGCCAGATTTTTTCTTGAAAACAAACCAAAACAAAACAATGATTTAAACATGTTGTTTCAAGGAAAAAATCATAACACTTATGTGAGAAGATAAAATTGAAAGCTTTAATTTAACAAGTTAACATATGGAAGAATAGGGTGGAAAATGGTTCTTTAGAAAAGTTTATAGCTACAGATGATATTATAATTGAAAATAACTTTCCCAAAGATTTAATTGTAAGAGTTAAAATTGATCATCTTAAGTTCCTGGAGATATAGTTGCAGAAATACTTACCTTCAAATTTGGATTCTAAAAAACTAAGTTGGGTTCATAAACCATACTCAACTGAAATAAAAAATGGCAGTCATCTGCTATTGAAAGTTCAAGAAGAATTTGCTGAGTTATCAAGTGACACAGGTTTAAAACTTGATTTTCCTAAAAGATGGTTCAAAGAATTTTGACTTAAGATTAGGACAGAATTTCTGACAATTTCTGACATGACTGTAAGTATACTTCCACCATTTTGTACTACATATTTATGCGAAGCGATGTTCTCAGAATTGATGATTACAAAATCAAAATACCGATCAACTCTAAAAAACACTGAAGATGCTCTGTGTCCTGCAGTATCAAATATTCTGCCAAGATATAATTCTTTATGTAAAAATAAACAAGCACATCCATCTTATTAGTATGCAAATTGGCTTTCTTCTTTAATAAATGGTAAAATTATATGTATACCAAAGTATGGTTTTAAAATAAATTTCTTTATGATTTATTATCAGTAAATGTTGGATTTATATGCTTATTTTCTATACTTACATTCCTGGGGTCATGTAAAAATTTCTCAGGTGAAAAGGACTGAGAGTAGAAAGAGTTTAAGAAGCCTCATTTTAAAGCATCTAGCTGGTGCAGTGGATAGAGCAGAGATTCTAGAGTCAGGAAGGTTCAAGTACAGCCTTGCATATTTCCTAATTGTGTCATCCTGGGCAAGTAATTTAACCTCTATCTGACTCAGTTTCCACAACTGGAAAGTTCAGAGAATAATACTTACTTTGTATAAGTATAAGATTCTTTGTATAAGAATCAAATGACATATTATTTGTAGAATGCTTAGCATGCTACCTGGTATGCAGTAGGTGCTTAATAAATGCTTGTTCCCTTCTTTCTTGTCCCCCTACTTTAAATTTGAGCTCACTCTCCCCAGTGACTCTGCATATACGAGGGAAGAGAGTGTCTTCTTGACCCCATCTGGGGGATGTTTTTGCTCATTTTTAAGTATGCCACTTTTGTAAATGCCCCCCTCCTTTTCAGAAGTTACTTGAGACTACTAGCTTTTTATCAGTGGAGGGAGGTCCAAGTGCCAGACTGCTAGGAGCCAAGGCCTCTCGGGGTTCTATCTATCACCCAGAGGAGCAAAGCAGCCAGTTGCCCTCTGGGGACCCAGCCTGTGTTCATTTGACTTGGTAGAGTGAGCCCAGAGTGGGGGGGGTGCTACAATTAGATTGCAGGTTTGAGGATGGAAGGGAGAAGGAAAGACAGAGATTATAAGCATTTATATAATGCCTACTATGTGCCAGACCCTGTGCTGAGTCTTTGGATTTAGAGATCTTCTTGTCATGTGTCTTCATTCTGCAGAGTTGGAATCCGAGCTTCAGAGAGTTTCGAGGACTTACCCAAAGGTAAGTCTCAGGGTTGGGATTTGAACCAAGGTCATCAGACTCCACAGCTAACACTCTATTTCCTCAATTTTGGCTTTGTGCTCACTTACTCATCCATTCATTCATTTATTCACCACCAATATTCCTGTTTTCAACAAGTCTAATCTTCAGAATGTATCTTCTCCTTTCAACAGATGGCATCCGAAGCTTATCCATGAATGGTTTCAGCCTTCTGCAAGGTGAATCACAAAAGCATCAAAATGGTCAATGATTTTGCATAGATGATGCCGGGCTTTCCTGCCTCCCGGACCCCAACATGCCCTTGGTCCATAAGGAATGTGCAAGTTGGTGGAACTATACAGCCTCTTGTTTGGAGCCAAACATAACCAATATACAAGGACTATTGCCTCTGGAAATGGCTGAAATTACTTCTTCATTTCTTGATCAGAAAATATTTAATTTAGTTTTATCCTGCTTTCTAACCTTACTTCCTTACTAATTTCTGCTTTATTTTCATCTCCCAATTTATTTTTTCATCTTCTAATTAATTCAGTTAAGTCCAGTGATTCAATGATTGTTCAGTGATTGCTTTTAGTAAACACAAATTTGGTACCCACTGTGCATATGAGCCCCAAAGGGCACACCAAGAATTCTTCCCCTCTCAGATCTTCAAGCCCATCTTACTTCCTCTCCTCCCACATTTATATGTTTGCACTTTGTTTTGTTGACTCTGGGTCTGGCTTCTCTAGCAGATTCTTTACCTGTTTTAAATTCTTAAGATAATAGAATCTTAGATTTTGAGCTGGAAGGGATCTCAGAGGCTCTAAAGTTCAATCCTCTCAATTTATAGATGAGGATATTGAAGCCCAGAGACTTATCCAAGGTCTCACAGGTTAGGAGAAGCAGAGCCAGATTCTCTGATTCTAGATACCAAACCCCTTCCATCAAACTGGATGGAAGGATGTCATCTGTACTGAATGAGATATCAGGGATGTGCTAGAGTCAGCTTAAATAGACCCAGGAAAGCTGATTGTTAAATTTTCAGTGTGAACATTTACCATGTTGGAAATTAGCACATACCACAAATCAGGGCCTGATTTATTATTTTATTATTATGTCCACATTTATGAAAGCGATGGAAAAATGTTAAGAACCCAAGTTAAACTTAAATGTGTGTCAAATGTGAAAGAAGGGCTGGCATTTTGATTTCTTCCTGTCTGTGGGTACCATTGTGTTATTCTATGATGTTCTTATGTCTCAACGGCTTCTGTCTAAGTTTGCATGGTCTATATTTTTGCACAGTCTAAGAAAATCAAGGATCAAAACCTTTTTTTCTTAATCTAGACATTAACAAACATCCTAACCATCTCTCTCCTTTGGCACTTCCCATGGTTTTGTTTTGGTGTATTTTTAAAAAATTAGTCAAACAGCTGGTTTCTCCTTCTTTGTGGCATTTCTTTACATTTTTCAGAAGCAGGGCAGGTGAATCAGGCTTTGCAGACTTGTCAGCATCCTTTATGGCAAAATTCCTGAAAAATTCTGTAACCAAGGTTTAGTGCTCTCAGTGTGGTCCGATCTCTAATACCCTTCTTCTCTTGTGACTAAGCATCATTGTTAATATATTCCTTGTTTTAGTCTACTGGCCATTTTGTTGTTCTTCCACATGCTACAGAAATGATCGGTCAAGCATTTCCCTGGATAGTCCTTACTCCAAAGCAGGCCTGCACAACATATGGCCTGTGGGTGGCCCATGAAAAAGCTACGCACTCTCCCATTTGTCATGTGACCTGCAGCAACCAGTCTGTCTCTAGTCTAACCTGTTTGTGACCAGAAGTTAGCCTATTGTAATTTTGGCCCCTGCCTACCTCCAGGTTGTGTGGGTCTGCTTCCAAGTCTTGTGGCATTCTGTTGTGGAGTCCCTGGACCCAGGAATGTGGGTCCTTTTCAACAACTTGGTCATGGTGCTCATCTCTGGAGCTGTGAAGCATGCTTTTAAAAAAAGTTACTTTTAATCTACGGATAAAACAAGCAATTCTGTAGCATAGTAAAATAAAAAAGATGTAATATGATATGGCATGATATGATATAAATAATATAACATAACATAATTAATATATAATGTGCCATGACATGACATGACATGATATGATATAATGTAATGTAATACAATATAATACCACAAATCTATTACGTACAACTTGCTATTCCTTTTTTTAAATTAAATTTTTAATTTGTTTTCTTGTTTACATCATTCATTTCCATGAGATTTTTGAATTACAAATTTTCTCCCCATCTTTCCCCTGCCCCAACCCCAAAACAGTGACCCCACTATAAAGCCCCTCCCCTGATCTACTCTCTAACTTTCTGGTAAGGCAGGGAGGGTCTCCCTACCCTAGTCCCTGTTTATCTTAATTCCTAGTTGCAGGTATTGCAGAGCTTTAAATTCTAGATTCTTTCGATTCCTCCCTTGTCACCCACCCCCACTGGAAGGACAAGCAATTCAATACAGGCTGTGGATGTGTGATTATACAGGACATCTTCATAGTGGACATATAGTGACAGTGATCATATGTCCCTCCTTCCTATCCCTCCCCCTTGTTCTGTTCTCTACCCTGTCCCTGTCCCTTTATTGAAGTGTGTGCTTCCAGCATCCCTCCCACAGACCCTGCCCTCCCCTCCATCATCCCCCCT
>CM053594.1:354637094-354656479 GCA_028646575.1 Pseudocheirus occidentalis
ACAAATAATTATTAGGCACCTACTACATACTAGGTACCTCCTTTTACTAAAAGAGAGGGACCTAAAAAGATATTATAGGGTCTTTATCTCTAGGGGTCTTACAATCCAGAAATGCCCATTTTTAACTGTGTTCCAGTCTTCCACTAAATAAATTATTGGGCGTCTCTAAGACCTGTTTTCTCTTCCTGGATCACTGCCTTGTTGTGGCAGGGCGAGATGCGGTTTAGTGGGGATGGGGGGTGGTGTTCATAGCTCAGTGAAACTATGAGCTATGCCATGGAGGGTTACCCAAAATGGCCAGATCCTAGTGGACTGGTCTGACCAAAGGTGATCCGCTAGAGAAGGAAATAGCAAACCACTCCAGTATCTTTTCCAAGAAAATTCTACCAATGGTATTAAAATGCTAAAAAATGTGATATTGATAATTGAGGCTAGATCCTCAGATTGGAAGGTGTCCAACAGTAGGGCCCAGAGTGCTATGGTCCATGTGGTCTTGAAGAGTTGGACACAACAACCACAACCTGTCTAAAAGAAATTGGGAACATATTAAGTAATACCACATCCCACATTAAGACAAAATTACAGATGGCTCCCTCAAAGAACAACGGCAATGCACGAATACACTTAATTCTATTCTACTGTTTCCATATCAGTAGCATAAGGGAATATAGGCCTCTGACTACCAGTTGGCTATACTCAAAGTACACTCAAGAATACCAACATCCAGAAAAGCAAATGTAAGGAACTCAGAGGTAACACCTCCAGAAAACATTTCTAGACCTGCTTCTGGGTTGTTGATATCTTTGTCAGGTGCTAGTTTTAAACTGCCCGAGCTTTTGTAATAACATTATAGACTATTCCTATACAAACGTCTTTCCTCTGAGGTGTTATAAGCAGATCGTGAATCATTTCTGTTTCAAGAATTTCATTCTCCTCTTTGGGCTCCACAGCCCAAAGATCAGGTGGGCTCTCTGGTTGAATGTAGAGGGAGGATGCCCCCAGCAACTACAGTAACTTTGGTTTAGATTGTACAAGTACCAGGAGAAAGGGTAAAGTTTTCCATCTTAAGGTGAATGCAGATTGTTTTTCTCCTGTGGAAATTTCAGGGAGTGTAGCTGCTGGGAAACTGAACTTTTAGAATTGTACGGCTGCAGATTCTAGTCGAAACAGCTCCTGCGACCCTCTGGACCACACACTTTTTATCCAAGGTGTTCTAATGGTGAAAAGGGGCTGCAATAATTTTAACTTGATATACCTAGAACTGTGTTCATCATCTTAGACCATCACTAACCTTCTCCTACCTCCCAGCAGCTCCCTCTTTGGGATCTATTTCTGCCAACGGTAGTGTCATTCTCCTGGTCTCCTAAGCCTGAAACCTTAGGGCCATCCATTATTTCTCTCCATACATTCCCCCTTCATCCAATCAGTCATCTACGCATGGTTAATTCTTTAATATTCTTCTTTCTAGTCCATCGTGATCAGCCTAGTTTAGACGCTTATTACTTTTCTCTTAGAATATTGTACACACACAGACTCATGCTGGTCTCCCTACTTGGATTCTCTAAAACCATAGAATTTCAGGGCTTGAAGGGACTTCTTATCCCCTATATTATTTCTGATAAATAGTTATCTATTCTTAGTTTTTAGTCTTATTTAAAAACCTTTAGTATAAGGGAACTAACTCATCACCTCTGGAGGCAGCCCATTGTTAAATGATCTTCATTGTTAGGAAGTTGTTCTTTATATGAAGCTAAAATCTGCCTCCTGCAACTTTAACCCATCCTTCCTATTTCAGTCCTCTGGGGATGAGGAGAACAAGTTGAGTTTCTTTTCCTCATGAGATTAATCTTTATGTATTTTGTAAGTCATATGTATCTTGCATGTGACTCTTGGAGTATTGTAACAATCCAAAGCAGCTCATATACTGAATTCTTTAAGCCGTCAGAGAGTCAGCATGTTATCAAATTAATTATTCAGCAAGAGAGTACAATGCTGAATTGCCTTCTGGGGGAACCCTCCCCTAGTGTCAGGAACTGGTGTATGTGGGTAGAGATCTTCCAAAAGGGTGCATTATTCTCACTTTGCTGTAGAAAAAATAGTTTGCAAAGACTTGAGATGTTTCCTAGCACTAAGAAGTTCATACCTATACTGGTTGGGTTCAGAATTATTTTTGAGATGAAATGAAATAGAATATTACTCAAAATATCAAGTCTATGAAATATATAGCCCCAGGAACATATATTTCTCCCTACATCTAGGATTTCCTTTTTTTTTTTTATCATAATTGACACCCCCTCCCAGTCCCCACATTCTCAAGACCCAGATAATCAGCATTTGTGAATGGCAGGATTCTCACACTGCTTGTGCCCACAGATTATGGAAGAGGAATGGGGAAGGGGCAAGATGATGCATGTTTGAGACCCCACCCCCAGCTCTGGAACACAGTGTATGTCACAGACATTAGAAATCTGTGGAAGAAGGACAAGACAAATAGGTCAGTGGAGTCAGAGTAGCTGAGAGTCTCAGGACTCTGGATGCATTTGGATGGTCTCTAAAGTACACAGCTCTGGGGGTCACAGTGATCAGCAAGTCTGTCTCAAACAGCAGTTGCTGGTAGCTCTTTCCCTACGCAGTGACCAGGACGTGAGACAGTTAAGGTTAGCAGATGAAATGAGGCAGTCAATACTGGATGCCATTGCACTAATCTTGTGTCCCCTTATTCAGCTTCTTGTCAGAGAGCCTCCCAGTGTCTCACAATTTTTTCTTTCTGTAATAACTGTTGAGTCCTCTCAGGTCCCCAAAGAGATGAAACGAGGTTATAGAAACATCTGCTATGGCTGAAAAACTGTTCTTGTGTACCAAGTCTTCTCTCTTCCAGCTTCAGCCTTCCCAGTCCCCTTAACTGATAGTATACGGCCCGATCTAAAGCTTTCCAGATTATCAGCAGCCTTCCTAAGAAGTGGCACCAAGAATTGAACACATGATTACAGATGTGGGTGAACCAAGAAAGAGAACAGTGGGGCAATCATCTCCCCACTCCCAGACACACCTCCTTAATAGAGCCAAACACGGTCATTTGTCTTCATGGCCAAACATCCTTCTGATCCAAACTGAGTTTTCTTGTGTTAAACTTCTTTCATGTGAACAGCTATCTAGCCATACTCACATATTTTATAACTGTGAAGCTGATTTTTTTCGCACCTATCCATCCTGAATACTGCTATTAAATTAAACCTTTCTTGAACACTAGTTTCATCATGTGACTACATTACTAAAATTCTTCAAAGGACCCTTATGAAAAGTAAAACATTTTAGCCAGGCATGCAACATCCTCCATGATTTGGTTCCAACCTAACTGTCCAATCTTCCTTTATTCATTCCACATTGACTGAGTGTCTACTTGGTTTAAAACACTTTCCTAGAGTCCTAGACACATAAGGGGATGCAAAGATGAATAAGACAGTATCTGCCTCCAAGGAGCTTAATCTGGACAAAATATGACAAAATATATACATAAATAAATTGAATGAATTCAGTTCTATTTAATTCAACACACATTTATTAAACATATACTATATGCAAGGGAGATACAGAGACATAAAGGAAATAGTCCTTGTCCTTTAAGGATATCCTGTTCTACTGGGGAATATAATAAAATATATGCTGACAAGTGAAATACAAGGTCATTTGAGTAGGGAGATATCTCTAGCAACTAGAAATATCATGGAAGGTTTAATTAAGGAAAAGATATGAGAGAGCTTAGCCTTGAAGAAAGACAAGGTTTCTGAGACACCAATGCAAGGAGGGGGAGTGTATGCTAGGTAGGATGATGGGATGATGACCTGTGTGAGGTGTAATAGCAAGATTCAGAATGTTGAGTTTCAGATAACATTTCATAGTCCAATTCAGTGAGAATGTAGACTATATAGAGCAATGGGAAAATGGCCTGGAGAAGGAGGAAGGAGGCAGATTATGAAGAGTCTTGAATGGAATTTTGTTTACATTTTATCTTAGAATAAGTGGCAATTCAGTGGCAAGAGGCCACTGAAGATTTTTGAAAAGGAGAGTGATGTGTATTCAACCCATACCTTAAAAAGATTATGTTGGCAATTGTATGGTGGATATATTGGAAAGGGGAAAGGAGGATGGAGGCTAGAAAACTAATTAAGTTAATTAAGTCATTCCAATAATCAAGGTACCTGAGATACAGCAAGGCAGGGTGAATAGGGAGCTGACTGAAGAGCCAGGAAAATTTCAGTTCAAGTTTGATTGAACACATTCTGATTCTGTGCCTTTGAAAATCACTTAACCACTTAGTGCTCTAAGCAATTCTCTGCGACTTTAAGTTGCAGACACAGTGTGAGCTAGGACCAATGTGTAGGAATTTTCCTTATCTCTGAGCTCCCAATACCAATGAAATCATAGTCTTTACTCCATCTCTAGGTGATGGATCTGTGGTGGTAGACTTGGGAGTGGAGAAAAGGGGATAGATGGGAGTGACAGAGCAGAAGTAAAGGTGAGAAGACTTGTTAAGGGACTGGATAGGAGGGTTTAGGGAGAGGAAGAAATCAAGAATGACTTGGAAGTTAAACAGCTGGGTGATGAAGAGGAGGAGGAGGATGTCTTCTACAAAAATAGGAATTTGGAGAAGGGGGGGACTTTATCAGGGAAGATCACAGGTGTAGGAGCTTAGAGGGACCTTAGAGGTCAACTAGTACAACTTTCTCATTTAACAAACAAGAAATCTAAGTAGAGAGTGATGTGACTTGCCCAAGGTCACACATAGAAAGTAGCACTGCTGGTTTTCAAACCCAGGCTCTCTGGATTCCAAATCTGGAACTTTTCTTCTGTATCAGATGGGTCTGATCCATTTTGGATATATTAAATCTTACCTGGGAAGTGGATAAAAAAAGAGATTTAAGGGGCAAAAAAGGTTCAAACGAGAGAGAAATCACTCCTCCCTGGGGCCATTTGGTTTGAGTTTGTGTCCAGGATGTCAATTCAATTGGACCTTAAAGAATACACAGGGTTTTCACATGTAGAAATCTGGGAGAGGGGAAGGCAAATAGTCCTTTCGGGCACAGGGAATTGCCTGAGCAAGAAAGGAGAAACGTTGGATGTATCCAGGGAATGGAGACTAATCTTTATCTCTCATATACGTGAACCATTCCAGTTAAAGTGATCTTTTTATTGATCACTCCATACCAATTCCCACCTTCAGTGAGATACCCTTTCACGAGTTCCCTTTCCTCCACCTTTCTCTCTGCTTTTCTTCATTATTTTTTGTCAAGAACCAGATTAAGTCTGACCTCTTCCCCTTCTGTCCTAGCTCACAGCTCGCAGTCTCTCCTCTGAATTTCTAAAACACTACGGAAAGAGCCGTAGGTCATGGATCAGAGGACCTGGGTTCAAATCCTGGCTCTGTTCCCTACTACCTCTGTGACCTTGAGCAAATCACTTTACCTTTTGGGGCCTTAATTTCCTTGACTATAAAAAGAATATCAGGTGATTGGACGAGTTGGTTTTCTTTCTCATTTAACATTCCTGCCAGCTATAAAACTCTGGTCATCCTATGACCCCTCATAAAGCCCAAGTCTACCTTGTAGAATGAGTCATCTTTTCCCATAATGCCCTGGCTCCCTGACTAATTTGTTAACTTGATGGCAGACTGTATCATGTATCTCTTTGAATTCTCTCTGCCCCTGGGCCTTACAAATAGTAGGGGCTCCATCTGTTATTTTGAACAAATTTATCCTGATATGGTCCTGTTTGTTTAATCTGATGATCCTCCTTAGTATCTGTGTGAGTTCAAGTGAGTCTCTGAGTTCTTTGGACCCTGGTTTCATCAACTGTAAAATTAGAAGGTTGGTCTAGCTGACCTTTGAAGGCCCTGCCCTTTCTGCAGCTCTGACCCTATGATCCCTAAGTAAAATGCTTTCCTTGAGTATACTGCTGTAGTATTGCCCTGAATGGTGGTATAGTAACACAAAAGGCCTGACGTGGCCCTCTTAACTCCTTTTCCAAATTACCAGAGAACAAAGTGACTGTCACCATCACGGCAACTGCTAGGACAAAGGTCTAAGGAACACATGTTATAAAAACATTAGCTGAGGTCACTCTGTTCTTCCCAGCCCATTTTCGGGGAAACAACAGAAATATCGAGGACTTCTTACGTTAGCAGTACCTAGAAGGGTCTATTCTTTGACCCAATTCAGGTCCCTGGGCTGAACCATAACACGTATATGTTGTAGGAACGTAGGGAGTCATTCTAACCAGGCTCAAGCAGGGCATATTAGCACATATTCATATAAACCTATCTAATCCTGAGGGACTACCAGGTTCAATGAACTGAAAAATTATTTGCGACAAAATTATTGAGTATTTTTATAATTCCATCCAGGCAATATCTCATATGGCCCCTTGAACTTCAAATAAATACCTGCTCTGTTTCTTGTTTAAACAGGTGTAACTGTATCAGTGAAGACTGGATTTATCCAGGCACCAGGCCTCTCCCACTGCTGTCAAAAGAACACTGCCCTTTCATTCTTCACAAGAGAAAAAACTAATTACACTGTCACTGAGCGAAATAAATTGGCAATTTTTACCTATGAGCTCATCAAACCACTCACAGTAAACTTTCACCCAGTTTCTTCCTCACTTTCTGGTTTTACAGAGCAGAGTGCTTGCCTTGGCCGGCCTCATCCATAGATGAAAAATCCAACCACCTACCTGACCTACAGTATTATGATTTCAAGTACCTGAAGAAGACCATCTTGCTCTTCTGATCCCTACTCTCTCCAGCTCCAAGTTCAGTGATGTCTCATGTCACTGTTAGAGACACTTGCCTCTAACCTGAAGACTTTTTATTTGCTGTTAAAATGCAAACATCCCTGAGAGGGGCAGCACATTCAGTATTAACAGATGTTTACACACTTCTGCGAATGAGTTTATCAGATTCTTTCTTGGCTGAAGTTTTTATGGGAGAAAAATGGAGAAGCTATGAGGACAGTAGGTATTTAGTGAAGTGAAAATACAAGGACATACAAGTTAACAAGGATTTAGAAAAAAAGTGAGACTGGGGACATCAGAAGAATATTTCATAATTTAGAATTTGAATAGAATTTAGAATTAGAATTTCAATAGGATTGTTGGGCAGACACTGGAAGGGGGAGTAAGTTGGGGTCGGCAGCTTCTGATTTTTGTCAGTTATTCTCACAAAAAAAAGATGCTCAGCTAAATTATTCCTGTATGATTAAAGGAGTAGAATTTCAGTGTCCTTGGACTAAGCCCTAACTAAGATCTTGATAGACACATGTTGAGTGATAAACAGGAGTCAGTATAGGAGCTCTATTCTTTTTTCACTGTGCAGGATTGAGATTAGTCTAGCCTTGATGATTAGAACCCATTCTAATATGGGTTCTATTTGCTTTTATTGACCTATAAACAAATGTGTTCATTCTATGGACCTAGGGAACTGAGTGCTTACAAGGGGAATTAGTGACCACCATCGGGGAGGGAGTATCCAAGAGATGTTTTCAGATTCTAAATAGGGGCATTGAACCAGAAGAGTGAGAAGTTCCCCAAAGTATACCCTACACCCTCATTGATAGGAGAGTACCTCTTGAGAACACAAAGATTACCTAAATATAAAAATGTTTACCAGCTCATGGAAATACCTTATCTCCTCACCATCTCTCCTCCTTTTTCTGAATTGTATACAGGCAGAAAATAAATAGAAGTCAACATTCTGCTGCTAGCTTGGCAAAAAATTGTTACAGGAACCTAGTGGATAGTCTATGAAACTTTTACAGATTTATGGTGTCTTTAAATTAAAGATCGACATGTGTTCTAAAATCAAGATTAAAATGGCCATTTTGCTGACATTGAAACTGGGGTGCCAGGTAGATTAATGAGATTAGTTAAGTAGCCCTGTGAGCAAAAAATAAATTTGTGAATAGAAGGAGGCCGAGACCCCCAATTCCATGCTTATTAGACACATCAAAATCTTCTGGTTGAACACGTAGTAAATGAGCGTTGTGGGACTGGTAATTGATTGATAGGTCTCTCAGCACTAAGTCAAGGCACTGTCCAGAAAAGTTCACACTTCTGGGAAGGGGGGTGGGGAGGGAAAGATGAGATCTGGGATACGTAATTTATTCTCTGACTGGAAGCTGAGAAACAGATTTGCTAAGCGAATATTTCAAAGCCCACTGGACTACTCACATAAAACATCTCTTTGCTGTGCCTACCAGAGAGTGATTTAAATCCAGTTGGAATTTCTATGGGGAAAGAGTATGACTTATCAACTCTGTTCAGAGCCTCATGAATGATTTCTCCATGACACGGAACACTGAACCCACAGTTCTTTCCAAAGGAAAAGACCTTCCTACCCCTCTTAGTTTTTTCTGTCTTATTCCTAAATCTGTGGAATGAGGAATGAGGAGGCATCAAGGAGAAGTTTGTAATTTTCAATTAAGCATTCTACTTGAATACAGGGTATCCATAAGGGGAAACATTTCCAGACAGCTGAGACCTGTAGAGCTTCCTAAGTAGTAGTCTGAAGAAATGAGCGCATTTTTACATAGCCCTTTAAGGTTTGCAAAGAGCTTTATATGTAGTATCTCATATAATACATATGTGTCACTAACACGACACGGTTAATGCTGGTAACTAATAATGAATGGAAGAGCATAAGATCACAGATTCAGAGACAGAAAGTATTGTAAAGGTGGCCCAATCCAAAAACCTCATTTTAAATCATTTTATTGACATCTTTTTTATGTCTTTATTTCTGAACATAGTCCTTTCTCCTCTCCTGCTTGTTGAGCCATCACTTGTTAACAAAGGATCCAGAAAAAGACGGGAAAAAACCACATCAGCAAAAGTCAGCTGTCACATTAAATGAGCCTGACAGCAAATTCAATATTCTACTCTCACAGTCTCCCAACTCTGCAGAAAGGGGAGGGAAGCACATTTTATCATCTCTTCTCAGACTTGCTTGTTACAATTGGAGTGTTCCATTTATTCTCCCTATTTTCACTTTGTGTCTATTGCCTTCCCTCCAACCTACTCTTTTATACATAGAGGAAACTGAGGCACAGAGGTCAAGTAGTATGGGGCAAAATCTGGATTTAAACCCATTTCCTTTAACTCCAAATCCAGTATTCTTTCCTCAATAGCATAAAGTCTTGAAAATGGCAAATGGAAAAGAATTTACATGGATAACCACAGAAGACCAAAACTGGTATCTTGGTTAATCATTTGGTTAATTATAAAAGGGGATTATGAGAGAAGACTTTATTTTGTAGACTATTCTTCAATATGTACCACACGAGAATTTCCTATCAGGAAGAGAGATCTAGCAGTTGAACTTAGGATCATTGTGGTTGAGGTTTCTCTGACACGTGTAACATACTGTGGTGGTAAATGCTCAGGACCTAGAACTGGGAGATCTGGGTTGGAATCCTGCCTCTAGCTTTGTGATCTCAAGCTAGTTATGTTCTTTTTTAATCTGTAAAATGGAAAATAAGTCATGCCTGCATTGCTGAACTCACAGAGTTGTTATGGAGAAAATGGTCTGTAAATTTTAAAGCACTAATTCACGAGCAAGTATGTCAAATTTGCTTTGGGTACCTCCCCCTATTCCTTTTGCTGCCACCAGCAATGTTGGGCCTCCAACATATTTAGATTCCATCAGACTCTTATTCCTTGGGTCCAATGGAGACAAAAGTTCCATTTTCCAAAAGAAATGAGGTAACTAGGGGAAAAGTAAAACTGCACACACACACACACACACACACACACACACATTTATGCTGAATTAACTAGTTTAGTCTGTAAAAGAAATAGGAGATGCCTTCAAACCAGGAATAGGAATCCGCTAGTCTCTCCAAATCCCTCCATCTTTATATTTAATTTTGTTCTCAATATTGCAGTGTCTGCAGGACTTCTTGATTTAAGTCCTAAATAATTCTCCTTCCTGGCCTTGTATCAGCTCCCCTTTCTTTCCACGGGAATAATTTCCTATTGCTAGCTCAGCCCCGCCTGAGCAGATTCCTTGTGTGATAAGAGGTTATGCACATCACCAAGGAGCTCCTTAAACGGAGGCTTATAAAAATGTAGGGTCATACAGTAATTGAGTAATTCCTCTCTGAGTACATAGAAAATGGGGAAAAGTCAGTTTTTCACACATCCAAACCATTTCCAAGGGACTGTTTTGTCCCATTTCTAGTTCCAGCCTGGACTTTGACTATATTTTGTTTCAACTTTTCCAAAAGCCCTTAGCGCCTGTTCCTTTAATCCCCATCTCCCTCCAGAGTACAGAGAAGTCAAGGTCAAGAAACATTATTCAGGAGACAGGATAGGCCATTTAGACTAGTGGAAGGGGCAGTAGACTAAGACATCTGGGTTTTGGTCCTAACTCTGCCACTATCTAGCTGTAGAATATTGTGTAAATCACTCAGTCTCTTGCAGACTCGGTTTCTTCATCTGTAGAATAAACACTAGATTGTTTCTAGGATGCTTTTCTTCTCCAAAGTTCTAGGACTCCTAAAATCCTGGTACAATTTAGATTTCCCTGATGTTGACATAGGGATTAGACTTCTGGGTGAAGAACAAAAATGTTTCCACCTGAGATTTTGGGTAAATTGAGTTATGAGATGAGGGAGAAAAGAGGTGAGGGAAGCAGAAGAGAGAAAGACAGACTCTGAGAAGAGGCAGAAGAATTTTACCATGGGCACAGCACCAGGATTGTAGGAAGGATTCTGCCCCCTCCCCCATTAATGGAGGGAAAGGAGACTGTTGAGAGCAATTGATGGAGCAAAATCCCAGAGGCAGAAAATCCCAGAGGCACAGCTAGAGGAAGTAATTTCCCAAAGGAGTGACTCCTCTCCCCGAGAAGAGGGAACAGGGAGAAGAATGAATACGGAGAACTTTTCCGTTGAAGGAGGGAGTTCAAAAAGCTTGTGGCAGATAGGTTTAATATCAGTAAGGAGAGGTAACGATGAAACTGGAGGAGACGGATGGAATTAGGAGTTTAAAGGGGGAAGGAGGCCTAAGAATTTAAGATTATTAATAAATGGAATGTCTACTATTTAATCACTCATCAGTAAAATGAAGGAGTTAGATGGCATAAGGTCTGGTCCAGCTCTAAAATGATTATGACTCTAAGAGGGATGGGGGCGGGTGGGTAGGGGCAGGAGCATCTTCTAGAACCCAGATTCTACCACGAGGCTGAATTCTCTTCTTTCTGGTACCTGGTCGGGCCCGCTGGTTGCTGCGGGCTGGAGGGAGCCCAGGTTTTTGCTTTTCTTACGGATCCCTACAGTTCCCCAGAGCCTGAAGATGCTCTTCACTGGGCTAGGTACGAGAAGGCAGAAATCACCCCCCTCCGCCCCTCTCCCCCCCGTCACCGCGTCCCTGACTACGACACCCTTTGGTGGGAGGAAGTGGCAGGAGGTCCCTTCCTTAGGCTGGGGCTAGGTGGAGCGGAGGCGGGGAGGCGATGCAGAGATCTGGGGCTGGTTGGTTCCTTGTCCGGGATTGCCTGCAAGTCGTCCCTACTGTGGCCACAGGAGGGCAGGAAAGAGAGCCGGGGGGGTGGGGGTGGGGGTTGGTGGGGGGAAGCCCCGGGGCTCTGAACAAGGAGGCTGCAAGGGAGGGCGTGTCTGTCTGCCTGTCTGCTTCTGGGAGTTTGTGCATGTGTCTGTCTGTCTGTCAGTCAGTCTTTGTGTCTGTTTTTCTATCTGCATGCCTGTCTGTCAGTGTATGTGTTTCTGTAAATCTGTGTCTGTCTTTCTGCCTGTCTGTTTCTGTGAATTTGTGCGTCTGTGTCTGTGTGTCTGTCTGTTTTTCTATATGCATGCTTGTCTGTGTCTGTCTGTGTGTCTGTCTGCATGCCTGTCTGTCTGTCTCTGTGTCTGCATGCCTGTCTGTCTGTCAGTGTATGTGTTTCTGTTAATCTGTGTCTATCTTTCTGCCTGCCTGTTTCTGTGAATTTGTGCGTCTGTGTCTGTGTGTCTGTCTGCTTTTCTGTCTGCATGCCTGTCGATGTCTCTCTGTGTCTCTGTCTGCATGCCTGTCTGTCTGTGTGTCTGTCTGCATGCCTGTGTCGATGTACCTGTCAGTGTCTGTTTCTCTAAGTGTCTATCTTTCTGCCTGCCTGCCCGTGTCTGTTTCTGTACATTGTGTGTGTTTGTCTGTCAGTCTACGTGTCCATCTGTTTTGGCTCCCTGTCAGTGTCAGTATCTGTGTTTTTCTAAGTCTGTGTGTCTGTCCGTTCATGTGTCTATCTGCCTGCCTGCCTGTCGAAGCCTCGGGGCCTCCCCAGACTGGTGCAGTTGCGGGACGTCTGCGGGGCGTTGCGTGCATCGGCTCCCCGAGCCCTAGTACTCAGAGGGGCCGAGTGTGTGCGTGGGGAGGGAGAAGGCATGGAGGCTGGCGAGCACCCCAGGGAGCCAGGGGGCCAGAAGGCGAGCAGGTTCTGGCTGGGCCCGAGGGATAGGGGAGGAGAAAAGCTACTCAAAGCCTGGGACAGCCCCCCAGCGCGCCTCGCCTCCTGAGCTGCCAATAACCACCCCCACACCCCACTCTGAGTCCTCCTGCTCTCTTTTGGAAGGATTCTCCTGGACCGAACTGACTCCAGTCCTTAAGGGCAAACTCAGCTCTCTTTTCTCCAGAACATGCGTCCTATACCAGCAAGAAGGAACAGAATAGTCCAGACTGAGAGCTGGAAGGAGCATTGGGAGGCATCGAGTCCACCCCTCTCATTTTACAGATAAGGAAATTGAGGCCCTATTGTAACCCTGCACCACGGGTTCAATGATTTTTTAGAGTTTGAGTGTGTTGGGATTTTTTCACGCTTTAATAATTCAAGATATTAATCAGCAAATATTTATGAAGCACCTACTATGCACCAGGTACTATCCGAGATGCAGGAGTTACAAAGACCAAAGCAAAATAGTCCCTGCCCTCCGGAAGTTTACATTTCATGGTGGTGGAAGGTGGACTCTACAGGTACCGGTATAAGGAAAGGCAGAATTGTTGTTTCCAGCTCTTTATTATCCCATTTGGGTTTTCCTGGCAGAGATACTGGAGAGGTTTGTCCTTTGCTTCTTCAGGTCATTTTACATGAGGGTGAAGTGACTTGCCCAGTGCCACACAGCTAGTAAGTGCTTGAGGCCAGATATGAACTGAGCAAGATGAGTCTTCCTGAGTTCAGGCTGCATTCTATCGTCTGAGCTGCCCAACAAATGACAAAACATGAAAAGTAAAGGAACGAGACATTTAGCTGCTTTTATGTATTTATTTTATAAAGAGGAAGAAAAAATTGGGTGAATTAGGAAAAGCCTCACACGGGAAGTGACATTTGAGCAGAATTTTAAAGTTAGTTAAGGATTCTAAGAGTGGAGGATTGAAAAGGGGAATACCTTCCAGGCATAGAGAAAACCTGTACAGTTTTTTCTTTCCTTTTTCCCCCCCTACTAACTATAAATAAAGCATTTTATTTGGCAATCAATGAACAAGCATTTATTAAGCACCTTCTGTGTGCCAAACTTATGCTGAGGATACAGAAGTAAAAATGAAACATCCTCTGCTCTCAAGAGATCTACATTCCAAAGGGAAGGCAATATGTACCATAAAGCGAAATTCCTCCTTTGGGGATGCCCTCTGCCTCCCATTCATCTATCCAGATTCACTTGGCAGACTTCAAAAGGTTCTAGAAATGACAGCTGTTATTGTAGTCCCTGGTTTTCCCATACCACTTCTAGAGTCGAATGACTGGCACCAGGAACTTCCAGGGGATCGCTTACAAACACTTCCTTTAGCAACTGACTAAATTTCTATGACCCTAATTATAATTATTTTTATAACTGTTCATTGTTCGTCTGGCTTCTCCCGATACTCACTTTTCATTATTCCTAGACCCCCACAACTTTCTCTTCTCCGCACGCTTCTTCCAAGCCATTCTGACATTCTGCCTTTGCTGTCTCTGCTACTTCACCAATTATCATCACACAATTTTAACACCTAGAAGGGTCTGGAGGGATCATTTTGTTTAATCCACTCATTTGACAGGTAAGGGAATTGAGACATCTTAATTTCATATCCACCTCTCTTATCCCTTATCCCTGCCTGGAGATTCTAGCCCTAAAGGCCCACAATTAGAAAGGACAGAGACTCCCAAAGATGGAGAACAGGAGAAGGAAAACAGAAATATTCTAAGAAAATTCTTTCTTCTGAGATGTCAACTACAGAAAATATTGAAATATTGTAGAAATATTCATAAACCACAAAGTCGACAAAGAGAACTATGAGGGAGAAAAACATCAACCTGAAGACCAAGGGTCAGAGAAAATTAGAAAGTAGTTTTTTTCTTTTTTTGGCTTTTTGGAGGGCAATTGGGTTAAGTGACTTGCCGAAGTGTCTGAGGCCAGATTTGAACTCAGGTCCTCCTAACTCCAGTGCTGGTGCTCTATTTACTGAGCCACCTAGCTGCCCTGAAAGTAATTATTGAAAAGAAAATATTTGGTCTCCTTTTTCTCCCTCCCCATCCTATTAACAAATCATATCATCTGAATCTAGATTAGTAGACAAAATAGAAGAAACCCTCTTCAGAATCCTTCAGAATCTGTTTCTCAGTCTCTGCACTTTTTTTTGCTTTTTTTGGGGGGGCAATTGGGGTTAAGTGACTTGCGCAAGGTCACATGGCTAGGAAGTGTTAAATGTCTGAGGCTGGATTTGAACTCGGGTCTTCTTGACTGCAGACCCAGTAATTTATCCCTCTGTATCCACTGTGCCCCCTGGCTGCCCTCATTAATGTTTTTAATCCAAAAATTGATCAAAATGTTACTAAACTGATAAAAATTCTCCAATATCACATAGCTTAAATAACTCAGTCCTTCCTGACCCTGGTATATTACTCACACCTTGTGATGTAGTCAGGAAGATCCTTCTACAAGACAGTCCAAGGAGGAAGGAATGAGCAGGATTTTCAGACCAGGTGCCCTTGCAGTTGACTCAGCGGTTCAGAGGCTTGTTTTCTGGTTTGTTCATTGCCAAGACTCCTCGCTGTCTCCTTTCCTTTCTGCTGATCCCTTTTGGTCCATTTCATCATTCATTAACACCTCCTTCACTCATTCATTAACCTCCACCAGAGGGAAGACCAGGGAAAGGAAAGGAAATAGGGCTTAAATCAGCTACCACATGTAAGTTGTTCTAGACAGAGGTGTATATCCATGTATATACACCCACAAACACACACATATACTCCACATAGGAAAAATGTAGGGCTAGTGGCTAAAATAAGGTTTTTAGATAGTCTGTGAATTAATTTTATGTATGCTCTCAAAGCCCATCATTTTTGCTATATCTATAAATACACAATCAATAAGTTGGTTGTTCAGACTATTGTACAATGTGAAAGCGTTTGCAGATCCTATACATGATTGTACGCCACCATGGGGGGGGTGGAGAAGGGAGGGGAGAAAATCTGAAACTCAAGTGATTCTGGAACTGAATCTTGTAAACTAAAAGTAAATAAACAAGTCAATAAATTAAAAAAATTAAAAAAATAAAATTGGTTGTTAAAGAGAGAGCACTAGGAGTTGGTGGATCAAGAAAGGTTCATAGGGCACTTGAGCTGAGTCTCAAAGGAAATCAGAGATTCTAAGAAGCGGCTGTGAAGAGGGAATGCATTCCAGACATGAGAGAAAGTCGATTCAAAGACACAGAGACAGACGATGGGATGTTCTCTGTACAGGGTAATGTGTAAATCAATATGGCTACATTGTTGAGTGTAGGGAGGGATGAGAATCTGAGAATATAGTAAGGGGCCAAGTAGTGAAGAACATTAAATGTTAAACAAAGAAGTTTCTATCGGATCCTCCAGGCAATAGACCACTGGAGGGTGTTAAGTGGAATGAAATGATCAGACTTGCACTTTAGGAAAATTAGTTTTGCATCTATGTGGAGGATGGATTGGAGAGGGGAGAGGCTTGAGTCAGGCAGGTCAGGTGGAAGGCATTTATATAAGTACATATATGTATATACACACACATATTTATGTAATAAATAAAGATTATACATGTGTGTATATGTGTGTATATATATATATATTTCAGACAAGAGTTGATGAATTTTAACAAGGGTAGTGACTATGTGAACGGAGAAGAGATGCATGTGAGAGATATTATAGAGACAGAAGAGACAGTATTTGTTAACTACCTGGATATATGAGGTGGGCAAGAGGGAGGAACTGAGGGTGAAAAAAAAGTTTTGAACCTGGATAACTAGGAGGAGGAGGATGAACTTCCCTCAACAATCACAGAAGTTCCAAAGGAGGAAAGGTTTGGTGGTAAAGATGATTATGATTTTGGACATGTTAAGTTTGAGATGCCTGATATCTATTTCTAAAAGTCTGCTAAGCAATTGTCAATGCAGGACTAGAGACCAGACAGAGCTGGAAGTCATATGCATAGAAAGAGTAATTGAACCTATGGTAGCTGCTGAGATCACTAAGGGAAGCAGTGTAGTGAGAAAAGAGAAAAGGATCCAGCGTGAAGCTTTGGAGTGCGCCCACAGATAAGAGGTGTGACATGGGGGCGGCCGGGGTGGGGCAGTGAATAGAGCACTGGACCTCAAATCTGGTCGCAGACACTTAACACAAAAACAAGCCGTGTGACCTTGGGCAAGTCACTTAACCCCCAATTGCCCTCCAAGAAAAGAAGCAGAAAAAAAAAGGAGGTGTGACATGAACGAATCAACAAAAGAGACTGAAGGGTGATTAAATTAGGAAAAAGGAGTGTCGCAAAAACTCCAGAGATGAGAGAATATATAGGAGGGGAGGATGGTCAATAATGTTGAAAGCTTAAGAGAGTCAAAGAGGGATAGGGAGGAAGACATTAGGTTTGGTCATTAAAAGATCATTAGTGATTTAGGAGAGAGTAGTTTCTGTTACTGGTAAGGTTCAAAACCAGAGTGGAAGAGGTTGGGAAGAAAATTTCAGGGGAGGAAGTGGTAAGAGAGGAAGATAGCTCTTTCAAGGAGTTGAAGAAATAGAGGGATATAGGATGATAGTAGGGATGGTGGGATCTAGAGTTTTAAGGATGGAGGAGAGGTGGCTTTGTCTTGTAGGCTTTAGGGAAGGAGGAAATATATAGGAAGAGACTGAAGATTAGAAGGAGAATTAGGATGATAGTGGGAGTAATCTGACTGAAAATGTAGGAAGGGATGGCATCGAAGGTAGAGCCCCTCTACCTGGTGACAAAGAGAGTGGCTGGCCTTAGTGAGAAGGGCCACCTCTTCATGAGAGTTTGAAGGAAAGAAGGAAATTACGGAAGACAAAGCCAAGGAGATGAGGAAGAAGGGAGGAAAGGGAGTTCTCAGTCAATAGCCTGAATTTTTTTATTCCTAAAGAGCACGAGCCGGGTGGTATTATTGGAGACGAAGAAAGAAAAAATTTGGAACAGCTGTTGGGGGAAGTGCGCTAGAAAATTAATTAGGAATAGTAGAGGAACTGCCTTGATACAGTGAGGGCGCCAGTTGAGACTGATTTTCAGTTGTTTCTGACTCTCCATGACCCCATTTGGGATTTTCTTGGCAAGGATACTGGAGGAGTTTGCCCTTTCCTTCTCCAGCTCATTTTACACAGGAGTAAACTGAGGCAAACAAGGGTAAGTGACTTGCTCAGGGTCACACAGATAGGGCCAGATTTGCATTCAGAAAAATGAATAGTCCTGAATTCAGACCCACCACTCTTTCCGTTGTGCCACCTAGCTTCCCCAGTCGAGATTAGACAACATCACTTTTCAGAGGAATAGTTGCCAGATTTCCTCCAGTTGTATTTAGTAGCATGTAAGTAGAGAAAAAGAAGAAGGCTGATAGAGTAATCCTGGATTTTGATTTAGCAAGGGTGTGAGCCTCAATAGGATAAGGAACCAAGGGGTAGAGCAGAGTTGAATTAATTTGCTAAAGTGTCAAGATGTGGAAGGCAGGGGAACGTAACTAGTTCAGGGATGATGGCCCAGCAAAGCATGGTGAGGGTGAGAGATTTCAGATTACAATCAGGATGAATAATAGGTTTGAGATGAGTAAGGCATGGAGGAATAAGGAGGAAACATGAAAAGCAAAAAGGTAAATTTAAAAAATTGGACGCTATTCAGTTATCATTCAATGCCTTAGTGTTGAACTAAAAATGTAGCGTGTTATTTAATAGTAGGGGCTTAAAAACTCCTTGACCCCCAAAGCTCATCCAGTGTATTGAGTTTCACATAGCCTCTTTGCTTAATATAACTGTTCCCGGAATGAAAAACCATAGCCAGATAATAATTCATATAGTTTGTTTCACAGGTGCTCTAGAGAAGCGCCCATTTTATTTATCTCTGTTTCTGTCTTTCTGTCTGTCAGTTTCTCTGTTTTTCTGTCTCTGTTCCTTTTCTCTCCCTCCCTGTCTCTTTGTCTCCCGCAAGGTGTGAGCAGCAAGAGGATGAGGAAACAAGGGATAAACCAGGGTTGAACTGGTTTGCTAAAGTGTTGAGATGCAGAAGGGAGTAAATAGAGTCTGTCTCTGTCTCTGTCTCTCTCAAATGAGGGTTGGTTAAGACTGTCCTGCTGTCTATCTAGCAGTTACTGATCCATAGAAGGTTCTAATTCTTTCATATCTTCTGCTTCAGTGACTATTTCTAAAGTGAATATAAGAAGTAAAAATGAAAAACAATATATTGGTTTTATCTTTTCCATGAGAGTGTGGTATCAGACAAAGACACCCTAACATTTCAGTGTCTCTTCCCTGACAGAACACAGGTCCTTGAGGGCAGGGACTGTCTCCCTTTGGCATTTCTGTATTCAGGGCAGTGTTGGTCACATAAGTGATAGATGATTTTCTATTTCTTCATTAATTCACTTCAGGATGATTTCGAGCAGAATTTTTCACATTTAATAAAGAGATTAAACTGTTTTAATTCTCTACTAAAGTAATTAAAAGGATATACTCTGCTGTTTATCACTTGGTAAAATGCCACCTCATAATTTGTGACCAGATAAGAGATAGAGACCATTATGAAATGCAAAATGGATCATTTTCATTATATTACATTTAATTACTTACATTTAATTACATTTTTGCACAAAAAGGGCCAATGAAACCAAGATTAGAAGGGAAACAGAAAGCTGGGAAATAATTTTTATAGTCAATGTCTTTGATAAAGCCTTTCTTTCTTTCTCCCCTCCCTCTCTCTCTTCCTTCCTTCCTTCCTTCCTTCTTCCTTCCTTCTTCCTTCCTTCCTTCCTTTCTTCCTTTCTTCCTTCCTTCCTTTCTTTCTTTCTTTCTTTCTTTCTTTCTTTCTTTCTTTCTTTCTTTCTTTCTTTCTTTCTTTCTTTCTTTCTTT
>CM053594.1:354656579-354666945 GCA_028646575.1 Pseudocheirus occidentalis
GTCATTTCCCAATTGATAAATGACCAGTTTTCAGATGAAGACATTAAAGCTATCTATAATCATATGAAAAAATGCTCTAAATCAGTAGTGATTAGAGAAATGCAAATCAAGACAACTCTGTGGTGCCACCTCATACCTATCATTGGCTAACGTGACAAAATAGGAAAATTATAAATGTTGGAGAAGATGTGGGAAAATTGGAACACTGATGCATTGTTGGTAGAATTGTGAACTGATCCAACCATTATGGAAAGCAATTTGGAACTATACCCCCAAAAGAACTAAGTATACCCTTTGATCCAGCTATATTATTACTACTAGGTCTGTATCCCAAAGAGTTCATAAAAATGGGAAAAGGACCCACACGTACAAAAAAAATATTTGTAGAAGTTCTTTATGTAGTGGTAAAAAATTGTTAAATTGAGGGGATGCCCATCCACTAGGGAATGGCTGAACAAGTTGTGGTATATGAATGTAATGGAATACTAATGTTATATAAGAAATGATGAGCAGGCAGATTTCAGAAAAACCTAGACAGACTTACATGAACTGATGCTGAGTGAAGTGAGCAAAACCGGGAAAATATTGCACATAGTAACAGCAACATTATGTGATGACCAACTTTGATAGACTCAGTTCTTCTCAGTAATACCAAGATCTTAGACAATTCCAAAAGACTTGTGATGGAAAATGCCATCCACATCCAGAGAAAGAACTATGGAGTCTAAATGCAAATTGAAGAATGCTATTTTCTCTTTTTTTCTTTCTTGTGGTTTTCCCCTTTTGTTCTGATTCTTCTTCACAACATGACTAATGTGGAAATATGTTTAATGTGACTGTACATGTAAAGCCTACATCAGATTTCTTGCCCATCTTGGGGGAAAGGTAAGAGGAGAAATTCCCAATCCAAAATTTTATTAAAATGAATGTTACAAACTATAATAAATATCGGATAAAATCAACCAATCAATTAATTATTTAAAATAAAACACCATTTCATTCCATCAGGAGTTTAAGATTTAATGGGTATGAGTGCTCCTTCCACTGAAGCAGATCTCAACTCCTCCATGCCTTAATAGATGGTTTCTGTGGATTGCTAGGTATTGATGGATGTTCTGGTCCATTGGAATGCCTGAGTCAGTATGTCCCTAGACCCATGCTTAAAACCTTTCTAGTTCAGGAGAAATAACTTCTGCTTTGCTGGATGAAAGATATCCTTAGATTTTATTTTTATTTTTGCCAAAGTGGAAGATGTTTTTAAAGTGAAAGAAGAATAACTTTCAAGAACCCAGGGTACCAATGAGGCATCAGAGCAGTACTTCATTGGAGGAGAAAAGTATTTGATGGAACAGCTGTGACTTCATAATGCCTGCTTTATGTTCTCTATAAAAACTGTTTATAACAGAAAGAAATGGATTCAAGATAGTTTAGTGAGGGATATGTCTATGTCTCAAATATCCTCCTTGCCTCTCTTCCCCCATCCCCCAGACCTCACATTAGCACCGTGTCTCCTTTGGAGTTTCATTGTTTAGATCTAAATAATCCACTCACAATCATATTGCCTAAGTCCCCAGAATGTGAAAATTCTTCCTTTGGACATCTACCCAAACAGACTCCACCTTCACTTAAAAGATAACTTCTGACAAAACCTTTGTCATTAGCATTATTTTTTTTACTATTGACTTCTGAGAAGTAAGGAATGGATCAAGATCACCAATTTCATATAACCAATAAACCACAAAAATGTATTTTAAAAAATAATAACATATTAAACACAGATCTTTTTAGACAATGTCTTTGATTCTTTGTCTATGAAAATATGCATAGCCCATATGCTGATAGGAATAACCCTGGTTTGGGAAAACCTCATGGTTTCTTCCTTTTGTAGCATTCACACTTTAGAAGATTGACTTTACAGGGACCACCCTAAGCTATTTCCTTAAAGTCATGCCAACCTGGGAGTTGGGGAGGGGGGGGAAGGGAGATGCTACATAAATATCTGCACAGAGGCCTGAGTTAGACTGGAGTGTGTGCTTTGGCCATATATGGTGAAAGGTAGATTTTCCCCTGGGGCCATAGACTTGGAACATGTTAAAATGCATATGTCTCATTTCCCCCTCCCAAGAAGCTGGCAGACAGATGTGAATTCTGAGTATTGGGGTGGCAGAAAAGCAGCAGTTGTCTATCGTTTATCCGCTTTTAGGTCACTAGAATATGAAAACTTAATGTGCAAAATTCAGAATAAAGCCCCTAATCTCCTTCGACAGATTATTTTTTTTTCTTTTAGGTGACATCTTAAAAAAAGAAGAGGAAGATTTGAAAGGGAAGTTACATGACTCCTCCAGACACCAGTGATTGTCTTCGTCTTATAGCGCCCTTTAACATTAAGAAATCCAGCCATTTGTACTTTTTCAGCTCAAAATTACTGTCACTTGAGATGTTTCATGTTACAGAATTTTGTTCCTGATTCCCTGCAGCCCCAACTGTACTTGATTTCACTCATGTGCTGCTACTTTTAAATAATCTCAACATTATTGCCACTCAAATGTCTTCATCTTTGTAGACGAAGGAAGGAAAATAGTCACCTGATTTGTAATTGGTTAATTGTCACTTTGAGATAAGATTCTGGATTTTGCTGCCCTTTGTCAAAGGGCACCCTGAGGAAGGTAATTTTTAAAAGTTAAAAGGTTTATTGAAGGTCTAGTGGTTAAGGACTAATTTCTGAATTCTTATATAAAGTAGACCTTGGGCAATCTTCATTGTAAATAATGTTTTGTTTTGCTTTTCAGGATACTCTCTGAGTACCATCAGACCATTTGATTTTAGGACTCTCCAACTTCGGAGTGTTATAAAGTTGTTAAAAGGCTTTTTTTAAAAGGAAATTTTAGGGAATTGAGGTCATGAAGAGCAGGACATGACTGAAATGCCCGAACCACAGGTCCTCAGTTTAGAAATAAAATGGAAGCTGGCAGCCTTCCTTCTGGCTAGTATCTTTTCCCATCGCCTAAACTCAATAATCTACAACTTTGACTAGATCATGGAGATTTATACTCACTATAATTTATGTCAACTAATATATCAAATAAGGCCCTCTCCAACAATTTGGCATCCAACTGCTGGTGAAAACTAGAATGTTTTACATGAGTTATCCTCCTGTAAATTATCCCTCTGAAATGATTTACTGTGTATTACAAATTCTTAAATGGCATTTAAAGTTAATGATTAGGCAGAGCAATATGTCAAAAAATATGATTAGCCACATATGGATTTGACACATGAGTATTTTGGAGGATTTTCTTCTAAAAAAAGATACCCCTGTTGCTGATTTTTAATCAAAGAGGAGACATTTTTAAAGAGAAAGAAAAAAAAGGAAATGTTTTTCTAATCTCACTTCTGTCTTTACTCTTGTTTTAAATTAATTTTTATCTCTTTGTGGTTACGTACAACAGAGAGTGCTAGTGGGTGGTCTGATACTTACAAGAACTGATAGTGTCAGAGATCCCTGGAGGATTGAATCTGAACTCAAGATGTAGAAATGCTAACAAAATAGGAATCTTTTCTCCGTTGGTGGTAGCGCCTGCCTCTTTTTCACGCCCCAAGAATTCAAGGTGTCAGTGTGGCCTCTTTATCACTTCTGTGTTCAATTTAACATCATCTGAGAAGGGGGAACGGAGATCTATTTTAGCCCTGGATGCTAAATTTCTCTTAAGTGGAAGGAAAAATATTGTCTCCTATTTCCCAAATACCTCTTTCTTTTCTTCTTCTGCCCCATCTCCCTTTTACTGTGGTTTTTCTTAACCCAACTATTTATGATTCATTTCATGAAAGGCTGGGCTTGCCCTGAGGGTACTAAACTGGGTTCTGGGCCTTAAGTGCATTTACTGACTAGAAGTGATTTTGCCCCACGTTGTAAAACAAAGACATTGTCAATAGAATACAACCTGTAATAAACTGTTAAACGAGGAATTTATGATGGCTAGTTACTATCCTGGTGAAATAATGTTGTGACAAGGCTGCTGTTGTCAGTCATCTGCAAGCATCACATGACTGACCTCAAACAAAGGAAAGGCTTGAATCCACAGAGGCTTCTTTGCAAATAGCCCAGGAATTACCCAGGCAGGAGATTCTCATCTACACACTTCATCAAGTGGAGCAAATCATCAAAGCACTGCAGTAACAGCAACACCTCAAATTGGTCCTGATTGCACTAGAGGGCACCTGTTAGGGAGGTGGAGTTTTAATTGTGTATTGGGAAAATGTTTACATGTTTTAATGACTTTTAACACCCAATCACGTGGGAGTGCTTTATGGAGGTCTGGTGCCCAGGAGGCTAGAGAACACTTCAGAGAAACTTGGGGCTGAGTCACCATGGCTCCTCTGCTCTTAAGGTTAAGCTTGATTCTGATCATTCTTTTCCTTTCTTCACCCTACAAAGGTCACTTTCCTTTGCAGACACTGGTACCGATTGGCAACTTTTGGAGTCTTCAGATATAGTAAACACGCGAGCCCTTTTCAAGGTTAATGGGGAAATGAATTCATTTCGCGTCAACACGAATTCATTGTGCACCTACCATGTATCAGACCTTGGGTGAGGTGCTGGGGGTACCAAAACCAAAATTTTTTAAAATGCTTCTCTTGGCAGCTGGATGGCATAGTAGATAGAATGTTGGGCATAGAATCAGGAAGGTATTACTGAGTCCTTTTGGTGGTATCTCTCTTTGGCCCCATTTTGGGGTCAAAAAAGCAAAGATTCTGGGGGTGGTTTGCTATTTCCTTCACTAGCCCATTTTGTAGATGAGGAAACTGAGGAAAACAGGGTTAAGTGACTTGCCCAGGGTCACACAACTAATAAGCGTCTATGGCCAGATTTGAACTCACAAAGATGAGTCTTCCCAACTCCAAGCCCAGTACTCCAAATGTGACTTTGGATACTTACTAGATTCTACTCTGTCTACTCTCAGTTTCCTCCACTGTAAAGTGAGGGTGATAATATTATTGCCAAGCACTTTACCAATATTGTCTCATTTGGGAGGGAGGTGCCTAAGAGCCGAATGGAGCAGGAAAGGAAGTGTCCTGGGGGCCTGGGAGCAAGATGGACTAGGAGGGCGTGGGTAGCCTCCTCAAATGTATAATTGGTTATACTCGTGAACATGATATACTGATGTTCTACCAAATATATGTCATTTTTTTATACATTTCAGAAAATCCTGTGGCTTCTCAGATTTAGTTATACTAATTAAACACGGCTATAAAAGGGAAAGGTTCAAACCAAGCCAATGTCAAAAATCAGAATTAAGTTTCAGGTGATACCATTTTTACTGTTGTTGGTCGTAAGGTGACATCATTTGTTTCATAAAGTTATTCCAAGACTATAAATTAAGTTTTGGAAATTCAGGTTGCTTATGTCGAAGCAACACACAGAGCATGTATGTAAAATCTACAGCCTCGGGGCCACATGCAGTCCTCTAGGTCCTCATATGGGACCCTTTGACCTCATCTAAACAGAACAAAAGAGGATCTGTCCTGTGAAGTGTTCCCCACCCCTGAAAAATGAAACACAAGTAAACTTTCTGTTGTTCTAATTTGATTGCTTTGGAAATGTGGCGTGTATGACTTAATGGAGTCTTCCTCATTAACAGGAATCCCTAGTTTCTCCCAGATCTGAGCTCAAGTGCCATATCCTACACGAAGCCTTTTCTGATCTCCTCCCCAAGTGTCATCCACACACCACCCTCTTGTCCCCCATTACTTTGTGTTTATTTTTAATGTTTGCTTTACACATTTAATATTTTGTGAGAAGCGTTCGCCATTTAGTGGCTGGAGAGCTGGGTTCACATCCTGCTTCATACATTCTGGCTGTGCCATCCTTGCCAAGTCACTTAATCTCTGAGCACTCCAGGCAGCTCTGAGACAGAAAGATTCAGAGCAGGTTTTCCTCTGCTTTGGTGGAAGGAATGTCTTTATCGGGATGTTCCCTATTCCAGCGAACTCACAAGTCTAACCCCCAAAACCCCAGCAACTCGTTTTCCACATGCTTATATGTGTGCATATATCAATCATCTCCCTGGATAGAATGGAAGCTCCTTGAGGGCAGGAACTGTTTAATTTTTGTCTGGCACAAAGCAGGCTCTAAACAAGTACCTGTTTAAATTGACATGAAGTGGATGACTGCCTAGTTAGTGTGTGTTTAAAAGAATAAATCTAGAAGAAAAGTTGTGGCATTTTTATATAGAACGAGCTATCTCTGTTGTCTCAGCATAGGCTGAATCAGTGTGGAGAGGTTGGAAGAGCTGAGATTTGCACCTCACCAGCGACAGTAGACTAGCTCAGTGACCTCCAACAAGTCATTTAAAGTATCCAAGGCTCCGTTTACTGTCATAATAATAATAATGGGATCTCTCAAAGGATTCCATTTAATTCCAAACCATTAGACTACTCTAAGGAAGACTCTTTGTGTTGTAGAAATGAATAATCAGTATCATCATTATTATATTTTTTTAACCAGGAAAAATGAATTAAAATAATTACTCATTGACTTGCCATGTGTTTGACCATTATTACTCAATAGTAGTGCCAATAATCACCATCATGTTTACAGGCATTCCTATGGGGGTCTCTACCAATGGCTGTAGACTTTACCAAGACTATTTTCTCCCAAGGGTTCTTCTCTCCTGTACCATTTTAAAGCCATAAAATGTTAGAACTGTGGTTTGCAAACCACAGGTGCAAAAGAAACAAAGGAAGCAATAAATGTTATCTGCCAAAGGTATGCTAATTTACATTAGCACCTTGCTATGTTCTACTGTAAAGTATTCTAAAATATTCTCAGTCCATTAAACAGGCATCTTCCACATTTGTACAAAGTTAGAATGCACCTCTTCCCCCAAAGTGCCCAGTAAATCTTGTGCTATAAATCTATTTGCCAAGAGGTATCTGAAAATAATAAAACATAATAAAATGATGGTCTATTACTAAACTATTGACTTTGGGTCACAGTATTATCATGAAGACCACTTCTCCCCTTCTGCCTCCCAGAAAGTTGTATGTCTTACATCAGCAATCATGTCAAAACAAAATGCATTTTTGACATGTAAGAAGGAGAAGTTGGATTTAGAGGGATTTTTTTAATTAAATGCAGAAAAAGAGAAAAGAGGCATTGCACATTTTTGCTGTATATTCTTATTTTGTGATTTTCTGTAAATAACCATGGTAAAGGCAACTTAAATCAGTGGCCAAATGATGGAAACTCTGATGGATTGAACTGTTGAAAGCTTATGTGAACTTGTCATAATACCAGAAAAATAAAACCCAATAGAAAGCATGGTTTGCTCAAACATTGTTCCAATTAGCACCTTGGCACTCTGTGGTTCTGCAAATACAAATAAATAGAAAACTAAGTCGTCCCTTTCCCTTCACCATGGCCTCAAACTCCAAACTGGGTGGCAAAAACGTAAGCAAAAGCAGAGTTCTAGTTTTCTGAGATGTCAGGGCTGGTGAAGAACAGGGCTGAGAGGACATCCAGAGATCAGAGGGGTAGCACCGAGGGTTTGGGGAGCAATTAGTGGGGTGTTTGGGGGCATTTCATGGTCACTGATTGTCCACTCCTCACCCTGACACATCTATCTTTCTGTGAGGAGACTGGCTTGAGGGAAATAGACCTGCTAAATGCCATGGAAACAATGAATCCACATTTTCCTAATGTTTAAATCACTCCCCAGTAGTCTGTTCATGTTGAGAAGAGCAGTTTGTTTCATGTCTAAAGCTGCTTTGCTTATGGCTAAGGTCTGGACTCTTGGACCAGGACCCATTCTGCCCCAAATTAAGCCTGGAACAACTTTCTCCTACCTATGAGAGGGAATTTAGGATCTCCTCAATCTTCCCCAAGGAAAAGAGACCCCCCAAGTCAAGTTAGCAATGCTTACTACATGCCATGCAATGTCTTAGGCTGGGAACCCAAATATAAACAGAAAGCTATGGCTTATGGGCACGACTGACTTTACAGATTACTGAGACATCTAATTCAATACCGGACCATCCTAAGTTCATCTTGAAGGGCCCAAGGTGAATTCTAGAACTAGTCAGATCTCTTCACTTAAGAATGTAGTTGAGTCTATTGTGCTATAAGAAAGGATAAGCAGGGAGATTTCAGAAAAGCCTGGAAAGACTTCTGGAAAGTAATGTATTCTCACCATTCTGCTAAAAATGGCCAGAGACCTCCTTATTGCCAAATTCGATTCCCCCTTAAAAAAAAAAAAACCAAAACACAACAGTCTTCCTTGACCTCTCTGGAGCATGTGACTCTATTTACAACATCCTTTCTTAATCTTCCTTTTTCCTGGGCTTTTTGGACATAATGTTTTTGTGGTTTTCCCACCTCTCCTCTGACCATTTTTCCCACATATCCTTTGCTGGTTCCTCACCCTTCCACTACCTTAAAATCTGAGCATTCCCTTTAGTCTCTCTTAAGCTTCCCTCCTTCCCTCCTCAAAGTTTCACTGATATGCTTTGTTTTTACATTACACACACTGCAATACAGCTTATTTCCATTTCATGAAAGATCAATTGGAACAATGGAGAACAGTGAAGTAAAACAATGAACTCATCTGAAAATGGACTTGACATTTCCCATTTGTAACAGTCCCCATCTCTTTATTTTTTTTTTAAACTGCAGGAATCTGTTTTCTCTCCCATCTGCCACTTCATTAAAAAAAAGAAAATGAAATTTCTTGTAACAGATATGCAGTCAAACAAAAAAATTCTTTCCATTGGGGTTTGCAAAAGTCTACACTGTAATTCTGTATGTTTCATCAGGGGGCCTCTGGAGTTATGAATGGCCGTTGTATTGGTTGCAGCTTTCAGAGTTGGTTTTATCCTGTCATTATTATTATTATATAAATTGCTCTTTTGGGTCTGCCTACTTTACTTTGTAACGGTTCATATAAGTCTGTGTCTTTTTGAAATTGTGTATTTCTTCATTTCTTATAGAACATCTAGTTGGTGGTTAGAGCGCCAGACCTACAGTTAGGAGGACCCAAGTTCAAATGTGGCCTCAAATATTTACTAGCTGTGTGGCCCTGAGCAAGTCACTTAACTTTGTTTGCCTCAGTTTCCTCATCTGTCAAATGATCTGGAGAAGGAAATGGCAAACTACTCCAGCATCTTTGACAAGAAAATCCAAATAGGGTCATGTAAAGTTGGACGTGACTGAACAACAACATTCTGTCTCATTCATTTACCACAATTTATTCAGCCACAGCTCTCTTACCCTCCCCTTTTTCTTTTCTTCCCCTCTCTCCTTCTTGGTCCTCTGTTCCAGTCCTTTACTTTACTACTTTGATACTTATCTCTATGCAGATGCCCTCTCCCCCAAACGTCTGTCTTCATGCAATTCCATGTCCACTTCCCATTATTTCTACCTTGATTCTCTCACTGATGCATCAGGTACAACATTCCTAAAATCTTTACCCCCAAAACTTAGCTCTCCCCTTAACAGGTTCATCATTCTCTCAGTTTTCCAGGTTTGAAACCTCAGTTTTCTTTGACTCCACCCTTCCTGTCTTACCAGTTGCTAACCCAAATCTCCAAAATACAGTGTACATTCTTCCATTCCCACCTCAACCACCCTAATCCAGGTCCTCCTCTTGTCTTATCTAGACTATTGTAAAAAATTTTCCTCACTGATCTTTCATCCTCTAGTCTATGCCATCTCCAATCCCCTTCACACTGTTGCCCCCATAATTTTCCTCATGCATGGCTCTAGAGCAGAGGTTTTCAACCTGTGGATTCTCAGTTCTCATGGCTCTAAAGCAGCAGTTCACAACCTTTGGAGGTTGAACAACCCTTTCACAGGGGTCACAGGGGTAGCCTAAGACCATGGGAAAATACATATTTCTCTGATGGTCTTAGGAACCAAGACATGGCTCCTCCATCCATCTCCAGGCAGGTCTGCCCACATGCAGATATGCCCACATATGAGTATTAAAGGGTCACCACATTAGGAAGGTTGAGAACCACTGCTCTTCACTCAAAAACTTTTAGTGATTCCCTTTTGTGGTTCAGTCATGTCTGACTCTTTATGACCTTGTGGAACATACTGTCCATGGGGTTTTCTTGGGAAAGATACTGGAGTAATTTGCTATTTCCTTTTCCAGTTCATTTTACAGATAAGGAAACTGAGGCAAACAGGATTAAGTGACTTGACAAGAGTCATACTGCTACTGAGTGTCTGAGGACAGATTTGAACTCAGGTCTTCCTGATTCCAGGCCCAGTACTCTCTATCCATTGGACCATATAGATTCTAGCAGCTCTCGATTGCCTAACAAATAAAGAATAAAGCCTTTCTTGTCATTCAAAGCCTTATATAAT
>CM053594.1:354683070-354714442 GCA_028646575.1 Pseudocheirus occidentalis
CCCCCCCCCAACAAACTTCCTGAAGCTAGAGGAAGTTTCCTCATCAGAGAGGGAGTAATCTTTAACAGTGAAAAGAGGGGGTCTATATGCCTATGGTTAAAGAGCTATCTCGGAGAATTACAGGATGCTTTTTTTCCAGTTCATCTCTCCTCTGCTCCTAACTTAGGTGCTCACAACTTCGTTCTTCCTCAAATCACAAATGGCAGCTCAGGGCTCCTCTTCTAACCTTCTAGACCTAATGGCAAGCAAATGTGTGATGAGCACAGGGGAGGCATTGCCAAGGGGAAATGGTGAATTCAGGGAAATCAAGGGGTCTGGGAGCTAGGGGAGGGGGGGTGAAGATGCTTTGAAAGCAAACCCTGAGACTCCAGACTTCATTTGGCTTTAGTTGTGGGTGGAAGTTGCTGGGGAATGGGGAGAGGGGGAGTCATGATTATGTAAAGTGAGTCACTGTCACAGAAAAAGATTCAAATTGCTGACAGCTTAAAGTAATTGACTCTATGGAGCCCATAATTAGCCCAATAGTGTAAAGGCTTTGGATTGGGGTTGGTTTTTTTTTTTTTTTAATACAGCCCTTCCAGTCTCATAGTTTTGTCTCCTGGCCTGGAACCCTCTGGTTGCATAACCCAGGAAAAAGGAGTAATCTGGGAATGAAATGCAGATGGCTCTTCAGCCTTGACTTTGAAGTGAATTCAACTCTATCTGGTCCATGATTGGAGAATTGAGAGGAAGATTACATATGCTATTCATGGGAATTAAAATAGGGGCAAAGTTTTTGTCTTCTGGGCACGTGCACTTGGGGGAAGGGCAGGGAGGTGGTAATTCTGCATTGAAAATCTGCAGGAGACCGGGGAGGCGGGTGCTGTGTTTTGTTCTGACCAACAAATTGGAAAGAGAGTTGGGGGTCTCTAACTATCTCTGCCAAGACCTGAGTTCTGGGAAGAGCTCAGTAAAGCCTTGAATTTTAGACATGTTATGAAGTTAGCCACACCGGGACTTATGATAAATGTGAGAGCTTGGGGGTCTCAGAACCTGGGACTGTCCAACCCCAGACTTCGAGACTCTGGCTCAGGAGGAGTTAAGAGGGGCTTTTGCCCTGAGTTTGTTACAATTACTTGGATTCATAGAATTCCTTTCTTCCAAGTCAACAAGAATTTATTAAGAAGAAATATTTCATTCTCCTAACTTTCTTTCTAATGTTTCTTTGACATACCAATGTGTGTTATTATTATTTGAAGAGACAGTATGGGAGAGTGGATAGAAGCGCTGGGCTTGGAGGCAACCAGATCTCAGTTCAAATGCCACTGCCCATACTTACTAGTGTGAGTCTGGGTAAGTATCTGTGTTGGTGTCTCAGGTAACTCCCGAGGACTTATTTACAAGGTCATAGACAAGAGCTTGTGTTCCTTTGCTAGCTATCGGGCAAGTAAGGTCGACAGGATTTAGTAGCAGATTGCATGGGGAGCTGAGAGTGAGAAGCAGGGAATGCCATGTAAGTCTGACATTTAGTCTGGCTTGCTGGGAGGATGACTTTACTCTCTTTTGATAGTTAAGAAAGGTCAAAAAAAGAGAAGGGTTTTAGGAGAAAGAGAATGATTTCAGTTTGGGGCATGTTAAGTTTCAGGTGTATATAGGACACTCAGTTTGAGATATCCAATAGACAGATGCCCAATGTATCTAGAATGCATTTGTTTGGGCCTGGCTGTTTCCTTCCACCATTAGCCTGTGAACTCCTTGAGGGCAAGGGTTGTCTTTTTCCTCTCTTTGTATCCAAACACTTAGCACAGTGCCTGACACCCAATAGGTACTTAACAAATGCTTGTTGACTATTACTTGCCTGCTGGAAGGATGGGCAGCCAGAAAATGCAACCTAGGAGCAAAGGAAGGTATGAAGGAGAACCATAGAGTATTGGAACCAAAGGCAGCCCTAGAGAGGATTCAAGCCAACCCCTCATTGTGCCCAGGCAAGTTCAGAGAGGGGAAGAAATTAGTTTCCCAGGAACATACCCCTAGTTATTATGCTGCTGGACCTGGACTCCAAGTTTATTGACTTCCAGCCCAATAGTCATCTGCTGAACTTGGAGTCCCAGGAGCGTAGCTCGAATCCTGGCTGTGTCACAGGAACGTAGGCCAGTCACCGAATTTCTCTCCATTTCCTCCTCAGCAAAATGAGAGGCATCGGATTAGATGGAGTCTGGGGTCCTTCCAGTTTTGGAGCAATGATCCTAGGACATCCTATGGAAGATTATGGAATTCTCAGTGGGGATTCCCCACGCCCACTTGCAAAGGTTGTGTAAAATCTTTCCCTTTTCAAATGCAGTGACAACAACTCACAATGAGTCATAACCCACAGCCTGAGGCTGCACCAAGGACTCTGATTTTAACAAGTACTAATTGTGAGCCTAGGAGACCAACCATAAAGGGTCAATTTCTCTGCTTAGCTCATTGCCCCATCCCCAAGAAAACTCTGGGAAATTGAAATAAAAGTTAATAAGCATTTATTAAGCACCAGGCACTGTGCTAAGAGCTAGGGGTAAAAAGAAAGAAAAAGAGTCCAGTACAGCTTGTGTCTAGGTCCCCTCAAAGAGGAACCTATATAAGTACTGGATATAAGACACCCTGTCTCTTCTACACCACAGGGAATTCTTAAGATACAAAATACTCACAGGAATCCATGACCAAATATAGGAACATAAAACTTTTTTTTTTTAAAGCAAAAAGCATTAGACTCCCCTGATAGGTAATTACATCTCCCAATTGCTTACCAAAAAAATAATCCCAATTTGACACTTTCTTCAGGGTAAAAGAGAGAATTCCCAGAATGCACTTTCTGCACTTGTCTGGTTGTCCCCAAGAAAGAAATCCAGGCCTGGTTCCTCAGACAGGCATCCATCTTTCTGAACCTCAAACTCTGAAGCCCAATCAGTAAGGAGTCTGTGTGCCTCTTGATCCCCTGGAGATGCCACACCGAGTCTCATGAGCTGTGATCTTATTAAATTTACTGGGAGAGGTGGGGAGACCCATCTGGGTAATCAATCAATCATGGAGAAGATTGATCAAGGATACCTAGATGGTAGTGCTTTAGATTCAGAGGTATGAAACCAAAGGCGGGTGCAAATTAAATTAAATTTTAAAGTTACATTTTCAGTGTGAGCAAATTTTATTTTTTGTCCTTCCGTTGTTTTTAGTCAGGTCTGACTCTTTGTGACCCCATTTGGGGTTTTCTTGTCACAGATGCTGGAGTGGTTTGCCATTTCCTCCTCCAGTTCATTTTACAGATGAGGAAACTGAGACAAACAAGGTTAAGTGACTTGCTCAGGGTCACACAGCCAGTAAGTGTCTGAGGCCAGATTTGGACTCATGAAGATGAGTCTTCCTGATTCCAGTCCCAGTACTCTGGCCACCACACCACCTCGCTATTCCCTTATAGCAGGATACAATGGAAATTGGCAAATGCTACAAATCAGGGCTTGAGCTGTTATTTAATTGGTTTTCTAGACTTAAGAAATTGACAGAGCAAATGTTAATAATGCATATTAAACTTTAAAATGTGTCTTGTGTATTTTTTTTTTTGCAAAGCCGGTTGTTAAATATTTACCAGCATATTGCAGTTGACATAGTGGTTCCCTCCCATTTCTTCTGTGATTCAGGAAGTGCTAGAATTATTATTCCCACTTTACCAATGAGGCAACTGAGGCTTGGAGAAGTTATATATAACTTGACCATGGTCCACAGCTAGGAAATATCGGAGCTGAAACTCAAACCCAAGTCTTCTGACTCTAGGACCGCTGCTCTTTCCCTTATACCCCCCTGCTTCTCAGGGGGAGGTCATGTCTATCCTTGGCTTCATGCCACTCTCTCCACAAAATAAATTGAATAAATTCCTTTGATGCCTGATCACTAGGCAGAGTTTTCAGCAGCAGCAGGCTGATTTTGTTTCCTCCCCACCTAAGCAAACCACATGAAACCCAGGTTTTTCCCCAGGACTATGGGAAAATGTTGGCTTGCATTTCTGGCCAGATCTCTTCAGGCCTGGCTCTTCAGTGTTTTTCTGGGGACACAGCAATGACTCCTAGTTCTCCACTCTCTCATTCTCCCAAACCAGTAAAGCTTTCCCAGGACCTCAGCCCCACCTTTGGCTCTGTCCTGACCTTGTCTTCAGCCTCCAATCATTCTCCAAAGACTCGTGGGACTCCTCTCCACATGCTAACTTCCCCTATTTGGTCCTGTATGCCTGCGGGAATCAGGGACTGGCCATAGCAGGTGTGCTCAAGGCACCCTAATGGGAGGTCAGGGGCCAAGCAGTACTTAGTCAAGAGATCTGAATTTTACTTCTGGCCTTTCTACCAACTAGATGTGAGACCATGAACGGATTACCTGCCAATCTCTGAGCATCAGGTTCCTTATTTATAACCCACTCACCCCCCCCCCCAAGGGATTGGATCGATGATCTAGTAGGGACCTACTTTGAACTTGACCAAAGTAACATCAGAGGGGGAATTTGAACCCAGTTTTCTGACTGTAGAAGCAACATTCTTTGATTGCACCACACTGCTTCCCCTTGGTTAGCTAGGTTGGTATATATGATATATGATATATCATATATAAGATATGATATATCAAAAATAAGATATATGATATCTACTATTGGCGGGGAGGGCATAGATAGTCTCAACCTGTGATTTCATGGGAGTTGGGAATTCCCAGTATGGACACTCCAAACTCCCTTCACAGATGGTTTTAGGGAGCTGCCTGAGGCACGTCAAATGACTTGGCCAGCGTCTCATGGAGAAGCTTGTGCGAAGAACAGAGAGACAGCCAGAATGTCTGATTCAGACAGGAGAGTAATGTCCAGCAAGGCTAGAAAGATAGGGTGGGACAAGGTTGGGAAGTGCTTCAAAAATTCAGAAGAGGAATTTATAGTTGATTCTGGAGATAGGAAGGAGTTTCTGCAGTTTAATGAGGGAGGGAGGGTCACAGTCAGTTCTGTGTAGTGCATAGAAAAATAGAATGAAGTAAATAATGTTGAGGGGCCCCTAGCTCCAACCTGGGTAGAAGGTCAACTGAGATAAGGTGCAAGCATGCTTCACAATCAGTAAACCTCCATCTAATGTAAGGGATCATTATGATTCTAGGGTAGTTTTGCTTCTTTTTCTGGTGCCTGGCACAGTACCAGGTAGGGTTAGGCACTTAAATTGTATTGAATAAAGATGAATTCCAGGTATTGGTGACCCTGTTTTACCATGGCTTGGTAGGGCAGCACAGAAGGCAGGAAGGAAGAAGGAGGTACTGATAGAGTGTAAACTTCTCCCCAGAACTTTAATGGCATAGTGGAGAGAGGATGTAGACATGGAGTCAGGAAGAACTGAGTTTGAATGCCACGTCAGACAGCGGGGGAAAATCTTTTCTGAGTTTTCTCATCAATTTTTCTCATAGAGTTGTGAGAATTAGATGAGATCGTATTTGTAAAGGGCTTTGTAAACTTTAAAGTGTTCTGTAAGTATTAACTATTATTGTTATAGCTCTAGAGTTGGAGGGAAACTCAGAGATCGTCTAGTCAAACTCTCTCATTTTACAGTCGTGAAAACTGAGGCCCAAAGAAGTCACACAGGTAATAAATATCACAGGTGGGCTTTGAACTAGGGTCTTGTAATGGTAATTAATTTAAATGTGAAGGTCCCTTTTTGTTATGTCAAGTAAGCAGATATTTAGCCCTTAGTAACTAATCAAACCTTTGTGGCTAAGAGACAGAGAATGTGAACTCTGTCTCCTGTTGCTGACATAACAGGAAGGGTTTGGCTGAAACAGAAAGCCAATGCTTTTTGTGTATATAGGAAGAGCCCCAGAGAGAGACAGTCAGAATTAGAATTTTTTCTCCTGGCAGGCTCTTGGTGGAGGAGAGAGAGAGAGTTTCTCTCAGTGAACATCTGGAAACTGACTGAGAACTGAGAGAGGATTTCCTTGAGACCAGAATCTGGTGAAGGCTGAAGTTGCTGCCTAGAAGGCTGCCTAGAAGGCTGAGATTTCTTTTGGGTCCTAGAGCCAGTCAAACTGCTGGAGGACTGAAGAAACATGACTGGGATAAGACTTTGTGGCTTGGTTAATACTTGAGCTCCCAGCAGCAGAAGTTGTGAAGGTTTTGAGATGTGATGGACCCTATGAACTTCATTGTATAACAAGAACTGTCCAGAGGACAAGAATCTGGAAGCTGTCTGCCTCTGAATCCAGGTGACTGTTTGGTGGATTCAGGTAGGAGCTGGGACCATGGAAGGGGATCCAAAGAATCTGAGAGACTACCCCTAGTCGGGATGAAGAAAAGGCCTCCCCTTGGATGCATGATGAACAACCTCTCCTTGGATATTAAAGGTGTGATGAAATTGAAGTTTACTAGACACCAAGGGGTAGAGGGTTTGTGTAACTTTCTAATGATTTGTATTTATTAATTAATGATACTTAGTGACTGATTGCTAGATAAGTGACTGATTAAGTTAACCTATGATTGCCCCATGAGTGGAAGACTGACTATTGTATTTTGAGATGACTGCTTTTGTATTGAGATGACTGTTGTATTTTGAGATGACTGAGTAAGGAGGCAAACCTCCTTAGGGACACCAGATGATTGCTCTTTTGTTCTTTGTTCTAAATACTGTGACCACTTTGGTGAAAACTATCTGGCCATTCTAATGTTAAGCTGTTGTGAACACTGTATTGTGATGTTCTATGATAAGATGCAATGTTGTGTATATTGTATCTTGATTTGTTGTGAATGTTTGCCTTAATTTGTTATGGAATAAATAGAGTGTTTACTATATATTGTGTAATCAGAACCCTAAAAGCCATTCACAGTAGCATTCTTTTGGGAAGCTGTTTGTGCATGGCATTACAGTTTTCCAAACTCTAGAGTCAATGCCCACATCCCTTTCTTGTCTTGAGTTGGCATTTAATGAATGTTCATGGAACTGAATGGAATTGACTATAGTGGGCAAGGCAAGAAAAGAGGGGTATTCTCAGGACCCCAAATTAATACCTCTCCCCTAATTCTGGGCTATAGGATACACTGACATTCTTCATCAGCTTCTAAAAAATGCTTTTCTTTCTGGCTTATGAGCAGTTGAGTGGCAATCTGCCTTTAACCAGGAAGGAGTCACCATTGCAATGGGACCAGGTCATCAAATCAAGTATATTTTCAGGGTTCAGAGTTGAGCTACCCAATAAGATAAAGTGACATTCACCCTGTGTTCCTTCCTATTCTGTTTATGTGGCATAACAGATAAAATATTGGACAAAATAAGGAGTCAAGAGGACCTGAATCTTGCTTTAGACACTTACCAGCTGCGTGAATCTGGGTAAGTTGCTTAAATTCTGTATGCCTCAGTTTCCTTCTTCTGTTTAATGGAGATAACAACAGCACCAACTTCCCAAGGTGGTTATGAGGAGCAAATGAGAACAAATTTCAAGGGTTTTGCAAATCTTAAAGCATCTTATATTGCATATTGTATAGAATGTTATATATGTTGTGTGTTACATTATAGGCATACCTTATTTTATTGCATTTGCAGATGTGTTTTTTAAAATAAAATTGAAGGTTTGTAGCAAGCTCTTTTTGGATCCTGATTCTGCCACCCACTGGGTTATCCACCCTTCCCAACTTTGTGGCCTCTGACATCCATGATGGCAGTGTGCCATCTGTACCTTTACCATCATTGATAGAAATAGTAAACAGCGCAGGGGCACAGCACAGAACCTTCTCAATCTGATGAACAAAGTCAGCCCTTTGTTTATACCTATTGAAGAGTTCCTTTACTCCTGATCTAAGTGGGTGAGGACAAGTAGCTTTGTTGCTACTGGCGTAAGTCCAGACCTTAGAGATACCTTGGATCCCCCCCTAGCTCTTGGCTTATGTGTGAATGCATCTCTTCTTTAACATTGCCCACTCTGAAAAATTCTGACCTTGGGTCAATTAAATCTCGTCTTCCTTTCATTTAGCTGAGGTTTTCCTTAAGATTTTTGTATTTTTTTTAAAGCAGAAAACATGTGTTTACACTGAAACCAAGAAACTAGAAGGCATTCATTAACAAAACTAAAAAGGAGAAATATCATCTAGAGGTCAGGTGTGAACTGATAGTGATGACAGGGCACAGGCAGACATAGGCTGTTAAGAAACAGGAGAAGTCCTTCACCAGGCATTCTGATCTGGCATTGATTTGAGAGTCCTGGAGCACTGCTCTCTGCCTTAGGAGACAAGTGTCATTTCATCATATGTGAAGGGGCCCCTGATACTATACAGTCCTCCACCCCAACCAATCTGGAAACCTTCTTTCCCTTCACAATAGATGACAAGGAGCAGTCCGGTGGTACTCCAACTGAACTCCATGAGACTTGGACTCTAGGCCCAGTGCCTCTAAGGGCCATATGAACTTAGACTAGCTTTTCTGCCTCTCTGGGCCTTGATTCTCATCTGAAAATGAGACAGAGGGTGAGATAAATCATCCCTATCATCCCTTTCAGCTCTTACATTCTTAGATTCTAAGAACTAATTCACTTCCCTCGTGGCCCTAAATCCTTTGTACTCCATGCCTTCTGGGGCTTTCTAACCCTAATTCTTTTGCTGTTTTGGGATTCTTTTCCCATTTTAAACCCCTTGGTGCAGTGTGAGCTTAATTATTGAAAACAGAGGTATTGGATTATGCTGTGCATCATAAAATTCTCAAATTCCTGAAGCCAACTGGAGCCCAGGCCCACCTCCCAATGCCCTCTGCACATCTGAGGACTGAACGGGGATCCTGTGAGCCTTTATTGTTTTGGAAATTTGCTGGCCAAATGAAGTGGTGCTGAGAGGCCAGGTCTGAAAACAAAACATTTTAGAGATATTAATAATATTTGATCTTTAGGATGGGCTTTTCATTTACAAAAAAAGCCACTCCAACTGCACTCAATTTAGAGCATTGCAGAGGGGGAAGGGTGGTGTTCCCTCATCCTGCTCCTGCCCACGCTCCCAGAAAGTGTTTTTGTACTAGTCAGACAAAGGTCTTTTGCAAGAAGAGCAAAAGAAGTTCACGTTGGTGGAGGATGCGGGGGTAGAAAGACCATGGATCTGGAATCTCAGCTTTGCTACTTATGAGCTTTGGGATTTCAGCTTCCAGACCTCTGTTTCCTTACCTGTAAGATAAAGAAGGTTGGGCTAATTGACGCTAGGTTTCCTTTCACCTGTAAGATCTCAGAACCTGTAATGGGTTCCTTGAGAAGATGCTGGGAAACTTTCATCTTAGCTGGCAACTCAGTTTAGCAAACATTTATTACTATGTTACTGATGATCTTTGTCCTTTGTTCTCGAAGAAGACCGTGATATCATGGAGTTGATGCCATGACTTACGAGTAAATTGGATTTAAGTGAGGAAGGGTTGTGTAAAGTCACCAGCCTCACTTTCTCCTCTGAAACCATCTGGGCCAGTGACCAGACATAGATCAGGACAACTGAAGATGGCCCAGGAGGCATTGGGGAACTTTTCAGGGGCTTTTCAAGCTAAGGTCTTTAATGGGTCTCAGTCTGAGGCAAAGCCTATTCAGAGATTAGGCTTAATAAGAAATGAGGCAAAAAAAAGTGGCCTCTAAAAAAATCAATAAACATTTAGTAATTGACTATTATGGACCAGCACTGTAATAAATACTGAGGATTCAAAGACAATCATGAAACAACCTTTGACCTTGATGAGCTTACATTCTACTGGGGGAGGCCAACAGGAACAGAATCAAATAAATCAACCAACAAGGAGACCTAGGAATATTTTTTACCTTCTTTTTTAATTCCATCTAAATTAATGTCTTGTAAAAAAAATGTAGCTAGATCTTTTTGTAGTGGCAAAAAACTGGAAATTTAGAAGATAACCATCAATTGGGGAATGACTGAACAAGTTGTGGTATATGAGCGTAACAGAATATTACTACTCTATAAGAAATGGGCAGCCTGATTTTGGGAAAAATGGAAAGACATATGAACCAAAGCAAAATGAATTGAGCTGAACTAGGAGAACTTTGCAAATGTAATAGTAATGCTATAGAATTATCAACTGTGAAAGTCTTAGCTATTCTCAGTAATATAATAATCCAAGACAATCGCAAAGGATTCATGATGGAAAATGCTGTCCACCTCCAGAGAAAGAACTGAGGGAATCTGAATGCAAACTGAAGCACAATATTTTTCACTCTCTGTATTTTTGTGGGGTTTTTTTTCCTTTGAGTTTGTGTCTTCTTTCACAATATGACTAACTTGAGCATACGTTTTACATGATCGAACATTTATAACCTCTCTCAAATTACTCACCATTTCAAAGAGGGAAGGCGGGAGAGAGAAAATTTGGAACTGCAATTTTTAAAAAATGAAAGTTGAAAATTGTCTTTACATGTAACTGAGAGAAAAAAAATATTTTTTTAAAAATGCTGCCAGATAATTCTTGTTTCCTTAGGCCTTGCACTTGTCTACAAGGGATCTTAGAGGTCATATGCTCCAAATTCTTCATTTTACAGATAAAGAAACTGAGACTCAGATTTTAAATGACTTACCCTAAGGTCACACAGTATCTGAGCTAACAATGAGAAGACCACAGCTCAGTGACCATGAGGAATATGCCTCATTCATGGGTAGCATGTGGCTGCCATAAGAGGATGGTAAATTTAGCTAATTCTCCTCTGAGGAAGGGTCTGTTTTGTTTTTGTATTCTATCCTTAGCATCTAGCCTAGTGTTTTCCCCATAGTAAATATTTAATAAATGCTTTTGATTGACTGACTGAGTAATTCCTCTTGTAAGACAAACCATCAGTCACAAACACTTTGTGTTTACTCCCTCTGGTATTTTCTTGACTTTGTTTATTGTAGACCTAAGGCATTTTGGGAAGATTTTGCTCTCTCACTAACTTCCCAGTGTCCTGCTTGGCCCTCTGGACCAGTTATTTTTAGGAACTCCTGGCTTTGACCTTGCCTTGGCTTTCTGTTTACCTGCTTCAAATTTGGTTAGGACTTGTTACTCTTGGATTCCATTCTCAACTTGTAGCCTTTACTTCTTCAAAGCTGCCTTTGTGAACTGGCTTTTACTTCATCCTGGTGTTCTATTTACCTGCTTGGATCTTGGTTTAGATTAAGCCAATCTATCTGCCCTCTGGCCCCAGGCAGGGCCTATCTCTTGAAACTTATACCAAGCACACACTGGCTCCTACTTCCCTCTTAGCTCCCTCTCTAACTCCACAGAAAGTGGGAACCTGAAACATAGCAGTTCAGAGCTGTCTAGAACCTCAGTCTATTGACTCCATGTCTACTACTATCTCCACCACACCCTGATCACACTTTCTCTGTCTCCTTCTCTCCCACTGAGATTTGTGACCACGAGCCAGCTGCTCAGTATGATGGTTAGACCTTAGTCTGGTAGAAAGTAAGCTACTTTAAAAATAGCATCCCCCTAAAATATAGCATCCCCTCAAAATATAGCATCCCCCTAAAATATAGCATCCCCCTAAAATCCTTCTGGGTTAGACTGAGAATTGAGAACATTAGCACTTCTATGACTGTGGATAACTCCCTTCTCCTCTCAGTTTCTTCATCTATAAAATAAAAAAATTAAATATTTATAAACTTTATTATTTTATTAGACTTTTCCTGATTGTCCATGTTAGTAATTTCTTCACGTACCACAACGAATGGATATCTACTTTGCTTTCAGTTCTTTGTTACAAGTAGTGTCTTGCATTAGTGTCCATAAAATTGTAAAAGCATCAAGGAAAGCCTCCAACATCTTGGATAGATAATAATATTTATTATATTACTTATAAAATAGCACACAGAACATCTACCTCTTGGGGTTTTGTGGGGCTCAAATAAGGTAGTGTACATAAAAGACTTAGAAAACCTTGAAGTGCTCTATAAAGAGCAGTTATTTATTATTATTTATTATCATATTATATATTTATATATTGTTATATATAATATAATATTATTTATTATTATTATAACATGGACATTCTTTTTACCTCATCTTCCTCAGAACTTCAATTGCCCTGGTGAGGAAAAGAGAGTTTTCTGGGCAGGTGGAAGCATTCTGGAAGTTTCTCTCCTCTGAAGTCATAAACACTTACTATGGCTTAGAGCAGTAGTTCTCAACCTTCCTAATGCCATGACCTTTTAATACTCGTATGTGGTCATATCTGCATATGGGCAGACCCGCCAGGAGACTGATAGAGGAGCGGTGTCTCAGACCATGGGAAGTATGTTTCCCAATGGTCTTAGGCAATCCCTGTGGCCACTGTGAAAGGGTCATTCGATCCCCAAAGGGGTCACAACCCACAAGTTGAGAACCACTGGCTTATAGGAATCCGAACATAAAAAGAATGAAGTTGATTTTATTATCTAAGTGGAACGAACACCAGTTGAAATCATATCATTCCTCCACTTAGAGACTTAAGAGAAATAAACAAAAAGGAATCCTCCTTGTAGTTGTAAGAGTGGAAACAGAACAAATCTCTCTTGGGATATTTTCCAACAATTGCATTCGATTTTAAGCTCTTTAGAGAACATTCTACGTCACATCTAACTTTGTGTCCTCGGTGCCTCATCCACATACATCAGTGCGTTTGTGATGGGCTCAGGGTGCTTATTCCCTCCCCTTACCAGATTACAACCGCTCCATATCTCCTCACCTTGTGTGATTCTTGCCCACGTCTGTCCTTAAATTCCCCAGAGACCATCTATCTGAGATGTTGGAGGCTTTCCTTGATGCTTTTACAATTTTATGGACACTAATGCAAGACACTACTTGTAACAAAGAACTGGAAACAAAGTAGATATCCATTCGTTGTAAAGTGGCTAAACATCGTGGTATATGAAATGATGACTAAGAACAATTCAGAAAAAGTATAAGAAGACTTTTATGACTTGATGAAAAGTGAAGGAAGCAGAATCAAGAAAACAAGGTATACAATGACTAAAACAATGTCAGTGGAGTGCTATGTAATTAAAATGATCAGACCCCCCCCCCAAATAAGGCAATGAGCATCCCTTCCTCCTTTGCAGAGGTGGGAGGTTACAGGGATGGAATGCTGAATATATCGTGAGACTCATTATTTCCACAACAACCTTGAGAGGAAAGTGCTATTATTATCTACATTTTGCAGATGAGGAAACTGAGTCAGGCAGAGGTGACATGATTTGTGAGCCTATTGCTAATCAACTTTGAGGCTAGTTTATCATCCATCTAGCACTGGTCTGATATTTACCTACTAATGGACTAACTCAGTGCATTACCCTTCCAACTGTGTATCTTAAGCTGAGTAATAGGTGTTCACCTGCTGTGTGACTGAAAGGCTCATCTTTTTTGAATGGCTATGGATCTTGCTGAGGAGTTACCGTGGTGTTACTGTGCTTGATTCATTCCATTCGTGGTCACCCGCAAATAGGAGCAGCTGTCAACCTCTCCATTGATAGGGGTTCCCTCTTCGGCTAGGACTTTTATTAGAGCATCTTCCACAACTCTGTTGAACACCTCAGAGCATGCTTTCCCTGTTTTATGTCTTGCCTGGTGCTGATATTGGTGGATTATTGAGCAAAGTGATCTTGTGGTTCAATTTGTCATGGAATATACTATGCTGCTATTACACTGTAGCGAGGAGAGATCCTTTGTTTGAGGGGAGTCTTCAGATCTCTTTGGCTTTGCTTAGTCAAATGCTTTATCAGCAAACAGCTGTGCTGTTACACAGTGGGAGCTTTAAGAGTGCCAAGAGTTGGGGCAGCTAGGTGCTGCAGTAAAAGAGCACTGTCCCTGGAGTCAGGAGGACCCGAGTTCAAACCCTACCTTGACACTTCATGCACGTGCACGTGTGTACACACACACACACGCACACACACAAAACATAGCCATGTGACCTTGGCAAGTCACTTAACCCCAACTGCCTTACCTTCCTCCCCCTCCAAAGAGAAAAAAAAATGCCAAGAGTTGAACTAATGATTGTAAATGGTCAAACTATTAGCACCCTCTGCCCCTTTCCCACTATTCTCAGCCCTCTAGTCCTCATTTTTCAATGTAGAATAGAAGTGGGTTGTGAGGGGTTGAGATCTTTTTCAAAGTTTTCTTTGTTTATATGTTGCCATGGCCAGGAAAATGCAGTCACAGGACTCTACAGCTAGACAAGTGGGACTTGTCTAAAAGAAGAATCAAATGAAATAATAAATGATGAGCTTTTTGCAAATTTTAAGAGACTTAAATGCTTATTATTATTATTATTATTATTAGAAACAGGACAAACTTCTCTCTTGCCATGAAGTCTTTCCAGGGATCGCTGTATGAGACTGAAAATTCCTTAAGTGTGGACAGCTGGGTGGCGTGGTGGATATAGAGTACTGGACCTGAAATCAAGAAGACCTGAATTCAAATCCACCCTCAGATACTTACTAATTGTCTTATCCTGGGCAAGTCACTTAATTTTTTACAAGACCACAACTCAGTGACCATGAGGAATATGCCTAATTCATACTTGCCTCAGTTTCCTCACCAGTAAAATGGGTATGGTAGTAGCATCTACCTCCCAGGTCATGGTGCAGCTCAAACAATAAAATATTTGTTAAGCACTCTGTGAACTTGAAAGTGTTCTCTAAATGTTACCTGTATTTTAATTTGACTCTACTCTGTCTATCATCGTGTGGCCACTATTCAACTCTTGCACAGCCCAAGTGTGGAATAAATGTTTGTTGACTTGAATTGAATTGTGTAGAGGAGACATGCCCTTGAAATGCTGAAGAAAGCCACATGTGCCTAAGAAGTGAAGTCAGCTTGGGACTGTGCCAGAGGCTGCCAAGGCCAATTTATTATTTCTTGTTGAGTGTGGTGTAATGTGTAAAGAGCACTGGACCTGGAGTCACAAGAGCTAGGTTCTCAACTGAACGCCACCATTTGAAATGATAACTGACATTTGGGCTGGACTGCAAGATTTCCATTCCTCACAACAGTCACATGAGAGAGAGAACACAAGCATTATATCCATTCTACAGATGTGGAAACTGAGACTTGCAAGGTTTTAGAGACTGAATGCAACCCTACCTTCTGAATCAAATGAGAGAGACAGCAGGTAAACAAACACAAAGAGATGTGCACAAAATAAATTGGAGATATTCAACGAGTGAAAGAGACGAGCATGAAGGGAATCCGGAGAGTCTTTTTGTTGATTTTAGCTGGGACTTGAAGAATCCCAGAGAAGCCGGGAGGCAACGATAAGAAGGGAGAGCACTCCAGCCACAGGGGACAGCCAGGGAAAATGCCCAGAGCTGAGAGACGGGGGGTGTTCTTCCTACTACATCACACTAGCCAAAGGTGACCTTGGATAAGTCACTTAGCTTTATCCTCAGTTTCCTGGTTTATAATAGTAGTAAGTGCTTCGCCTGCACCAGGATAGGTGTAAGATATGTGAAAGTGCTCTGAAAACTTCAAAAATCTGTTCAAATGTATTCACACAAAATAAATGACTATATTGACTTAAGTGGTGACCATGATAATGTTTTGGGAGAAAGGCAGTCTGTGTAATGGATAGAGGGCTGAAGCAGAGTCAGAAAGATTTGAGTTCAAATTCCATCTTGAATGCTCATCAACTATGTAACGTTGCGCAAAACCCTGCTCCTCTTTGAGCCTCAATTCCCTCATCTGTGAAATAGGCATAATAATATCACCTACCTCATGTGTTGTTACAAGGATTTAATAAAATCACTGAGCTGAGGTGCTTTTTAAACCTTCAGGTTCTATATAAATGTCAGCTACTAGTTTATACACAAAATTAATTCTATATACAAGCATGTATATATTCAGACAGATATATTCCTCATAACAGTAGATCCCTCCACATAGATGTATCTATGTATGCATGCATAGATACACACACATACATATATGCATGAATATAAAAGCCAACCTTGCAAGCAGTCCTTTGGTCACTTCTGGCTCTGTTGCTTATTTATTTGTTTTTCATTCATGTCTGACTTTTCTTGACTCCATTTGGGATTTTCTTGGCAAAGATACTGGAGTGGTTTCCCATTTTCTTCTTCGGTTCATGTTACAGATGAGGAAACTGAGGCAAACAGGGTTAAGTGACTTGTCCAGGGTCACACAACTAGCTGGTGTCTGAAGGTCTTCCTGATTCCAGGCCTGGCACTCTATTCACTGAGCCACCTAGCCAGCTTGCTTACTACCTGTGAGATTCTGGGCAAGTCACTGCCTTCCCAGACCACAGTTTCCTGTCAGAAAAGAGAATATTCATTCAATTCTTTCAACTTTTCCAAGTGATCCTCTAAAGTTCCACAGTCTGTGGTGGCCATCCATTGTGGCAAAGGATATGGATGGATCCCATTTCTGTGCAGTTGGAGCCTGGCAGCTCTTGGAAGAGGGAGGCCACCAGCTTTTGATACAGCTTTTGGTTCCTCTCCCAACTCTTCCCAATGTGTTTAAGGCACAGATTCCAAAACTTAGCATGATGCAATCATGGTCTTGCACTTCGTAGGTGATTCCTAAATATTTGTTTAGATGGAATGATCGACTTCTCAAAGCCAAGGAGAAGGGAAAGCCGTCTGGGCTTCACACACTGGCCTGATCCAACCACTGCAGCATTCCCCTCCTGAGATGTATACAGCCTACCCAGAGCCTTGTATATATTTGACTGTCTCGTCTGTGTGTGGTCTGTCATTTCCAAGCTCTGTGCTGAGCTCCCCAGGAGCAGGGACCGTGTCGTCTCTAACCCCCATCTTGTAACGCTTAGTCCAAGGCCATGCACCTGGAGAAGGCTCATAAATATGGATAGAAATATGTTTATGAATTAAATGTTCTTTGTTCCTTCGCTGACTTTCCGTGTCACGGCGGATCTGCTACCCTCCTGAGTATTGAATTCACCAGTCGGCCAGAGAGCAAAACAGCACACTTGCAGACTCCGGAGCTTTGGGATTGGATGACAGCCTCCCTTGGAGGCTGCTGTGCTGCTGAGTGGAGCGCTCTGCCGGGCAGATCCTGGCTATGCTCTGCCGTTTTCCTCTCCTCGTCGTCTACATCTTTGTTCTTTATATGTTTTCTTCTCTCTGCCTTCCCCCCCCCCCACTTCATCTCCTTTCCTCTGATGACCTCCTATGCCTTTCCCTTTCTTCCTCTTCCTTTACCTAGGACAGTCTCCCACAAACACCTAGCATCAGTGGGGTGGGTCCATATATGAGGTATTCATCTAGATACGGAGCACACATGGCAACATCAACACTTCTAGCGCTGCTGGCTGGGATGTCTCTTCTCTCAATTTGGGGTTCCCATGGCCATAGCATGTCTGTTGAGCACATCTCTCTCAGACACCTTGGCCCTACTTTACTCTGTAGCTGAACCTGACTCCACAGCTGGATTTATTAGGCCTGCTCTTTGCTTGGCATGACACTCCCACTGCGGGAATGATCCTACTACAAAGGCACCATTGTTGTAGGGTTGAGGGGAAAAGAGAGAAATCCTCCCCTCCTTCTCCCTTCCCCCTCCCTCTCCCCTCTGCACTCTGGAAGAGAAGAGCCGTAAGGGGAAAAGCTTGAACAAATTTCTTCTGTAGAACTGAGTCCTTGGGGTGACTAGGTGGCATAGTGAATAGAGCACCAGCCCTGGAGTCAGGAGGACCTGAGTTTAGATCTGGCCTCAGACACTCAACACTTACTAGCCGTGTGACCTTGGGCAAGTCAATTAACCCCAATTGCCCTGCCTTACCCCTTCCAAAAAAAAAAGGAACTGAGTTCTTCTCCAGATCTGACTCTCTCCTCAGCTGCCAGAAGGTACTGACTCCTCAGATTTTCTTATTGCTTTTAGAATTGCCAGGGCCACGACTGATTCTTCAGTGGGTCAGTGACTAGCCACCCTTATAATTCTATGGAGTTAAGAAACTTCACAACTTCTAAAAAGAAGTATTTATATTTCTTTATACAAGATAACCAATATAATGGTCTTTGCAAACCTTAAAGCAATATGTAAATGCAAGCTACTCTTATTAGAGTGATTGGTGATATTACTGTATTTATATTGATTAAATCAAACCACTTTGATTAAGTGCTTTTATCAAGTGATTATTCTAAAATAATGATGTGACAGAGCAGATTCATTGAGTTATAGCACAAAGAGACAAAAGGGAGTAGCTAATAGGTGGGGGTGAATGAGTGGAGACTTGAGTTCAAATCCAACTTCAGACACTTACTAGCTGTGTGACTCTGAGCAAGTCACTTAACCTCTGTCTGCTGCCTCTGTTTTCCCAGCTGTAAAATGGAGATAAAAATAGTATCCCCCTCCCATAAAATAGGATCATATTTATAGAGCACTTAGGACAGTGCTCGGCACATCTGTGTGCTTAATAAGTGATAGCTCCCTTCCTTGGTCTCTCCCTCCTTCTGATGTCTCATTCTGTATTCTCAAAGTGAGGGTCGCTAGAGAGTAATTCTCAGTACTGAGAATTCAAAGGTTCAAAGACTCTTACTTCTTGAGTCACTTCTCCATGGCTGCTACTTAGATGCATTGAGACTGCCAGCATGTGGTTTCCATTCACTTTGCCTGGGGACAGCCGGGGAGACCCCATCTTCAGGACCCTGGTCCAATCCTAATTTTGATGAAAGGCAAAAGGACACAAGGGCAAGAAAGGCCAGATGTGGTCTGTCGGCTCCCTTTTATAGGCCAACATAGAGAGTGGCTCCTCCCTCCTGGTCAGTCCCCCCAGAGCAGGGGCCAATAGATTCATTACCAGTACAAAGGGTTGGGTCTTCACATATGTTTGTCCCACAGGAGATGAGGTCAATGAAGTCAACCAGTATCAGTGAAGCCTGTCCTTTAAGAGCTACCAAGAGGTGTGTGGATACCCTTCATAGGAAGATGGAAGTTCCAAACAAAAGGAAGCTCATCCAGCTGATCATGGAACTCCCTTGAGCAATCTTTTATATATAGATGTGTCATACACACAAAGACAATAGACAGGGGGCGGCTAGGTGGCGCAGTGAATAGAACACCGGCCCTGGAGTCAGGAGTACCTGAGTTCAAATCCGGCCTCAGACACTTAACACAAAAACTAGCCGTGTTACCTTGGGCAAGTCACTTAACCCCAACTGCCCTCCAAAAAGCAAAAAAAAAAAAAAAAAGACAATAGACAGTGTTAAATAAACACAGAAAATCAAAAGGAAACAGGAAAAGAATGAATCATTTAAAAATATTGTCAGAAAACTGGGTAGCAACAGAATATGAAATAAATTTAGGTTCATTTATCATGGTAAGCTCCATTTGGTTTATAGACAAACCTGAGGAAAATACATCAAACACTTGGAAGAAAATATAACAATATAATATAAACTCAGCTTTAGAGGAGATGTTTGAACAGATAAGTTGTAGGAGACAAAAATGATGAATTGAACTTAATAGAATTTTTAAAAAGCATGTTTGAGAAGAAATATAACAAATATTTAAAAGAAAAACAATTTAGGGAAAATATTTTCAGCAAATACCACAGATATTTGCTTCAAAGACTAGCCTAACTAAATCCAAGAACTCTCTTCACCAGCAGGTTGGCCACTAAATGATAAATTCTTTCATCATAATGACCATGAACAAATAGAAATTCAAAATGGCTCACAGTACTGTGGCAGTGATAGGGTGACAGAAAAGTGAATAAGGAACTAGAAAGTGTGCAATTATTAAACCATAAAAATAAATTCACATTGCTACACTAAATGTGAGATTTTTGTCCTAGGAGCAAGTTGATCGGATAATACAGTGTAATACTGGGTGAACTGAACCACATCCTTGTTGGCATTCTTGTTATAAATGAAACTGTCAGACATAAAGAGTACCAAACTAAATGGAGATATAGCTTACAGGTCTTTCTTGGGGAGAGAAATAGAGGAATTGGAATATTTAATATTATCTTGGGCCAAAAGACGAGAAACATCATTCCATGAGACACTTGGCCGTCTGGTTTTGCTGTGTTCATGATAAAGACAATTACACATCTGCTGAAGAAGATGAAACAGAGAAATTCCGTGAAGAACTTGATGAGATGCTCCCAACCAAGACAACATATTCCTCAGGATTTGGTGACTTCAGTACAAAGATGGGCATACAAACGAGGGTGAAAAATAAATTGGTAAATGTGGTTCAGGATTAAGAAACAAGATAGTACATTGAGGTGAATAGACTTCAGCTCTATGATTTGATGATCTCTGGACCTGGCGACAGGAAAGGCATGAGTCTGAATCCCAACTTCAACATTTACTAATTGTATGAACATGAACAAGTTCCTTAATCTGTCCCTCAGTTTTATCATCTGTAAATTGGGAATGATAATATCTGTAGTACCTACCTCATAGGGTTTATGAGAAGCTTAAATGAGATGGTATAGGTGACATGCTTTGAAATCTTTAAAGCATATTTTAAAGCTTATATATAGGAAGGGTATCCCAACTGTCCAAGTACTAAGACTTTAGGGACACCCTATATAAATACCAGTTATCATTATGAATAATTTAGGAATCACATAGGTATATATCACAAATCCTTTCTTCAAGAAGACACTGGACATCATGAGCACCAAACAGATGTATATCACAAATATTTTCTTCAAGAAGACACTGAATGCCATGAGCACCAAACACTACAGAAAATAAAGTGACTGTATTTTGGCAGGGTGTGAGTGGTTACCAAACTGGAGTCATTTAAAAATTTGGTTTCCATGTGTAGTCATAGCATTAACTATTTCTAAAAGAGATCAACATTAATACCACGTCACAAAGTATACACGCCAAAGAAAGGAAACTCAGTAAAGACATTTTACATAATGAAAAATACATCATATGTGTATACATACATATATGTATGTGCACATACATGTGTGTCTATACATATATATAATACTGATACTGTATGTAATTACAAAGCTCAAGTCCAATAAATTTAAATATTCTCAACCCTGAAAAGTGGGCAACGGATACAAGTTAAAACACTGACTCTAGGGGCAGCTAGGTGGCACAGTGAATAGAGCACCAGCCCTGAAGTCAGGAGGACCTGAGTTCAAATGTGACCTCAGACACTTAACTAGCTGGGTGACCTTGGGCAAGTCACTTAACCCCAACTGCCCTGCCCTCCACCCTCCAAAAAGCAAAAAACAAAAACCCCGTTGACTCTGATTCTTCTTTAAAAAAAAAAAAGGCGTTTAACCAATATCAAACAAAAAGAAGAGGCCAAAAGAGCCTGAAACGTCTGTAATTAGAAAACGTGATGTCCTTGCCAAGTGGAGAGACACGGAAGTCAAAAGAGCAGTAGTTTCAAATACAAGGTCATTTGCAAGTCACAACAGAAGAAAATAAGAAATGATGTAAGCAATATTCAGCAGTGACCAACATTATGCCATAAACAAAAGTTTGACTAAATTATAATTAGTCAGGGTTGCTCCACAGAACAATGAAAAGTAGTGGAAAGGAAAATAAGCCTTTTGAAAATTGGGCAGAAAATCCCACTAAGGAAGAGGCAATGTCACACATAAAGCTTTCCTTTCAGCTAGTTCTGGAAGCAGAGGACCTGTTTTCGAATCCCGTCTCTGACGACTTGCTATCTGTGTGTCTTTGGTCAGATTTTTTCTGCTCCCTTCACCTCCATTCCCTCATCAGCAAAATGAAGGAGCTGCACCAAGTGGCTCCTGAGGTCCTTTCTGGCCCTAGATCCATGCTCCTGTGTGAGCATCTCAAGAGCATTTATCTCTGAAAAATGACAGAACGGCAAGAAATAGACGTGAATAGCAAACAGTGTGCCCACGTATCTATAGCAATCTCTTCACTGATGCTGGTAGGACCAGCAGATTTGAATTCTAACACCTGATGTGTTCTGTCAGGAAGCTTTGAAATGGCATTTGCAGAAGATGCAGTTGGGAAGAACCACTGGATCTGACCAAATACATAGAGAGGAAATCTGTGCCAGAGGTGACATTACATTAAAGGCGCTCAGGAATTAGTCATGGTGACAACTCAAAAAGTAGAGCATTCCAAAAGAACAGGAAGGATGAGATTATTGTTTCTTCCTCCCCCGCCTAATAAATGTGACCAAGAAAACTTCAGTAATGACTGCCCTATATCTTTGTCAGGAAAAATCTTTAAAAGACTTGTTTATGTACCTTTTAATGATATCCTTGATTTAAAAATATATGTGAGGAAGGAAGAAGTGGGTTTTAGAGGCGATTTTCTATATAGTTAACCACAACTTCACATTCTAACAAATGACTTAGAGGTGGAGTGAATGCAAGAACCTAATGTGTTTATTTATCAATTGAAAAGAAGGAAAGGAAAGAAGGAAGGAAAAAGGGAAGGAAGAAAATAATAAATAAGAAAGAAAAGAAAGGACAGAGAGAAGGAAGGAAAAGATGAAAGAAAGGAAGGAAAGAAGAGAGGAAGAAAAAAGAAGGAAGGAAAAAGTGAAAGGAAGGAAGAAAAAAGGAGAGAAAAGAAGGAAAGGAGAGAGAAGAAAGGAAGGAAAGAAAGAAAGAAAATCATTTAACTTAAGAAAACAAAATGCAGCCTTAAAAGCTTCCCTCAGACAAGGTCTCTTCCATGAGCAGACTGAGATCATACAGAATTGCTGATGTAAGCAACTACAGATATAACTTTGTTCACTGATTCCCCTGGTCACCAATATCAAGAGAGGCATCAAGGAAACATGTTCTCCAAAGATGGAAAGGACTTTCAGTTGGTGAAGTTTTCTAGATCAGGACTCGTGGGGTCCACGAGGAGTTGTGTCGATATAAACCCACTGGACTCCAGGCCCCCAACACTATGTGGAGACTAGAGAACATCTTTCCCCTTTCTAACATGCAAAAAGCCGCCTCTTCCATGTATCTATTGAGTTTTCATAATTAAATGTTTCCCTTGGTTTCTGGGAAGTGGTCTGTGCATAGAGTTCAGAGGGTTAGTGAACTTTAGTGGGGGGTGGAGGGGGAATGCACCTTTATTTCAGTAGAATCAGTTGCAAAGGTAAGCCCCTGTATTTTATTTTGTGCATTTTAAAAAATCATAATGGGAAAAGAATCCGTTATAACCTTCATTAGCCTGCCAAAGAGGTCTAAGACACACAAAAAAATTAAGAACCCATGTTCTAGATGCTTCCCATTCTTAGCTTGCATAGTAACTAGTACTACATAGTACCACAACTGCATCAAAGCCCACACTTTAAAACTCCTTCATATCTATGATCACCCAAAAGAGTTTGGCATACTACTGCCCCACAAAGAAAAAGATAAAAAGTAGATGGAAAGTGACTATTGCCCTAATATGATCTCAGTCTCCTGACTCAGTCCATCTTGTCCAAATGCTGCCCATGGATAGTGATCTGAGCCCAGAATCGAATAGGAGGAAGAAAGTGGATTGGAATACAGTTGTGAAATGATCCATGCTTTTGGTGATTCCCAAGCTTTTCCATGACACAAAAATTCATCCTTTTTAAAAACACTAATAATATCTTGGTGGTACTGTGTGGTTCTGAATCATGGAACATCATTGCAGAATCACAAATTGTTCATTTAACACTGGAAAGATGCATGGTGGATATAACTGGGTAGAAGCATATTGCCAATAGTGATATACCTGCAAGAAGTCATATAAAAAGATATATGTGACTAGAAAAGGATGTAGTTCAGTCATGTAGCAACAGCTATGGATAACAGATGATTAGCCCAACTTGGACTTATAAACCCAACTGGTACCTGTGAAATATTAATAGACTCAGCAGAAAGCCTCTGACACATTGGGTAGATCCTCTATGGAGAACTTATGGAAGGACCTAGGCAAACATCTCACAGGATGAGAAGGCATGAATGAATCATAGGCATGGGTCTACTGGAGCCAGTTTGAACCAGTTTATAAGTCAATTATTAAATTTTCAGTGTGAGCATTTATGCCTTGGACATTGGCAATGCAATGCACTGAGGTCTGATTTATTATTTTGTTGACTTCTAGACTTAAGGAAATAATGAAAAACGTTAATAATGTAGATTAAATTTAAAAGTATGTCACATGTACTTTTCCCCACCTGGAGATCTGGTTGTTAAACATTTACCCTCATACTTTGAATTATATACTTTTGCTCTACGCTGGCAGAAGGAGTACTCTTACTAATAAGATCACAAAGCCATTGAAATATTGAAGTATAACTGATAAAAACTTGATGTCTAAAATTTTAAAGTAACTAATGCAAATATTCAAGGAAAGAATCATTATTTAATCATGAAAGGACACAAATATATTTACTTATGAAGATATAAAAATTACAAAACATCAGCTGAATAAATATTCAATATCTCTAATAATCAAAGTCATGAAAATTAAAATGAATCTTGGGTACCACCTCACAACACAAAATTGAGAAAAATAAACGAGAACTATAAAACTCTAGGACAGAGGCAGACGCAGAGAAACAGATACTCTTATACCTTGCTGGTGGTATTAGAAATTGGTGGAATATTTTGGAGATCAACCTAACAGCACACAAGAGATAAAAATAATCATATGGCCTTGAACTTAAGAATCTTACTCTTGGCTAAGAATATAATCAAAAATTAAAATAAATATTTATGACAGTCTTTTAACGAGTGTTTAAAAAAACAATATAAATTTCAACAGCTAGGGAAATGTTGAGTAAGCTCTTGTTCATCAATGTAATTGAAAACTAAGAATTAAGAATGATCATAATGAGGAACATAAACAATTTTTGGAAAGATATATGAAATAATGCCAGGTAAAGAATGCAAAATTAGATCAGTATAATCTTGATTATGCAAAAGTAAAAACTTACAAGCAATTATGAGGTGCGAGGAAAGAAGAGTTAGATTCATGTTTTACTGCTGACTGATTCATACTGGCCATATGACAAGTCAGCTGGCTCCCTCCAAATTCCAGGCAGCCTTCTACACTTCCTATGACTGCAAGTTTCAGAATGGTTATAGATAGACATTGATGAAGAGGGTTTCTTCATTGAGTTGCCCTTACCAGTGAATCCAATGGCCAGAGAAACATGTATGCATGTTTATATATGTGTAACTCATTCACAAATGTGTGTGCTTGTGTGTAAATAGATGTGTATAAGATCTATATATGTACTGTATATGTATATAAAATCTCTGGTTGGAAATTCCCTGCCTCCCCCCCCCCATTAGAAGATAAACTCCTTGAGGGCAGGGACTCTCCTGCTTGCTTTTATTGGATTCCTCATCACTTAGCAAAGTGTCTTGTCATAGTAAAGCTCAATAAATGCTCTATCTAATCTATCTGTGTATCTGCCTATAGGTGAATCAGCGAGCTGAGGCAACGGAAGGGTAAGAATAACTTAAAAGTTGCTATAGATACACAGAAATTCATTTTAAAATGAGCAGTTTAGAATGCAAGTTAAATTGACTTTGTTAATGTTTAAAGATAATTTCATTATAAATGACTGATTATGGTAGTTTTAGAAAATTTGAGTTTCCTTTAACTGGTCACAAGACCATTTTGAGACACCAATGTGATTAAGATGTGAAGTGTCCAAATCAAGGGAATTAGCTACTCCACTCTGATTCTATTGGATGATATCTGGAGTGCTCTGCTCCAGCCTGGGTTCAACACTTTTTTTACCCTCTTTCTAAAAATCTAATTTATGTTTTTGTTACATTTTAAGTTTGGAACTGTCTCCCTGCCTTCTCCCCACTCCACATTAGAGAAGGCCACCATTTGACCAAGCTCTATGGACAGATATAGATAGAAACATAAAACCCTACTATGCGTACTTTTATTTATTAATTTATAAATTTATTTATTGGGTCTTTCTCTGGAGGTCGAGAGCCTTTTTCTTCATAGGTCCTTTTTAGTTGATTTGAGTATTTGTAACACGCAGAATAATTTAGTCGTTCACAATTGTTCTTCGAACAATATTGCTGTTTCTATATACGATGGTCTCTTGGTTCTGCTCATTTTACTCTTCATTATTTATGTTTTTCTAAAATCAAGAAACTCCTTTTTTATAGCATAGTAGTATTTTATCACGATCATATACCACAACTTGTTCATCCATTCCCCAATTGCAATTTCCAGTTCTTTGCCACAACAAAAACAGTCATTATAAATATTTTAGAACATCTAGATTCTTTTCCTTTTCCACTAATCACCTTGAGAAACAGACTTACTAGTAATATTGCTGGGTCAAAGAGTATACACAATTTTATAACTCTTGGAGCATAATTCCAAATTGCTCACCAAAATGGCTGGATAATTTTAGTTCCACATTCCCTCCAACGTTGGTCATTTTCCCTTTCTACCATTTTAGCCAGTCTGATAGGTGTGAGATGATATCTCAAAGTGGCTTTACTTTGTATTTTTCTAATCAATAATAATTTAGAGTACTTTTTCATATGATCATATAGTAGAAACTCGGTTTATGAATTGAATTTGTTGGGAGATTCTGTTTGTCATGTGATTGTGTTGCAAAGCAAATCTGCCCATAGGAAATAATGTAAAGTCAGATGATCGATACCACATCCCCAAAAATATTCATATAAAAATAACGATTTATAATTTCAAGTAAGTTTTTTGTTGCTAATGCACCTGAAATACAATAGCAATGATTAGTGCACAATAAAATAAATATAAACAAATTAACCTGCACTTTACCTTTGAGAAGAGTAGTGGTTGGTGGGAGGGAGACAAGAGGGAGGAGGGGGGAGGGGGAGGGGGAGTAGGAGGCAGGGCAGGAAACTGAAGGGCTCTAGGAGAGGGTCGGGGTCTGAGGACCAGGGTCAGAAGTTGCAGCTATGACTGGGGTTGGGGGAGGAGGGGTGGTCTGGGGCCGGGGTGGGGGGAGAAGGGGAGAGGAAGGTATTTTACTTCTGCTGCTGCCACTCACCACCCCCTTCGGGAAGGGCCAGAATATCGGTGGAGGCCACTGGGCCTGGGATACCCAACTGCCCCCTCCCCTGGGGTCCTCCCCTCCAGCCAGTTGCTGCTGGCCACACTTCCCACCATCGAGTAGGCGGGCCAACTATAAGTTCACACTGCTGAGTCTGAGAAGCAAGTTTGTAAAGCTGAAAGTGGGGCTCACTACACCACGCTGTAGACGTGACCAAGCAGGACCCCATCTTCAAAGCTATGTCCAGTGGCTGCATGGAGGTGCTCACAGACTCCAAAGGCTGGGTGCTGATTGACAGGAGTAGTCATCATTTTGGGACAATCCTGAACTACCTTCAGGATGGGTCAGTGCCTCTTCCGGAGGGCTGTCGGGAGCTGGGCAAGCTGTTGGGTGAGGCACAATAAAGATTGGTACAGGGGCTAGCTGAGGAGTGCCAGTTGGCTCTACAGCAAGAGGAAGAGCCTTTCCCCACTCTATCTTATTCCCATGGTGACATCTCCATTGGAAGAGCAGCAGCTTCTGGCCAGCACCTCTAAGCCAGAGGTGAAGCAAACATGATGTTCGTACTGCAAATTTTTGTTCATCCTGCAAGGCAAATTTTGCAAAAAAAATTTTCCTCCTCCAGATAAGCATATGTAAACCAGGTTACTTGTAAACCAAGGTTCTACTGAATATACTTTTGATTTCTTCATCAAAAACTCCTTGTTCATATCCTTTGACCATTTATTAATTGGGGAATGATATATATTCTTATAAATTTGACAAAGTTCTCGCTATATTTGACATGAGACATTTTTCTAAGAAACTATCTATAAACATCTCCCCCCCCCCCACCCCCTGGCCAATTTTCTGCTTTTCTTCTAATCTTGGCTATCTTGGTTTTATTTGTAAAAAAAAAAAAAACTTTTTAAATTTAATATAATCAAAATGATTCCTTTCACATCCCACAATACTATTTATCTCTTGTTTATTCATAAATTCTTCTCCTATCCATGAGTCTGATAGGAAATATGTCTCACCTACTTTTCTTCTGATAGCTGCCTTTATATGTAGGCTAGGTACCATACTTTGAAGTTGGACTTTGAAAATCAGAGCATCTGGTGGAAAGTTACCTGGATGGTGAAAGTTCTGAAAAGCAAGTCCTCTGGGTTGAAAAGTTTGAGAATGTTTAGATTGAAGGAGAGAAAATTTAAGGAGGAACGTAATAGCTGTTTTCACATATTTTAAAGGTTGTGGTGTTAAATAGGGAGTGTGTGTGTATTTGGTGTTAGTCTCAAGGGCAGGATTAGGGCCAATGGAATGCAATTTTGGCTTAATATAAATAAAACCTTTCTATTAGAAAGTCTATTCCCCAGTGGAACAGGCTGCCTCACAAAATACCTGCCATGTGAAGCATAGAATGTCCATCTGTCCTTCTGTCAAGAATGTTATAAACAAAGATTATTGCTGCTTTGGATGGGAAGTGGGACTAGCTGACCTCCAAAACTCTGTCATTCTAATTAGGACTGGCTGTCTGTTTTTACTTCAATGAAAAATATTCCCCTTGACTTCGTAGTTCATAGAAATGGTAGTTGTTTAAAAGTTACTAGTACACTTAAGAAACTTACTGAAAAGTGCGGGATGACTGGAGGATATTTCTGATTTCACAGGCTCAGTGAAACCTATAGTGTGTGTGTGTGTGTGTGTGTGTGTGTGTGTGTGTTGGGGTATGGGATCACACTAACATTTGCATTTTAAAGACATTATCCTGTCCATTTTCTACTAATTACAGTTGGTTGTGTTTGGCAGGTCATTTGACCTATACCTGAGTCCAAGCAATTTAAAAAAACCCACATTGGAACAGAGTTTCATTGCACTTTGAGTAATATTATGTCAAAGGAATGAAGTTTACCGCATTTGGTAGCACTTGAAGGGGCTGAGATGAGCAGCACCGTTTCGGTACATTTAATTAGAATGTAAAGACATAAAGGATCAGAACCACATCCTATGTGTGTCCCTCAATGCATACATTGTGGGCACTAAATAAATACTGAGACCCTTAAAGTATGGAAATGTAACCAGATTCTGTTCTGGGCCAGACCTAACTCAGGCCAGTCCAGTGATTCAGGTTCAGGATTAGAATGCAGTGAGGCCCTTGTAGACCATAAAATGTAATAAAAACGACTTTACTTAGAATGAGGTTAAAAAGAACGTGTTTCCTAAGGTTAAACAGAATTCTAAATCACATAAAGTGCTACTCTCCACTCTCCTCCCCCGTCCATATTCACCTAGCCCACTGGCCATGCTAGCATATCTAAAAGGGATTTCCACAGGCCAGTGGAAATTCCACTAAATCCTATGAAACCAACTTCCCATAACTCGGGTCTTTTATGTCTCACGTAGCAGGAAAGCAAAACCAATGAGGATTTGAGAATGAGCTCCCCAGCCCCTTGAAAGGGAAAGCTGCCCAGTCTATATAAAACAGGTGCTTCTCCTTGCACATTCCACCACTGGTGTCAGTCTCGCCCCACTAAAATAATCTTAAATTTGAGTATAGTAAGCACTTAAATAAAAACACAAAACAAAATAATCTTCTAAAAAGTACCGCTCATGCTGAACCATCCATGTCTGAAACAATTCAGAGGAAGTCTCCTGACACAAGAATCAGTCACAATGACCAGAATCAGCACCAAGAGCATCAGATCCATCACACAGGTAAGTCCTCCAACACCATCACCAGTTTTCCATGCATCCTGATCTTCCATAGTAAGGCGGTTAAGAGATTATAGCCTTTTTCATGAACCTTTCCCTGGTGAAATTTGGTAAAAAGGATTCACTGCATCTCACTACCCACTACCAACTCACCAGTCAAACCTCCATTCTCCTTGAAAGCCCCCAAAGGGGAGGATATTATATGTTGCATTATTTAGGGGTCTCTATTAGGGGATACCCCCGTCTTTTGGGGAGTTAGTGGTATAGTAGATAGAGCACCTGGACCTGGATTTAAATCCTATCTCAGATATTTACTGAGCTGTGTGACCCTATGCAAGTCACTTAACCTGATTAGCCTCACTGTTCTTATCTGTAAAAGTTGGCAGAGAAGGAAACAGGAAAACCATTTCATTATCTCTGCCAAGAAAGCCTCAAAGGGGATCACAATGAGTTAGACAGGACTGAAACAATTCAATGACAAAAGATTCCTCCTCGCTTTCATCCAGGGACTCAAGATTACGAGTAAGTCATCTTTTTGGTTGAATTACTGTTCACTGTATTATAGAAGACAGTTTGGTCTCCCCTATGTCATAAAAAGCAAAGGACTTCCCGATACCATCCCTGTACAAAGCAGTTTAATCTCAGTTCCAACTAGAAACAGATAGGATAAATCACTATAGGAATTCTTAAGATCTCTTTTATTCATTCATTCAACACATACTTATGGAGTACTTACTACGTACAGAGCATAACCCTAGCTGCCGTGGGGGACATGGAGATGAAATAAGACCCGTCCTGGCTCTCACAAAAGACCCGATGATGGGGAGGAAGCCAGATGTAGATAATATGGTGATGACCAATGTTGTCAGCTATAACTCAGGACCTTAATGCAAATATTTCAGAAGGGCCCTATTCCCTTTTGTTAATTGCAAAATAAACGTATTGTTATGGAAAGGGATTCCTTCCTCTTTCCCCCTAAAACCCCAATCCAAGGGTTGCTGGGAAGGTGCTCACATTAATAACAATGATGGCGATGGGTTCAGCCGAGACAAAAGCAGTCATACCAGAGTGGCATTTGGGGGGCAGTCTGATGACGTCTCCTTTGTGCCCCCCCCAATCTATCCGCGTGAAAAATGGCTTAGAAAAAATGTAAATAGCAATTGTTTTCTGTCCTCCCCAGATACTTCGAAAGTCTTCCCCTCCCAGATTAATATTTTGTGATGGTAAATTAAGCTGTCCTGTCTCCCAGTTCTCACCTAGCACATAATCATTGAAAGAGTGTTGCCTCAGACAAACTGAGGCGCAGGAAAACCCTTAAATGTAGAGAGGCCAGGCTCACCCACTGCATTCTGGGCTGTCACCAGCCATCTTGATTTATGTCTTGCCACTGGGCCCAGAGGACTCTGAAGGAAAGAGTGAGGCTCAGGACTTGCAATAATAAGTCATTTATAATAATAATTATTATTATAATTATAATCTCATTCAAATTCAATTCAAGTGCAAGTCAAGACATTACCTTCCTGACATCATCGGTCCTCTTCAAGAATGATCAGGAGCATCTAGGCAGTACAGTGAATAGAGCACTAGTCCTGGAATCAGGAGGACCTGAGTTCAAATCCAGCTTCAGACATTTGACATTTACTAGCTGTGTGACCCTAGACAAGTCACTTAACCCCAATTCCCTTACAGGGATTCAGGCATTCAGGCCTTTTTTAAAAATCTACCTCCATTTTTAAAATCATCCTACAATTTTTTTT
>CM053594.1:354714942-354730102 GCA_028646575.1 Pseudocheirus occidentalis
CCCTCTTGGAGGCAGAAATGAGCCCTCCAGCCACACCCTGTCCACTTTCCCCTTCCTAACAAGATTTTCTACCTCTCCTCCTGAGAGCCACATATTTCCCATTTTCCCCTGCTCCAGCCCTACTTTTCAAAGGCTCTTTCTTAAACCACCAACTATTTGCTGTCGAGACATTTAGGATGAAATCATTGTGTTAAACAAATAAACGCAGCTTCGTCCAGATTTCTGCTCTGGGAGCAGAGTAAGAAAATAATTTCTGTCTGCTCGCCACAAAAGCGACTGGAAAGGTCCAAAGAAAAATATTATTTTTACTCCATTGTGTGAAATATCGTTTTGGAGGATCTGACGCGTTGAACGTTTGAAGAGTTTGTGCTGGAAGGTTTCAGGGGTCCCCTGGGCCGGCCTCCTGGGATTGTTTTCTGCATTAATAAACTTAGCATGATGTGTGTTAAAAGGAACATTTTGTTTGCTTTGTAAATAAGGAACGTCAAACAAGAAGAAGAAGGAACCTTTCAGATACGAGGTGATGTGCTCTCCAAACAGGGAGGGGGAGGGGAAGCACCCTGGAAAACTGGGGAAGACTGGGGCTACCTGGACAGAACTCAGGCTTTGTTGGGAAAAGAGACTGGTTCCCTCCCGTCGCAGCTAGGCCATTCCCTCACTGATCCTGGTGGGAAAGCTGCACACTTTGCCCCAAGCCAGCAGGATATGAGCTTGGGAAGGAGAGCTCTCAAGTGTCTGTCAGCTGCGGAGTGGAAAGCCTATGGAGGCCATTGGCAGAGGCTGCCACCCCACCCCCACTGGCCAGCTCTTTTGAAAGACTTTGAAGGTACTTGGACTGGGGGTCTTGTCAGGACCTCTTAAGTGTCGGGAGGGCAAAGAGGGGCAGAGGTTAAGACGATCCAGTTAGGAAGGATGGGCTCCTCTTGATGGCTCTCATACTCCTTTCTCAGGGCACTGGGGTGTCCCCCAAAGCCACTGAGCTCATATCCTTGTCAAATTCCTGACTGGCCCTTAGGGACACAGGCAGCGTGGGAGACCGTTTCCCAAACCCCTCACCCTCTGATCCTTCCCACCATGTGAAAGGCAAAGGACCTAGGGCAGGAAGTGGCCACTTGCCTGTTCAACTATTTGGTATTTTCACAGGTGCCTCTGCTAGAACCCTCCCCCACCAGTGGTTCCCCACCCCATTGCTCTCCTATCTCCCCATCACCCCCTCCCCCTTGCCTCCACCTTGGGACTGTCTTCTGAATTGGAAGTTTCTCCTCCTCCCTCCCCATCTCCCAGGACCCCTATTTCCACTGGCTGCCTCCCGGATGAGCCTCGTAGACTTTTGGGGGTGCTGTTACCCACAGAGAAAAGCAGTCCTGTGGCCCTCAAGAGGGCCCCTAAAAGGCACGATCACTGAATCAAATTCTCTCATTTTACATGTCAGGAAAGAAGTGACCCGCACACAGATACCAAGTAGTGACATGTATGCCCTGGTCCCCTGTTTTCAAAGACCATGAGGACAAGTCAGGGAGACAGAACAAACCAGCAGAAAGAACCCTAGATTGGGAGCCCTGAAGATGGGAGGGAGGTTGTTCAAATCTGGTTTCTGTTTCCTACTATCTGTGTAACTTTGGGCAAGTCACTCCAAGTTCCGTTTCTTCATCTGTCAAAGGAAGGGATTGAATTAAATGGCCTGCCTCTAAGGGCCCTTATGGCTTTCAGTCTATGAGCCTACATCCAATATATGGAGCTAGAAGTGATTTTTAACAATCTGGGGGACCTCCAGTGTGGGAGCTCCCTTCATCCAGGCAGATCATTTATAGTCTTGGATGTGTAGCTGGGTGGTGTAGTTGGGTGGTGCAGTGCATAGAATACCGGACCTGGGGTCAGGAAATCTTCTGAGTTCAGATCCAGCCTTGGACATTTGCTAACTGTGTGAACCTAGGTAAGTCACTTAATTCTGTTTACCTCAGTTTTCTCATCTATAAAATGAGCTGGAGAGGAAAATGTCAAACCGCTCCATTATCTTTACCAAGAAAACCCCAAATGGGGCCGTGAAGAGTCAGACAGGACTGAACCATGAGTCTTAGAGAGTTTTCTTTGATTCTGAGAAGTCTTGACATGCTCATGCTCACTAGGTTAGTATGCATCAGAGGTAGGGCTTGAATCTGGGACTCCATGAATGGTTTGATCTGTTTTACCTCTTCATTTGCATTTATTTCAGCATCTACCAGTCCCCCGTTTCCCTTCTCTGCCCCATGGAGAGACTTGGTTCTGTATTTTTATTCCTCTTGGAAAAGGGCCTGATTCTGGTAACTGTTTGTTTTAGAAATGTCAGAATGAGAAAGAGAATAGGAAAGTCAGGGCCCATTCTGTTGGTCACTCAGGTGATGCTTTTTCAGGATCTCCCTCTGGACAGCCTAGAAAATGCACTGGCTCTGGAGTCAGAGAAGACTCTGGGTTCTAGGTCTGACTCTGATCCTCACTGGCTAAGTGACCTTGGGGGAGTCATTTAACCTCTATGGGTCTTAATTTCTTTCTCTGCAAAAGAAGCATTGGAATAGATGACTTCTGAAGGCCCTTCCAGCTCTAGGCTTATGATCCTATGAAAAAAGAATCATTCTTTATGACTAATGTTTGCTTCAACAATTCCCCTAAATAGTTAAGTGTGTAAAAAAAAAGTGAAAGCCCAGTATTCCCACGCTCTCCATGTGCTCGAAGTGAAGCTTATGAAACAAGGATAATATTAGCCACCCCAGAACTGTTCATTTTTCTGAAGAGCGGGAAGGTATTCCAGGCCACATCATAGGGAGAGAGGCAGAGGGGGAGCAGGAGAGGAGGGGAAGAGCCATTGAGTCCTGCCTATGGTCCAGCAGTCTTGGCTTTGTAAAAGGAGCCGAACTTCAGGAAGAAGCTTCAGCTCTAAGACAGTTTAGGGACAGATACAGAGGGGTCCACACAGACTCACAACCCAGTGCTCTCCAAACTGGCGTGTGGCCCGGAGTTCTAGTAACACTCAGCAGGCCATTTGGTGTCTTCATTAATGGCTTAGCAGCTCTTGATGGAGAGGACAAGGGCAGATCTCGTGGCATTGTGGCCTTGTTTATTATACCTGATCTTTGCCAACCTAAGTTTAGAGGTCTAGCAAATATTTGGGTGGTAGCACATACAGTACTGGAGGGAAGTTTTTGAAAACTAAATTTACTGTTGATTCGCTGCACCACCCTGGCCTTACCTTCTGCCTTGCTCCTCACCGCCCCCACCTATAGTTCAGCTGCCAGCAAACATTCTGCTGACTCACACAAGGACCAGCTCTTCAGAAAAGGAACGCCAGGGGTTGTATGTTCCCATTACTCCACAAGAGTTCCAAGGGGCATTCTGTACCCCAAGGAAAGATGCTCCCCTGGCTAAAGTAACAACCCAGTACAACTCATAAGCAAGTGGACCCAACCTCCATGGCCTGACTGGGAAGGCAACGCTCATGAGCCAGGGGAACATGGGAAGACTTCTCACAAATAAAGTGTGTGTGTGTGTGTGTGTGTGTGTGTGTGTGTGTGTGTGCGCGCGCGCGCGCGCGTGAGCACCCTCTTGTGTGCACCAAGCTATCTAGATGAAGAGTTCTTTCCCTTTCTTTTTCTGAAAAGAAAGAAGAAAGAACGGGATGGAGTGAGGGAGAAAGGGAGAAAGGAAGGAAGGAAGGAAAGGAGGGAGGAAGGGAGGAAGGAATGAAGGAACAAAGGACTGAAGAAAGGGAGGAAGGAAGGAGGGAGAAAACAAGCATTTACAAAGTGCCAGGCACTATGCTAAGTATTAGTGACACAAATATAAGCAAAAAGACAGTAGTGTCCTCAGGTAGTTTATATTCTCACAGGGGAAGACAACACACAAAAGGGAGCCAAAAGCAGGTGAAGAGATGAAGGCAACTGACACAAGGGAATGATTTTGAAGTCTGGAAAAGAATAGATTTGGGAGAATAAGGAAGGCAGGCTGGCCTGGACTCCACAAAATGAAGGCCCCCTAAGAAACTCACTGATGGGAGAAAAAGGCTGGGCCTTGGGGAGGAATATTCTGTGATGAGCAGCCCTTGGCTACATGTTCCAGTTCTAGGAGGCCCCAGGGGCTGAGAGAGATTGCAGGAGGAGACAGCAGGAGAGGCACGATTCCGAAATCCAGAGGAAGATGGAAACAGAACTAGAAGGGGAATTTGCTGTCCACTCCCTTTCTCTCTCTCTCTCCCTCCTTTCTTAAACAGAGTACGTGAAGGCTGGATGAGACCAAGTCTGGGAGATTTAAGAATCTACCCCGAACATTGATCATTGCCTGCTTTCTCGTCCTTGGGAGTGCATGGGGTGTTCAGGGAGGACTAGCACCTCTGGTGTGAGGGTTTGCTGAACTCTTCTCAGGGCTGCCCATCCACCTCTGGTGTATGTATCTCCTCCAGTTCTCACCCATGGCTCCAAGAAGCTGTAGCATGGGCAGCAGCTATACCATGACAAAACTATCTGGGCAAACTGGCTAAACCAGGTTGACAAACCTCACACTCATCAGTGACTTAGGGGGATATCTACCCCAAGCTTGTGAAAATTTCCCCTGGCAGAATGGATGGATGAGAGCAAATTGTTCCAACAGCCATGAAGGCAGGTGAAGCAGGAGCAGTAGAGAATTTAGAGCTTGGTCAGACATTGAAGATGCCATGGTCATCCACTGCATCATGGGCCATCATTGGCCATCCTGACTTTTGTCCTGCCAATGGACTTCTATGACTCAGGAAGAGAATGGGAGGTTAATAACTTTGTGCGGCTCTGTCCCACTTCAATTCACCCACCGGTCAAGACATCACCTGTGATGTTATTGGTCCTCTTCAAAAAATAACAATTCTCTTACACCTGCCTCTCAGGGAGATTTCTTTTCCCATAGAGAAGATGAACCCCTTCTTTACCAGAAGCTCTTATCCTGAGCCAAGAAGGCCAGGTTTAAGTCTCTGACATATAGTGGCTGTGTGACCCTGAGTAAGTCACTTAACCTTTCAGTACTTTTGACAACTCTGAAAGACTGTAAGTTGCAGAGAAGGTACCAATGGGCACAAGTTGAGAAAACTCTTCAACAGGAGCTCTCTTCATACACCAGTGACAACAGAGGTCTGGTTATTGTTCCTTGCCTATTTAATTTTACTCCATGAGACAAACATTGGAAAAAAAGTAAAAAGGTGTTAACTTATAACTAAAAGGTGGACCACGCTTCATCCTCCAATCCTGTCTTTACCCTTTTAATAACATGGCTCTATACTAGTTCCATTTCTTTCCTTTAAAAAAAATATACATTTTGTTGATGTGTTGTCTTTTTACATTCCAAACATTCCCACTTCATACAAATTCCTGCTTCATGAACCATCTCTTGCAACAAAGGAAAATCGTTCAATAAAACCCATAATACCATCAAGTCATCTGAAAGTGAATACATTGTATCTATGGTGCTATTTATTATTACATTATTATATATTACATCTATGGTGCCACCCTCCCATCTCTATTAAAAAAATGAACCGAAATCTATTTTGTCTCCCTCACAATCCCTACTCCATTAAAAAACAACAACAATTTCTTGTGACACAAATGCATAATCAAACAAAGCAAACCCCTCCATGGCTGTGTACAAAAATATCTACGTCTCATCCTGTTCCCTAAATTCATCACCTCTCCATAATGGATGCTGTGTTTCATTGTTGGTCCTCTGTATCATGAATGGTTATTACACTGATTACAGCTCTGACAGCTTTCAAAGGTGTTTGTTTTTACAGTGTTATTGTTACTGGATAAATCATTCTCCTGGTTCTGTTCATTTTATTTTTCATCAGTTTAAACAAGTCTTCAAGACTGTCCATTTTTATAATATTGATGTTTTAGTATAAATTGTTTTTCTGGTTCCACCTATTTCACTCTTCATCAGTTCATGCAAGTCTTTCCATGTCTTTCTGAAATCATCTCTTTCCTCTTGCAGTACAATTACACTCATTCTCATACCACTACTTATTCGACCATTCCTCACTGGATAGATCTCCCATTTGTTTTCAGTTTTTTTCTCTTTTTTTCCCTCAGTACTTTGAGTTGGTCATCTCATCCACTCTTATGGCTTTATGACTGCATTTTATGGTGCTGGTTTCCAAATTGTTGTATTCAGTGCCAGTATTTTCCACTGCCTTCAGCTCTTTTTGGAAGTCCCTCCAGCACTTCAGACTCAGAATACTTGGAACTCAACTCAGCATCTTTCCCTAATAAGCCTGGCAAGGGGAGGCTAGGTGGCACAGTGAATAGAGCACTGGCCCTGGAGTCAGGAGGACCTGAGTTCAAATCCAGGCACTTAACACAAAAACCTAGCCGTATGATCTTGGGCAAGTCATTTAACCCCAATTACCCTCCAAAAAAGCAAAAAAAAAAGTCTAATAAGCCTGAACTTCCTCTTAATTTTCTTTTTCACTGATGGAAACACCATTTGCCTGTCACTAGACTCAAAATCTTGACTACACCTTAAATTCTTCCACCACCCATCCAGCCATTTACCAAGTCCTGCCAGGTCCATTTCTTTAATATCTCCTGCATTGATTCCCCACCACAATCTAGTTCAGGCCTTCATCACCTTTTGCCTCCAAACTGGTTTCCTTGCCCCTAGCCACTTTTTCCTCCAATTCATCCCTTAAAAAAGTGTCAAAACCTTACTAAAGTATAGGATCAAATTTCCTTGCTCAAATAATATCATCAACTTGAGGATCCAAATCTATTGTCTTTGAGACAAAAAACAAGCTCCCTATCTGGCACTTAAAATCTTCCACAATCTATGTCCATGTTTGCCTTCCCAAAGTGGGTTACAATTTCTTTGGCTTAACTATTTTTCACAACAGTCTTGCTTCATAGGTAAGGCAGCTGAGTTAGCAGTGAGGTTAAATGTGTTGTCTATACTGGTTCATGGGCTGTCGGAATCAGAATTTGAAATCAGATTTCTTGAAGTCTTAGCTAGTGTTTAACCCAGGAGGGTATGGTGGCGAATGTTTAATACCTGACTTCCCAAGGGGGAAATGTATTCAGGGCATGCTTTAAGTTTAATCTATATTATTAACATTTTCTCTATCACTTTTTAAAGTGTAGACAATAAACAAAATCAGGCCTTGATTTGTAGCATTTGCCGATTTCTGAGGTATAAACGTTCACACTGAAATTTTAACCATTGGCTCTTAGGAGCTCTTTGAGCTGCCTTTATTGAGCTACTACAAGCTCACCAGCTCCTTTGTCTATCCCATACTTTTATGAAAAGAGAAACAGAATTTTCCCAGGGGACTGACCATGTACAGTGGAGGATTTTAGTCACCTGCTTTCCAGGGAGATCTTTGGGGTGTTTGGTGCTCTCCCATTTTTTGTTTATGTGTGCTTATGTGCCCATTTTCCACTAATTATACCAAGCACACTGAGGATGAAGGATAGGTAATAAATGGGCAGAATTCTGGAAATGACCCCTTCTTGTTGGATTCTCAATAACCCCTGATCATAAGCTATCTCCCTTGAGATACTTGGAATGGATATTTCTGAAAAGAAGGAAGCTCAGCTAGATGGCCTCTGAACTCCTTTCTAGCTACAGATTTAAAATCCTATGATGATTTTAAAAGAGAACATTTTTAAAAAGATGATTGTTAATAGTACAGGACTGCGGGGTGGCTAGGTGGCTCAGTGAGCAGAGCACTGTCCCTGGAGTCAGGAGGACATCAGTTCAAATCTGGGCTCAGACACTTAACACTTACTAGTTGTGTGACCTTGGGCAAGTCACTTAACCCCAATTGCCCTGCCTTCCCCTTCCAAAAGCAAAAAACCCCACAAACAATAGTAGAGGATCTTGAAAAGCTCTGTATTTACCAGGTGAGGGGTCATTTGGGACCTACCTCCTCTCCTGGTCATTTTTTAGACTATTTTGTCTTCAAAACTTTAACAAAAACACCACATAATTTTTATGTGACTGTGTTCAAAGTGAGCCTCAGAAGAGAGGTCCAGCATCATATACTTTAGAAGTTATTTCAAAGGGGCCATTCCACTGGGGAGGCATAGATGGGCCCAGGACAGTTAGGTCATATGTTGTTCATAATAAGATGTGTTGGAAGATTCTTTTCTTTTTCCTGGGACCCTGGGATGCCATGATCAAAACTGTGAGTCCTAATCTTTCCCCAGAATCTAGACCCTTTCTAAAGGGAGTTTTGCTATGGCTTTTCATTTTTAATATTACAGGACTTCCCCTAATGGGTCTTTGGCATGGTCTATTTTGAAGCCCTGGTATTTGGAACAGCTTGCTAATGTTTTCTTAAATTACATCCTCTTGCGGGTCCATAAAAATCCCAAAGTTATTACAAATAAATAAATGGAGGTTCTCTTCGTGATGTAAACCAGCTTTCAATGAAGTCATTGAGTGGAAGTTTGATTTGGACGGATCCTGAAAAGCAGCCTCTGCCCAGGGTGAAGCTCTGCCTTCCGCTCCATGCTGGAGTCACTGGTCAGCAGCTGTTCCAAGTCAACTGAATGGAGCGAACTCCCACTGTTTCATTTCTTGTTTTAACTTCCAGTGGGAAACTCAATCTTAACAAACTGCCCTTCCCCCCTCTGCATGTGGCAGCCAGGACCTGGTCTTGCCAACAATCTGGTCAAAGAGAGGGGCTGTGTCAGGGCCTTGCTGCTCTGGCACTGACCAGATAAATAGGCCGCCATGGACCTTGCTGAAATGTGCTACAGAGCTCACAGAACCAAAGGGCCCAGCATACCCAGCCTAGCCAAGGACTCCTGCCCCTTGGACCATAGCCTCCCCAAGGCAAAATGAAAATAAGAAATCTTATTCAGGATGAAAGGTGTTATATAAATGCTGGCTACAAATAGAGCAATAGCTCTGTGAGTTCTTTGTCATGAGTTCCTACCAGATGGCGGCCTTGCTGAAGTTCATATTCAGACTGGAGAGAGGCTTTGTTCCAGTCCTGTAGGAGGCAGAAAACATGGGATGTCCCAGGTGAGTATAACATCACTGTATTCTAGTGTGGAAGTTCTCTTTCTCCTGTCTCTGTCTCTGTCTCTGTCTCTCTCACTCTGTCTCTCTTCTCTCTTTCTCTCTCTCTCTGTCTCTCTCACTCTGTCCCTCTCTCTTCTCTCTTTCTCTCTCTGTCTCTGTCTCTCTGTCTCTGTCTCTGTCTCTCTCACTCTCTCTTCTCTCTCTCTCTCTCTCTCTCTCTCTCTCTCTCACACACACACACACACACACACACACACACACACACACACACACACACACACACACACACTACTCCAGGGAGGAGGTAATTCAGGAGCTCTCCTTGGCTAAGGCAAGCTCTCCTCTGTGCTGGGGCCTCTCCTTCCCACCTCTACCCCAATGCTAAAAAATAACCCATGTGGGCTCATTGTTTACAAAGGAATACATTTTCTTCATTACATAAGAGGAGTATTGTCTATTGGTTTTCCCATTAGAATGGGAATCAGGAAGTCCCTGCCCTCCATTTTACCTCTAATATTTTAGGGAGCTCTGGGTAAATTTCCAAACTTCTCAAGCCTTCTACTTTTCATTTGTTAAAATCTGTCACTTTATGGATATGTTAAAAAATGTTTTCCACGTCATGAAGTCACAGAATATAGAGCTGGAAGGGACTTTGGGGATCATCTAGGTCCCAAAGTAATTATATAACTTGTCCCATTAGCCACCAGCTAGTTAACAGTTCGATAGTCACCTGGCTAGATTACCTCTAAGGTCCAGCTCTAAATCTATAATTCTATGAACAAAAGTGAATTCTTGGAAGAATATGAACAAGCCACCAAACATTCATTAAGCACCTACTGTATGCTACTGTAGCACTGTGCTAACACTGGGAATATAAATGCAAAAAAACCTCAGCCCTTAAGGAATTAACAACTTAATGGGGCAGACAAGATGCAAACATCTAGTTACCAACAAGATATATACAGGATAAATTCGGATAATCAATGGAGGGAAGGCAGTAGCACTAAGAGAGTACAAGAAAGGCTTTGTGCAGAAGGTGGGGTTTTCAATGAGACTTGAAGGAAACCAGAAGACGGGGGTCAGGAGGGAGAGCATTCCAGGCATGGGAAATAACCAGTGAAAATGGACAGTCAGGAGATGGAGTGTCTTCTGTGAGGACCATCAAGAATCTGGATCTGGATGGGAGAAAGGTGTAAGGAAGCTGGAAAGGTAGGAAGGGGGAAACTATGAAAAGCTTCAAAAGTCAAATGGAGAGTTTTCTATTTGATCCTGAAGATAATAAGAACCAAGGGACAAAAACTCGAATCAATACCACTGACAGGAGAACCCATGACAAGGAATTTATGGATCAACGTCAGTACAGCTCTGCAGGGAGCCATTTTGAGGTCTTTCATCCTTCAGCAGGCTGATTTAGCAATGTTCCTATTTTTTTTTCTTGGTACCAGACTGTAGCCAACTCAAGAAAGAGTTTTGTACTTTGGTTCTCCCTGAGTCTTCAGGCAAGTAAAGACTGCCCAAAATGTGGTAATACACAGTCATTTTCTGTTCTGAAGGAGGCATGGAGAGATGCCCAGCTGAGCCCGTATTTGACCAGGAATGGAACTGGCAAAAGAAGAGATAGATGAATGGGGAGGCTCAGAAAAAGTAGGTTGCTCTTCATTCCTTTTGCTTAGTCAAAGATGGACAGGGGATTTCTCTGAAAGGAAGGAGGTCAGGCACAAAGGCATCCTGTAGTCCTATTCACATTGTCAATTATCTTCTACCTCCCTTTCCTCATCTGTAAAATTGTACCTACCTCCCAGGTTTATTGGAAGATCAAACAAGTTAATCTTTCTTAAACAATATATAAATGCTAGCTGTATGTATAATTACTATTAAGTACCAGATATTAAGAGATCTTGCTCCCTTGTGTTGGGAAACCATTTTTATTCCTCCCCAACCCTTCACTTCTCCAGATTCAGCTACCTAAGTCCAGCAACTGCCATGGATATTCACTGGTAACAAGAATATGGCAAATCTTCTTGGATTTGACTATGGTGTGGGAGGCTACTCAACCTGGGGTCTGAGGGAGCAGACCAATGGAGAATTCCCTAATGGAGGCAGACACTGTGGCAAAAGCTTCTCTGGTGAGAATGACGATTTTACTTTTAATGTAAAGTATTATTGTGTTGTCCAGTCGTAGTGGTGGAATTTCTAGAGACCACTCCCCTTAGAAAATGCAAGTTGCTGAATATTTGGAGAGACTCCTAGGGAAGAGGACAGAGCTTATGTGAACTGGTGGAATTGCTTCCCCCATGAACTTGGGAAGCTGTCGGTCATCTCTTTACTTTCAAAGAGCCAAGACGTGAGGTGTTTCTCAGGCAAGGGAAGAAACTCAGTGGCTGAGTCTAAAGGAACTGTGAACTTTTGAGAAAGTAAGAGAATGAAAATTGGTTCTAGTTGGCAAAGAGAGCTGATGCCTTGTAGAAAGTCTAGAGATAAAAGACGGCACTTTCTATAGAAGCCACATGGCCACTAGGGAGATTAACATGAGGTGCTAACTTAGAAGACTAACTGAAGAAGCCTAGCTCCTTGGAAGAATATTTATATTCTATAAATATTCATTTATTAATAATATTTATAAATACTTATTTTTATAAATTTACATTTTAAGTTATATTTATATTTTTAAGTTTATAAGTATTAATTTATCAAACATATGTTGAACATGTTAATTTTTGTTTTTCATTTATATAATAATTCATATAATTATTATTTATCAAATATTTATTATCTATTGTGGGTAAGGAAAAAAAATCATTTGAGGCACCTAAGAGGCTTAGTGAATAGAGAGTAGGATTTGGAGTCAGGGAGATCTAAGTTCAAACCCTGCCTCAGACACTTCCTACTTACGTGACCCTGAGCAAATCACCTCATCTCCCTCAGCCTCCCTCTGTTTCCTTATCTATAAAACTGGACTAACAATAGCACAAACTTTCCTGGTTTGCTGTGAAAAGCAACTGAGACAACATATATAATGTGATTTGCAAACTTTAAAATGTTATATAAATACTATTATCCAAGAAGTCCAGGGTACAAAAAATATGGGGGACATAGATGTTCACATTCTAATGAGAAGGGACCATGAGACAAGGGAAAATTAAATAACTTCAAGGGGGGTTAAGGTAAGTGTTATGATTTATTTAAAGTAAGAGAAATCATTGGTAGGAGTATGGAATCAGAGAAGGCTTCATGGAGGAGGTGGCACCTGAATTGGGCCTTGAATGAATCAAGAGACATCAAGAGGCAGAAACTGGAAGGTGAAAGGGATTCATTTTAGTTCTATATGATGGAATTGGAGCAAGTGGTGGTGGAAATTGTGTGAACCACACACTGACTCCATTTTATGACTCAGTTCTGAAGCTAGCTCAGTTCCTTTTCTATCCAGTTATGGGTCTAGTCCAACTTCAGTCTTGTCAGAAAACTATTAATTTGTGGGAATTGGGAGAAAACCTTATTGCATTGACTGAACCTGGTCCTGCATGATTGAGAAACCGGGCTGCCCCTACTTGCTGCTTCAAGACCCTTAACTAAGGATTTAGGTTGTGCTGACCAGAAACCCAGTCAAATCCAGAGACTGATGTGAGGAGTTTTCTCACAATTGTATCTCTCAAGCAACCCATATGTCTTATTGAAAACTAGCTCCATACTGATCAATCTGTTATTGTTTCCATGTTTCTTTGATTGCTTATAGATACTTATAAATACTTATAGACACCTTCCCCCTCTCACCTTGGAAAGTCTCTACCTTTCCTCTAATTAGAACTCAGATTACCTAATGTTGTATTCTAGTTAACTGGCTCTTTTTAGTTAATTGGCCCTATTTGATTAATTGAAACTGTAATTTGTAATGAATTGTTTTTAATGCATAAAAATCTGCTCCTTCTGTATTTGGGGCCCAGGGCCAAAGCTTTGGAAGGCTGTTGGTCCCGATTTGTTGGGCAACTGGCATGTGTTGTTTAATAAATCAATACACTATGCTCAGACCTTTGTTCTCTCAGTATTTCATCTTTCGCCTGACATAATTTTAGTATTGTGCATGTATAACAAACAAAAGCATGGAGAAGGTAGAGGAGGGGAACAGGAGGAGAGGAATGTAGAACAGTTACAGAACTCCTTCTGAATATGCTTCTAACAACTCTGACGGGCTGCAGCCATCCAAACCAAACTGTAGCTGGACTTTAGTTAAGATCATAAAACTGTGCTCTGCAAATGTATTTCTTTTCTAAGATCCTCTTGAATTTGTTTATTGGATTTTTTTTATTTCCCTGTAAGTTTTCAGTTAGAGCTCATCTGGAAAAAATGCAACCTTTTCTGGGTTGAAACCAAAAGAGAAAGTAGGTTATATCAGGACAGAGATCAATCCACCCCGGGTGGCTAGGAAACCTAGTGACAGTGACTCTTAGGAGCATGGGTTTAGAGCTGGAGAGAACCTTAGAGGTACCTAATCCAACTCCAGTTCTGGACCTTGGGGAGAGCCAAGAGGGTTTAGATAGGATGAACTAGAAGGTCAAAAGACAAAATCTGGGTCAATTGTGCATGTTGTATTCCCTCTGGGTTCAGGGTTCTTTTGCAGTGGCATACTGAATGCAAGAGGAATTAATTGGTCCAGTCCTAGGACCAGTCAAGACAATGGTCATTAGTATGTTTTCTGGACGTAGCACCAATTTATATTTACATTCACTGATCAACTTTTCTAATTTTTAACCAGTACCAAAGAGTTTTGATGGTTAGTGACTTATAGTTTGTTTTAAGGTTTGGAACTGCTAGACTTCCTTTATTTTTGCTATTTGTCATTATTTACCTTAAGATTCTTGGTTTTATATTTCTCCTGATGAATTTTGTGGCTCATTTGTCAAGTTCTATAAAGAAACTCCTTGGGGCAGCTAGATGGCACAGTGAATAGAGCACCAGCCCTGGAGTCAGGAGGACCTAAGTTCAAATCCTGCCTCAGACACTTGACACATTTACCAGCTGTGTGACTTTGGGCAAGTCACTTAACCCCAATTGCCCTCCAAAAAAGCAAAAATAAAAAACAAAAAAACTTTCCTTGATAGTTTGATCAATATGGCACTGAATTTGTAAATTAATAACTTTAGGTACTATTATCCTTTTGATTATGTTGGCATGGCCCAACCATGAACAACCAGTAACTCTCCAATTATGGGTCTTCTTTTGCTTCTATAAAAAAGCAATTTTGTACTTATTTTCATGTGTATCCTGAAGGTGTCTTTGTAAGTTTAGTCCTTCATACTTAAAACATTTTGTAGTTGTTTTTTTAATGTTTTTGAATAAAACTTCTTTTCCCATGTGCTCCTGTTGTATTCTGTTGATATTATACAGAAAAGCTGATGATTTGAGTGGGGTAGTATATTTTATATCCTCCTACTTTACCAAAACTATTGTGTCAATTAAGTCTAGTTGAATCTTTACAGTACTCCTAACTTCTAAAGACTGTGATGATTTTGTTTACTTTTAGCCTATGCTTCTTCACTCCATTTCTATTCTTGTCTTATTGCATTTCTATAACCATATTAAATAATAATGGTGATGATCATGAGTTCTCCCCCCACTTCTCATTGACAGATGAGAGTACTTAGGTTCAGAGATGTTAAATGACTTGCCCACAATCACATAGTTGGTTAATGGCAAAAGGGAGACACAAACCCAAATTTTAATCCAGTACCCTTTCCTTGCCGTTATGATGCTATTATAATCACATCCCTGAATTGCCTCGTGACCTCATGACACACAACTCTACGTACCTAGAATTTTTGTGACTTTCAAGGAAATTCAAATATTCAAGAAAATGGAAAACTCTTCACTGACATGTAGTTTTGGAGATGTCATGACTTTTATTTCTGTGAACATTGGACTTCAGTTTTTGTCCTTCTTAAGTGTTCATTTTTTAGAATGCTTGTATCCCTATTCAAATCTAATAATAATAGCTCTATTATATTCTTTTTTTAATTTTATTTTCTTGGTTACATCATTCATTTCCACAAGGTTTTGAGTTACAAATTTGCTCCCCTTTTTGCCCCTACCCCCCAGCCCAGAACATTGATCCCACTGTAAGACCCCTCCCACAATCTGTTCCCTTTTA
>CM053594.1:354730602-354752582 GCA_028646575.1 Pseudocheirus occidentalis
TTTGGCTCACTGACAGCGCACCCCAGGACCACCACTCAAGACCACAATCCAGATCCAGGCCACTCAACGCAAGAGCCCTTGGCCCTGATGGATCACCTCAGACCCCCTGCTATCTGCAGGCCGGGGGCTCTGAAGCAGCCCAGTGGAGGCCACTGCTGCTCCGTTCCTGCTGCTACAGCCTCCTCACGCTGCTTCCTTGCCCTGGGAGCAGTTTGGCTGGACCTGCTCTTCTCCTCCTGAGTTAGCAAAATCCACTGACCTTTCTCTTAGCCTTTTTTTCTTCTGGCCTGATAAATGTGGTAACTGTGCCTCCAGTGCAGCCAATCTGCTCTCCTATAGACACGGCTCCCCGCCTGATGCCCCAGGGCCTGACCCGGCCCAGTTTCTGCCATGGCTCCAAGACTTCTGAGAAGAGCCCCACCAGCTGAGCTGCCTGTAGCAACAGATGTGCTTTCTGTCTTTTGGAGAGTTTTGGAGCTTGAAAATCTGTTTAGAGTCCCATTTTATGAGTTTTTTAGCGTGTTTGTGTGGGAGCTGTGGTGCTTTGCTGCTTCTACGCCGCCATCTTGGCTCCACCCCAGCTCTATTATATTCTTAATAATATTGATGACTTGTAAAGCATTTTTACTAATATGATATCATGTAATCTCTGCAAAATAGATGCTATTATTATCCTCATTTCATAGATGAGGAAACTGAGACTGAGAGGTTAGGTGACTTGCCTAGGGTCACACAGTTAGTAGATATTAGGCAGATTCTGGACTCAGATCTTCCTGATTCCAAGTCCAGCACTACCACCTAAGCTGCCTTAATCAAGTCTAAATTTCACAGCCTTGCTTTCAGTGTCCTCCATAATTCGGGCTCTGTCCTCCCTGTTCACACTTGTTTCCCCCTTATTTGCCACGATTTAGCACACGCTCTATCCCCAGACAAGCCCATGTCCTCACTGTGACGGGTCTCCCCTGAACTTTCCACACTTGTTCCCTCTACCATGCACTTATACACGCTCTCTGTGGCTTATCCTCATCATCTACAATGACCCCCTGTCCACATTCTCACTTCCTGTCCATGTTCCTTCAGGACCCAGGTCAAGCCCCACGTTCTTTGTGAAGTCTTTCCCCCAACGACTCCAAGACACATAGATTCTCCCCACCTCTGAACTCATATAGATTTCCCTTTTGGAGAGCAGAGCAATGCAATGACAGGGTCAGTATTCACACAGGAACAGGAAGCCACTGACCTAGATGAGGAGGCACCTGAAGAAGTGAGACAGCGACTAGGTAATTCAAGAGGGGAACCAACAGTCTTTACTCAATTATATGGCTATTAGGTGAAAAGAAAAAAGTCAGTCAATACCAAACAATTTGGAGAAGAGTTACTGTGATGAAGAGTTTGTCGCCAAACCTCCACCTAAGGAAGGTGCTCCAGTCAGCCATCTCTTCTTTTTCTACCCAGTTGCATTCCTTTGGAAAATTTCTTTCGTGTATTGCTTTTCCCTATTAGATTGTAAGCTCCTTGAGGGCAGGGCTTGTCTTTCTTTTTTGTTTGTATCCCTAGTGCTTAGCTCAATACCTGACACATGTTAGGTGCTTAATAAATATTTTTACTAGATTCTGAGCTCTTTGAAAGCAAAGACTGTACCTTAAACTATTTTTCCCCATCTGCACCACACTTAACACAGTGTGAGGGTACTCAAGAAACATTGATGTCTGTGAATGCTATAATTATTTTCACATCTCAGATTTTAAAAAAAAGAAAAAATTGAAGCTCAGAAAGGTTCAGTGGCCTGGTCACACATTGAGCCCATGTAACCTGACTCTGAGTTCAGGGTTCTATCTATTATTCTATGAGGTTTTTCATTGTCAGAAACATTAAATTTTTTTTCTTCCATAAAACCATGGGGTCATGAAGCCCAGAAGAATTTGTGTAATTAATAGAAATAGTTAACCCACTTTGTTTTGCATTCAGGTTGCTTGTAGAAGCTCCATATCCCCATAAATATGAGTTAGCAATCTGTAGTTTGTAACCAGCTCATAAAAAAGAAAAATCGATTTCACATGAGTACTATAGGGTGGGAGAAAACAGAAAATAGCACTGCCTGATGGAAGGTCTGCACATGGACTATATACAACAGCAAACGTTGACCTCTTTGTGGCGTCATGACCCAATGGGAAATTTATTGATATTTTTACAAGCACTGGGACCCTCCCTTCCCCCTTGATGGCAATACTAGGCCTTCCTTCCCTTAATCTTAATCAGGCCCAGGAGCTTACCAGGCTCATTCCAGATTTATTAAAAATACATATTTTGAGGGAAGGGATTGTGACTTTTCCTAAAGCACTCTAGTTTCTCCCTTTACTGTCAGCAATCTTTCTGAATCCAGATCTCACCTGAGGGATGGTGTTTTCCTGAAGGAAATGCCCCAGGAAAGCTAGAATTTAGCAAGATAGTTCATAATGGGTCAAAATACTCTTAGAATATGAAAACAGGACTATGAGATGAGTGAGACGTATTCATTCATTTGTTCAAAAATCTTTATTGAGCCCCTACCATGTATAAAGCACTGGTGTGGTAATCTAAACAAAACGCTTTCTACATGGTATAGAGAAAGCTACTCTATTCATCTCTGTGAACTGATATAGAAGAAATATGTGCCATACTTTAATTAGAAAATTTAAACTTTTAAGAGTTTTTTCAATAAAAGAATTTTCTCTCAAAACAGAAAGTTTGCAATGACCTGTATGATGGAACAGTTCTTCATTGACCCTGTTTTCAATTCCTTTTAATTTTTTTTAAATTGGCCCCAGATTGTACCTACAAAACCAGTGTATCCAGTTAGATGTCTGTGAGATTTGACTGCTCTCATTGTCTATGTTCTGTTAGTGTTGGGAGCCCCAAAACCAAGTAGCTAACTGAAAGTGAACAATTACCTTGGCCTCTTGGCTTGATCCAGTAACTGAGGCCAAGGGAAAAGTTCAAATTCTCTGGACGAGCATATGGGAGAATCTGAGTTGTGAGTCCTTTGTGGTCAGGGTTTGTGTCTGGTCCTTCTGATTTCTCCTCAGTCCACTACCCTGGCTCATAGTAGGTACTCAAAAGATAAATACATGTTGATTGATTGAAAAATTGTTTGGGAGAGAAATGATTTATTCCAGAATGAATTGGTAACAGCCCCAGATACAGTGTATGACTTTGTCTTCTCTGATGTCTGATCAAGCTCCAAGCACTCCAGAGCACCTGCTTCAGCTGTCTTCATGGTCATTGGTACAAATTGTTCTCATTCACCAGTTCCACTGGGGAAAGTTTTCACATGTTCAGGGCAGACATTCCCCTAAGTCACAGAAAGATTTGAAGCCTGTTGATTATTCTGAATCTGGTTTAACCTGTCTGCCTACAGCTTCTTGGAGTTACAGGAGAGAATTAGGTGATAAGTGAATACCAAAGGTAGATGATCAGCTCTGAAAAGGGTTCAGCAAGCCTTACAGGAGAGGTGCTGGTCCTCCCTGAATACCACTAACAAAATACTTCTCATAGGAAAACTTATGTGAACTGATTCAGAGTAAAATTGGTAGAACCAGAAAAACAGTCTACACAGTGACTACAACAAAATAAATAGAAAGAACAAAAAAAGTAAGCGGTATAAAATTAATAATAACCAAGAAACTTTTACCAGAGGACGTGTTAAAGAACAGGCACCTCCCTCCATTCTTTGCAGAACTGGGGTAAAATTGGACCAGATGTAATGTGCTTTGAGATGAATTCCTGCAGGTAGGGAAGTGTTCAGAGCCTGGTTGCATGGATTTCTGGGAGACATGCTCCCAAACAGATGGCAGTTTTCTTCCTACCCTGTGAGTGGCTAAGAGCGTCTTGAGCTCCAAGTGAAGAGCAGCTCCAGGAGTGCAAGCAGGAGAACAATTTTCTTCATCACCAGAAGACATTGTAGCCGTGGTTTGTCATAGCAAGAGTGACAGTTATGTGCTATTTAACTCATGGAGGAGATAGAATGGTTGCTTGAGTGGGAGACTAGAGATTGGCCAGCTGAGTTCTGAGATGCAGAAGCACATGAAAGCAGGGAGAGACCGTGACCCAAGCCCTGGAAGTTGTTGTTGACTGGGCAGCTAGCTTCAGAGCCACAGGTACAACACCTGCCAGTTTTCATAGGCCAGAATAGCGACTAGGTCACACAGTGGATAGAGCCTTGGACTTGTAGTCAGAAAGAGTTGAGTTTGAGTCCTGCCTCAGTGACCCTAAGCAAGTCTCTTACCCTCTCTCAGTCTAGGTTTTCCCGTATTTAAAATGGGGATAATAATAGCATCTACGCACTTTGTGGTGTAAAGACCAAATGAGGTAACATCCATAAAATGGTTTGTAAACCTAAAGCACTATTTAAAAGGTAGCAATTATTAATGAAAGTGGTTGCTAACTATCATTTGGGAAAACAGGCATGAGACTAGAAAGTATGCCTTCCCTTCCTTTCCTCCTCTTCTCTGTCCTAGTGGGGCAGAAGTGGAATTCAAGGCTTAATCTGTTCTGGTAAGTTACTTCTCTGTTTTCTGGTTGAGTTGTGAATGTCTTTCGCCACCTAGATAAATCTGATTGACCTAACTGCTATAAATAGATCTATTGTAGACTAATTTGTGAGCACAGAGCTTCAGCGGGGAGGAAGCCTTGGAGTATTGGTATGCAGAGAGGCAGAAAGGACCAGGGCTCAACCCTCTATCCCACAAAGTAGCAGTCTTTGCCTGGCTGGGGGCTCAGCCAAACTAAGAATCTTAGTTTTGATTTGTTGATTTTAGATAAACTTTTCAAAAGGCAGAACTAAACTGCATCTAAGGTTTTTTGTTTTTTCCTTTTCCCTAGGCTAGAAATGAGCCAGAACACTGCCTTTTTTCTGACTAGGACAACACTAGGCTTTGGGGACACAGGGGCTCATTCACACTCACCCCTCCCATTACAGAGAAACCTCTTTGTAAGGATGCGATTGATGGCAGTGAGGAGGGAATAGAAACTTCCCCGTAGAAGAAAGGAGTGGCTGGTTCTGGTCGGCAATATTCACATTCCAAAGGTAGGGTCAGAAGAGGAAGAGAGCATTTTTTTTTCCCTTTTGGCTTCACCTTCTACTCAACCTTATATCTAGACAGGCAGAGGAAAAAACACAGGAATATTATATACACTGTCATAACTGGTTAATATGTTGGTTAATTTTGCTGAATTACTTTTTTATCTTTCTTTTCTTTAAATGGTTTCAAGGGATGGCTCTCTGAGTAAGGGAGGGAAGAGATCTATTTGAAAATGAAGACAATAAAAAACCCCAAAGAAGAGAAATTAAAATCTGAAATTGAAGAAAAAAAGTTCTGGCTACACATACATCATCTTATCCAAGCTATAGGACATGCTCCAGTGAACTGCAGATCATGAGACAAGAGCCCTTCTTCTGGCTAAGAATGACTAGGGCTAGTGATTTTCATTAACTTTCCAGGTACAAAGCCAAACATGCATTGACATGCCTTCTGGGTCAAATACATTTACTGAGAGAGGTTCTGCCTTAAATTAGCTGAATATTTTAAGCAAATTCACAGTTCTGTGCTTCATCCACTTTTTCTTGTTAAAAAAAAAAGAGAACCCTCCAGAGCTGCTACTTTTAATTAGCTTTTTTATGTTTTCACTGATTTGCTTTAATCTATTGCAGTCTTCAACTTAATTCAGACTGTCTTATTTGTGTTGTGTCACAAGATATGAGAAACATTTCTTTTTCTATTCGTGCCCTTATACATGTCCTTGGATAGTCTATAATGTCCAGCCCACTGCATCCTGGGCTATCAAGTCATCTTGACCATTATCTTGCCACTGGACTTCAATGACTGGAGGAGAGAGTGAGGCTGGTGACTTTTCACAGCTTTGCTTTACTTAAATTAAATCAAATGGAAGTTAAGACATCACCCTCCTGATGTCATTGGTGCCCTTTGAGAAGGATGAACAGCAATAGCAACAGTGTCTAGCCTCTGATCATCTCTGGGGACAGAGGTGGTTATATGGACTATTAGGTGTGCACTTCTCTTATTATTAGTGTTTTGGACTTGTAAATACTTTGCAGTTCTTCTTTTGAGATCTGCTTGTTCATACTGTTTGATCATTTGTTTATTGGGGAATGGCCACAGTTTTATGTGTGTACATGTGTATATACACACACACACACACACACACCACGATTAATATTTTTTCCATTCAACTATTTCCCTTCTTATCCTAGGTGCATTAATGTAGTCTGTGCAGAAGCTTTTCAGTTTTGAGTAATCAAAGTTATCTACTTTATCATTTGTAATTGCCTTTATCTCTTGTTTGGTTAAGAATACACTTCAGATCTATAGATGTGAGAAATACATGTTCTGTTGCTTTTCTATTTTTTAGAATGATCTTTAGCATTAAGGTCATATATCCACTTGCAGTGTATTGTGGGTTGTGGTATAAGATGTTGGTGTAAGCCTAATTTCGGCCAGTCTACTTTCTAGTTTTCCCCCAAAGTTTTTTTTTCCAAACAGGGAGTTTTTCCCGAGGTAATTTAAGTTTTCCACTTTATCAAACATCAGGCTACTAAGTTTCATTGTTTCTAAATCTCCCTATTCTAGTCTGTTCCATTGATCTCTCTATTCTTTAACCAATACTAAATGGTTTTGATGGTTCCATATCTCTTATTTTCTATCTAGATTTCATTTGTCGATCATAAAATCCTATTGCTCAGCAGAAATGCAAAGCTATGTGTAATTTTATTTGTGGCTTATAAACAGGGAGTAGATAACAAAGAGAGAAAGAACATATATACATTCCTTACTCTATGAACATGAAAGATCTGGTTCGGACTGAACTTGGAGATTTGGAAGCTAATTCAGAAAAGCTGATCAAAGGAGAGAGTCTGGTATTGAAGAGTGAGAGCCTGGCAAAGAATTTGGAATTCAGATACCTCCAGAAATAAAATCTTAGGCTGATCAGGATAGCAAGCTGTAAAGAGAGTAGCATAGACAATTTTTTTCCTTTCACTTTCTGAAATCTTGGCAATGGCCCTTTGCACTGTTGAACTTTGAAAAATAAGTCATGTTACATCTAGGAGGGAGAGTGACTTGTTTTGAAAGGGAAAGAATGCTTGTTTAATGATTTTTCTGCATCTTACATTCTGCCTATTGATGGTAAGATCCTTCAGAGCACTGACTATCTCTTGCTCCTCTCTGTATCTTCCATAGCACCTAGCACATTGTTGTGGAAATACAAGAAGTTTGGTAAAGGTCAGTTGATTTTATTGAAATATCTTCCAATTGAAATAAACTCGTTAGTTGTTAAATCTTAAAAAAAAAAAGAGTTGAGTAAGACAAATTTCTAGGCTTCCATAAACTAGTAGAAATGATTCACTGTGGCTTTTTCATGTCTTTATCATCAGATTTTTGTCTGGTTTATGGGTTTATTTTATGGTTTAGTAATTTATGGGTTATTGTAGTCAAGGATGTGAAGAAGCGATGGCAAAACTACTAGCTCTCACTCTTCCATATTCACTCTGCTTCCTGAGTAGGACAACCAAGAAGCAAGGGAGAATCAAGAACTGTCATGGGGAGTTCAAGACAATGCTGCCACTCAAGGTGCAAAGATATTCCTCCCTGAACTGGAGGTAGGATTAGACAAAGAGGATGTTGACTTTCTCTTTGACCAGGGGAGCTGAGAGAATGGTCTAATCTGGACTTGGAATGGAATCTAGGAGCAAGACTAGGAAGACAAGATGTACCTCTCAGAGACTCAGCAGAGAAGAAAATGGGTGGGGAAAGAGCTGTACTTCAGTAACGACACAAAGATACTTGGAAAATGAAGGAATGAGAAGAAGAAGAAGAAGAAGAAGAAGAAGAAGAAGAAGAAGAAGAAGAAGAAGAAGAAGATGGAGGAGGAGAAGAAGAAGGGGAGAAGAAGAAGGAGAAGGAGAAGAGGGAGAAGGAGAAGGGGGAGAAGAAGGAGAAGGAAAAGGAGAGGAACAAGAACAAGAAGAGGAGGAAGGAGGAGGAGGATGCAGGTCCATGACGTCTCTAAATTAGACATCTAAGTCATTTAAAGCCAGACTCTATAACTACACCAAGGGCCTATAATTAGTCACCTGCCTGAATCATCATTCAGACTATGACACATCCTTATACCTGTAGTGAAGTGGTTTGACACTTATGCTTGGCACAGCTGGAGTAGGGGGCTACTGAGCTAGGGGGGACTGAGAAGGGCATCAGCAGAATAGTTAAAGGACAGAGGTGTATGTTCCCAAGACTCCTCAAGAAAGAATACTCCTCCTACCTGGGGTTCACAGAATTACAGATTTGTATCTAGTAGGGACCTTTAAAATCATGCCCCATATTTTTTCAAAGGAAACTAAGGCACAGAAATGTTAAATGACTTGCCCAGGGTTACACAATCAGCTACCACCTTAGTTGAGAGCCTCATCACCTCTCACCTAAATTTTTACACCAACTTCCTAAGTGGGGCCCCTTTAAGTCACCCCACTACAGTCCACCCTACACCCAATACCAAACTAATTTTCCACAAAGTGCAGATTTGATCATGTGACTCCCCTACTCAACTAGAGCTAGTGGCTTTCCATTGCCTCTAGGATAAATTTTGAATTCTTCCCTTTACCTTTTAAAAGCTCTACACAACCTGATTGAAACCAGGTCTTCCAAACTGTAATTCAGACAACTGACCTTTTCTCCGATATTCACAAAAGCCCCTCCATCTCTGGCTCCATTCCTTTGAGGTGGCTTTCCCCACATACCTCTCTTCTTACCTTTGCTTGAGTCTCTTTTTTCTTTTAAAAAACAATTCAACAAAGGTGTGAGAAAACTGGAAAGATAGGGGGAGACTAGATTTTAAAGGATTTTGAATACCAAATGGGTGATTTTGTATTTGATCCTGGGGAATAGAAAGCCACTGGAGTTTATTGAGTATGGGGGTGACATGGTCAGACTTGAACTTTAGAAAAAATCAGTTGGGCAGCTGAATGGAGGATGCGCTGGAGTGGGGAGAGACTTGTGGCAGACAGACCCACCAGCAGGTTATTCCAACAGTCCAGTGCGAGGTGATGGGGGCCCTCATCAATCGGCAGCAGCATCAGAAGAGAAAAGGGGATGCATTCAAGAAATGTTGCAAAGATGAAATCTACAGAACTTGGCAGTAAATTGGGTATGGGGGATAAGAGACAATGAGGAATTAAAGGTTATAGCTAAATTGCAAGCCTGGGTGAATGGAAGGATAGTATTGCCCTCCATAATAATAGGGAAGTTTGGAAGCAGGGAAGGGCTTAGGGTGAAAGATTCTGTTTTGGATTTGTTGAGTTTAAGATATCTACTGGATATCCAATTAAGGATATCTGAAAGGTATTTGGGAGATTTACGGCTGAATAAGTAGATTAGAGAATTATCGGCATAGAAATAAATAATTAAATCCTCTGTTTTTTCCTCCACACTGGGGTACTTTTGTTCTATTTTCCCCTAAGCAAATTATTTTGCTTTGAATTGGTCTAAAAAATAAGGTATAGACAAGTCTTAGTTTTTCAGTTACCAATAATATAATTTGCACATTCTCCATATTAGAGATTGCTACTTTTTTCTTATGTTTTTAATGTTTTGGGCACCTCAGAAGATGTACAGGTGAAGAAAGGGAGAGAAATAAAGAATGAACTATAATTTCATTGATGTAGAGAAGTCGTGGATGGAGAAACCACTTCTACTGCTACATGGTAGCACCTTCTCTATGATTTATATTTAGAGAATTGCTAGAGCACAGACAAGTTAAGTGACTTGCCCAGGGTTACACAGCCAGCATGTGGCAGAAGCAGGACTTGGACCATGATCTCTCCCTGGTTCTGAAGCCAGCTCTCTCTCCATTGTAACACACTGCCTCCTTGCATTCGTCCATGCTTCCTCCTTGTATCATTTTATTTTGTTACGTTTGACATTTCTGACAAGACATCTGGAAAAATATATCAAAATTAAGGAAAAAATAAAAAAAATTAAAAACAGTTCAAGCACTATCTTCTGTAGAAATCTATTCTAACCCTACCCCAAACTGTCCTCCTTCCCAATCTAGCTTCTATTGAACTAATTTGCATGTATTTGTACCTGTTAATTTTATACTTATATAAGTATACATGTATGTATGTATATGTGTGTATATACACATGGAGCAGCTAGGTGGCACAGTGGATACAGTGCCAGGTCAGGAGTCAAGAAGACTCTTCTTCCTGAGTTCAAATACAACCTCAGATACTTACTAGCTGTGTGACCTTAAGTAAGTCACTTAACCCTATTTGCCTCAGTTTCCTCATCTGTAAAATGAGCTAGAGAAGGAAATAGCAAACCACTCCAGCATCTTGGCCAAGAAAACACCAAATGGGGTCACAAAGAGTTGGACACAACTGAAATATGTGTTTATAGTTATCTGTAACTATGTATATAGTTTTACATATATATATATATATACAGAGCTATATATAGTTACATATACACAGAGACATATATTTGTATATATGTATATTATGTTATCATATACACTTGTTGTCTCTCCCATTATAATGTAAAATCCTTGTGAGAAGGAACTGTATCACTCTTCATATTGCATCATTGCATAATTCTTTATACTTGTATACCCAGCACACAGCACGCAGGAGAGGCTTAATAAATGTTTGCCTGCTCACTTGCTATTGGAGCTTTACCTGCAGTTACAGGGACAGTCTGTAGAGCTGGTCCCTCGGGTATCTGGGGTTGGCCCTGAGGTTGGGCAACTGAACCGTTGGAAGAGGGTGGGCTGCATTGCCTTCAGGAAACTGTGTGATTCTTTTAACAACCTCAAGCTTCTCCCTCAAGCAAAGGACCCTCTTTACTACCAATATTCACTGCTACTGGTGTCCTATGGCTTGTGACACTGTTATCTCCTAAGAGTTAAAAAAGATTATCACCCAGAGGGCAGGAGTGGGAGCAGGACAGAGCACATTAAGCCAAAGAGGTGTGAAGGAGAAGAGGAATAAAGAATGTAATCAAGGAAAGGGATTGGAAGGGATGGGCTGGTACATCAGGGAGGAAATTATGGCAATGAGAGCAGTGATAGTAAGTTACCTCTATGTAGCACTTCGGGGGCTACAAAGTGCCATCCCTTCAACAATCCTTTGAGGTAGTCCAGGAAAATTTCCCTGTGCCCATTTTTGCATTTGAGGGTGAGGGACAAAATTCTGAGCCCCTGGTCCTTTTCACACCTTGAGGCAGCGTATTCTGCTCATACTCAATTCTCCTCTTAAATTCATAGATTATAAAGGGCATGAGACTTTGAATGGCCCGTCTGTATATGGAAAAATCCAGAATGATTGAGGATTGGCAAAGAAAATTACCTTGCCTTCCTGATCTTTCTCTCTCCGCTCACTGATGTGGGTGAAGCCCCTACTTGTAGATGAGGGAAATAAGGCTCAGATAGGTTACAAGACTTACCCAGAGTGTTACAAGTAGCAAATGTTAAAGCCAAAACCAATGCTCCTGTCTCCTGAAACAATTAGGTATCTGCATGATAATGAGCTCCTGAGAGGAAGAACACCAACATTTCAAAGGATTTTTGTTCCTGGAAGAATGATGACACAGGATGGTCTTCATTCCTCTGGTAAACTTGGTGTTACAACCAGGGTTAAGCCCAGATGCCTCCTATCCTCCTATATATTAAACGTTCCTCTCACCAAACAAAGCCTCTAGGTACTATAGGATTTTATTATTGTTCAGGTATTTTTTTACTCTTCATGATTCCGTTTGGGGTTTTCTTGGCAGAGATCCTGAAGCAATTTGCCATTTCCTTCTCTAGCTCATTTTACAAATGAGGAAACTGAAGCAAATTGGGTTAAGTGACTTGCCCAGGGTCACACAGTTAGTCGTGTCTGAGGCCAGATTTGAATGCAGGAAGAGGAGTTTTCCTAATTCCAGGCCCAGCATTCTATCCACTATACCACCTATTTGCCCACTGTAGCGATATAAACACACTAATAGATTCCCACCACAATAACAGGGTAATTGAGGAAAACAAAGAGGAGGGATTGTTACAGATGAGGGCAAAGGGTTAAATACATTATAAATGGTCAGTAGGTGTCATATTAGTTGTTACACATGTTGTTGATGTTGGTGGTAAAGAAAGAAAGAAGAAGAAAGGAAGAAAGAAAGGAAGGAAGGAAGGAAGGAAGGAAGGAAGGAAGGAAGGAAGGAAGGAAGGAAGGAAGGAAGGAAGGAAGGAAGGAAAGAAGGAAGGAAGGAAGGAAGGAAGGAAGGAAGGAAGGAAGGAAGGAAGGAAGGAAGGAAGGAAGGAAGGAAGGAGAAATAAAGAGATCCCATGAATCCTAGTTATGCCTAGAATCATCTGTAGGAGGAAAAATGGAATCTACCTTTCACCACCTTTTCTCTTTACCCTCATTTTAGGAACCTTAAGTATAAATTTGTAATGAATCAAGGAGCTTGATGTGAGAGGGAAGGGATCTTGACCTCATCTAAACTCTGATAGTATTTGTAAATCTGTTGGGTTTATTAAATGCTGCTGTAAGGTTCAATGTCCTGGGGGCATTGGTCCCATTCTCTCTTCAATAACAGGTCCATATACCCTGGACTGAGACACAAAGTCTGAACTAGGTTCAGTTCTTTGAAGGGCCTAACCACCTAGAAGAGTCAGACTCCTTTTCTCACATTCTTTGACTCATTAAACCCCCGCTATAGCACTCCAAGGAAAAATTGCTGAAGATTAAAGCTTTTGATCATGTTTCATGTCTCCCCAAAAGGGAAAACAGCAAGGTACACTCTGAACCAGGAAAGGGACAGGTATTTGTTTTTTCTGGAGGCAATCTGTGGATTCTTTCTATTAATTTTTTTCTATATTGATAAGCTTTGAATGGCTTTCTTGTTTCTTTAATTAGGGCATTGAAGTTGCTTGAATTGTCAGGTTCTTCTGAGAAATTTGATACTTAAGTTTGTTTCAATACATCCTGTCTTTGAGATTGATGTGTTTTGCTTATGTGGAACTCATGATTTTTTATGTTATTGCTTTTTGCTTCTCTTCTTCTAAACTGTCATTCACTTCAATATATTTATATTCTAATTCAGTGTTTTCTCTTATGCTTCTTTGGAGAGTTTTGCTACCATTGATTCTAGTTTCCTCTTCTGCTTTTAACATTATTTGCTTTCTGGTTCTCTTCTTTCAGATCATCCTTTATTCCTGTGTATTTGTATCTTCAATCAATTGCTTCTCTTTTTTTTGCCTTGGGTGAAGATTGCCACTGAGTACTCAAGTTTTCCTTTTCTTCCGATGATTTCTGATGTACAGACAATAAATTCTGCTTTCATAATCCTCTGTCTCTTTAAACCACTGGGGAGCTTCCTGCTGTGGCTCCATAATTTCTTGGGGATCCACAGGGTCCTCTTCCTTTTTAAGTTCTTGAGTCCATCAGCACTGAATGGTCTTCCAGAAGTAGGCAGGGTAGCTCTGCATATATTTTCTATAACCCCCATTACATATGGAAGTTCCCCTGTGCAAGCAGGGGATAGCCCTGGAAGCCAAGCTCAGATCCCATAGGAAGAAGTTTTCTCCTATCTCTGATAGGCTGACGTTCCAGGCCCATTTGGGGAAGGGGGGGGGAACCTGCCTGCTTTCCCTTTTGAGAAGACTTCATGGCTTTTGGGGTACTCTAGTTTCCTCAAACATTCTTGATCTGATGGACAGCTCCCTTTTCCTCTTAACTTAGTTGAGATAAATGTTTTTTCTAGAAGGATTCTGCCAGGTAACTAAAAAGACTGCATGGTTAAATAGGACTTCACAATTTCCAAAGCATGTTCCTCGCTGTGACCCTGTGGTATAGGTAGTGCAAATACTATGATTCTCATTTTACAGATGAGAAAACTGAGGACCAGCAAAGTTAGCTAAAAGCAAAAGAGAATCAGTAAATGGAAGTACATGCTGACTGGTCCCACTTCCTTCCTACTCTCAGTGTCATCCCAGTTTGACTCCTGGTTAAGAAAAGCATCATCCTGAAGAGTTGTCAAAGATGTTACCCCAGGATCAGGCCAATCTCTATTGTCCTTGTAGACACCTACTGGTCTTCTAGGTCCACAGAAGGAGACTTAGAGCCCCCAAAAGGTCAATAGGTGTCTACAAGGACAATGGAGATTCTAATAAAAACCATTCTCTTCTATAGAGTACCTTGGCCTGAAATATATGAGCTATGTAGTAAGGTTGGTGCCATCCTTAGGTAAGACCTACCTCCTGCTCTCCATTGTCCTCTGGAAGGATGCTTACCAGCACCTGCCCTTATTCTTGTCTGGACCCTTAGAAACCCTTGAGGATGACCTCCCTGCCAGCAACTGTTGATTGACTTTCTTCTCTAGTTTCAAAGTTCACACTCCTTTGTTGGACCTCCCACGAAGGTCCTGTTTCTGGGAACCTCAGCCCTCAGCCCCTTCCCTTAGAACAAAATTGCCTCAGACCCTGCTGGTTTCAATGAATGATTGCTCCTTTCCCCAACCAGGCTACTCCTGCCGGCCACTTGCTTAGGATCTCATTTGGATGATTCTTTGCATGGGATCCCCTACCCCCAGGGGAGAGAGTTTTCCTGAAATCCCATCTGCTAGTTTTGGAACGTCACAAACATTTTAGACGTGCTGGAATGCCTACAATTTCCACCTGCAGGAATAAAAGGGTCATTTCATTCCTGAATTCATTATACATAGGCATCATATAATGTTTATCATTTTCTTTCTTATGTTCAATTCAATTCGACAAGCACTTCTTACATATTTACCATGTGTCAGTCACCACACTAGACACTTGAGACAGTGTCAAAAGGGAGATTGTCCCTCCCCTGAGGGCCTTAGAGTCTATCCATGGGAAACTCTATATCTATATCTATATCTATGTCTATGTCTATGTCTATGTCTGTCTATGTCTATGTCTATATCTATATCTATATCTGTCTATGTCTATGTCTATATATGTCTGTGTGTATGTATGTGTAAGTATATATAGTATGGCATATAGTATAGTATGTATTCCTGTATATACATTAATATATTCCATACTATATATATATATATATATGAATATAGACTATACTATTTATATATACTAATATGTAAGCTATGTATATGCGAGTGTGTTTCTCTCTCCATGACATGCCTCACATTGATCCCCTTCTCTCCACTCACAGAGCCACCATACTGGTTCATGCCTTTATCATTCTTTACCTAGAATAGTACAATAGTTTCCTAATTGGTCTCCTTGCCTCAAGTCTCTCTCCTCTCCAATCTATTCTTCACTCAGCTGCCAAACTAATTCTCCTAAATTATAAATAATAATTTATCTATAATCATAAATCATCATTTATCACTTTGTATCTCAAAGCATTTCATGTGTATTATCTCATTTTATCATCACATAACCCTGTGAGGTAGGTGCTATTATTTGCCCTGCTTTCCAGATAAGGAAACTAAGGCGAGAGAGGTTAAGTGACTTGCCCACAGTCACACAACTAGCAATTATCTGAGTTTGGATTTAGACTGATACCTTCCTAACTCCAAATCCAGCTCTTCACGATCTGTACCACCAAGCTGATAAAATATGAACGTGTCTTTTTGGTGTTTAAATCCTTTGACTACCTGTCCCCCAACTCACCTTACCAAACTTTCTGTGTATTACTCACCTCAATGTATGCCAAGGTTTGGCCAAACTGGTCTTCTTGCTCTTGCTCATATGAGGTACTCCATCTCTTCTGCCTTTGCACTGACTGTCCCCATGTCCGGAATTCTCTACCTCTTCCCTTCCATTTCCCAGAATCCCCAGGTTCCTTCAAGGCTCAATTCAGGAGCCACATTGTTTATAAGGTGTTTTCTGTTCCCTCTAGCTGCAGCCCTTCCCTCGCAAAATTACCTTGTGTCGTGTGTGTGTGTGTGTGTGTGTGATACAAGGTAATTTTACATACAAGGTAATATATATTTTATATAAATATATAATATATGTGCATATATTTACGCATAAATATATAAGTATATGTTTTATATACAAAGTAATTGACATTTTATATAAGTGTATAACATATGTATATATACATGTGTATATATACATATGAATATATGTTTTATATACAAAGTACCATATGTATTAGACACAAAGTACTTTTATTAGACACAACATATACACACATATGCCTATATTTCCTACATGCATGTACACATATATACACATAGTAACACATATAGGCACACATGTGCATATGCACACACATACACTTAATACACATATACCAATGTCTCTCATATGCACGTATACATGCATATATATAGTCACACATATAGGTGCACATACATATATGCACATACATACACTCATACATATACATATACACACATATGCCTACATTTCCTACATGCATGTATACATATATACACATAGTAACAAATATAGGCACACATGTGCATATGCACACACATACACTTATACACATATACCTATGTCTCTCATATGCACGTATACATGCATATATAAATATAGTCACACATATAGGTGCACATACATATATGTACACATATACACTTATACATATACATATACACACATATGCTTTTGTCTCCTATAATTGCACTATGAGCTCCATGAAAGCAGAGAAAATTTTCACGTGGGTCTTGCTATAATGAACGTCCAGTAAAATTCCTGGCACACAGTAGGTGCTTAGCATACATTGGCTCATTGATTGAGTGACCGATAAATTGCAAAAGGTTTCATGCAGGAGACTGAATTTAAGTTGAACTGGAAGGAAACCAGGAATTCTAAATGAAGCAGATGTAAAAGAAGGGTGTTTCAAGCCTGGGTGGGGCAGCCAGCACAAAGGCAGGTGGATAGGAGGTGGAATATTGTGTTTGAGGAACAAAGGCCAGTTTAGCTGGACCATGTAAAGGGAAGTGATATTTAACAAGTTGGAAATACAGGTTGATACTTATAGAGTTATGTGTATAAATGCTTTCTCTCCCTGACTGGATTATTAAAAGAGGATTGACCTTGGAGTCAGAGGACTTGAGTTCAAATCTCAGCTTTGACACTTAATGCCTGTTAGACCTAGGACAAATCATTTGATCTCTCTGGGCCTCTGTTTCTTTACCTGTAAAATGGGGAGGTAGGACTAGATGATTCTTGAGATCATGTATAGCTCTCGATCTCACAATTCCATGTCCTAAAATGATAAAATCCACTAGGACAGAGATTCTTTCCTACAAATCTGTATTTCTCCAACATCACCCCCTCCCCAACCATCATCCACTCTGGAGTATTTGAAAAATTGTAGGCATTGTTTGTAGTTGTGAAATGAATGAATTAATAATAATTAGCTCATACTTGAATTGCACTTGAAGGTTTAAAAAATACTTTCCTTACAGTGGTAATTCAAGGTTCATAATATGAGGATTGTGAATATTATTAGTTTTGTTATTATAATTCCTTTGTAGATGATTTAGCTGAATCTTAGGGAGGTTTAGTGACTTATCAAAAATGCAGTTAGGTGCAGCAGAAAGAGCACTGGTACTAAAGTCAGGAGGACCTGAGTTCAAATCTAGCCTCAGACACTTACTCACTGTGTACCACTGGGCAAGTAATTTAACCCCGATTGACTCCCCACTCCCAACCTCCCAAAAATATATAACTAGAAAATGGCCAAGATGCCACTATGGTTTAAATGGTCTGACTCAAAATCTGACACTCTTCCTCCCAAATTTTCACAGCACTCTTGTTATGTGACAAGAAGAACAGAACATTTTTTAAAAGGAAGCATTCTATTATAAGCTTTTGTGTATAATGAAAAAATTAACACCAATAAAAATGTCCAAGATTTTTCTAGTAGAAAAGAATCAGATTGGCTCTCAAAATAGTTCCAAATCCTTGAGCTGTCTCTGATCTTTCTAGATCTCAAGGTCATGGTAGCAGTTTTGCCAGGTAGGTTGGACCAGGAGACAATGCTCCCGAAAGCCCTTTGGCCCTTTTCTGACTCCTGACTCTGGTCTTCTGGGATGAGGGCTGCTACCCCCTTTACCACCTCCAGCCCAGAGAACTGCTAAAGTCACATGAGCTGATTCCTTTATTATGATCACTTATCACTATAGTATAATTATTATAAAACATTTTATATGTTGTCACATATTAAAATATATTATTATGTCATATTTGCTGTAATATGTAATCATATAATGCTATTATTAATAAACAATTGTTTTAATCATATCTCATGTTTATACAACACTTTCTATCAATCAAGTTATTCAATTCACCATGATTTATTCACATACTTACTATGCCCCAGATTCTGTTAAGTGCCTGGGGACACAGAGATAAGAGTGAGACAGTCTCATATCATTGGGTTTGGTTTTTTTTGGAGGGGGGAAGGCAGTACAATTGGGGTTAAGTGAAGTGCCCAAGGTCACACAGCTAGTAAGTGTTAAGTGTCTGAGGCTGCATTCAGACTCAGGTCCTCCTGACTTCAAGGCTGGTGCTCTATTCACTGCACCACCTAGCCATCCCTAAAGAGTTTTTTTCTAGTAGGGGATACAACACAATCACTGATAAATGAATATAGAATATATATAAAAGATACAAATTGATTTGGGGAGGCCCTAATAATTGGGAGTATTTGTGAAGGAGGTAGTCCACTTGAACTGAGCCTTGGAGGAAAGTAGAGGTTCTAGTAGGAAGAGACAAAGAAAAAGAAGGTATTCTAGACATAGGGGCCAACCTGTGCAAAAGCATGGAGGTGGGAGATGGCATGACCTGCCCTAACCCTACACTGCGTGCGCGCACACACACACACACACACACACACACACACACCAGTCATCAGAGCTTTTTCCCACTTCCATCCTCTATCAGTGTCCCCAAAGAAGCTTTTAAGGGAAGAAGGGAAGCCCTCACTGCAGGTACTAGGAGAGAGGCTGTTGCTGGGATTTTAATAGAGATCAGGAGATGACCGGCTTCAATTTAGGTCGAAAGATGGAAAAGATTTTGAGTCCATTCGACTTCAGAAGAAACTGAGAACCAGAGGAATAAAATGACTTCCCTAAGATCACACAAGTACACAGTCATGATTTAAACTGTAATTCTTAGAAAACCCAATAGTCTTTCCACTGGACAACTGAGTGGCACAGTGGAAAGAAGGGCTGCACCTGGACTCAGGAAGACATGAGTTTAAATCCAGCCTCAGATATTTACACTAGCTGTGTGACTTTGGGCAAATCACTTAACCTCTGTTTGCCTCAGTTTCTTCATCTATGAATTATCTGTGAAGAGAATATTATATTATATTATATATTATAGATAATATTATTATTATTATCTGCAAAGATAATAATATCTACCTTCCAGGACTGTTGTAAGGGTCAAAGGTAAATGCTAAAGGGCTTAGCTCATCGTCTGACATGAAGTAGGTGCTAGTGGCACACCTAGATAAAGCACTAGACTTGGAATCAGGAAGGCTTATCTTCATAAGTTCAAATCCAGCCTCAGACACTTATTAGCTGTGTAATCCTGGGCTAGTTACTTAGCAGTATTTGCCTCTCTTCCTCATCTATAAAATGAGCTGGAGAAGGAAATGGCAAATCCGTCCAGTATCTTTGCCAAGAAAACCCCAAATGGGGTCATGATCAGACAGAACTGAAAAGTGACTGAACAACAAAAAATAGTATTAGACCACACTGCCTCTCCTACAGTGCTGACGTTCTTAAATGAAATAGTATGTGTTTTCCCAGAGAAATATAATTCTAAATGGTCAATAGATTCTACAGTGGTACAATTCAGCTCTACTATGAATTAATAATATGAGTTATTAATTAACTAGTTGGGGATTCGTTGTTTTAAATTTTTATTTTATAATGTTTCTTTATATGTTTCTGTTGGAAAACGAATTCTCAGTTCTAAAAAACTAACTTACAAATGAGATTTTGGAATATAGCTTCTTAATAAATTAGGGACTTACTCCTTGCTTTGTATGTTAGCTTATGTAACTTCGGATAAATCACTTTACCTCCTTGGGCCTTGGATTCTTCATCTGTTAAATGGGGGGACTGGACTACACAATGGTTAACTTGCTTCCCAGATCTGTGACCAATAATCATCTGACTCACAGACTGCCAGTGTCCTGATTATGGCTGGTCAGGACCAGTCAAAGGAGTATTTGCTTGTAATCTCTGCATTTCAGAAAAGTTGGAAAACTTGCTAAACTTGAAAGTGAAGTGGGTTCTAGGATCTTCCCCTTCCTCCCTCCTTCTGAGTGACTTGAGAGAATGAACTGGCTCGAGCTGAAAACCAGTGCTTGTGGCAGGGATAGAGCTGCTGATGGGGACGGGAAAGAAAGGATGAATAGAGAGCCATGGCTCTGTATATTTTGACTCTGAATATTTTGAGGCCTTCTTGGGTGGAGAACATAGTATTAGAAAAACTAGAGAGTTGTGAAGCTTTGTCCTCACCTGAGAAACTTCTGAGACTGGGAGAAACAGCTTAAAAAAAAGACATTCCATCCCCCCCTCCTCAAATACACACACACACACACACACACACACACACACACAAACACACTCTTCCACTACTGCATGTAGGCGAAAAGCACCATGGTGTAAGACAAGACTACAGAGAAAAGGGGCCACCAGGGGCTTCAAGTCTGTTACTAATAGTGGCTCATTCAAGAGTTTCTGTTTTGTTTTTTCTCCTCCTTTGAATAAAATTTTCTTCAGAATATTATAAACTATGGACTTGCAAGTGGAAGCTGACATCAGAATTTGGGCCTGGGGGTGAAGAAAAACAATGAATATATTTCCCTAGATTTCTAATGGGGGGTCATATGAACCAAAAATAAGTGAAAAGATTCCCCAAAATAAGGGAACAGGTTCTCCTAAACTGGATCATTGTATTGATCAGAGAAGCCGTCTTTCACAGTTGATCATCCTTACAATATTACTGTTACTGTTACAATGTTCTCTTGGTTCTGATCATTTCACCTTTCATCAGTGCATGTACATCTTCCCAGGTTTTTCTGAAACTATTCCCTTTGTCATATCTTATAGCACAATGGTATTCCATCACAATCATATACCACAACTCGTTCAGCCATGTCCCAATTAATTGGCATCCCTTTATTTTCCTTTTTTGCCACCACAGAAAGAAATATAAATATTTTTATGCATAGAGACCCTTTTCTTTTTCCTTTGATCTCTTTGGGAGATAGAACTAGCAGTAGTATTGCTGGGTCAAAAGGATATGCTCAGGGGGCTCACTTTGAGAAGAGTTGTGTGATTTGACCAGATGAGACTCTGGGAAGCTGTTGAGCCCCCCGGCTTTGAAAAACCCAGATGTTGATACTTCCCTCTCTGTTACTTGAATAGTTGTAGTAGCAGTGACTCTGTGGAGCCATGAAACTGGAACGGAGAGCTGCCTGCATGTTGACTTTGCTGAGATGAGAGCGGGAATGGTGAGCTACCTGTATCAGAATTGGGACAGAAGCCAGGAGCAGCTGCATCCTGTGGGAAGAAGAGAAACCCAGGAGTTCGGAATTCAGATAAGGACTGTGCACCAAAGCAGGAGCGCTGAATGTGTTTTCCTGCTGTGCCCCACAGTTTGTGACCTGGGGGAAGGATGGAGTTGTGTCTATGGTGGGTGCAGTGAAGTGCTATGGACCCCCAAGGATCCCACCCTGTTGGTTTTGTTGCCCAGTCACCCCTCAGGACTTGGAAGCAAGGGCTTGGAGCAGTGTTAAGACTGGGACTTGGTTCATTAGAGCCAGCACCTGAGAGTGCCGGGAGGAAGCCTGCAAAGGCAGTGTTGGGGGGAAGGACACTCTCTGCCCCCATGAGAACTTTATTTGGACATTTTTGTTTTGGATTGCTGGTAATGACTTGCTATGTTATGCATTTTGCCAATGTGATGTCTCT
>CM053594.1:354753082-354773069 GCA_028646575.1 Pseudocheirus occidentalis
TGGTCAGATGGTTGGAAGCCCATCTGCTGATCTGTTTCTTGGTCTGCTTGTAACTTGTAACTTGTGCTTATAACTTGGGTTTGTATTCTCTGGAGTTCAGGATGCTGACTTTTCCCCCTGAACTAGGTAAATGATATGTTTGTTTGATTAAAGAAAGATTGTTAACCCATAAAAAAAAAAAAAGGATATGCTCAGTTTTATAGCTTTGGGGGCTTAGTTCCAAATTATTCTGCAGAATGGTTGGACCAGTTCACAGCTCCAGCAACAGTGTGTTAATTCTATTTTTCCACATCGCCTCTAATATTTCTGATTTTCCTTTTCTATCATCTTAGCCAATCTTATAGATATGAGGTGGTACATCAAGAGTTGCTTTAATCTGCATTTCTCTAATTATGAGTGACATTTATAGCTTGGATTCCTTCTTCTGAAAAATGAAAACTGCCTGTTTATATATTTTGGCCTTTAAAAATTGTGGTCCTTAGTCCTCTGAATAGGGCAGTGAGGTTGCACAGTAGGTTGCTGGGCTTGCAGTCAGGAAGACTCATCTTCCTGAGTTCAAATTCACCCTCAGACACTAGCTATGTGACACTGAGCAAGTCATTTCATTCTGTTTGCCTCAGTTTCCTCATCTGGAAAATGAGCTGGAGAAGGAAATGGCAAACCACTCCAATATCTCTGCCAAGAAATCTCTGCCAAATGGGGGTCCAGTCAGACAGAACTGAAAAAAGATTGAACAAACAGTAACAAAAATTATTATTAGACCACACTGCCTCTCCTTAGGCAAAAGCAGTCCTCTAAATGAGCTGTCCATGGACATGTCCTTACCCTTTCTAAGAAGAGACAAACAAATCCTTAACAAAGCCTTACCCATCCATAAGCTCATAAAGATGATCAGATGGCCCTAACAGACCCCTCATTTCCCTTCTACCTTACCTGAGGGTCCATTTAGTCTTATTCTCTCTGACTAGAAACAGAAACAGAAGATTTTCTCTCATTGCTACCTCTTCTTTCTTTTCCTCCCTCTTTTCTTCCCTTCCTCCGGTTCCATCGCTACTCCTCCCTCCACTCACTCCAATGCCTTTCAAAGTTCTCTATTCTGTGTCCTGTGCCACCTTCCATATGCAACATTCTGGAGTTACCACTTGAAATCACTCCATTGACTCATGGTTTCCAGTCCAATCAATGGGAAGATATTAAATTAAGAGCTCTTTCAAATTTGTTTGGTGCCTATTTCCCTTCCCCCACATCCCATATACATTGTGGACTTTGGATGGTAGGAATCTAGCTTCAATAGTTTTTTGTTTTGCTTTTGTAACTGGGCTTTAACCCAAGCCTGGGGTGTTTTGCATGCTACTGGAGACATGATTCCTAATGCAACTCCTAATTTGTGGAAAGAATGCTGACAAAATGCCATGTGACTTCATGACTGTGTAAGGGATGGAGTTGGTGCAAGAGCTTTGGGGAAGATACTTGTGGTTCCAGACTTCTTTGGAATTGAGTCAGGGCAGGAGATGGGGGGAAGGGGATGAGAGACAGAGAGAAAGAGACAGAGACAGAGAGAAGGACTTTGGAAGCTCCAGGCATGTAGGGGAAGCTGGCTCCTCAATGCATTCCTCCTTCCCAGCTTGCCTCCCTAGAGATTTCAGAGAAAGAAGTTTTCCTTCGATGTGATTGGGGGGTCTCTCTGTCTGTCTGTCTGTCTGTCTGTCTCTCTTTCTTTAGAGCCTAGATCTTCTTTAGCTGTCATCAGAAGAAACTGTTTACTCTCGTGTCTCTTTTTGGCATAATCTAATCTGTATGACTTCTCTAGTTTCTGCTTGCTATTTGTGATAGGTTTGATTTTTTGCTGGTGTGTGTGTATGTGTGTGTGTGTGTGTGTGTGTGTGTGTAACCAATATTCTGTATGAAGAAGCCAAGCCAGCAGGTTTAATCTTGGGGCTACTCTCTCCTAAAATACCATCTATGTGATGGATGAATTAAGCTATTTAGTGACCAGGGAAATGGCTTTTCTTTGTACCTCTAAATCAGAAATATTTAAAGGTACAGAGATATAATTCTAGTCCAGTACCCCAGTACCCTCCTCAAAGACTAGAGCTTTTCTCCTGCTCCTTACAAGGCATGAAGCACAATCTCTCAGAGAGGAAGGGGCAAGATTCCAGAGACATCTCTCAGTGCCTCTCAGGAGTTGCAGTTTAGACAGATAATTTCCATGACTGAATTCTCCAAAGAGAAATTAGTTCAAAGGTACTATTGTACTTGAAAACCAAAAACTTGCCAGGCTTCTTCTATCAGAATTGTGATTTCACACCTTTTGCCATATTTGAAATTTGCCCATTTTTATATGTAGATTTTTTAAAAAAGTTGATTGGTGCATCCTACTACATGTATGTTTCTATCCTTTCCTGAGGATATGAAAGAAGGGATATTTAAGCCAATCAATTCTATTGGTTGAGGAGGTAAGGACAAAGGAGAACCTTGGGGGAAATGGCTTCCCAGAAGTCCTTGATGGAGGGAAAATGAGAAAGGGTACAGAGAGAAGGAAGACAAAAGGGGCAGAAAAGAGGGAGGAAGGAATGGCTTTGGATGCCCTAAACTGAGCCTTTGGTGGGCCTGGTCTCTCTGATTTCAAATTACTGCCTCATTTTCAAATTATTTTCACCAATTGGGTAGTAAGGCTAAGCCATGTTGTTCAGGCATTTACTCAATAACACAGAGAATGTCAGTAGTGTAATAATCAGCCAAGTCAGCTGTTGACTTAGAAAACATGATAATGGCTGGCTATTGAGGAAATGGTGCTCTCTGAAGGACACATTATCCCAGTGCTCAGGCAGCCCTTTTCTTTAGAATAATATCTGGTAACTAGGCGTGACTTTTCATCTGAAACCACAACATAAATGTTAGCCTACATGTCTCCTCTCTGAGATGAGTATTTGAATTTTAGAAGCTCAAAAAATTCTCCTGAGGTCTAAGGGTAGATTGGGAGAGAAGAGCTAGGAACTGAACCCAGGATCCCTGACATTGCCTTCTCTTGCATTCTTCAATTATTTCTCCTCTGAAGTCAGAAAAGTACAGAGTATTATAATATGCTCACAGCACTTAAACTGTTAACTAGCTTCTTCTTGAAATGTGTTTCTGGTTAGTTTAAAGAAGGGTAAACAAGATTTAATAGTTGGCAATGAATCACATATTTTTTCCCCTCCCTAAATGATATTTGGATCTACTCAAATGCCTGCAGTTTTGCTCTGGTACAAATAAATAAATCTCCTTTCCATTTAGTAAATTTTTGTATGTCCTGCACTTCCTAAAATACCATTTGTTTGACGGATGAGTTAAGCGGTTTTGAAGTTTGTTTTTGGCTCTGTGGGCAACCGTGTTGTTTTCTCATCATAATTCAGTGTGACAAGGTTATCACCCTCGAAAACACTAACACCTCATTCAGAACTAGGATCCCCCGAGAAGAAAACAATGGCAAATGTTCTCAAAAGACAGTTCAGCCATTACAGATGAAGGCTCCTTTTATTGTCAACATAATCTCCACCCTCCACCCTTGCTTCCTTTCATCTTGTTTTAGTTACAGTGTGTATATGGTATATATCATAATCTCGAGGGTGGAATAGAAAGATTGAAATGAAACTCAGGCGGTTCTAGGAAAATAGAGCCACATCCCACAGCTTCTCTGAGGGCAATTGAGGTCCCAATTTGGGACCTTAATGGTATCTCTATTTTTAATCTAGTAGGATATAAAGGCAGTAACAGTACAATGGTTAGAGCTCTGTACTTAGAGTCAGGAAAATATGAGTTCAAATCTAGCCTCAGACATTTAGCAACAATGTGACCCTGGGCAAGTCACTTATCCCTGTTTGCCTCAGTTTTCTCATCTTCAAAAGGAACTGGAGAAGAAAATAGCAAACCACCCTAGTATCTTTGCCAAGAAAACCCCAGATGAGGCACAAAAATTTAGAGATGACTGAAATAATTGAACAACTCCTTCCTAAAATATCTACTCTGATTCACCCAGAGATGTTGTGGCATAGAGAGCTAGCCTTTGAAGCAGAAAGACCAACGTGGGTTCTAATACTGTCTTTGACACATACTGTCCCAACTTCTCAACGTTCCCAGGCACTTCAAAGACTATTGTCAACAGGTCTCCACACCTAACTCAGGCCACTACACACACACACACACACACACACACACACACACACACACATTAATACACACAAGTACACATGCCCAAATACACACACAAGCACACTAAATACATTCACACACACACACACACACATACACACACACATTCATGACTTAGTGGCTTTAAAGAGGAATCAGATATCTCTAGGCAGGTAATTCTCAAATCTTCCTTTCCTGTCCCAACATCTCTGCTGATCACCAATCTTGATCTTCAGCTGTCTTTCAGACATCTCAAACTGACTGTCCAACAGACTTCTTAAACTAAATCTGCCCAAAAGAGACCTCATTGTCTTTTCCCCTAAACTTCCCCCTCTCTTCTATCATCTCCATGACAGTAGAGGACAATATAATCCTCCCAGTCCCTCAGGTCTGCAATCTAGAAATCATCCTGGACTCCTCACTATCTCTTAGCTGCCATGTTTAAGCTGTTGCCAAGGCCTGCTGATTTCACCTTTGCAACGTCTCTCAAATACATCTCTTTCTCTCCTCTGACTCTGCTGACCCTGGTGCAGAACCTCATCACTTCACACCTAGATTATTACAACAGTAGTGGGTTTGCCTGCCTCAAATCTCTCCCCACTCCAATCCATCTTCTATTCAGCCACTAAAGTGACTTTCCTACAGTTCAGATTCAATCATGTCACCCCCTTACTCAATAAACTCCAGTGGCTCCCTATTGCCTTCAGGATCAAATATAAAATCCTCTGGCATTCAAAATCCTTCATAACCTAGTTCTTTTCTATCTTTCCAGGCTTCTTACACTTTACTTCTTGCCATGTACTTTTCAGTTCAGTGACGTTGGCCTCTGGCTACTCTTCAGATGAGACACTTCATCTCTGGGCATTTTCTCTAGCTTTCCCCCATACCTGGAATGCCATAGACTACTTCCTCCTCATCTGTGCATACCAGTTCCCCTTACTTCCTTCAAGAATTAACTAAAATCCCATCTTCTACAGGAAGCTTTTCCCAACCCCTTCTCTTTCTTAATTATATCCTTCTTATCAACTGTGTATAATTTGTTCCTATATATTTGTTTCATTTTATCTTCCTCATTTGCTTGTGAGCTCCTTGAGGGCAGGGATTGTCTTTTGCCTTTCTGTATTTCCAGAGCTCCTCACAATGTCTGATACCTAGTAGGAACATACTAAATATTCATTGACTGACTAATTCTCACCAAAGAATTTTATCATAGACATGGGGACTCTCCCTTTACTAGCTGAACTCTCTCCCATTCCACTCTCAAACAGGAAACTGGAACAGCCTACTCTGGTGAATAGGGTAGGGTAGGAGATTCTAGCCCTAGTGCCGTCACTGAGTAAACTATGAAAAGGGGTGAAAAAATGGTGAAAAAAAAGGGATAATGGAGCCACATGGAATATTATATGTACTGATGTGATTGATACACTGATAGGCTTTGCTGAAATTTTCTTTTTCTTTTAAAATCTTTGTTACAAGGAAAGTCCCAGAGAATGGGAAGGGAGCAGGATATGCTGAGAAATGATGTAAAAATGAAAAATCCAACAACAAAATACATTTTTCAAGATGGGCCTCAAACCTAGCTCCTCTGACTTCCAGTCCAGTGCTCTCTGGACCACATACCACACTGGTAAGGGTTTTAGAAATGCAAAGTTTTGTTAATCTCATCATCATTACTACTAATATCTTCATTGCCTTCCTGGTTGGTCCTCCTCTCCCCTCATTCCTCTCTCCTCTGACACCCAGTGAGCCAGAGTTTACACAGGCCAGCAGTTCTTTCAGCACACACAGATCCCGCTGATGCCGATAGCATTACTTCCTGTGCTGGATAGAAATAATGATATTAACTTCTGGGGATGAGCTCTCAGTGTAGGGAATATGAAAAATGGCGGAGTAATGTTATGCTTTGGGGAGGCTGGATCCTGGAAAAGGGCATGACTTGGAGGGTAATAATATCACTGTAATTCTGCTGAGTTGACTCAGGAACAATGGCGCCCTCTTCAATATTGGTGCATTAGAGCTGTATGGTCTCCTGGCACCATGGCTGCCAGAGATGTTTCTTAGGGGTGCAATCACACACAAGACCTTGCTGCTGGCAGTCAAGACTTGGCAACATTACTCATGTTGACATTTTGATCCAAATCTGAGTGGCCTCATCTGATTGCCACCAAGGCCATTCAGGTTATTGTGCTTCAGACACCCAATCTGCACAGCACAAAGTGAACTGGAGGGTTGGGGAGAAGTTGAAAATTGATATGGATGACTTTGATTAGTGTTTCTGCTATCTGGTCATAGGATTTAGCACTAAATGGGAGGTAATATATTAAGTGGTCTTCAAGCTTCAAAATGAGAAAGGAATTGACAACAAATATTCATGAAGTACCTGCCATGTGCCAAGTACTGCATCTGATGCTAGAGATCCAAAAACAAAACCATCTTTGCCTTCAAGGAGCTTGTCCTCTATCGGGGAGATGACATGGAAACAGCCATGTCACTTACGTTCACTGACGGCATTATTATCTTAGGGTTCATGTACTCTAACACCATCATTTTCTAGATGAGCAAACCAAGACTTAGACAATGCAAGTCACATTCCATCAGTTAATGGCAGGCTCTAATTCCTGACCCTAAATCAAATTCATGTTTTCTGAGTTCAAATCCAGGACATTTTGCTTATATTATAGGATTTACTCAAATTATTCATTGTGTTTGCATAGACATAGCCAGATAACATGCCATAAACCTTTAAAATATTTCTTCTGACCACGCTGGATACTGTCACTCACCTTTAGCTCACCACACAACCATACCTACTTGAGAAAACCTCTATGGCCACCAATCTTATAGAATCAGCTCTTCATTTAGTGATCCTATGAAAGAGTTAAAAATGCCTCCCTAGGGACTATGAGGATAATTTATATTTGCAGTATCTTGCTATTTACAAAGTGCTTCTGCATCATATAATTCCTTCTGGGTGCACTCCCCCAATTCAGACTGTCCAGTCCCTCAGAGACTGGTTCTACTACTTTCTAGTTTCTAGAAGTGAACCTGAAAGAGGATATCTTCCTAACACCAACTTAGTCAGTCAATAAACATTTATTAAGTGCCTATAGTTTACTAGGCACTGTACTAAGTGCTGGCTATACAAAGAGAGGCAAAAGACAATTCCTGCCCTCAAGGAACTTACAATCTAACAAGAGAGACAACATGCAAATAAATATAGATAAATCTAACTATATACAGTATAAACAAGAAATAGTTAACAGAGGGAAGACCATAGAATTGAAAAGGGTTGAGGAAGACTTCCTGTAGAAGATGGGATTTTAGTTAAGATTTGAAGCCATGAAGGTCAATAGTTGGAGCAGAGGAGAGAAAGTGTTCCAGGAATGGGCTTCAGTTAGAGAGAATGCCAGGAGTGGAAAGATGGAGTATCTTGTTTGTGGAACAGCCAGGAAGCCAATGTCACTGCATTGAAGACTATGTGTTGGGGTGTAACATATAAGAAGCCTGGAAAGTCTTGTGGGGCAACCTATTGCAATGAGTACACCGTGTTAAGTAGGAAAGGTAGGTATTATTATCCCCATTTTACAGTTGAGAAACTGTTCATTGGTTCAAAGTTGTTCATTGACTTGCCCAAGGTCACACGTTTTTTAGCAAGTAGAAGAGCAGGAAGCAGTATGAAAAAGCCAAAAACCTCTTGGGTTGGAAATCAGAGGACCTGGGTTCAAATAGTGGTTCTGCCATTTAATACTTAGGTGATCTTGTGCTAGTCACTCCAGTTCTCCAGGCCTCAGTTTCCTCATTTATGAAATAAGACAGTTGGATTAGATTATTTCTAAGGTCCCTTTCAAACTCTAAATGACTTGAGTCAGGTCTTCTGACAACACCTAGTACTCTTTCCACTGTGGAATGCTGACCCTAGTATAAAGGTGCTGAAAATAAGTTGGGGGCACTGCTCCATGAACTACAATCTCATCAGCCCCTGGGCAAATGTTTATTGTGCTGTTCCTCCAGCAGAAAGGAGGGGAGAAGTGAATGAGGCTCTATGCTTAGTAAATATAATCCCCAAAGCCGTCATTTCCCCATCTTCTTAGGGACAAATAACACATGATCCAGAAGAATAGTTTGTTAGAAATATCTTGGAAAAGCAGACAGACTAAAGCAAGCAACAGGGTTGAATGGGTCCCTCCGCTGAGTCTTGGCTGGTGACATTAGATGATAGAAAAAAAAAAGACCAAGTCTACTTAAGCTGTCACCCACCACTTCACTGAATTGGCCCCTCAAAGCCTGCAATCATAAAGCCCAAATAAGAGCAGGAAGACTTCCTGGCCTCCCATGTTTGCTGATTTCATTTCCCTCTCTGAACACATGCAGCCCCATAATTAGAGAAGTTACCAACTATAAATATAATCTAAATTCTGCATGTGTGTGTGTGCGTGCCTGTGTGTATGTGTGTATGTGTGTATGTGTGCGCATGTGCAAAGGGTCTTCAACTCTGAGCCTGTTTCAATAAAATTGCCATTCTGCATTGATTAGAATGTGTAAAGAGGAAGTGTGTTTATACCACAATCTACTCTAAACTTACGTTGGCAGCAACACTCACTGCTAATAAACGTCAATTTAAGAACTTCACCGAGGGCCTGAACAAAATCACTCAAAGTCAGAAAACTCAGAAAACGCACTCTAAGCCTGGCTGTTTGCCAAAGTTTGCTGAAACCTGTTTAGAGGCATTGCAGGGGCCTCCTCAAGCCCTTTCCTCCCCTAATCTCTTCCCTCAGCTCTAGGCCCACATCACTAGTTGTCTAATAGACATTCCAAACTGGATGTCCTGTAGGCACTGAAAACTCAACTTATCCAAAAAAGAACTTAATTTTTAAAAATTATACTCAATTTTTTCTTTTACCCTTTGTCATATGAAATGAACTTGTGGTCTTTATGCATTCATGACAGGCAAGGAATACAATCCCTTTCATCTGTACTTACGAAAGGCACATTTCTCAACACTTGGGCATAGAAAAAATTACAAGTGCCCATTGATTGCTCTTCTTGCTTCCTCCTTCAGAGAAACCAAAAGGGCATGATAAGGACCCTGTCAAATTGACCGCTCCAGCTCTCTTAAAGCAAGAAGTTGCTAACTGGTAATTAAGGAATTGAGGGTGGTTGCTTTTTAAGAATAACATAAGGAACACTATACTGATTAGAACCCACAGACTGGCTGACCCCATTTTCTCTCTTAAGCCTAGTGTGAAGACATTTGGGCAATGGTAGGTCCCCTCTTTAATATGATTCTTGGATGATTAGGAATATATTATATCCCCAAACATCTTAGTTTCCCTTAGCAAATGATAAAAAGTTCATCGTGAATTAATTTATCCAAGTGGTCCCTCCCTCTAATTGGCTGTTTCTTCTTTGAACCTCCATCTTAAGGTGGGCCCCCAGGCCAGCCTTGTCCTCATTTTTCTCTAGGCTGTACTCTTGACTCTGGACTTTCTCCTCTTTACCTTGGAAGTCCACAGTAGCCCTGGACTTCTCCCACTGGAAGTAACCTTCACTTTGCCACTTCTTCCTTTTCGTGGCTGGTTCCTTCAAGATTCTGCATTTTAAGGAGGTCACTGTAGCACCAATGCAATATTTACAGTGCCCACAATCACAATAAAGACCGTAAGTATAAGTATCCCATGACGTTTGATTCCAAAATATGCCAAACTCTCCAGATAGAGGATAGCACTGAAGGATTCATTTTGACACCAGAAAACCAAATCACCAAACCAGTAAGCTGATTCCATCATAGTACTAAAGATATTCAGAATCCATAATAATGCTGAGAGCTACAGCATCCTTCAGCCTTCCCACAAACCAATACGAGATCAAAATTTACTCACAAAACTCTCTATCTCCTTGCCTAAGCTCCTCTGTCCCCAACTGTCCCCAACTGTCTCCAATTGTCTGGCTAGCCCTCTACCAGCTTCCCATGGGCTCTAGTGGGTCAGAGTTTATCTTCACAGCAGGGGAGGTCTTCAAACTTCCCCCTAGGTCTATTAAAGGGCATGGAAGACCTTCACATTTCCATTCCCATTATAGTCACCCAAGCCAGCCGTATCTTTATAACTGTCTTGGTTATTCTCTTTTCTCTCTGGACTTTCTTTATCATGCGCTATGGCTACCCTACTTCTTCCCCACCCCTACTTTTTCTGTTTCCTTTTATGTGTTATCTTCCCCCATTGGAATGTAAGCTTTTTGAGGGCAGGGACAGTCTTTCTTTCTGCTTATATTTGTTTTCAAGCACTTAATAAAATGCTTGTAGAGTTTTTGACTTGAAGAAATGAAATGTCAGCATTAGCAATTCAGCATCTGTGGTGATTTGCAGAATAAACTACCCTTTTGAAGGGAGAGAGCAATAATGACCTTTTGCCCTTGACAATCCTACCTAGTGGCCTGGAATCCTGGGAGTTTGCCCAACATGCCTTATAGAAATCACATGAAGCTATTGTCATCTGCCTAACACCCAAACCACAGTGCCTTCTACTTTGCTCTCCATCTTGCCTCTCCCAAATTACTCCTAAGTTTGTTGGTCAACACAGTGGAAAGAGTCTCTAGATGTGATGTCAGGAAGCTTCATCTTCCTAAATTCAAATCTGGCCTCAGACACTTACTAGCTGTGTGACTGTGGGCAAGTCACTTAACCCTGTTTATCTGTAAAATGAGCTGGAGAAGGAAATGACAAACCACTCCAGGATCTTTATCAAAAAACTCCAAATGGGATCATGAAGAGTCTGCAACAACTGAACAACAACAAATACAACTTTTGGCTGTAAGATGGTCAATATGGCAGACCTGACCTCCTCCCCCAAATCTGATTGTACTTTCACTTTTGAGGGTTGAGAATCATTTTTTTCTTCATATGTCCTTTATTTTTAATTTGTGTATTTATTATAGTCAAAATGACTTAGTCACTCAAAGTCATTCTTAAAACAGTATTGCTGTTACTGTATACAATGTTCTCTTGGTTCTGCTCACTTCACTCTTTATTTCATGAAAGTCTTTTCATGCTTTCCTAAGGTCATTGAGCTCATCATTTCTTATAGCACACTATTCCATCACAACCATACACCCCAGTTGATGAGTATTCCTCGAATTTCCAGTTCTTTACCACCAAAAAGAGAGCTGCTATAAACATCCTATTAACATTCAAAATCAAAATTACTATTTGTGAATTTCCCTCCATCTTGTTTTTACTCACTATTTCCTTCTTAACCTCTCTTTTTACCCTATCCCTGTTACCTTATCTTGTCCCCCCATTCTCCCACTCCCCATCCCAACCACCCTTCCAAGAGGCCCCCAACTCATTCCTCCAACTCTCCCAAACCCAATCCACATGCCCCTCCAAAAGTCCCTCCTCCACCCTTTTCTCTTCACCCTCCCAACCTCAATCTACACACACTCCTGAAAGTTCCTCCCTACCCTGTTTTTGATCAATGATTTGACCCTCTGTTGGCCTACACTGTATATACCAGGGCAAAGTGAAATGGGTGGTTCCGTTGATTAGATGATAATTCAGGCCTAAACTAAACTTCAAACACCAATCCTCCAAGGCCCAGCTCTAAACCTTTGATCAAATGAGCCCATAATCCCTACTCCTTCTACTCCTACCCACAAAACCTTAGTTAACTAAGGTTTAATTAAACTGAATTCACCAAGACCACACAGTATATCTATGAAAACAAAAGCCATCGAGTAATGGTTCTATCCTGGTCATTTTAACCCAATCTTAAAGGGACTTTGTCCCTTTGCTTCTTCCTGTCAATGGATGTGTAAAACAGAACATAGAAAGAGGACAGCTAAACACCCTTACCCTACGGTATCTTCTTGGGGGAACCAGAGGCAGAGGTTTTGTTATGTACAGCCCTCATCTCTAGAATTCCATTCTCCTCATTCCCCTTAAAGTCCTGGTTTGCTGACCTTCAGGGCATGATGAAAGATGGATCTTTTCAGTTTATTTTCCCCAGATAGTTGGGGGAATGTTATTCTGGGATGCTGTTCAGTTGGTTTGTGTTTTCTGTTGCTGTAATGGTGTTTTGCTATGGTTGGATTACCATATTTTGGAAATTTTATAAACTTTTGCCCATGTACCCAGGGGTGACAACCAAAACTGTGGGTGCATTTTTATAAATCATAAAAATAAATAAATGTCAAAAAGCACAGTTAGTAAAACCAACAAAGCTAGCAGCTAAAAAAAAATCTGGAAAGTTAGATCCAAATCCAGAATGAATTTCATGCTTGAAGATAAATCCATAGAACTTATTCTGCACATTTTAATTGAGCTGAAGAACCATAAAGCAAGAAATAAGACATATTATGCATACAGCTTATGGATTCTGTATATTTCCTTCACAAAATAGTCAAGTGCAGAGAAGCACAATGAAAACTATGGGAAGAAGCAAATTGCAATCAATTAATATTTAACAAATAAATACGTGTGTGCTGTGGCCCAAAAGAAACAGCAGATTTTCACATGTGGTCTATGAAAAGCATTCTCATTATTTTATGGTCACGTGTACATACTGTGCTTCACTAGGGCCAAGAGCAACATTATTTGTTTTCCTTAGCTACTTTCTTGTCTAATTCACTGGATTTTTTCCCCCTCTCTATCCTTGAACATTCATCCATTTTAGATATGTCTGAGTGCCTAGGGGTAATGGAAGGTAAAAGTAGGGCCACCCCAACAAGTCCATTCATTCTAAAGCAACTGAGTCAAGACACCTGTACCCCCTACAGTTCCAGTTCCAGAGACTTGAATTCATGGTATCATTGCATTCTGAAGCACACAACCATTTCAGCTTTGGTGGTACCAAGAAGCCATCCTATAAAATTTCACTCTCATGTAGGTAGATTTCCGAAAGGAAAAGATTTACTGCAAAGTATCATGTGTGCTAAGCATATGAGCATTTAATAAATGATGAAGGAATGTAGATATGGGAAAATGTGCATTTATCTTTTGTTAATTTCATTAAAAAGAAAAATGCAGCTTATGTGTGTTGTTTGAGTGACTGATGTGAACGCTGCCACAAACTTCATGCTTTATAACATTATTTCTTTTTCCTAACTACGACTTGGACAGAACATAAAGAAATAATTTTTAAACAAATTAAATTGGTTTATTTTTCATGTTCTAGATTAGGGGAGAGCAATGAATTTGGACTTCAGACAAGTTTTAGAGTGATACAAGGAAGGGAGAAGCCAAGACAGAGTAGAGTGGCCAAGTGCCAACATCAGGACTGGCATCACACTGGTCCACTACACCAGCCCCCACCAGTCAATCCTGGTCCTTGGCCAAACCTCAATTACCCTGGCAATGGGGCCAGGAGCTGGGCAAAACAGGATAATGCAGGCTTTTTTGATGATGATTGACTCTAGGCAGAATACAAATAAGACTGTTTCAGCCCAATTACACTTAAAACAACATTTTTAAGTGACAGATCAGACTGGCAATGGAAGCCTGCTTCATTTATTTAAAGGAAGAAGAAGGAAAAAAAAACCCTTTACACTCTACAAGATCGCTAAGAGACAGGAGGTCAGAGATCAATTCTGCTGTGGACTTTAGACCTGATAAGACAATCATCCCTTGTGGAACATTCTGTCCTGTGTGTTTTGCAAATCAGACAAGAATAGAAAGAAAAGAGAGTCTGCAATTCAGTGGTATTTTTTAATTGTCCCTTAAGTACATGGGAAACCAAATCATAGTTGAGGTTTTTTTTTTTCTCTTGTATATTCTGCATTGGTTGGTTGTATTTTTTTTTTAAGAAAATTGGAAAAATTAGCTTTCTTTCAAATGTCCAACAGGTAAAAATGGTCCACAAAGTCCTCAAAAAACTGGAGCTGTAGTAACTCTCCCATTACAGTTTATTCCTTCCAGTCAAGTAGTCCTAAGTACTTGCTGTACATTACTCTCAGACAATTAAGCCCTTTAGATTAATCCGGTGATGGTCGCAGTCCTGTTAGGAAGTGTTTAGTTTCTATTCTGAAATATCTGCTTAGTTCCTCGGAGGAAAAGAACCACATGGGGTTGTTAGGTTGTTGTTGTTTTCTGGCTGATAATCTAGTTAATTTATTTTTCCAAAATTCAAATCAATTATCATCTTGAAGCAAATAGAGAAAAAAATAACAGTGGGTTAACATTCAGCAAATGCAGCCTTTCACCTCACCACAGGTAGGGGATGATTTTGACAACTGTGCAGAATTTCAGAGTTGGGTGAGACCTTCAAGGCAATCTAATCCAACCTGCATCTGACCAAAAATTCCCTTTGCAAGAAACCTGGCAGATGGATAGCAAGACCTCTAGAAAGATGGGAACTGACTTCTGGGGGAAGTACATTCTAATTTTGGATAACTCTGATTATTAGTAAGTTTTTCCTTGGAGCAACTTTAAACATTCAAGCTGAAAGGGATTTTAAACCCGGGTATTTATAGATAGATAAGAAAATGGAAGACTAGTATGGTAATGTGTCCAGGATCTGATAGATAGTCCTTGGCTTCTAGGATCAAAACCAGAACCCAAGTTTTCTTGCTCATAGTACAATGTTTGAGGTTCTCTGTGCAAAGCTCCAGTGATTGGAAGGCTTTCAAAGTCCCAGAATAGGATCGAGGATTAAGGACCTTGTCCTTATGTCATCCAGCCCAATCCCTTCATTTTACAGAAAAAGAATCTGAGGCCCAGGGTGGTTGTCAAAAGCAATCAAATTATATTAGAATTAGGAGTTGAAGCTAGGTCCTCTAACTCTCTAGGAGTAGATAGGTAGGTAGGTAGGTAGACATATAGATATGTGTGTGTGTGTGTGTGTATACATACAGATATAATCTTTTCACTGGACAGGAAGAACTGAGTGTAGGAACAAAAGACTGGCTGGGAGTAGCTCCGTACTACATTACCTCTAGACCTAACTCCAATTCTTTGATTCTCTCTACCAAGAATTCTAGATCTTCCCTCTGTTTATTTTCTGGGACCTAGAATTCCTCCTTTGGGAAAGAGGCAGGCTAAGAAAGTAGGAGTAGAAGCTGTCCTGTAATTAGTCTGGTTGACTATTGCCTTAGTCCCCTAATCTGACCAAGCTAAATCCATATTACTCTAAAAAAAGTTTTTAGTGGCACTTAAGTAGGAGGCAGTGTGTTATAAAGAGTACAGTCAGAAGACTTACAATCTATGCCAGTCTTTGTCACTTATTCATGTCAAGATAACAAGCATTCATTAATCACCTACCATGTGTGAGACACTGCTGAACACTAGGAACACAAAGAAATGAAAAAACAACAATAATAACCCCCCCCCAAGTTTCTTCTTGAAATAATCAACAACCCAATAGGCCAAAAATCCACAGAGGAAAAGCACTAGCACTAAGGGGGATGTGACTTCACCTGGGGGGGGGGGGGTTGTTTCTGTTCCTGTAAGAAGAGGGTGGCCAGACTACATCATCTTTAAAGTCTCTTCTCACTTACAGATCTAATGCTCCTACTTACTGCCATGGCATGAAGAGTAGAAAAGAGGGACGAGACATGTTGCAAGCCCTGGCTGAAGGCAAAAATAACATGGGGAACAATTACAGAGAAGTTTAGTGCTCTGTAATATGACTATCAACACCTGCTGGAACCAAAGGAAAATACTATATAACACAGTGCCCTTAACATGGATTAATTACAAGTGCAAAGGAGCTTAGATAAGAGATAGGAGTACAAGACTTCATGAAAGAATTGTGATTCAAGGAAGTCTTTGAAGGATGTGAGATGGAGGTGAGAATGACCACGAGGTTGCTGACTATGATGGTAGAAATCTGCAATTTCTGCTACTGGGGAAGCTGAAACTGGTGGCTGGATTGGATCCTGGAGTTCTGAGCTGCAGTGGCGTAAAACTGCCCTAAGTCTGGCACCAAGATGGTGATCTCAGAGAGCAGGGGAAAAGGGACTGCCTAAAGCAGGGGGAGCTAGTCCAAGTCAGAAACAGAGCATGTCAAAGTTTCCCAAGCAATCAGGAGTGGATTGAGCCTGTGAATGGAAATGAAAGATAGAGACAGAATAAGAAACAGAAGTGTAGAAACACAGAGAGAATATTGGAGTAAGAGATATGAATTAGAGAGTATTGGTAAATAAGATTGTATAGATAGACAGATCCAATTTAGGAAGGGCCTTAAAAGCAAAGTCCCCTATTGAAAGCCATTAAAGATTCTTGAGCTGGAGATTAGAATGAAAAAAGTATTTTAGGAAGATATTTGATAATGTACAAGTAGGTGGTTTAAGGGTAGACCAGCTAGAAGGCAGATGTAGAAATCTAAGCTTGAGTGATAAGCCTATAGATTAGGCCAGGGCAGTAGGAAAGTGGCCCAGTGGGATGCTACATCTATGAATACACTTGTGACATACTGTGTATTTTGTGAAGGTGTTTGAAATGGTGAAATCTTACAGGCTACATTTCTCTGAGGTCTAAATTGATTAGATGGAACTTTCTACTCAGGCAGAAGAAGCAGTTCCCAACCTTCATCCAGTTATCAAAGATGACCTCCTTTCTCCACCAAGAATAAATTATGATTCCTTCGACATGGGAGAGAAGTCCTTTTTGCTGTATCCTGCAGACATTTCTGGCCAAATTCAGGTCTCAGAGAAGAAGAATTTGAAGCATTAGTTCAATGCAATTTGGAAAGCATTTATGAGCCACCTACCATATGCAATACTCTGTTCGGAGAGTTAAATTCGAATTTGAATGTCCGTGTTTGTCAGGCTCATCAGATGAGGTTAATAATAACTCACTTTACATAGAACTTGAAGCTTCGCAAGGTCCTTTACTGACTTTATGTTATTTAAACCTCATAACAACCCTGTAAAGTTAGTGCCTGGTAATACCTGTGAGGAAATAGAGGTTTGGGGAAATAAAAGGATTTACCCAATCGTACATCTAGTAAGTAAGGGAGAGGATTTGAGTGGTGACCCTCCCGACACTGAGTCGGCGCTCCATCCTCTAAGGCCAGCCGCATACTGTTCTGTATTTGGCAGATGGATCCCTGGCTACCTTTGGTAGTTTGCCTATGCCTGAAAGTTTCTCCTCCACCTCCCACCCTCCTTTTAAAAGCATGCAAGTGAAACTAGAGGTGGCTGGGTTGCCAAGGACAATGTCCTGGCCCGGACGCAGCACACAATAAATACTCTCTTAGGTTTCATTTTCTTCACTTTTTCACTTTTTCCCCTTCCCCATCCCATATTCTCGAAATCCCAGAGGCAGCCCCAGCCTTCTGCCAGAAAGAGCCCCAGGCCATCAGCCAACAGCCCCCTGAAGGTTCGGCTCACACCTTGCCCTGGGAAAACTGGAGAGCCGCACTTAATCCCCCAGGGCCATGAACCCAAGGCTTTTGACCACCGGAGTCGAGTAACACCCGAATAATCAGGATTTGCACACATGCCAGAGGCTGAGTGAGGCCTTTCAGCCAGGGCAGCCCAAGTGATTTCAGAGCAATTTCTCTAATTACTCAAACCTTCCTCCCCTCGTTGTGTCCCCACCCCCTCCCTGTTTGTGTGCAGCCCACCGCGAGCAAAGGGCCCGGAGTTCGATGCTTCTCACCACTGCGTCCAGATCTTGGCAGGCTCCCCAACTGAGAGGCAAACACAGTGGACCAGCAAACAAGGCTCTCTAATGCTGTCATTTCACACTCCATTGACTGGATTACTTTCCCCTTCTCTCCTTTTCTTCTCTTTCCCCTTTCAGCACCGCGGGGCCAGGCCGGCAGACACTAGGGTGGGTGATGAGGGTGATTATCATTTTTCTGCTACGTCCCAACACTTGACATTTCTATTCCGCAGTGACTCCGGCCAGAACAAATCGCTCTACCTGCGGCCCACATATGAGCACCAGATGGCCCCCTGCGCCCCAACCGCTCCCCACCTCCGCCTGCAAGCGAGTGACCTCACACATACATCTTCAAACAGTCGCTATCTGACCGCAAAGAATGTATGCTCAACGCAACATCTGTCTGTGTCTATGCCTAAAATCCCTGTTGTTTTACAAAATAGATGGCTTGTCACCCTGAAGTCTACAGTCTCTTAATGATGTGCAGGAAAGAGAAATGCAAATTCGAAGGCTGTGGGGGGTGGATAGAAGCCGAGAGGTCCGCAGAAGGAAGAGGAGAAGGAGGAAGCAGGTTTAGAAGCTGGTTCGTTTCAGCGGAGATTTCCTCTGACCCTAAAACATGCCCCAGCTCTCACACCATAGCCAACTAACAAGTCCTAGTTAATACGGATCCCCCCCCCCCCACCTCACTCCCTCCCTGCGTAGGATGGTCGGAAGGGTTGCCCTCACTAGACACCAATTGGTTTTCAAATAGTTATGATAAACTGGAGGTCTTAATTTCCCGGACGAAATCGGCTGTCATGACTAGGTAAATGTCTTTCGCAGACATAATGGAGGGTTATTCGCAGTACAAAGCCTGTCAAATCCGTAGCGTTAGTTCAAGGGAATAGTTCGGTGTCGTATCCAAATTGCCATACATGTAAACCAATTTCCCCGACAGAATGGTAAACACAGACTTGTTTGAACGGCAAGAAGAAAAAACAGATGGGCTATCGGCAAGCATTTCTCCCAGCTACAACGGACTTCGAGGCCAATTACACATGGTTAGTTCTGAATGACAGAGGAAATGGTTTTCTTTGCTGCTAAATGTCACAAAACTCACCTTGAGGCATACACGGGGACCAGTTTGTTTTGGTGAAACTTGCTAAAATTAATCAGGTCTACGGCCGCTTGCAAGAAACAGAAACCCCCAGTGCAAGATTTTAAAAAATCAAATCAAATCAAACCAGAACCGTTGGATCTGGGGGAGCCTAGAGATTCTGCAGGGCTAAAATTCGGGGCCTGCTTTATTGGTCCAAGACACCAGAGGCAGAAGCGGATGTGCTTGCAAAAGAACGGGGCGGGGGGGGGGGGGAATCTGCCCTGCCGGGGGGGGGGGAGCAGAATGATTGTTTGGTTTTCCTTATAATAGCAGCTCTCGTAGATACAACGCTTTCGAGTATGAGGGGCACTTTGCAGATTTAGTCTTCACAACAACCCTGCGAAGAGAGTGTTATCACCACCACACCACACCACACACCCCGCCCCCTCTTTTTAAAAAGATGAGCAAAATAAGACGGGGATAAAGTTGAAGTGAGTGATCCAGGGTTCTACAACTAGAAATGGTTTGAGAAGATGCTCGTCGAAGATAACGACGCCCCTTTCACTGCCCTATAGACTATGGCAGGCTGACCTTCGATTGTAAAATTCCAATTGAAAAAAGAAATCTTAATTCTCTTTCCCCTGATCTCTTTCCTAACCCTCCTCGGCCTCGAGAATTCAGGCCTCCAAGGGTTCTCGCTCCAGGCGCTCTCAGGAGACCCTTAAAGTCGTCCTGGGTGTCTGCACCTGAGCCCAGCACCTGGAGCAGTCTGCAAAAATCATTAGGGTTCCGGTGGCGGCGGCTGCCCCGGGGTGGGGTAGCGGATGACAAATGTCTCAGAGTCTCGCCACAGGTCTTAAAGCAGCGCTGACGTGGAAGCCCCGCGCACACCGCGGACGCGGCCTCGGAGAGAAAACCCTTCAACCATTTCTTCCCTGCCTCCCCAGCCCGGACCCTGAGAGGCGCCTGCAAAGCAGCCTCCCAAAGTCCCGCCGCGGTGTCAGTGGTGACCATAGTGGAGAAAAGAAAACAGTGTAAAGGGACAACTCATCCATCCTGGACGACGAGGTCATGACTGCACCACGTGTATAAATAGAGAGGAAGGGGGTGCCGGCCGGGGCACCGGGGGAGTCGCT
>CM053594.1:354773169-354805943 GCA_028646575.1 Pseudocheirus occidentalis
GTGTGTGTGTGTGTGTGTGTGGTGGATCCGTTTATTTGTTGCTCTCCAAAACTCTTGGCTTGTTCTTTCCAAGCTTTGGAGGGTGGGGATGGAGTGGGGGAGGTCCTGGACGTGAGTTGTCGCCGGGAGCATAGAGTGTCTTCACAGAAGGTGTGCTAGAAGGGCAAAATGCTTTCAAAAGATCTTCCCCTAAGCCAAGGGCTGATGCTGGGGGGGTGGATCCCTGGGTTAGGTTCTAATGCTATTGGGAAGTTCAAATGTGTGAGGCTCAGAGTTAAGTGCTAGAGACACAAAGACAAAGCGGGGGGAAAAAAAGCGCCTCCTGCCCTTGTAGAGCTTATGTTCTAATGGAGTGGAATTGGTTAAGGGAGGGCTGGGGGGGGGGGGGAGGGAACTTCCCCGTCCTCTCCCCTGCTTCCCTAAGCTCGAGGTAGGGGAGTACCTAGTGCAACTGCTAGCAAAGCTCCCTGGGTCCGGCACAAGATTCCCCCGTGGTGCCAATCACGCGGGCCCCGCCGGGGGCCCGGGGCGCCAGGCAGTGGCGGAAGGAGAGTTTCGCGCTGTGCAGGAGGTAGCGGGGAGGTGGCGAAGCGCCTGTGGTCCCGGCTCCTCGCAGGGACGCTATGGGGTTGCAGGAAGCTCTGCAGGCTGTGGGGATCTGAGGCTCGGGAGCCGTGTGCAGGGTTCAACCATGTTTCGGTTGCCCTCTGACCTGACCCCGCCGTACACAATAGCCTTCTGGGTGCGCTAAAATGACCAAGCCTTGCCAGTCGCTGCCAAATTAATGAGCCCACGTCAGGTTGGGTTTACAACTCCGCTGGCGAGCAACCGAGTGGAAAATGACCCCGGAGGCCGCTCCAGAGACTCACGCACATGTTCAGAGGACTATCCCTCCCCCGCCCCCATCCCCCTTTGCCTCCCTGCTCCAGGCCCTGGACTCTTTCTCCCATCCTCCATCCTCCCAGGCTCAGGCTGACCGCGTCCATCATCTACCCAGGGACCACCAGGGACAAACACTGTCGAGCACCTAGACCAGATTGCAAGTGGGCCTGGGCGGGGGGTGGAAGAAGGTGTGAAGACAAATTTGTTGCTCCACTGCCCTTGGGGTGCCCAGGCTCAGTCTTTAGGTTCAGAAGGCTTTCCCTGAGCTCGAAGGCTTCTGATGCTCTTACTCCCGCTCCCTATAGCTCCTGTTCTACGGAGTAAGTTTGGGACTCGATTCAGTTCCACAAAAAGGTGTTGTGTGCCTACTGTGTGCTAAGTAAATGTGCTGGGCTCTGAAGTGGAGAATGGAAATAAAGTCGCAGATTCTGCCCTCCTCGGAGATGGTAGGACGTTCCCACGTGTGCATCCGAACAACAAAAGTAGAGTGTTGACTGAATCCAAAAGGTAGGAACAAACTTCTGGGAGAGAAAGACATACGGTGTGGGAAATTCTAGAAATCCTCTGCAGTGTGAGAGAACGGAACTGGACGTCACACAAAACTCCTTGGTTTGACAAAGGTGCCCATTCGAATTTTCAAAAATCCCCCCTAGACATTTTGTTGTAAAAGAACGTGTGGGGCAGATCTTTGTTCTACTGAGTGGAATCAACAACAGCAAGAAAAATGTGTGAAGAGGGATATTATATTCTTTTTATCTTTCAATAAATTATGAGATTCTAAAAAAAAAAAAAACTCCCCTTCTTCCCCGCCCCCCAGCCCCAGTCCATCTCCATTTGAGTCCTTTTTCGACACACGATAGTGCATTCTCTTGCGTCCCCAGTCATCCGTGCCGTATTCTTGAGCGACTCCTGTACTCCAGAATACATTTTTTGAAAGCAGGTTTTGCGCTGCAATCATTATTAATAATAATAATAATTATCATTTGCAAGCTAGCTTCGTGCTTGGTTCACAGCTAACGCTTAGTAAATGTCGAATTGATTCAGCTTCTCAGCAAACAGGAAAGAGTGGGGAAAGCTTGCTTCTCAGGCACAGTGCAGAGAGCAGTGGCCGAGAGTTTCACATTGAAAGTGTACTTTTTCCCGATGTGACCAATATGGATCCCTTGAGGGCATTTAGGGGCTGTAGGCTTTAAGAAAATAGTTCTCATTCCCCAGTCCTGAGCTTGGCAAGGTCGGGAATGCAGATTCCATGACATGATATTTTAAAGCTGCTGCTGGGTTCCATGATTTGGGGAGCCAAATATAAGTTGATATAGGACCTTGGGTTTGTTTTGAATCAACGTAGATCTGCAGACTTGAATAAAATTACTGGCTTCTTTGTACTGGAGCCCCTCTGCTTTTTACGTCTGCTTTCCAACGCTGCTTTCCAAGGCCAGTCTCGAGAAAACCCTCGTTCGTGGCTGATGTAACTTAAAGCTTTAATCTATTATTATTCCTCCTAGACTTTTAACATATACTATGTCTATACATACAGAGTTTATATGTAATATATATTTAAAATACAAGCAAAACCCATCTATTAATTTAATTCTTTTTTTTTGCTTTTTGGAGGGCAGTTGGGGTTAAGTGACTTGCCCAAGGTCACACGGCTAGTTTTTCGTGTTAAGTGTCTGAGGCTGGATTTGAACTCAGGTACTCCTGACTCCAGGGCCGGTACTCTCTATTCACTGCGCCACCTAGCCGCCCCTATTAATTTAATTCTTAAATACTTGGAGACTCAGCAAAGCACTAGCCTGGTGTCCCTTTTTTTGTGGTCTTGTTAGTGTTGAGAACGGTGAAGGCTAGGTACTTACTGAAACCAGGGAGTATCCTGAATCTTTCATCAGAGTGAATAAAGCCCTCGGGCTTGTTTCTTCTCCGCTCTTTCTTTCTCTCCACTTGCTCTAATTCAATATTCGGTAACGGTCTGTGCCCAGTGGCTCGACCCCCTCCTCTTGTCAGTGATTGTGAGGTGAAGTGAGAGAGGGTGGAAGGGAAGGTGGCCAAGATTAGTCAAGGTAGCTCAGGAAGGCCGAAAAAAGGTATTCTTCGCACATAATTCCACACATTTGCTTACCCAGTTCCAACAACCCAGAATACTCTCGATTCAGTTCAGTCCAATCCACCATGTCCGCGTCATCATACTAGGCAATGGAAATGCAAAGACTTCCTTCCATGTCTTCTTCTTCTTCTTCTTCTTCTTCTTCTTCTTCTTCTTCTTCTTCTTCTTCTTCTTCTTCTTCTTCTTCTCCTCCTCCTCCTTCTCCTCCCCCTCCTCCTACTCCTTCTTCTTCTCCTTCTTCTTCTTCTTCTTTCTTCTTCTTTTTCTTCTTCTTCTTCTTCTTCTTCTTCTTCTTCTTTTCTCTCTCTCTCTCTCTCTCTCTCTCTCTCTCTCTCTCTCTCTCTCTCTCTCTCTCTCTCTCTCTCTTTCATTTTCGTTGCTCTTCCCTGTTCCCATCACCTTTATTTCAAAATATATCCTCCCTCCCCTATCCAGTGACCCATCTCTTGTAACAAAGAATAAAAAAGAAAGAAAAAAACCAGGCAAAACTAACCAATACGCCCACTGAATCTGACAATATCGGAACCACTTTACACCTATAATCCCCCATCTTTGTAGAGAAGGGAAGGAGGTGTGTTTTCTCATCTCTCTTCTGAGGTCATTCTTGGTCATCTCTCCAGTTCTTTTTTCAAAGACTGACTCAGCACCAATTGCGTGAAAATTTCCCTAACCAACCCAGCTTCTCAGTGACCTTTTTGTCCTCTGAATCCTTTAGCCCTTGTCTGTAGAATTCATTCAGTTCTGAGTATGTTAGACACCCATGAAGTGAAACTCTGGATTTATTCCAGGCTCAATTCTCTGAATGGTGGAGCTTTCTCACACTAACCATATCTTTCACCTCCTCCCTTCATCCATGGGTTCCCCTTGGAAGATCAGAATTTGGCTTGTCTGGTCTCTAGACTGTATAATATGTATGTCTATATAGAAAAAGTAAGAGCACTCATTTACCATAAAAGAACTTGGGTTAATGAATATTGAATACAGGATAGGCTTTACTTGACATTACAAAAAAAAAAAATACAAAGAATTGACATCTAAACTTACCATGAAAAATCTTTTCCTCTTTTTGGTGAACCTCAGGGGCCTCAAGGGCTTAGACAGGTCCTAGACATTCCTCTAGCCTTCTAGTACTATAGTGAAGATAAAGTGTCCCCATTTGAGAGGGAAAAGCTAGGGGGTTAATCCAGAAAGTCAATTATTTCTCTTTACCCTGAACAATCCACATAACCCACTGTACCAAGTCAAGAGTAAAGTCTAAGTTTGCTTCTCCACAGCCTGACTTCATCCCTCCATAATCTTCTTTAGTTTTGGTTCCTGCTTGGTCCAGAAACTTCTCCATACCCAGGAAATTCTTCTCTGTGTCTAAGAGGCTTACTCCAGGAACTCTTCTGTCCTTTCAATATGAGCAGACAGCCATGGAGCTGCCTACCCACATTCCTCTTCTCTTAGGGCCCCTGTGGTTCCTTTAATGACCCTGTGTTTCCCTGAACGTTGTTGCTGCAGAGTACTGTGTCGATGATGGCTGCTTTCTCTTTAGGCAATAAGAATTCAGGTGTCTGACTAGCTTCTCTCTGCTATGGTTCTGCTTCCTCATGTTCGTATCAGTGTCTCCTCAAGTGTAGTCCATGTGTGTAAACTGGCTGTGAATCAATAGATCATTCTTAATCTGATGTTAAAAGGTCAAGGAGGATGGCTCAGGGCCTTAGGGGCTTATCTAGGGGCTATATCAAGGGATTAAGGAGAGTAAGACAGATGTGAGAGGGTCTTACCGGACTACTCTTAGGCACACCTTCCACACTCCTTCACATTGTTATTTACCTTGCTCCCTATGTGTCCAGTCTTACCAGTATTGTAAGGTCCTTGAAGGCATGGGTCATAGTATTTTGCCTCTGAATCCCTTATAGAACTGCCATAATGACCTCCACATAGTAGGATCTCGATGATAACTGTTGCTGCTGGTGATGAAGTGACATCAAAGGGGAAATGGAAGAGCACTAGACAGTGTCAGAAGACCCGAGTTCTTTTATTATTCATCTGACTGATAAAGTCCGTCAGCTTCTTCTAGAGTCATCTGTACAAATGGGGACAATGCTACTTGTGCTACCTTTCTGTTAGCAGCAGCCACACTGGCATACCCAGAATGGCTGCTAGCATAGATTCTTGGATCTGCTTTTCTAGGAAAGATCACTATTACGATTTTGAATTACATTCACTAGTTCAGGGGGAAAGTCAGCACTCTGAACTTCAGAGAAAATACAAGCAGAGAAATAAAGACCAACAGACAGGGCTCTGACTGCCTGAACCAACTATACACTTTACATACATCCTTAAATCGAGAGAGCCTGTACGTCTGAGCAGTCAGGGAGCTCTGAACATACAGCTACTCAGAATCTCAACCAGAGAATCACAAGATCCTTCTCATAAGGGAGCCCCCAGAGCAAAATACCAACTCAGTATATACACACTTCTCAGAACCAGAAGGCATTACAACCCTGGAGACTCAATGCCTAATTAGAAATTACCAAAAGGTGTGAAAGCCTTCCTACAAACAAGCCTCCCCTAAGCAAGCTTCCTTTAATGGACTCCACCTGAGGCCTATTGATGAAACTCATATTCCATTAACATTACACTTTCACACAAGGTTGTTGTAAGGAAAGTATTTTGTAAGCCTTCAGGCACTAAATAAATGTAATTTGCTATGTAGTGACCCAGGAGACATTCATTTGGAGATAACATATACCCTCTGGGAAGATTAGACCTCCAAAGCATCAAAGATAATTCTGTTTAAAGGAACTGGAGTTTCAGTTGGGGGAGGGGGCAGAGAGGAGAGAAGGATAAGCAATTTTGGATCCTAGGGCACTTTGGGGACTATTGTTACTGTTGTAATGTTACAGACTCATAAATAGAGGTCCTCCCAGGCTGCTTACCCAAGATCACAGAATAAGTTTAGTGGCAGCACTGAGAATAAAGCCAGTCTCCTCCTCTCAGGCTAGTTCTGTCTTCTAGATTTCATCTTGAAATCACCCACTTTTTACTACTTGGGGAGGTTTAGTATCCTGAACCTAGCAGAGCTTTTGCCCACACTAAGTGCTCAATAAATCTTTGTAGATGATGACTTTTGGCACCAGGGACAATAAGGCCTGGTTTCTCTTTCCTCCAAGAGTACTTATGTTATGAGGTGGGAGGGAACAAAAACTTATGTTGGAATAAAATCTAAAAGGTGGGAAACCCCTTGGGAAAATTAAGCTTAACTATGTTTATTGGAAAATAAATTAAATTTAAAATGCCCAATTCACTTTTAGTGTTCATAAAATCAAGAGGCTATTAAAATTGTAAAGAAAAATAATGAATGTTCAGTCAAAGCTTGCTTTCTTTCTTCTGTTATGCCAGAGTCACACTTCCCGATGATTTAAAGGCTATGGCCATTTGCCACAGTGGTAGGATATATCGGGTGTGTTTGTGTAGAAGGGCAGGGCCAGGATACTGTTTTGCCACAGGCCTTATCTAAATAGTACAGTCCTTTAAATAAAGCATTATTTTAGGGACTGACCTTAATTTTTTCATGGGGATCTCCATGAAGATGAAAGTCATATTGGACCACAAAAATCATAAGATAATCCGTTGAAGCTGAAAAGGAGCTTTAAAGTCAGTTGGGCAAGTGTGGTCAACACAACCCTCCTGGGCAGTTAAATTACTTTCTCCTTCTGTTGTTGTTCATGATCCCATTTGGGGTTTTGTCAGCAAAGATACTGGAGTGGTTTGCCATTTCCTTCTCTGGCTCATTAGACAGATGAGGAAACTGAGGTCTGGGACTCACCTAGCTACCCTACTTTCATCTTTTAAAAATGTATTGTTATCAGGGTGGCTGGGTGGTGCAGTAAACAGAGCACTGACCTTGGAGTCAGGAGGACCTGAGTTCAAATTCGGCCTCAGACACTTAACACTTACTAGCCCTGTGACCTTAGGCAAGTCACTTAACCCCAATTGCCCTTCCTTCCAGTTTCCAAAAAGCAAAAAAATGTATTATAATCATCCTCAAGATTTAGTTGACTCAGAGAACTAAGGCGCTGCTCTTGACACATGCTCTTGACAAACCAGGAGCATGACCGATACCAGCACCACAGAGCTATGCTTGATTGGGTCAAGGCTGTCTCCTCAGTAAATATCTTTTCCCTGCTCTGAAAAATTTTTCCCAGCTATGGTTAAGTAAGCCTTCTTTTGTTAACTGCTATATGGACTATGATTCTAGTATCGAACCTGAGTTACCAAACAGACTTGAGATAGGTCTGGACAATTAGAGTAAGCAAATAAATGGTTGCATAGGTGTTCGTTGTTTCCATGTAATTGAAAAAATATAAAAATAAACAAATTGGGGAAACTATCTGCAGTAGAACTGAGACCAATAGATTAACTTATTGCTTGTATCCTTTTTAAAAAATCAGGAACTACATTTTAATCGGTTCAGGCTGTACTCAAGAGTGCTATGGGCCAAGCTGAGCATTGGAAAGTTCTGTGCTAGGCAGCTTTCCAAGTTGCAGAGAAGGTGCTGGACCACATGGTCAGAGGGAGCTCCCTACATCGATGAAATCACAGGTTGGGTCAAAGTAGCAACACAAGGATAGTCATAATAATGGTCGGATGGCAAAGTTTGCCCTCCCAGATGGCATCAGCATTTTAAAATGAAGTTTCATTGGTTTTAAGTCAAACTGGAAAAATAAAGAGGAGAAAGAGAATATTTGCCTCAAACATTTTTCATGGACTTAATAACCAGTGTTTTATTTGATGAAGCTTTTGCCCACTGAACTACCTAGCCTTCTTCTTGTTGTTTGGTCGTGTCCGATTTTTCATGACCCCACTTGGAGTTTTCTTGGCAAAGACACAGGGATGGTTCACCTTTTCCTTCTCTGGCTCATTTTCCAGATGAGGAAACTGAGGCAAACAGGGTTAAGTGACTTGCGCAGGGTCACACACCTAGTAAGTGTCTGAGGCCAGATTTGAACTCAGTAAGGTGTCTTCCTGATTCTAGTCCCAAATGAGTAATGGGTTTTCCAAAGTGCTTTTTATTCTATGTTGTCCTACTATCTAACTCATGAGTTAAGCAGGGCAGCTGCTTTTGTTGCTCAAGGTCAAATGGCTTACTTACTGGGGAGTTGAGCCAAGGCTAAAACTCAGATCTCCTGATTATAAATTCATTGTTGTTTTTACAACACCTGTTTAGATATTGACTTAGATAAAGACATTCAGAAATATCATAATGTCAAAGAAAAAATATATAAACCCCATCAAGGCCAAAGTTTAACAGGATTCCCAAGAGTGTGGCAGAAGGTCTTTTCCCCTCTTTCCATGGCACACAGAAGTTTATGGTCCTTCGAGTCGGCCCCAAATTAGAAAGAGGCATCATTTCTGAGGGCACTGATGTGTTCTCAACAGGGAAACATGGTCACGGTTATGGTGGTTATAACCTCAGTTCAAACAGGGAAGTAATAAAGATAAAAACCTCTCACTGATAAGCCGACCAAACCTCCACAAATGGAAAGTTTTCTTCTGGATGACCGAAGCCTCAGACTCCACTCCTGAGTCACGTGGATGTTCTCAGAAAATCCAAATGAGGAGGCAGTTAAAAGGAACAGAGCTTAGTTTGACTGACTAGTTTTGGGTAAGACTAACATGGAGGTGGTAAGTGCTGTTTTTGGACACGAACGCAGAAGGGACTTGCTGAATCTGCTTTTTGTTAGGCCAGAGGCCTGTAGAGTTGGGCTTTTTTCTTTCCTGTTTACTTTGATGGAGCCAAGTCCCTGCCGACTTCTCTCTGGAGCAAAAGCTGCCCTTACAGAAACTGCATTTTACAGCCCTGGCTAACCTGGTTGCCAACCCTTACAAATTAGGCCTTCTATTTACTCCGAAGGTGAGTAATGTTATACTACACGAAGCCTTTCAGGAACAATAAAGTTCAGCAGAGGAACTGGTAGAAAGACTATGTGAATTTGTTCCTCTGAGATCCTAGACAGTGCTGCCTGAGAGAAGGCCTGCAGAAGCCCAGACCCGTGTGTCAGACAGTATGTTGCTACAGGTGGAGGATGTTGTGGTTCCTAACATCTTACATGTGTTCCAGGGAACAATACAACAAGTGTCTTTCTGTTTCTGGGCTGTGGGGTTTTTCACATTTCCGGCAGCTGATGCTCTCTAGAATGGGAGCTGTCTGCAAAGGATTATTGAAAATTGCGCAGAAATGAAACATAAAGACATAAAACCCATGGCCCTGAGCCCTTCGGGGATTCTGAACTCACACAGACCAGCCCTATCCTGAGAGCTTGACCCTAGGAGGTCAGTCTTTCTTTCTTTGCTTCATTAGCCCCACCCAGACCCATCTAATAAATTCTCCAAGATAACATTTAGGATTACCTTGTATCTAGTGTGGCCCCAAAAGAGTGGGGAGATGGGGACCCCAAATCCTGCAGAGGTGATACAATTCAATACGATGGACAATATCCTTACTGGCTATAGGACAGGCTTTATTTTATTCTGAAGAAAATGCTTAATACACTTTAGGATTTACAGGAACAAATAGGGAAACATAACCCCATTAAATAGCCCTTCAGCTCCCCTCAGACAAGAACTGACCTTGCTCTCTCTTTTGATACACAATGCAGTGTAATCTCCCCAAGGAGCCTGGTCCCGCTGTTTGGTTTAGACTCCCCTCAAAAGGTAAACATGCTTTAGAGTTGGTTGGAAAAGCAGGCCTCCTTTTCACAGGACCTAAATTTTCCAAGTAACTCAGTGGATTTCATCTCTAATCAGGACTCTTCATGAGAACTATCCAGATTGTCTTCTTCCCTTCAAAAGGAGAAGGATGAGTCAGGGTCTCATCTCCCTAGAAGTTTCAGTGCCTAAACTCTCAAACTCAAGAATCCTTGAATTTGGCATTACTCACAAGGCAACTCAAAAACTTAGTGAGGTTTTTCCCTTTCATGCTAGAAAGCTAGATTGTGCTGCCTAGAGATTTCAAAATCCCACTATCCCTACACAGGAGGTTAGGATTCAGAGCAGTGTCCCTAAACTCCCCTTTCAGGCCCCATGCTAACCCTGTCCCACTGCTGCATGCTTCAGGTATTCACTGATATTGTTGCTCATGTTAGTTAGGGGTGGGGAAGAGAAATCCCCCATCTCCCTTTTCACTGCACTTTAGATCAGCAGGTCTCCAAATATGGTCTGATGACCCCTAAGGGTCCCCAAGACCTATTCAAGGGGTTTGTGGTGTCAAAACTATTTTCATAATAATACTAAGATGTTATTTGCCTCTTTAAATTCTCCTCCATTTTCCAACTACATTTCTGTATGAAGCCAGATTTTGTTCATATACTTCAACCAAAATAACATCACAACAGATTGGATGCAGAAGCAGATAGGAGAATCCAGCTGTCTTCTTTTAAATTGGGCATAAAAGAGATTTGCAAAAATATATAAAATAATGCTACTCTTCTCACTAAATTGTGTTTGTTTTGAAAAATGTTATTATTTCTAAAATGAATTAATAAGTACATATTTTAAATGTTATGTTTTAATTTCTCATTTAGGAAATATAAATAGATAAAATTCACGTAAACAAAAAGTCTTCGAGGTTCTCAATATTTTTTGAATATTGTAAAAAGGATCTTGAAATTTTTTATTCTTTTAGAAAAAGGCGCAAGAGAATGAAGGAGTTGGGGCCAGAGATGGGGGCACTCCAAAGTGAAACACCAATTTATTTTCATAGGCAAAAAGAGGGAGCGGATGTTTCTTCAGGCAGCCAATCACTAAGGAGCTCCCTGAGTCCCATCAGTTTGACTGGGAGACTTTTTAATTTAATCAGGGATTAACATTGACCCATGAACAGCAGTGTGGGACACTCCTTGCGGGCAGGAACTGTTTTATTTTTGTATTTTCATTCACTTAAAAATTTTTTTTCATATTTTATTGGTAGGAAGACTCTTTAGACGAGGTTTAAAAACAAACCTACCATATTTCACTAGGTTGTTTTGGGGAAACTACTTAATTAGATCGGGGGCTCCCATGATCAACATCTCTTTACCTTGAGATGAAATGCCCCTCAGATCCTGCCCTCTTTCCATACACACCCTAGGAACCCAAGAGTCCTTCAAGAGAAAGCTCAAATGCCGCTTTGGAAAGGAAAGCCTTTTGTAACCCCCTTCGTGACTAGTGCCCTTCCTTGAAATCATCCTGTGGCCATTTTGTGTATGTCTGTATAGGTATATGTTTTCTCCCCTGATACAATGGAGGTTCCTTGCATATACTCCATTCCATCTCTTGACTGCATGCCTCCTCATTGCCTAGAATGCTCTCCTCCTCCATCTCAACTCCTTGCTTTCCTGGCTTCCTTCAGATCTCAGCTCAAATTCCATATTCCCCAAGAGGTCTTTTATGGTTTCTCTCCTCCCCTGACCCTTCCACTCCATTACCTTCCCTCTGAGATTATCTCCCATTTTCACACTGTCTTTTGTGTCTGTATTTTACTTTCATTGTTTGCATGTTTTCTCCCCCATTAGAATGTGAGATCCTTGAGGACAGGGGCGGTTTAATTTCGATTTTGTATCCCCTTTGACAGGCAAAGAGCAGGTGCTTAATAAATGGGTATTGATTGACTGATTAATTGGCTAAAGAAGACTTTAGGGGATATTGTCACTGTCTGAAAGCATTTGAAGGGCAGTCATCCAGAAGAAGCATTAGATTTGTTTTGGTTGGTTCCCACAGGGCAAGGCTGGGTGTGATACTTAAAAGTTGCAGAGGCAAGATTTAGGTTTGATTTAGGGGGGAAAAAATCCTAACAATTAGAGTTAATCAAAAGTAGAATGGGCTGCCTTGAGAGGAATTGGGGTTCTTTCACTATATAAAGGTCTTCAAGCCTGGTTCGATGGCCACTGATCGGACTTGTCTAAAGGACATTCCTTTTAAGTTAGGATGTCCTAGATGACTTCTGAAGTTTCTTCTAATGCCTAAAATTCTGGGTTTCCAGGGGCTATTCAATTCAACAAACATTTGCTAAGCACCTACTTTTGCAAAGCTTTGGGCTCCATTAATTCTTATAGCTTGAAGGGATAAAGGTTCATTTGTACTTTCCAAGCCTTGGATTCACTTTGAAAATTCTCAAATTGAAATAATTATGCCATCTCACCCTTGAAACCAGGGCCATTATTCAGCCTATTTCTTATTTATTAAGCAATGATGGTGTTTTCAGAGCTCAGGATGGTTCACTGAAATATATGATCCTTATGAAGGTTTCCAGTTAGAGTTACACAGACAATACAAATCAGGCATAAAACATTCCAGATGAAAATGTGGTTAATTCTCTGAGGGTTAAAGTTCCTAACTTTTTCCTTGTTATTCTCCATTGGGGAGGACAGCCACCGAAAACCTTCCTGAAAGAAATGAGGCTTTCAGGAAGTAGTTGGAAGCAGGATAACCCTAAGGAATATGCTGATTTACGAACTAGGGCTCATATGAAGGGATGGAGGAGGGGGAGACCAAACTCAGAGGTAGACAGAACCAAGAGAACAAATAAAAAGAGAAAGGAGGATTAGAAGAGGTACAAGAAATGGAGCAGCACAGAGGCATTATAAAACCTTGGGAATAGAAGAAATCTCGAGAAGTCATTCAGTGCTCCTATTCCCTTTAATTATGGGTGGTGATACTTTTGTCACTGATCCTAAAATTTCATCTCATCCACAAAATTTTCCTAGCTGAATTAGAAGAGAAATATTGGATATTTGTTAAGTATTTATTCAGCAGAGGGAGCATGTTACAATAGAAAGAGCACCAAATCTGAAGTGAAAGGACTCGAGTTCAAATCTCACCTAGTATATTTACTGCCTGTGTGACCTTGGGAAAGTCATGTAACCTCCTGAGCCTAAGTTTTCTCATCTGTGATATGAGGAGTTTGAACTAGACAGTCTCATGGCCTCTGAAGTCCCTTCTAGCTCTAGTTATGTAATTAAGACCTATCTGGAAATCACTGTGCCAGGAACAGCTGGGGGTAATAAAAATGTGTTAAATCATCAATCCTTCTGACAAGAGGTTGCTGGGCATGGAATTCCAAAAGCTCCTTCCTCATTGCCTTTAACTTGTATAAAAAATATACATTTTTCATCATGTATACTTGTTTTTCCAGATTTTTGCTTTTTGCTGACTTGTTCTTTACATGTTCATATTCATTATGATCCTTTACTTTGGAGTGTAAGCCCCTAAATTATACATTTGAAGTACTCTGAACATCACAAAGCATAATAGCACACACAGTTAGGCACATAACTAGTGGAAGCAGAGGCAGAAGAATAAAATAAGAACAAGAAAAAATGAAAAAGCCTGTATTAAATGCCTACTGTCTTCCATGCACTGAGCTAGATGTTGGGAATAAAGACATAAAAGGCAGACATTCCCTGCCCTCAGAGAGATCACATCTTAATGGGGAGAGCAAACATGAAGATATTGAATTATGTGAGTTTGCTCTCACTTACCAATCAATGCAGCTCAGGAAAGAGTAAGAGAAGGAGAAGTGGGAGGAGGAGAGGAGAAGAGGGAAAGGGAGGAGGAGGAAGAGGAGGAGGAGGAGGAGGAGGAGGAGAAGAAGAAGAAGAAGAAGAAGAAGAAGAAGAAGAAGAAGAAGAAGAAGAAGAAGAAGAAGAAGAAGGAGAAGAAGAAGAAGAAGGAGGAGGAGGAGGAGGAGAAGAAGAAGAAGGAGAAGAAGAAGAAGAAGAAGAAGGAGGAGGAGGAGGAGGAAGAGGAGGAAGAGGAGGAGGAGGAGAAGGAGAAGAAAAAGAATAACAGGAGGAGGAGGAGGAGGAGGAAGAAGAGGAGGAGGAGAAAGAAGGAGGAGAAGGAGAGAGGAGGAGGAAGATGAAGAGAAGGAAGAGGAGGAAAAGGAGATGGAGAAGCAGGAAAAGAAAGAAAGGGAGAGAGAGAAGCAAATGAGGAAAGGGAGAAAGAATGAAAAAGAAAGGAAGAAAGAAAGAAAAAAGGAAGAACAGAGGAGGAATAAGAAATGGTGATAACAATGGTGTGGCCCATAACGTCCTTGAGTGATTCATTCCAATAGTGAAAATCCTTCTCATTCTCTCACAATTCTTCCTTATATGCTCTGCCTACTTCATAGAGTTCTGTGAGGATCAAATGGAATACTGTGTGCAACCATAAAGCATTATATAAATGTCAGCTCTTATTTAACACAAATCCCTTGAGTCTAAGTTTTAAGCCTATCTCATTTTGGTCAATTCCCGGTGAGAGCTACATGCAGCTGGTTGCCATCTTCTGTGGAAGAACTTTTCTTATACTTAAGACTGGCATTAAATCACCCCTTTCCATTTTCTCTTCTCCAGGTTAAGTAATCTTTATTCCTTTGATTTTTTTCTTCCTCTTAGGTCTTGTTTTCCAAGTTGTTAATCTCCTTTCCAGCTCCCTTCTGACCTATCTTCAACTTTACCACATTCCTCTTGAGTTGTGGAGCCCAGAAATGCATCCCTGGTGCTGGCTCAGAATCAAACCAGCTTCTAGGCATATGGGGACAGAGCATTCCTGCAATTGTCAAGTCATGCCTAAAGTATTTTTTCATGTATAATATTTTTAATGTATTATAATTATCTGTATTTCTTATCTCCCTACTAACTGTAAGCTCTATGAGGACAAGAATTTCAAATAGAGATGGAAAAGGAAAGAGAGCCCCACATAGGCTTTTCATCTAGAATAATGAAAAGGGAAGAATCAGAAGGAAGATTTTCTCCAGAAATGCCAAATGAGTAAACAGGAGGAGCAGGTGGTCGATTCTTACTAGTAACTAAAGAAAGGGTTTTGAAAAAGGATGAATTCCTTGTGAAGGGATTGTGCTCTGTACACAGCAGGTACTAAAAATATTAGTTGAATTGAACATCATCAAGCATTGCATCCAAACAAATGTGTTTTCACCAGCATTTCTTCTATCACTAATAAAAATAAACTGCTCATCCCTTCCCCTCATTTGGCATGTGTAGAGGGAGTCTTTCTTCTGTTTCTACCCCCTTTTGTTATTCTAGATGCAAAGCCAACCCAGGGCTTCCTTTCTTTTCCACATCTACCTGAAAGAGATGTTGCAGAATGATGGAGATGATGCTCTCATCTTCCCAGTTACGATGGCATTCAGAGCTCCTCACATCCAGGCCGCCTCCTCCTCCACCCTTTCCAGTCTTATTGAACCGTACTCATCCCCACCTACTCTGCAAGCCAGACCTTGGTCTCCTTGCCATTCCTCAAATAAGACACTCTATCTCTTGACTTGGTGTATTTCCATTGGCTATCCTCCATTCCTGGAATGGTCTTCCTCCTCATCTCTACCTCCTGCCTTCCTTGGCTTCCTTCAAGTCCTAGTTAAAGTCTTATCTTCTATGAAAAACTTCCCTTGAAATCCCTTAATGCCAGTGCTTTCCTTCTGTTGATCATCTCTGATTTATCCCATGTTTATCTTGTGTGTATATAACTCCTTGCTTGTAGTCTCTCCATTAGATGGGGAGTTCTTTGAGAGGAGAGATTCTCAGTGCTTGGCACAATGCCTACCTAGCACACAGAAGCTTTCAAAAGGCATATTGACTGACTGAACCAAAACTAATGTTTTACAAACAATAAGTAGTCAAAAAGTTTTGGCAAACTGGTTTTCAAAAGAACAAAATGCAAATAATTAACATCCACATGGAAGAAAGTGGTGTAAATTGAAGCAGCTCTGAGATTTTACCTCACAATAAGCAAAATGACAAAGACAAGAACAAGAGAATAAATGCTGAAAGGGTTATGGGAAGACAGACTACTAATACATTATTAGTGGAGCTGTGAATTAGACCCACTGTTCTAGAAATCAATTCTTTGATCCTGTGATCCCAGTACTGCGCATATATGCCCCAAGGAAGTCAAATACAAAAAGAAAATTCTATAAATACCAATATAACCATACTAATATTTATTATAGTAGCAAAAACTGGAAACAAAAATGTGCCCAGCATTTGGGAAATAGCTGAACAAATCCAAGTAAGAGTGTAGTCATATTACTGCCTTGTTAGAATCCCAGCTCTGCCATTTAGTGCCTGTGTGACCTTGGGTAATTAACTTGACCTCCCTGGGCCTCATTGTCCTTATCTGTAAAACAAGGGGATTGAAATAGATGACTTCTCAGGTGCCTTCAAGCTCTAAGCCTATGATTCTACAATCCTTTGAAATGATCAATCTGAAGAATTCAGAGAAACATAAAATGACTTGGTGGTCGGAAGAAGAACAAAGAAAGCAGAACTAAGAGCTCAACATATACCTTTGCCACCGAAGTGTTAATGAAAACCACGTTAAAAGTCATCAGAATTGGAATTTGATGCAGTGGTCAATGTGGGTCCTGGATGCCAATGGTGACATGCATGTCACATACCCTAGCCAATGCTGTCGTTATTTACTTTTGCTTAATTGTTTTACTGTGGTATAAGGGAAGGCTTTGAGGCAGAGAGAAGGTTACTTGAAGGGGACTGTGTAATATAAAAACCGAATGAAATAAAAAATATTTTTAAATTTTGGGAATTAATTTCTTGAACAACCCCAGCTTGTTTATTGTTCCTATTTAAAAATGACCACATTTTTCCCTTCCCAAGGTAAATGTTTCACCTAAATTGATGAGAAATCAGAATTTTGGATAAATGAAAGAAAATTATGTTTGCTTTTTAAATAAAAATCCCCCCTTTAAAAAAAAGCTTGGGTTTTTTTTTCACTTTCTTCCTAGTCATAATAAAAATTGGCAAAGTAATAAACTTATTTGAAATTTTTAAAAATGTGACTGAAGAATTCTCTTCTTTCAACATAAATTCATAAATTTATTAGGGAAAATATGGCCTCTGATAGATCTCCTCTCCATTCTCGTTGTAATTGGTGTCAAGGACTGTTTCTGCAACTGGGACCCAGAGAAGACATCTCCGAATTGAAAGTTTACCTTTCATCCAAAGCAACCAAAAATATTTCAGAATCATGGGGTGATGTCAGCTGCTTTCCCACTGCTTTACTGAATATAAAAATAAATTAACCACTTCTTTTAACTCTCGAGCAATATTCTTCCTTCTGGGGAAATTTTTTCTAGTACCCAGCAGATAAAAACCACTTTCTCCACCCCCCTATGCTCCCCTCCCCATTATCTCCATCAAAGCTTAAGCTTTGGGGTAGGGATTAAGGTGAAAGCAGAGGTTCTGACCTGTGATTTAATTAATTTACATTCAACGAGTATAGTTTGCATAGCTTAAAAAGGTTTTTTGTTGTATTTTTTACTTGCTTTAAACATCTGTCCAGTTTGATGGAATTAGCTAAATTGTTGCATAGTTTCTGATTCTCCTTGATCAATGCAGATCTATCATAAATGCTACAGTTACAGTGAAACTGAATTACTCAGATGGAATTCACCACTAAAGTGGATGGTCTTCAAGTCTGCAGAGGTAGGTATTTTTTTTATTAAAATAAATTTTTTAAAAATCTTCTATTGTGAAGAGCACAAAAGTTAGCTCCCCTTTTTACCTCTTTACCCCGTACTTTGAACATTTAATACTAAAATTTTATATCTGAATCCTACAGATTCACATATTCCTTGGGGGGAAAAAAACCTAGAAAAGGGCATAGATGATAGCAATTAACTTAATTATTAATAGTTTCTAATTTGTTTCCTTTCCTTTAAATCTCTAATCTACAACATTTTTTTTCAAGTAAAGAAAATTTTATTAGCTTGTTTGAAAGATGGGTCAGTGTTTCTCAGGATTTTGTTTTTGTTTTGGGGGGCTGTTTTCTATTGAGCTGAACTATTTAAGTTAAGTTTCTCCCCAGGTAGCTATGAAAGTGAATTAGGTCTGTGTCCTCTTCCAAGTTGCTATGGTACAATGATTATCTGATCCAGAGCATGGAAAGCCAATGTGGGATGCCCCATCCGATGGGTTGTATAATCCACTGTTAAATTTTAACGACTCCAAAAAGGGGGGAGGGGCAGTGTTTATTGAGTGTTAACAGCAGTGAGGTGGGGTCGAACTCCCAGAACAAAATAAAAAACACACAGTAGGAAGGTCACAGGAAATCCTCTGACTGCATCTCAGAGGAAAGAAAAGGGCAAAGATGGTGGCAAGAGACTGAGATCAGTAAATGAGACCTCAGTGACTCCTGTATGACACTACTCACCATATAAACAGACAAAGGAGGTATTTTTGAGTGAAGTTGTGAAGTTGGACTTGATTTCCTTGTGCAAAAGGGAAAAACACCCAAGTCACTCCACTACTACCCCACTACCCACCACTGAATTTTTTTAAATTAATTTTTTATAGTGAATTAAAATTTCTTCAATCTCCCTGCCATCCCTTGACCCAGTGGGGGAAAAAATAAAAACAAATTGTAACAAATATGCATGGTCAAGTAAAACACATTCCCTCCTTGGCAAAAATGTCCCTCATCATCCTTCAGTAAGGTCAATAGCATGCCTTATCATTGTTCCTCTGGAATCCTGGATAGTCCTGCATTGGCCAAGGCTCTTACAACTTTCACTATTGTTTATTTTCACAGCATTGTACTGTAAATTGTTCTCGTTCTGCTCCTTTTACTCCCCATCAATTCACACGTCTTTCCACGTCTCTTGGAAATCATCTATACACTCATTTCTTACAGCACAATAACAGTCCACCCCATTTATATGCAATTTGTTCAGCCATTCCCCAATTGATGGGCATCCCCTTAGCTTCTAGATTTTTACCACCACAGAAAGAGATCCTATAAATATTTTTGTACATGTAGGACTTCTCTCTCTTTCTTCGATCTCTTGGGGCTATAGAGCTGGCAGCAATATAGCTATATCAAAAGGTATAAACTCTTTAGTAATTTTTTTGTATATAATTCTCAATTGTTTTCCATAATTCAATCACCATTCCACCAAAAGTGCATCAATGTGCCTAGGTATGAGGAAGAACCTCTCAAGTGCTTTAATTTTTATTTCTTTAATTGTTAGTGGTTTGGAGATTTTATTTATATATATATTATATTGTATTATATATTATATATATTTTATGTAAATATCATATATCAATATCAATATATATCTATAGATATAGATATATTGGTAGCTTGGGTTTCTTCCCTTGAGAACTGCCTATTTATACCCTTAGACCATTTATCAATTAGGGAATGGCTCTTATTCTTATAAATTTGTATCAATTCCTAATATATCTCGGAAATGAAACCTTTAGCACAGAAACTTGTCAAGATTTTTTCCCACAGTTAATTGTTTCTATTTTAGTCTTAGCTTTATTAGGTTGTTTTGGCAAAAGCTTCTTCGTTTTATGTACTTAAGATTATCCTCTCTCTTCTTTGGTCATGAACTTTTCTTCAATCCATGGATCTGATGGGTAAATTTTTCTTTGTTTCTCTCTTCTGTTTCTTAAGTGACCTTGTTTAACTTGGTCACATATCCATTTGGTGTTTATATATACCAAGGTATAAGGTGTTGTTCTAAATTTAGTTTCTTCCATTCTGCTGTCCAATTTTCTCAGCAGTTTCTGTCCAATAATAAGTCCTTATCTCAACGGCTGTGTCTTTGTGTTTATTGAACACGTGACTATTAAGTTCTTTTATTTCTCTGTTGTGTACCTAATCTGTCCCACTAATTGATTGATCTATTTTTAATACCAAATTGTTCGGAGAATCAGTGCTTTGTGGAATAGTTGGAAATCTGGTACTTCTAAGCCTACTTTATTCCCATTTTTTAAAAAAAGTTATTTCTCTTGAAACTGTTGATCTTTTTGCCTCTGTGAACTTTCTAAAGCCCCATAAGGTAACCTTTTGGTAGTCTGACTGCTGTGGAATCAAATAGGTAAATTAAATTAGGTAGTATGGACATTCTCCCAATGAGTAATTAATACTTCCCCAATTCTTTAGGTTCATCTTTATTTCTGTAAACAGTGGTTTGTAGTTATGTTCATAGAGAACTTGTCTGATATAACTGAATTGATTCCAGATGCAAAAAATTTATACTTTGACTTTATGTGATAGTCCAAAAAATGGAAGTCTTGAGGTATGTCATGAAAACTAATATCCATCCACTACAGATCATCTTTGGAAGAACACCATTTAATATAACTAAGTTTTAAAATCATAGTATTTGTTAAAGCATCTAAAGAGCACGCACCAGTACATTTTAATAGTGATGGGTTGACACCTGTCCCCGCCCCTTTTCCTCCTTCCAAAATGTCCTGATGTTCTCTGAGAGCAAGTGACCAGTAAGTACCCCTTGTTCTCAGAAGGACTCTGAATGCTTCCCATCTTAAGGATCTCTATACCAGTAAAGGAAAACTAAGAAGTAAAACTTAGAAAGTTGCCCAAATGTTATCACCGATTATAAGCCAGTATACCGAGTTACATTTTGCTTTGCTGACTAAATACCTCAACAATTAAAATGACTATGTTGAAATTCACATGGATTAAGTAGACTAGAACCCATTCATTCTATACTTAATCTAAAAGAGAGGAGATTTGGTTCAAATGCTGACTATCAGCATGTCAGGAAATGTTTTCTTCAACTAAGTAATCACATATTAGAGTTAACTCTGTGCCAGAAAAATAAACAATATATCTTTCATGAACACATAGTATATGTTGTATAAAAACTTTTATTTTCTGGGAGGCTTATCTTGGAATTTATACATATAATGAGATCAGAGCTGGGAAAATCCTGTTTTCTGTAGCATTTAATGGATTTGGAAGCTTTAAGAGAGAACCTTATGACATGGTATGAATGAGAGAGCTCTTTGAACAGAGTACTGTGGACCTACAGGGAATTTCTTTTCACAAAGTCACTAAACACCCAGGTATCCTGGCTTCAGTGTTGTAGGATATTTCTACTAGATTGTAAGCTGAATTGCCTGAGGATTTAACTCCTGACTATATTTTTACCTATAACATATCCTGATATGCGGATAGCCAGCATTTAAATTAAATCTCCTCAGATATCTCTTCACTTCCCACCTGACCACGCTCATTTTGGACTTGTCAGCTTCTCTACCTTGCCAGCTCCGGGTTTTCTCTTCCTCCCCTTTCAGCTTTCTTTTGTGTGTGGTCTCTGTGCATTAGATTATAAGTTCCTTGAGGGCAGGGATTGTCTTTTTTTCTTTCTCATATTTGCATCTCCAGTGTTTAGCACAGTGCCTGATATGTAGTAGGCAGAGTACATGTTTATTTGCTATTGACTTTGTTGGTAGGGAAAACTGACTGGATCTTCAAAACAGACATTTTATTACTGTATCCCATGTAATATTTAAATTTTCAATGGAATCAGTGGGAAGATTCCATCTGGGCATTTGCCTCCCTCACTTAATTGACCAGGGTGCACCCCTGGGTGTTCCATCACTTGGGCTTTAGGCACTACTTTAATAAAAATATTTCATAAGGGTAGATTGGACAGTGAGTTGATCACAGTGTTTGAAAGAACCAATTGGATTTTGTTGTGACCTTCAGAAGAACTTGAAAACTTAGCTCCACACAGACCTGGTAGAGCCATCCAGCCAGCAATTATGGGCTCCTGTGATACCTGGCCTTAAAGCTTCACTAATCCAAAGCTAACTATCTTCAGAATCGGGAAAGACTGAGTCCAGGACAGATTTGCAGGAATTCTTCAGTTAGGGACCATCCGAAAAAGTCATACCATCAACCTGGCCTGGAGACCAGCCATTTTCCACCTAGATCTGTGTGCTACATTCTTGCTATCCAGCTACAGCCCATTCTAATAGTACTTTTAGCCTGATAGCTACTCAGCCTCACATGGGCAAGTCCACTTGTTTGGGGGTAAATGCATATCTATATACTTGTGCGTGTATGTACATAAGGCTTAATATAATGTATGTGCTACACACATATATACCATGATGCAATGACTACACACATATGTGATGCTAATATATTGTATATGATACATGATGCAATACACATATAATATACCTATTATATGTAGATGTATTAATAACATACATGTAAATATACATAATAATACTATTTGTTATATGCTTGTAGGTATGGCTAGCTTTGGGGTCCCTAATGAATGCTGACTAAATGTAATTCTACTTAATTTAATTTAATTTAATTTAATTATTACAAAATTTAATATTACAAAAATAAACAAGAATTAGTTAATACGACACTGACCTAAGAGAAATTATGTTCTCTGCATGTATTTACATGGACTGGTCATTTGTCATTAGAGCCAACTAAGAAGTGACTACCATGATGCATTCCATCATGTCTGGTTTGTGGTGGCCATGCTCCTTTTCACAATGTGTATATGTATGTGTATATGTGAATGGATAAGGATCTAGGTGCTATTTAGGATTTTTGTTAACTGCAAGTGCTCTTTTTTCTGGATAAGTTGATATTGCCAGCTGCCATTTGTCCTTCCTTCTTGAAGACGACCATGACATCAGGAAGGTGATGCCATGACTTGCATAAATGAGGGAGGGATGTGCAGGGTCACCAGCCTCACTTTCTCCTCTGGAGCCATCTGGGTCAAGTGGCAAGATATAGATCAGGACAACTGGAGATGGTCTCCACATTGCCAGCCAGAAAAGGTGTCAAGGGATAGCTATATACTCTTTGAGCAAGATATAGATAGATAGAGATATGTTTGAATGTATATATCCTATATACATATGAATCTCTATACACATATATCTATACACACACATACACATGTGTGTATGTGTGTATGTATGTGTGTTTGTGTGTGTGTGTGTATCATTCCGGCTACCTACTTTAACCTCCAAGGCTGCTTGAAACATTGGGGTTAACACAGAGACAATACCCCCCAAACCTCCAATCAATCACATTAGCAATTTCTATCTCTGCATGCATATACATATGTGTGTATGTACATCTACACGCACATACATGCATACAGATGCATATATATACATACATACATATATATATATATATATATATATATATATATATATAATGTATTTGTATACAAACAAACAACCAAGACTACAGCTGATAAATCTTGGGTTATTGCTCTACATATGAAACCGATGGATCATCTCGTTTGTTGCAGCCCTCACTAGCCTTCTAGGAAACTACCAACTCCCTCTTTACCAAGAGTTGATCAGAGACCTCTGGGCTCTGAATGGTAGAGACCCAACTTGGAACAGGCCCTGTTTCTAGCCCTCCTAAGATCTCTGCTGGCTCTAAAGAACATCCTTCAATAAACCTCATCAGCACATATATGTCCTATGCAGCCTCTTTTTTATCTTGTATGGAAGCTAATTGCCAAACTAACGCAGGAAGCGATGCTGTTAAGTATGGGTAATAATGCTCTCCTATCCAATTATTTCATAGACCCTAAAGTAGGATTGCTTCATCATTCCAGTTACCTACTTCAGCGTCTAAGGCTACTTGTAACATTGGGGGTAATGAAGTGATCATCTCCCCCAAAATTAATTTTTTAAATCTTTTTAAAGTTATAGAACCTGAGAAGGTGGGGGTATAAAGGAATTCCATTCTGATGGTGACTGTAATGTCTCTGAGATTTGCTGGATCGCTGCACCAACCCCAGAATAGAAGCTGAGACCTGAGGTCGATCCATGCCTTTACAGTTATGACCGCCAATAATCATGCTAGCAATCTCTGCCTCACTTTTTTTTTACCCCCAAATGAGAGGAATTTGGAACTTTACCTCTGGTATTGCCTATTGGTCATGTGTAGAATGCTGGACCTGGAGCCAGGAAGACCTGAGTTCAAAGCCTTCCTCAGAAACTCACTGACCATGTGACTCTCTGTAAGTCAGTTAACCTCCTCTGCCTCAAGTTTTTCATCTGTAAAATCGGGATGATAATAGCATCTACCTCTCAAGGTTATTGTAAGGCTAAAAAGAAATATTTGCAAACCTTAATGTACTATAAAAATGCTAGCTATTACTATTATTATAACTTTTTTTCCAATTTACATTTGGACCATGCTTAAAGTGGAGCATAAACTTCCAATAATCAATATGCGAATTTTGTTACTGCCACTTCCTTGTCCCGCTAAGGAAATGTTTGACAGCTGCCATGTTGGGACGAACAAAGTGATCACCTGCCTTTTTGCTGGTTCCACAGACTGGAAATATCCCATTCAGGAATGCACACAAGTAACTATGATAGGTTAAAATGACATGTAAAAAGCCATGTCATTTGTGCTTTGTGGAGATCTTCTCAGAAAATACAGATGGCTGCCTACTGGAGTATTAACATCTTTAAGGAAAGATCCATGTCTTTCTTTGTTGTTGTTGTTGCTTTTTGGAAGTGGGAAGGCAGGGAAATTGGGGTTAAGTGATTTGCCAAAGGTCACATTGCTAGTTTTTGTGTTAAGTGTCTGAGCCTGGATTTGAACTCAGGTCCTCCTGATTCCAGGGCATGTGCTCTATTCACTGCATCACCTAGCTGCCCTGATCCATGTCTTTTTTTCACCTTTGTATCCCCCCCACTGTGTCCAACAACACAATGTGCTGGGCAAACTCTAATACTTTAGAGGATTTGTTTCCTTATCAACATGGGTCTTGATGGGCTACATCTGATTCTGTTCAGTCTGCTTCTTCAGTTTGGGGACTATGATGAAATAAGATACTTGTAGACCATTTTTGTTGCTGTTTTCATTGTTGCTGAATCATTTCAGTCATGTTCAACTCTTTGTGACACCATTTGGGCTTTTCTTGGCCAAGATAGTGTACTGGTTTGCCATTCCCTTCTCCGGCTCATTTTCCAGTTGTGGAAACCAAGGAAAAGAGGGTTAAGTGACAGGCCCAGGATCACATATCTAGTAATGTCTAAGGACAAATTTGGACTAGGGAGATGAGTCTTCTTGACTTCAAACCCAGTGCTCTATTCACTTCGCTACCCAGCCACCCCCACAGACAGTCTTGTACTTAAACAAAAGGGAATTTTTTTAGACAAAGTACGGAAAGCATACACAGAGAGGATACAGCATTGATTCAATTGAGGCCTCCCTGCCCATGTTGGTTGTGATGATGCACCAACCAAGCTTGACTAAGAGCAGCAGCTATCTCCTTATGGGTTGGCTTTTATACTTAGGTTACCAGAAAGCTACATCAATGGCCTAAGCCTTCATGGCCTGAGCCAGGTAAATCTGGTTGACGAATTCAACACCCATTGACATGACAGATAAAGTTCCCACCATATCAGTATTCCTTCTGGAGCTACAAATCACAACAGAGCCACAGCTGCCCATTTTTCACAACTCTTCTTCATGTCTTCTCATGCAGTTGCCATGGCTGATCCACCCAATGTTCTGGGAGCCTTTCTTAAGTTGTGTTGATGTCACAAAGATACCAATAAAGCACATGGGCTATGCAATATTTATCCTTGACTCTTGCCACGAGACTAGTCCATCATCTTTTAAAATAATACATTTCTTTGCTGATATCCTTTATCATTCCTCACTTGAAATGGCATGTGTCCTACTCATGGCCTCCATGTTCTTTTCCATTACCCTCTGTGTAATTTTAAATTTCAGTTCTAACTCTCCAACAAGAATTACCACTGCACAGCACCAATAACTGAGTTGAATATTTAATTAATGCCTAGCAGGGACTCCGTGTCTACAATACAAAGATACCGTCAAGATCCATAGCAGAAGCCAGGCATTGCTCTTAATTTTGCTTCCTGTCTCAAAATACAGATTGCTCAAGGAACCATTTACAGATTTGGACTAATTTCCTCTATCCATCCACCTCTTACCACGGCAGCACAGTAGATAGAGAGCTGGGCCTATAACAGGAAAATCAGAGTTCAAATCTGGCCTCAGGTACTTGCTAACAATGTGACCCTGGGCAAGTCACTTAACCTCTGCCTCTATTGTAAAATGGGAATAATAACCTGCTTCCCAGGGTTGTTGTGAAGGTGAAATGATACTTCTAAAGTGCTTAGCACAAAGCTGGCCACATAGTGGGTGCCATATTAAATGTTTATTCCCTTATCTACGTCCCAGGTATAAATCGTACCTCTAATTGAGCTCTGTAGGAGACATGGTTTAAGAATTAAGCTAGAACAGGATAGAGAGCATCCAGCCAGAACCAATTTAAAGGGAATATTCATTTGTGATAGACAAATTATTAAATTTAATAAGGTTCATTAGACCTCTTCTAGGTGAGTTTATCGATGGAATAGTATAAAGACTCCCCACGTCAGAAATCAGAAGACCAGGCTCTTATTTTAAGTTACTGTTTAGCTTTCTGCCAGTCACTTGATTTTTCTGTGACTCCATCTCAACTCATCTCTACGACGGGGACTAGAATGCCCACCCTATTTCATAGTGTCATCATAAAATAAACTTTGAAAAGTTTTCACATGCAAACACACTTGCAGTAGCCTGTGTTGCTCACACACAGTCTGCTACAACATTTTCGTCAATGCCAGCAGAGATGAGGGGGTTAGGGAGAGTCAAGGGGAGAGGAAGGAAGCATTTACCTTTAAAATAATGTATTCTTTGGGTTGTGGCCCTCTCTGTTATTAAAAATAATACCATGTACTTTCAGAACACCTTCCAGTCAAGAGTCTCAAAGTAATACTGAAACCAGAACTCATTAATCTTCATAGCCCCCCTCCCAAGAAACACACACAATGAAACTTATTAATCCAAGTTCTACATACCACTGGGTATTTGAAAAGTACCTAATTAAAGAGCTAAAGCTCTAAGCACCTTGTCCTGATATCAGATCCACTACTGAATTTGGTGAAAGTTTTGTGTTTGGAAGAATTACGCTGACTCATAGATTGTATGTATGTACGTATGTATGTATGTATGTATTGTATGTGTGTATGTATGTACCATTATTATAACCACGGATTTCTATGCAATTGTGGATATCAGTCCTTCAGTCAGTCAAAAACATTTATTAAGGGCTTACAATGTGCCAAGCATTGTACTTAGCACTAGGAATACTAATATGAAAAAGAAAGACAGTTCCTGACTTCAGGTAGCTTACAATCTAATGAGGAAGGCAACACACAAAAAGACACTGGAAAGGTTATATGGGAGTGTGGGAGCATTATTCTCTGCAAGGGCATGATGGAGAATTCCAGAGGAGCAACATTGATGAGAAAGGAAGAGATGACTGGCCTGGGTCCTTTCCTTTTAAGGAAGTTCTGGGAGTTGCTCTCCATTCTCCAATTAGAGGCTGGGGTCCCAGGGACAGAGGTGCTGATGAGGTGTGGCTTCTAGGACTGAAGTGATCATGCAGGATGAAGAGTTTCCTGGGGAATGATGGAGATATATCCATTTTAAATGGACATAAGGAAAACAAACAAATGAAAACCTCCAATTCACTAAAAGCCAAATGGAATGTTAAAAATAAGCAAGGTAAAGAGAGTAGAGCAAAAACACAATCAGTGAATGGAGAACACTCGGCTTATTCTATAGACACATATACACACTGTAGGTTGTGGAGACACAGTTTATTATTATTATTAGTAGTAGTAGTAGTAGTAGTATTGCTACTACTACTACTACTACTACTACTACTACTACTACTACTACTACTACTACTACTACTACTTCTTTGGGCTTTCAGAAAATCTTTAAAAAGAAACAAAAAACACCATGTGTATCTATCAGGGTAATTAGCATCAGTACTTTACACAGCAAATACCTGACTGACTGATTTACATACATTGGATTTACTTGGACTAATCTAAATCACCTCTAGCTGTGATACAGTGAGATCACTGGATTGGGAGTCAAGAGGCCTCAGTTTACCTCTTGGCTCTGTCCTTGCCTAATTGTGTTTGCTTATGCTATTCTCCGTGCCGAGGATGGACCTTCTCACCCCTCTTTGTTAAGCTATTAGCTCCTTGGGAAAGGATTCCCTGAGATGCCCACCCCACACCAGAAGAGTGATATCCTGGAATTCACCACAGCCCTTTGACTAGCTTTCCTTTGAGCTTGTATCACCTCCCATCCTATAGTAGTTACTTCTGTACTGTTCTTCCTTCTACCCTTCAATGATATTATAGCACCTTAACAGGCGCTGTACTAGGTTCAAGGGGTTCATTTTCAGAAGTTGGGGGCTAATCATTCCACCGTGCATTAGACCACCATTTAGTAGCAGATAATTAACAGATGGGCATGAGTTAAACCTGCCAGTGCACAAGAGAAATGAAGAGACAATTCATGAAACAAAATTTGCTTTTTTTTTCTTTTTGGAGGGGGAGGACAGGACAATTGAGGTTAAGTGACTTGCCCAATGTCACACGGCTAGTAAGTGTTAAGTGTCTGAGGCTGGATTTGAACTCAGGTCCTCCTGACTCCAGGGCTGGTGTTCTATTCACTGTGCCACCTAGCTGCCCCCCAAATTTACTTATTTTAGTAAAACTGTTGAAGGATATAACCAACTAGACCTTGAAGAATTGAAAGCTAAGAGCCAGAACTGGGAATGTTCTGAAGGGCCGGGGGAGAGGGGAAGCAGCAGTGCCCTTCCTCCCACTAGGTCAGCACCTAAGTATATAACTTTCAAAGCAAAGCTATCCCTGGAATCCTCCTGTCCATGCCTTCTTTTCTTTAGTACAGGGTCTGGTAAGATTTGGAAAGGTCAGAAAAGCAGAGGTCCAGTGATGGAAGTCCATATAAGAGTTGCCAACAGTAAAACTCAGGGCGCCAGCACAGCCTGGCAAATGACCCAACAGGCAGACAAGATACCGTGTTCTTCAGCAAGGGAGCAATTCATCCCAGAAACTATATCACACTCAGAAAAGTTGGTGGAACAAATGATTTGGAGCAACCACTTTCAATTTAAACTCACTTCCACAGGGTAGAGTTGTGAACCCCAAACCCTCCATTTAAGGAGAGTGCTCAGCTCAAAACATCTCCTTCCCCCACCCAAGCTGATTTTTCAGCTTATTTTTGTTTGTTCTCTTCCCCCATTAAATGAGAAGTCCTTGAGGAAAAGGAATGTTTTTTAGTTGGTGCCCCCCCAGCCACCATATTTGTATTCCCTAGCACAAGGCACAAAGGTGCTCGATAAATTTTTATTGACTATTGATTATGGAATATTGAGCTGATAATATTAGAAAGGTACCCTTTACTCTTTTCTTGCTGGGATTTGGAAAGATTAAAAATCCTGAATCGATTGAAAAACTTCAAAAGTAATTCTAGCAATCAATGCCATTTCTTGGGTTTAGAGCTTCTGGAGTGGCTGTGATTGTTTTGTCAGACCTCACATCTCCACCATGGTGGATGGCAAAATGGATGAAGTGTTAATATTAGTCAAGAAGACCTAGCTTCAAGTTCCACCTCAGGCACTGACTGGCTGTATGACTACAGGCCAATCATTCATTTCTTTAAGTCTTAGCGTCCCCACTTACAGTACAGGGTCTTGTGAGATGTGGAAAGGTGATATAATGATCCCCACATCAATGAGTTGTTTCAGAGTTCAAATACTTTGCAAATTCGAAAGAGCTATGTCTTTCCTGGGGCAGGAGTGAAAAGGACAGCTTTAACTGATAATATATGGAGAATTCTTTATTACATATGGAATTATTGTAAGATTTTTGCTCCACTGTTTCCATAGCACTATCCCAAGCTGCACTCAGGTTCACAGTCCTATTTAGATTACTGTCTATTCAAATTCACAAGTCCCTTCCAATGTATCTCTCTACCACAGCTAGACAACATATGAATTCAAAGCAAAGCCATTTAATTAAAACCAAATAGCAATGTTAAAAGAAAGAACTGACCACGCCGGCTTGGTTCTGCTGGCTTTATCTCTACTGTCCAACAACCTAGCCATGGCAGCCATTTCCTCATGTCTCTCTGCCTCTATCTGGCTGTTTCCATACCTTTCAGTTGTCACATTCTCTTTTTGATTCCACTTTAAAGACTGCCATCCTCATTTTAGACTGTCTAGCATGGAAGTGGGCCTCTTCAGTCAGAGAATGTGCTAGGTGATGTTGACATACTGGAAGTCCACACACAGGCTTCTGGGCGAGATAAATACAGACACTCAGTGACTGAGGCTGTCTCAGCCCCAGATATTATGGGAAAAAGGTGCTGATGTGTTTACATATATTTTCTGTACTTTATTGTAATGTGGAGGTTACCCTGGGTTCTAGAAAAATTTCAAATACAAGCCTGGCAATTGACTAGTGTTTTTGTCAGCTGAGAAAAAAAACTAGGAAACATTGAGGTTTTCTTTTTTTCCTTTTTTAATAATATTTTATTTTTCCCAATTGCATGTAAAAAAAACCCTTTTTTAAATTTGAGTTCCAAATTCTCTCCCTCTCTTCTTCCTCTACCCCTCCCTGAGACAGAAATTTTATATAGGCTATACATGTACAATCATGAAAAACATATTTACGTATTAGTCTTATTGTGAAAGAAAACACAGACCAAAAAAACCATGAAAAAATAAAATGAAAAATAATAGGGTTGATCTGCATTTAGATTCCATCAGTTCTTTCTCTGGAGGTGGATAGCATTTTTCATCATGAGTCCTTTGGAATTGTCTTTGATCATTATATTGCCAAGAATAGCTAAGTCATTCTTAGCTGATCATTGTACAATATTGCTGTTACTGTGTATGATGTTCTGATTTTGCTCACTTCACATTGCATCAGTTAATGTAAGTCTTTCCAGAATTTTCTGAAACCATCCTGCTCATCCTTTCTTATAGCACAATAGTACTCTGTTATAATCATACGCCACAACTTGTTCAGCCATTCCCCAATTGATGGACATCTCCTCAATTTCTAATTCTCTGCCACTATAAAAAGAGTCGCTATAAATATTTTTGTACATGTAGGTCTTTTTCCCTTTTTTATGATCTCTTTGGCCTACAGACCTAGTAGTGTTATTGATAGGTCAAAGGGTATGCAGAGTTTTATAATCCTTTGGGCAGAGTTTCAAATTGTTCTCCAGAATGATTGAACCAGTTCACTACTCCACCAAGAGTACATTAAACAAGCACTGTTTAGAGACTGTTGGCCAGGTATACAGTTAGCAGTAAAGAATGAATGTTTTAAAGTTTATAAAGACTCCCAAAATCCATAAACTCACAAAAGGCTTCAATATGTGCAGATGAAAAAAGTATTCCCCACCCTCAACCCAAGGAAATGGATTTTTCATAAAATTAAAGTAGTATAGTGATTTTGCTATTATAATCCAGGGTCAGAGACTCCTGGGGGGTACACAAAGGGTACAGGTAAACTTTGGAACATTTTTTCACTCCTCTTGGCTCATTTGTCCTGACCCAGGAAACCTGAATGTCCTTTTAGCAGCTCCAACTCAAACCATTCAAAATAAAATTTATTATATTTCCTCCCAGACTATCCCTCTTTCTAAATTCCCAGTTTCTGTTGAAGGCGCCAGCCTCTTTTCCAGTTACTCAGCTTGAGAACCTCAGATTCATTTTACTCTCTCCTTCACACCACAAATCTAATTATTTGCCAAGTCTCGTTGATTCTACCTCCACAACAACTCTCCAATTTGTCCCCTTCTCTCCATTCACAGAGCCACAGGCACTCATTACCACTCACTAAGCATCATACAACCTCCTAATTAACCTCTTTGCCTGAGTTTCTTCCCCTTTCTGATCCATCCTCCACACACTTGCCAAAGTGATATTCCTAAACACACTTTTGACTGTCACTCCCCTGGTCATTAAGCTCAGGTGGTTCCCTATTACCTTGAGAATCAAGCACAGATTCCTGGGATTTAGAGCCCTTTCTAATTTGGCTCCAGTCTATCTTTCCGAGTAGGGGTGTCTGGTGTGTTCAGGGAGGACCAACACCTCTGGTGTGAAGGCTTGCTGAGCCCTTTTTGGGCTGCTCAGCCACCCTCTGTGTCCTCTTGATTCACCCAATCTTACCTGTGTTTCCAAGAAGCAATAGCATGTCCAGCAGCCACACTCTGGTAAAACCATCTTGGCAGATGGGCTAAACCAGGTTGAGGATAACTGAGAGGCCTCAAGCCAATCAGTGAGTTATGGGTGTGTCTACCAAAAGCATGTGAAGATTTTACCTGGAGGAATGGGCACACAAGAACAACTTGCTCCAATGGCCATGAAGCAAGTGCTGTGGAGCATTGAGAGCTTGGTCAGACATCAAAGACACCAAGGTCATCCACTGCATCCCAATCCATCACCAGTCATCTTGACTTTTGTTCTGCCCCTGGACTTCTGTGATTCTGGAAGAGACAGTGAGACTGATGACTTTGGGCAACTCTACCTCATTTAAATCCTATTCATGTGCAAATCAAGGCATCACCTATGATGTTCCTAGCGGTCTTCAAAAATGAAGGACAAACAACATCTTTCCAGGCTGCCTACGTATTACTTCCCCTTGAGCTCCCCCTCTACACACCAGTCAAACTGTTCTACTTACTGTTCCTGATACCCACCACTCCATTTCCCACCCTCAGTGCCCTTATACAAGCTCTTGTGCATATCTAGAATGCCCTCCCTCTTCACCAATCCATCCTGGAATGCATGACTCCTTTTAAGGCTCAGCTCAAGGGAAGTTCTGTTGAGCCTTCACAAGTGCTGGTTCTTTTAAAAAATCACCTGGGTGGGGCAGAGCCAAGATGGCGGAGTAGAAGCAGCAAAGCACCACAGCTCCCACACAAACACACTAAAAAACTCATAAAATGGGACTCTAAACAGATTTTCAAGCCCCAAAACTCTCCAAAAGACAGAAGAAACCCTGGCTGGGTCAGGCCCTGGGGCATCGGGCGGGGAGCCGCGTCTATAGGAGAG
>CM053594.1:354806443-354854677 GCA_028646575.1 Pseudocheirus occidentalis
TGGGAGGGGTCTTACAGTGGGATCAATGTTCTGGGCTGGGGGGTAGGGGCAAAAAGGGGAGAAAATTTGTAACTTAAAACCTTGTGGAAATGAATGATGTAATCAAGAAAATAAATTAAAATAAAAAAAATAAAATAAATTAAAAATCACCTTGTATTTACTTTGTATATATTTTGTATTAATTTATACACATATATGCTTCCACTGATCAAATGCAAACTTCTTGAGGGCACACTTGTCTCAGCTGTGTCTTTGTATTTCCAGCAGAATACCCAGTATATGATAGTCACTAAATAAATATTTTTAAATTCATTGATTAAACCTGGAAAAAATGTATGTGTCATATCCCCTAATATGCTAAGCCTGAATCCATACTTGCAAGCACACAATTCTTCATAGGACGTAGGAACATAGATTTAGATCTGTGGAAGAATTCAGAGACTGTTTTAGGAATCAGGAAACTGGCGTCCAGAGGCTCAAGTAGGGAATACGCAACAGAACTAGGATTCAAACTCAAGCCCTCTCTTCAAAATATTACAGATAAAAATTTTATTAAAAGAAAACAGGCTAAAATTAACTAGCTGTTCCTTCCTCAAGATGCATATAAATCCTCAGAACCACTTTTAGCTCCAAAATATGGATCCCCCTGCTCTGCACCCTGAGATATATTTTGTCTTTGCCTACTGTTCTCTGCTGGCTCTAGCAGGGGAAAAAGTGGTTTTCTCTCTCTGCTGCATGCTGTCATTCTTGTGGTATTGTTATCTCATTTACAACCATCTCTTCTGGGAAATTTCTAAACCAGGGGTGGGGAGCCTGTTGCCTTAAGGCTAACCTTGAGGATGCAGGTTCCCCAACCCTATAAAACCAAGAGGCGAAAAGCCTCTAGGATTCTTTGCCTTTGGTTCTAGTATCGCCTCCAATAAGAAACCCTTCTTGGTTACCCCAATTATTTGAGCTCCCCTCTCCCAAAATGCTTTGTATATATATTTTGTGCTTACCTGTCCCTGTGTGTGTGTGTGTGTATGTGTGTGTGTGTGTGTGTGTATTTTCTCCTTAGTAGAATATAAGCTCCTTCTAGTCCTTCTCACAAATCTTGATGGGTCAAGCCACCGTGGAATTCTGAAATTGGAAAGAACTCCAGAAAACAGGGCTATTTAAAGAAAAGAAAATCTAAATTACTATTAGGATTACCAGGGCTGCCAATGAGAGGCAGTGTGGTGTCAAGGAAATATGCTGGGCCTGGAACAAGGAGATCTCAGGTTAAATCCTTGCTTCTGATACTTGCTAGGACAGCAGGCAAGTCAGTGAATTTCTCAAAGCCTATAAAATGGTGCCAATGAACCTACTTGGACTATTTTGGGAAATACTCTTTGCAAACCAGAAAGTGTTACTTAGACTTGATTAACTGTTGTGTTTATGATTATGATGGCTTAGAGGTTCAAAATGACTTGCAGAAACTGGCTGCTTGCCCTTGTCTTGTCTCCTTGATGAAATTTTCTGAGCACAGGCGTCCTACATAAATTTTTAAAGGCTACAGGGACAGCAGCCATCATTAGAATCCAAGTCATCTCCAGAAACTCAGTCCTGGAGTGAGTGCTGATTTCCCAAGACCTGCTCAGAGTGGTTCTTCCAGCCTTTAATTTTCTTCTCCATACATATTTTCTCTTTCCTCAATCTCACCACACTCTGAACTTAGAAAGGCAACAAGGAATAATGTGGAAAAACCCTGGAGGTCTAGTCTCCAAGATTTATAAGGAATTCAATCAAATTTATAAGAACAAGAGCTATTCCACAAAAGAGAAATGGCAAAAGCATAGGAAGAGGCAGATCTCTGAGAAAGAAATACAGGTTATTGATGCTGTTATTGTTCATTCACTTCTGACTTTTTGTGACCCCGTAGGGAGTTCTTGGCAAAGACACTGAGGTTTGCCACTTCATTCTCCAGCTCATTTTACAGGTATGGAAACTGAGGTAAATGGAGTAAATTATTTACCCAGTGTCACACATCTAGTAAGTGTCTGAGACCAGATTTGAACTCAGGTTTTCCTGGCCCAGTGTTCTCTAATTGTCATAAGTTATCAACAGCCATATGAAAAAATGCTCCAAATCACTAATAATTAATGCAACTTAAAGCAACTCTAGGGTTCTACCCCATATACATTAGATTGCCAATGATGGCTAAAAGGGGAAAATGATGATTGTTGGTAGAAAAACAGGAACAGTAGTGTACTGTTGGTGGATCTGTGAATTAGTTTATTTGTTCTGGGAAGCATTTTAGATCCATGACCAAAACAACTACTAAACTGTGTATCTTTTGACCCCTACTAGGTTTATGCCCCCAAACAGATCAAAGAGGAAAAGGACTCACATGTGTACAAACATTTATAGCACCTCTTTTTATCGTAGCAAAGAACTGGTAACTAAGGCAGAGCTCATCAAATTGGGGGGTGGCTGAACAAATAATGGTTAATAAGTGAAACAGAGTATCATTGGTGTCATAATAAATGAAGAAAAAGGCATTTGCAAAAAAAACTCTGGGAAGATTTCTATGAACTGATGCAGAGTGAAGTGAGCATAACAAGGACAATTTGTACTGAAACAACACTTTAAAGACAGTTTTGAAATACTTGAGAACTCTAATGAATGCAGCCACTTGTGAACATTCCAAAGGACTGACATTGAACCTTGCTTCCCCCTTTCTGACAGTCTTGGTGGAGTATAAGAATGGGACGTACGTTATTGGGACATGGACAGTATAGGAATTTGTTTCACTTGACCATGGCTGTTTGTCACAAGGGTTTTCTTTTTTTTTCCCTTTCCTCACTAGGGGAGGAAAGGAAGATGGAAGAGAGAGGAAATAAATTTTAAAATCCTGGACCTTCCTGGATAGGAAGCCCAAGTTTCTATCCTGGTCTGCTGTAGTTGTATGACCATAAGTAAGTTACTTAACCTCTCTGGGAAACGAAGGGGCTGGACTACACGGCCACAAAGAGCTCTCCCAGCTCTCAAATTCAACAGCTCACCATAATGCCAAGATAAACACTGAAGTTGTGTTTTCTTCTATTTCCACCCTCTCTCCCACCCTTGGTCTGCACCTGGAAACTATTGGATGCCTCACCCTTCCACCCCCTCACCAAACACTTGAGGAAAATCCCCAATGTTTCTTTTAGAAGAGAATCTGAGTCATACTTTCTCAGCACTCCACCTGTTGCTGGAAAAAAAAAATCTTGCCACCTCTTCAGCATGGAATGGGTGCACCTTGAGTTAGAAAGCCACCTAAGCCTGCTTTGCTTAGAATTCCATATACCAGTGACCATGTGGAATATTTCGAAGTAACTTCAATGATCTCCATTCTATGTGTGCCTTAATAGATGCCATTCTATTTGCTGTCTCCCAATTAAGGCTTAGGGAACAGGAGATGTTTGGGAAACTCCTTGCCTATTAAAGTATAGCAGTATCTAGGTTTGAGCCTTCTGGGAGACAGGAAGTTGGGGGATGATGTAATCAGTTTTGTACCAGTCTTGAAGACAGGATTTCTTTTTAATCCATCACCTAATGTGGGTTTTACTCCTGTCACCTAAAAGGTGAAGAAATGGTTCATCAGATTTCAATATGCTTTATTAGCTCGAAGAAATAAATCATCAGTGCTACAGATCTTCTTTCCATTTTTAACTAAAAGTTACCCACAGCCTGGTTTCTTTCATATTTTTCCTTTTTTCTTTGAGGTTTTTCCCTTTGCTCATTTTTCCCTTTTACTTTTCTTTTTTTTTATCATATTTTCATATCTACCTTTTGTTTCTACATATTTTGGGAATATATCTATTTCCCACAACCAGTGAGTCATTCCTTGTAACAAACATTTGAAAAGAAATAAAAAATGCAGTACAGAAATAGTAGCGCCAACACATAGTCCGTGACTGAGACGATGTACAATCGTCTACACCAGAGCTTCAAACACACAGTAGGTGTGGCAGTAGGCAGTAGGCAGCTCACAGTGCTCCAGAGTAAGATCCAAACTAGATTAAAATGGAATTGGAAGATATTTAACAAAATAAATATAATACAATAAAACATAAATAATATTACACATTAAAACTTCCACATAAAACATTATTATGCTGCCCATATGGATCATCCTTATCTATGGATTAGTGACCCCCTTTCCATTTGAATTTGACAGCACTGTTCTATACCCATAATTACCCTCCTCTATAAAGACGGGAAGAGTTCTGGCCCTTCTCCAGAGCCAAGTCTGGTTATTATAGTTACATAAACTTCAGTTTCAGGGCTTTTTTTTCCCCTATGTGTTTTCCATTTACATTCTCATAGTTACTATGTATATTATTTTTCTGTGTTCTACTTACTTCACTCTGCATCTGTTCATAGAGATTTCCAATCCTTCTCGATCACTCATATTTGTCATTTCTTACAGTACAATCGTATTCCATTACGTTCAAATGTCATTCATTTACATGTCCTTGTAATCCATTAATTTGCTTGGCCGTAATTGTGGGCTTCAATTCTGATACTCATATTTCTCATTGCTGTAACTCTTAACAAAGCTTTACTTTAATATCACTGCATCAAGGAAAAGTGCAATGGCAAAAAAAAAAAGTTTCAGCTAATTAATTTCCTCCCTTCTAGAACCCTGTTTATGGGAGTACTCTGAGCTGCTGAGCCATTTTCACACAGCAGAAATACAGCCATTTCAATTCGGCTGATCTGGGGCTCACCTTCATTTGTGAGCTGGATCAGCAGTTACTTCTTCCTGCCCTCTCATTTTGGAAATGATGGAATTGAGGCCAGAGAAGGAGCTGTATAACCAGTGAGCAGCAGGGACAGGAGTCAAGTCAAGGTCCTCTAACTCCATACTCAGGATTCTTTCTTGTTCTTTTGCTGATGTCAATGATGTTCTTCTTCGTCTTCTTGTGTCTTTTCAGTCATACCAACTCTTCATGATACTGTGTGGGGTTTTCTTGGCAACGATACTGTAGTGATTCATCATTTTCTTCTCCAGGTCATTTTACAGATGAGGAAACTGAGGCAAACAAGGTTAAGTGACTTGCCCAGGGTCACACAGGTAGTAAGTATTTGGGGACAGATTTGAACTCAGGTCTTCTTGACTCCAGGACTGGTGCTCTATCTACTGCACCATCTAGCTACCTTGCCTTCAACACTTTGTTTTCAGGAGAAAGAGCATGCTCGCCCCTATAATTGCCTCAGTTCTTGGGACAGTAGGTTCAAAACTGAAGCCAGTTCCTACATAGCATAGATCCCAGTGAGTTCATATATCCAAAGGCCAGATTTCTACCAGTTGAGTTCTTGTCTCAGCTACTGTTGGTCTGAGTATCAAATGTCACTGTCAAACGTCCCTCTTTACTTCTCAGGTTACTGATACTTACAGATTGGAAATCCAGGGATTCTGCAATGCTGGGATGCCAAGACATGCTCCAGCCTCTGGAACTCATAAGCTCACAAAGGCTCCACAACCTTCCCTAGAACAGAAAGGACCAGGACTCCCTGGGGACCCTATGGTCTTTGAGGGGTAGAATGCTTCAAGGCCTTATAACATGTTTCTCACCAGACACCACAAGTGATTCCCCAAGAGCAAGTGAGCACAGAAGAGCAAGTGTCCCACGATGACAGGCTTTTCTGAATGTCTCTACGTGGTTAGCCCTCTGGAACCAGTTATGAAATATGCGTGTGTATATATACATATTATGTGTGTGTGATCCACAGCCTCCTCAAGACATTTCCCTTACAGGTCATCATAATTCTCCCAGAAGTGAGCTCTCTGGCATTATCTACATTGAGAGATTTTATCATCTGGGCAAGCTGATGGGGTGTATACATACACCAGATTATTATACATGTATACATATGCACACATATAGATGTATTATATAAGCATATTATTCATGTATATGTCTATACAATATGATATTGCACCAGATGCCAAGGTTGGATAGACAGACACATATATACATGCATATATACAAACATACACACACAATATATATGTGTTTTTATGTTGTCCTTACCTATGATTTCATTGTGCAGAATCGCCTGATGTGAAACCTTACTGTATCAGTGTGTATTATGCACTGTTCCGTAATTGAGCTCTGCAGAGTCGTCCTTAGGGCACCAAGAGGGCGAATAACTTCCCCCTGGTCATCCAGTCACTGTGTGTTAGCTCTTGAGCCCAGGTCTTTCTGCCTCCAAGCCCAGCTTTAGACTCACGGAGCCAGGCTGCCTCTCAGTAGGTGTGGGTGTTTGCCTGAATCCACATCATTCTACTTTCACTACACTGTGGGCATCTCCAAGGAAACGCCTCTGTCTTATTTAGGTTTGTGTTTCTCCTACAGCCTAGGACTGCATACAGTAGGTGCTTCATAGGGATGAGTGAATTACATGGCCGGACATGAGACGTTTCCCACCCTCAAAGAGCTTAGGAGCTAAACACAGTTGTAGGTGATCTCTACATGTCCAAACACTCTACGCCCATGCCTCTCGATGTTTTTCTTCCCGCCCACACCAACCCCGATTCCTGGATAAATAGGAATGTTCAAAGCGGTGCCTTTGACCGGAGCCTGCTGTACTTTATATTAGTTTAAAGCTTCCCGTCCCCCTGCCTGTAGGTTGTGCTCCGGCCCTCCTTGACTTCATTTTATTCTCCAAGATGGCTTTTCTTCTTTCCTGTGCTGGCCTAAAGCATCCAAATGACCTTTGCTTTGGACTTTTTCTAAATCACCATATGTGAGATAATTGCGCCCATAGGAATTACTTCCAGAGTGGCCTAAACACAAAAGAAAAACACACAGCCAACTTTTTCTCTAGAGCAGCGCAAACATTTCCTTAAACCTAAGTGTCTCAAGAGGAACATTGACTGTGTAAACCTTTCACCCAGAGAGCCGATTCTGTGTAGTGCTTGCATCGAATCCTTCTCCTTGCGTTTTTACATCCCTAATTTATCCACTGTTTTGCCAATAAAAGCAGTCACATTCTTTGATTCAATTCTTTTTTTTTTTCTTTTACAGTGGAAAAGAGGCCAGAGAAAATGAGTCAATTGTGTGTTTTATGAACGGGAAGGACTCACGGGCCGGGAAGGACTCACGGGCCAGGAAGGATCCGGCTCGTTTGTTTCTTCTTTGTCAGGTTGCGCCCCAATGAGACACCTTCCCACAAGGCAGGACAAACGCAGGCTTTAGGACCCACAAAACAGGACCTCCTCACGTGATAAGTTGGATACAATACCATTCCTACAGTAGAAGGAAGGAAACAGATAATTAAGCACCCATTGTATCCCAGGCACTGTGCTTGGCACTTTACAGATATTAATTCATTTGAGCCTCACAATAACTGTGGGAGGTAGGTATGATTATTAATATGCCCATTTTACAGATGAAGAAGCTGAAACACAAAGAGGCTAAGAGACTGGCCCAGGGTCACAAAATTCACAAGAAGTATCTGAGGCTGAATTTGAACTCAGATCTGAAGCACCTGTTGGCACAGTTGGTATAATAAGTGCTTATACAAATGCTTATTCCCTCTTGAGTCCAGATCCAATGCTCCAGCCATTGGGCATAATAGCTGCCTCTTCACCTCTAAGAAGTGAAGGTAAAGCTTAAACCTAGTCATCCCTGTGTGTCACTACAAAGAAAACATGGGGGAAAAAATTATCTAATTACATCTTTGTAAGGAAATAAAACTGCTCTCCTACATGAGTTATTTGGCCAGGTCTTACCTGATGAACTCAGATTCAAATGAACCCTGATGCCAACTTACTGTACGAAAGGGCTTATTTCTTTAATCACTTTAGGAGTTGATTCAATCCTGTCATCAAGAATTCTGAACACAGAAGTGACCAGTTCTTTATAAACCCTTCAGACATAGTTCTTCTCTAATCTGGAACTTGTAGGAAGATAAGATGATTTGTAAGGACTGATGGGTCTATTTGGTTTTATTGTAATAATTGGCATTTGTATAGGGCACTTTGGTCTCTTCCCCTCTCTCATCTAGGTTCCTCATAGCTGCCAAAATGGTATTCCTACAATGCAGGTCAGACCATGTCACTCCCCTGCTTACTAAGCCCCTGTAGCTCCTTTTGACCTCCAGGTTCAAATTTAGGCTTAATAGTTGGGTGCTTAAAGGTTATTGCCACCTAGCTACAGCCTACCTTTCCAGGGCTCTTCACACACTCTATGTTCTGGCCAAACTGGCCAAACTACCTTATCTCCAGATAAGGTAATCCATGTCTTGTAGCTTCTCACAAGCTGTTCCCAAAACCTAGAATGTCTCCCCTCCCCACAATCTCTTAGACTTTCCACCTTCTTTCAAAACTCAGCTCCGACAAAGCTTTTCCTAACTCTACTCCCAACCAGGGACCTCTTGTCCCCCTCCCCCATTACTCAGCATTTACCTTGCATATGCTTGGGGTTAACTTCCATATTTGTGCTTCCTTTGATTAAATGTGAGCTCCTTGAGAGCAGGGATGGCTTCCTTTATGTCTGTGTCCCCAGATCCCAGCGTAGTGTCTAACGACCCATAGCAGGCATTTGATAAATTCCTTCAGCATGCTCAATCAAGGATTTCCAAAGTCCCCTACATACATGACACCATTTTATCAAAGAATCATGACCTCAGTGGTATCATTTTACAAGCAACACACACATGTCATAAACACAGGCAAATATTCCTACTTCAGCTTATGGCAACTATATTGATATCCATCTTCTCGTGATCTCAGGAGAAAATGAAATCCTTGGCATGTTGGGTGTACTCTCTTGTAGCAAACACGGGAGGAAATGAGCCAGAGCCTTATAGGCTGGGCAGATGGTGGTGATGGGTGGTGATCTGCCTTGTCGGAGGGACGATGAGATCATAAGTTCATTGGAATATTTCCATATCAACCCGTGTAAACCTTTTAAAACAGGAAAGGAGGATGAGAGGTAGTGTGAGGGTAGTCCAAGGAGTGAGAAGACCTAGGTCTGGTTACTGAAGTGTGTGACCTTGGGCAAACTACTTAACACTAGAAGGATCAGACTTATCAATCAGCACACATTTTCTTTTTTAATTTACTATAATTTTTATTTATCTTTAAATTTTTTTATTTATTTTATCTGTACAAGTGTATTTTAATGCAAATAAATATACAAACAAATATGCAAACAAAGTATACCGAAAATACAGACAAGCAGATATAATCACTTCCATCCCAAACTCCACCAATCAGGACAGCTTGTTCCTTAGACTTGGTTAGCTCTGACACTGCTGGAAGATTTGCCAGTTCTCTACGTATGAAGATCATTTAATCTTTACAACCATCCTGGGAGGGAGGTGTTATTATTATTCCCATTTTACACATGAGGAAACTGAAACACAAAGAGTTAGGTAAGTGACATGCTTAGGCTCACAAAGTAAGGAAGTGTCTGAAGGCAGATTTGAACTTATGTCTGCCTGACTTCAAATCCATTTTTTCTATCCATTGTGCCATTGAATGGTCTCTCTGAGCCTCAGTTTACCCAGTTGTAAAAGGGTGACACTAATACTTTTGATACCTACTTCATGGGGTTGTTGAGAGCATAGATAAAGTAAAACATATAAAATGCTGTATAACCACATAAATGTAAATACCAGTTGTTATTATGAGTTTTCTTTAAATAATATGTCATCACTTTTTATTTCATTTTTAATTTATGGAATAGAATAAGCATTTCTATAACATGATCATATGTGAAACTGCAAATCTACTATGCATAATCTGCTGTTCCTTTCAAATACACAACAAAATGATCATATAAAAATAATTTTTAAAATAAATAATTTAAAGAAATAAATAACAAAGTTGTGTGTTTTTTAAAAAAGATGTCTGCCAATGAAGGGTATTGCATGGTGCCCTTTGGCCATCTATTCCAACATTTAACTTATCCTTCCTATCCTGAAATTTTGTTTAATATCCATTTTATATCCTTCACGTTTCATTTTAAATGTATTTCCTTTAGTTCTGTCCTCAGGGGACAGGAAAAACAACTAGTTACCATCCATCCTCTGTATAATGATCTTCATATACATATGTATGTATGCATGTATGTATGTATGTATGTATCTTCATATACATATATATGCACATATATACACACATATGTATACTGACAATTGTTAAGTTACACCTCTAACTCTTCCTTTTCACTCTGAACCCATAAGTGAATGAATAAAAAAGCATTTATTACATGCTTGCTTTGTGCTAAACCCTGGTGATACAACTATGAAAGAAAGACAATCCCTGCCCTCAGGGAACTTACATTTGAGAAGGGTACAATATGTAGAAAATTTGGCTTCAAGTCAGAGGGAATGGCCCAGGGGTCCTCAGTCAGTCAGTGAGCAAGCATTTGTAAGGTGCCTGTAAGGTGCCAGTGCTGGCACCAAAGAAAGACAAGGGAGCTCACAGTCTAATGGGGAGACAACATGTAGACAGACAACTGTACACACAAACAAGCTATATATGGGATAGCTTGGAAATAATTCACAGGGGGGAGGCTCGAGAATAAAAGGGAATCAGAAAAGGGTTTTGGGGAAGGTAGGATTTTAGCTGGGATTTGAGAAGCTCGGAGGTGCAGGTGAAGAGGAGAGAGTTCCAGTAATGGAAGAGAGTCACTGAAAATGAAGGCTTCCGAGATGCAGAGTCTTTGGGAAGAATGTTAAGGATGTCAGTGTTAGGGGATCATAGAGAACTGGGTGGGGAGTAGATTCAAATAGACTGAAAAGGTAGGAGAGGGGCAGGTTTTGAAGGGCTTTGAATGCCAAGCAAGGGATTCATCTCTAATCATGGCAGTAATGGGGAACCAAAGGAGGTAGCTGAGTAAGGGTGGAAGGACATGGTCAGATTTGCACTTTAAGAAGATCTCTTTGACTACTAAATGTAGAATGAGCTGGAGTCGGGAGAGATGGGGCAGGGAGACCAACTAGAAGGCTTTTACAGTAGGTTTAGAATGAATCAAGAAGAGCCTGCTCTAGGGTGGTGGCCATAGTAAAGGAGGGAAGGGGCCATAGAAGAGAAATGCTGCAAATACAGAATTGATGGGACTTGGTCACAGATTAATTATGGGGAGGTGAAAAAGCAGAATCCAAGATGATACCTGGCTTGAGAGCCTAAGTGACTGTAATGGTAATGAAATTTGAAGGTCCCTTTGTTTTGCTAAGCTGACAGGTACTTAGCACCTAGTTTCAAGTTAAGCCTCTGTTAAAGGAACAGAAGGTATGAACCCCTGTTGCTGATGTAACAGGAAGGGGCTGAACAGGGAGGAGCAATAAGGTATATAAGGAAAAACCCCAGCTAGGAAAGTTCTAACTTGGGATGAGCACCTGAAGGCTGGGCTGCTGCTGCTGGACTGGAACTTAGAAAGTGATTTTGATTTTGAGAATGGGAGAAAGTTATTTTGATTTTGAGAACGAAGCTGCTGAAGTCTTCTGAGGTGAGTTACTAAATGACTGATTGGTTAAATGATTGTACTTTGTTCAAAACTACATGACTAGGTTGGTGAAAACTATGTGACCAATTTGGTGAAAACTACATTTCCATTTTAGTGCTAAGTTGTTGAGTTGTGACATGGTAAATGCTGTATTTTGATTTTCTGTGATAAGTTGTAACATTCTGAACGCTGTACCTTGATTTTCTGTAAATGATTTGCTCTGATTTGTTATTGAATGAATCGAGTGCTCACTATACTATGTAATTAGAACTTTAAAAGCTGTTCACAGCAGCATTCCTCTGGAAAGCTGCTCATGTTTGGCTTTACAGTGACTAAGAAGATGAAGGTGCCTTTCACAGTTTTAGTAATGTTAGGAAAACAGAAGGGTTTGAAAGAGAAAGATAATGAGTTCAGTTTTAAACATGTTGAATATAAGAACATCTAGTGCGAAATGTCCAATTAGGTGCTGGAGATGTGAATCTGGAGGTTAGGAGAGAGTTTAGGGCTGGATAAGTTTATCCAAGAATCACCTATGATGTTGTGTGAATCCAGGAGAGCTGGTGAGATGGTCAATCAGATCAGTTTAGAGGCAAAAGAGAAAAGAGCCTAGGATGGAGGCCTTATTATGGTTAGTAGTTTGATAAGCCATGGTTAGTGGTCATGATCTGAGTGAAGATCCAGCCCACAAGACTTAGAAGGAATGACCAGATGGGCAGAAGGAGAACCAAGATAGAGGAGGGTCCAAAAAACCTAGAGAGAAGATAATATCAAGACGAATAAAGTGATCAACTGTCTCAGAGGTTTCAGGGAGGTCACAAAAAATGAGGATTGAGAAAAGGCCAATGGATCTGGCAGTTTAGAGTTTACTGGTAACTTTGGAGAGAGCAGTTTTGGTTAAAAGATGAGGCTGAACGCCATCCTTAGAACACAGTGGCAAAGTACGTGGTAATTTGTCTCCTTTAATGCTATTTTCATTAATAAAAAATCTATCTTTATTTTTGATGTTGTACTATTTGACAGTGACAAGGACTTAATGGGGTAAAAACTTTCTCTCCCAGGTCTTCAAAAACTGTAGCTGCTAAGGAAAGGTAAGGGGTAGGGAGGAAAGGGTTGGAGTACCTGCATAGAAACTTGCCAGTTGGATTCTGCTTGAGAATTGCTTCCTTGGATGATGGCTGTGGGAGCTAGGTAAGGCCTAAGACTACTTGGTCTGGGGGACACTGGGATCCCTGGGGCTCTTGGGCTCAAGGTCTTGGACTACTTCCATGGCAGTGAGGAGGGGTTGGTTGAAGTGGTAGCAGTGGCTTCATCTTCCTGGCATACCACACTCTCTCTCACAGTGGCTTGCTGCTTGATACCAATTCCTTTATCCTAAGAGCATTTGTTTTCCAATTATTAAAGAAATACTTTACATGGCTCTCTTACAAACCTTCTCTAAATTCTCCAAGTCCCTTGTGAACTGTCCAGCCCTGTATTATACGCAATATCCTGTTGCCTTTGGAAAGATCTAACACTTGAGTATTCCATGCCCCTTGGAGATAACTGAAGCCTAAAACACTACATCAATTATGGCCATTTATAAGTATGCACAGGAAGACATAACTGGGTAACCATAGTCTCAGACAAACTCAGTTCAGTTTAATAAACATTTATTTAGTACCTGCAAAGTGCAAGGCACTGTGATAAGCTCCGAGGATACAACAATGAAATGAAGACAGTTCCTGCCCATGTGAAGCAAGTCTTCTAAATGGTCTCTCTATTTTATTCATTTCTTTCTTTTCACTTCTCATTGGTGTTTCATGTAAATTTGTGTCTGTTAGGGAAATTAAGTGCATGAGTTACAGCTGGGTGGTTGTGTTCTTTGAGCCTTGGGGAGGTTGGGGGTGGAGACAGGAGGCAACGGAGACTGTAAAGTTGGGGAAAGTGGAGTCATGAGTAAACAATGGTGGAACTAATGCAAATTTTCATGCTGCACTGAATTTCTGCAAGGTTTAAGAATTTGGAAAATGGTTTGCAAAGTTGGTCATTTCCTTCCCAGCTGTACAAGATTTCAAATGCTATTCTGCTATAGACTGGCAACCAGACTGCTATTCCTCCAGCATTAGAAGATCCTAGACATTGGTGCAGAGTTGAAACCTAGAATATCTCAAGGTCAATCTTTGCTCTCAACCAAAATACAGCTTCATTTTGGTTATATGTTTGGGTTGTTTCTTTGCTTTAATCAGTGGAAAAGTATAACTGAGAGAATCTACCAGAAAGCAAGAAATGATCTAAGAGGTATTCATATCCAGCTCCCTGGATCTCCGAGTGACAAGAAGGAAATTCATTAGCTTGTCTTGATCGAGTGTGACTCTCATATCAATTAGCACCATTCATTTGTGAAGAGTCAGCTTTCTAAACCAGATCAGAAAAGGATCCATCACATAGTATCCAAAGAGAGAAAATGGGCATGGCCATGGAATTATGTTGAGATCTAGCTTTCTCCATCAGATTTGGTGCAGCTAATTCTTCCTGTTTCTTTATCTCTGTCTTTTCTCTTCCTCCTCCTCCTCCTCCTCCTCCTCCTCCTTCTTGTTCTTCCTCCTTAAATATTTATTAAGCACTGTATAGCACATATATGGCACTGTACTGAACGCTGCTGGGGGTAAAGTTGAGAGGCCAAAATCCCAACCCTTAGAGAATTTACAAGCAAACTAGGAAGAGATTGGTTGTTGTTCAGTTGTTTTGGTCCTGTCTGACTCTTCATGAGCTCATCTGGGGTTTTCTTGGCAAAGATATGGGAGTGGTTTGTCATTTCCTTCTCCAGCTCATTTTACAGATAAGGAAACTGAGGCAAACAGGATGATCACTTGCCTAGGTCACTCAGCTACTAATTGTCTGAGGCTAGATTTGAACAAGTCTCCCTAATTCCAGACCCAGCACTTTATCTACTGTACCACCTAGCTGCCCCAAACATTATACACATACAATAATAATTAACATTTTTGTACTACTTGCTACACACCAGGCACTGTGTTAAATATTACAAATAATACAATTATTTGCTTTTGTCCTCACAACAACCCTGGGAGGGAAACTGTATTATTATTCCCATTTTATAGATGAGGAAACCAAAGCAAACAAGATTAAGTGACTTGCCCAGGTTCACAAAGCTAGCTTAGTGTCTGAGGCCAGATTTGAACTCAGGAATATGAGTCTTCCTGACTCCAGGTCAGCACTCTATTCTCCACTAGTTGCCCTTCCAGGGAGAGAAGACAGACACAAGAGAACTACAAACAATTTTCAAGCAAAATAAAGCAGGGGATATTTCATTTTTGTCTTTATATTTCCAGCTCCATGTACAAAGTAGGTACTTAATAAACACTGTCTGGCTGCTTTGTTGATGTAAGAATTATATTGTGATGTCACAGAAACTGTGAAAGAGAAAGTACTGAAGTAATTCAAATTCACTGCGGAGGGGGGAAGGGGGGTTTGAAGGGAAGCACAGGACTGACTTTTGAGGAAGTAAAGGATTTGTTTTGTTGGAGAGGAAGAAGAACATTAGGCAATGAGAACAGCGGAGCAAAGGCTCAAAGACAGTGGAGCAGGATGTCCACCTAAGGGGCTTACAAGGGACCTAATCTGTCTAGAATAACAGGTTTAAACCCATCAACAATAATGAACCAATTTTATGGTCTTCAACAGAAGAACGATCAGGAACATAGGGTTGTTGTAAAGTTCAAATGAGATAATAGATGTAAAGGGCTTTGCAAACATTAAAAAGTGCTCTACTGCCAGGTACTCCTCATCTTCCCCTCTCACCATCACCCCCTTAAGATTTCCAGTCCTTCTCTGTGTCTTCTTTTGCTCTATTCAAATGTAAACTCCTTCAGGTCTTGTTTGATCATGTTTGCATCCCTAGATCTTAATTTCATGTCTGATACATAAAAAGCACTAATAAATTCTCCATCCATCCATCCATCCATCCATCCATCCACCTTTCTGTCTGCCTATCTAAATGTCATTTACTAGATTTACCTCTAAAAATTTGCCAGGACTAACACACCAAGGTGTTGGGGTTCAAAGTGACTGGGACTAGAAACAAAAAGTATGCAAGTCCCAGTCCCAGATGTATGAAAAGAGACATCATTTAATTTCTCTGGCTTCCATTTACTCATTTTAAAAATGAAGGAGCAGGTCCAGATGCCCACTAAGATCCCTGCCAGCTGGAGAGTATGATCCCATGATCCCAGAAGAATTGTTGACACTTTAGGTCCAATGTAAGCCTAGATTTCATTTTTGAACTTAAACAAGGGAAGAGACATGTATGATGTTGTTACACTTGGATCTTTTGTGAAAAATAATCTACTATTCTAGCGATCATCCTTAAAAATAAATGGTTGCTGAGCTATATTCCTCTGCTGAATTAGAATGTGCCCTTTTTTTGGTGAACCTGAGTGGCTGTCAAACAGAACACAGGAAATCATATTATAAGGGTAAGCTCCTGGCTGGCAGAAGTGTGTTAACCTTTCATCCATGTCATTGGGTTTAATATGCTGACTTTGTAGTAAAAGCTTCTTCTTTAAGCCGAGGGTTCATAAAAAGTGTTACTGGTCCTTGATGTTCCCAGTCAAGGATAGTAAGGAAAACAGAGCTGTGAATAGCTCACATTGATTACAGCAAACAGAGAGCTGGGGGGGTCAGCATGGTGCCCCTGCTCGGCTAGCCCCATAGAACTAAACAGCTATTCATGGCTGCTGGGAAACATCCAAGCTGTTAGTGTAAATTTACTTGTATCATCTTTGCCGAGAGGAACTGTAGGATCCCCAGTGCCTCCTGGCTGATTCAGATAGACTGTTTATTTGTTTAGTCCTGTAATGATATTATCCACAGGGCTAGAGCCACACAGAGAGGATTAGGGGTTCCTGGAGGAGAGAGGCTGTGTGTGTTTATTGCTGTCACAGCCCTTCACAACACAAGCCAAAAGTAGCGGCTCATTTTTGTGCTCTTCTTGATACCTGTGCCCCCCCCCACACACAAACATACAAACACACAAGCATGGCACCCACATCTGTGATCTATGTGGGCAATATTGAACATATGACTATAGGAACATGGATTTAGATCTGGAAGAGATATAGTGATTAGCCCAGTCTTCTTGTTTTACAGATGAGGAAACTGAGGCCCAGAGACATTAGGTGACTTGCCCTAGGTCACAGAGACAGCAAGTGGCAGAACCAGGATTTAAACCCAGGTCCTCTGTCTCCCAGTCTATTGTTCCTTGCATTGTTCCACACTGTAGATAAGTCATTATCATCATTAATGGTTTCTCATAACAATAATTACAATTTATATAGCTCTTGAAGGTTTGCAAAGTGCTTTACATATTTTACCTCATTTGCAGTTTACATCTACTTTGAGAGGTAGGTGCTTTATTATCCCCATTATGCTGATGAAATTTAGGAAGTTAAATGACTTGCCCAGGGTCACATAGCTAAGCAATTGTCTGAGCAGGATTGGAATGCAGGTCTTCCTGACTCCGGACCTAGATCTATGACACCAATGTAACACTTTACATGCATTATTTCATTTTGTGCCAAGAAAGAAACTGAATTTCAGAGCAGAAGCTAACTTCCTTCTGAGAAACGGGGAGAAAAGCCATTGCCTTTAACATCTCAGCTGTGTTGGTCCCTGACTAAGTATTTGGTCTCAGACAAAGTATTCCAGAAGCATACAGGGTCTGAGAGGTCCAGAAGTATAACAAAACATCAGTTCTGGGGCAACCTAAGACTTGAGTTGCTTTTAGCTCTTAAATGCAGGTTTATTGAGAAGACAAATGGTTCCTGCCGCCAGAACCTGCAAACCTAGCTGCATCAGGATGGTCATAATATGGTTTATAGATGTTGCTCATTTATGATGCTGGGCTTTGATAACCTTTGGCTTAACTTGCATACCTTGCCCATTGTTCCTTAGGCTTCAAGGAAGAACCAGATATAAAACACAGCACAAACTGGTACCTGATTCATTTGGAAAGCTTAGGAGCTACAAAAAAAACAACCAAAAATGATTATACTTCCTTGAGAGCCTACTTGTACCAAAGGAGAAAAGGGAGCATAAAGGTCCTTGTCCATCAGGGAGCTGTCATATAGAAGTACCATGTGATATACAGCTCCTGATTCAGCCCAAGCTCTCCAGAGTCCAACCTTCTCTATGGCTGGGGGACTGCCTGTCACAAGGTCACAGCTGTCTCTTGCTCAGTTTAGCCAGAGTCCCATCTGAGTCACACTTACAACGGAAAAGGGCCCAGGCAAAATTAGCAACAATTAAGTCTTTGGCCTCCGCTAGCCCACTAGCAATGCTAGCTGCTCCATCACTTGGCTGGAAGAAATGATGTGAAGAGGCTGAGGAAGCAGGAAGGGGAAACTGAACTTGAACGAGCCTGCAACCAAGGCCAGCAGGAGTCCCACTTCTAGGACCCTGGAAGCACAATTTGAAGCTGGGGCTTCCTAGCTAGCCCAAGAAGTAGTGACAGAAAGAACAACCTGGGATTCATTCAGCCATAAAGGGAGGGAATTCAAAGGAAAATCTGGTAGAGTCATGAAAAGCAACAGTCCCTGGGGGGAAATAAAGCCCTGGATATCTTAAAATGTATTCAAAATTTCTTTTAAAATCACCCTGCTGTTGCAATAACCCAAAGACAAAACTGCATTGAGAGGGAGATAACAAAAGAGCAGGCCCCCCATGGGCCACAAAGAGCCCCTGGCCAGTCACAAGGTCATTTCACATAATGACAGAAACCTCATCTGCTTCACATGGATTAAACTGTGGGAAAGCAAAGGTATTTTTTTTTTTAATGTAGGGGTTAAAGTATTAAGCAAAAAAGGAGGAGAGCTAGGCTGCAGAGCCCTCAGTCCCTCCAGGGCCCACTTCCCAAAGGTTGAGGCAGCTTGCAAGCACATTTTGGAATCAGGGGATGCCAGCCAAGGTCACCTTAAGAGTTAACCCCAGGCCTAGTTCACTCCAGGCCACCCAATCTGCAACTCTTTCAAGCCAAAAACCAGGAAAAAGCTGTTCAGTCTACTAGATAGGGGTTGGGGGAAGGGGCAGAGGTTGGGGGTGGGAATGGAAGGCTCGCCGAAGGACCAGCGAAGCAACCAATTAGAGGGAGAGGGGGTTAGAAAAGCCCAAATATACACCCTCTATTTCAATGAAGAGGACAGTTAGGGGGCACTATACAAACATAAACAGCCTGCTCAGGGGTTTGAGAAACCTTACCGTTTCTGAAGGTACCTCTGAGCTTGGTTGGGTTCTGTGACATCCCCTCCTAAGAGAGTCTGAAGCTGCCAAAAATCATTTACAAATAAAGATCGCTCAGAAATGTGCCCCACCTTGGGCCAAGGAGGCGAACCCTTTTTCCAATAAATATTTGGCCAGGAAGGGGGGCGGGGAGGGGGGGGCAGGAGTAACAAAGGGAGCCAGCAGCCTCGGTTTGTTTAGATTGCCCGCTCTGAGCTGGAACTGCCCGGCCGCAGCTGACCACGGATCCAGATAGGTTAATTTCCACATGGGGCTGCAGAAACCCTATCCCCGGCTTGCGAAGCGTGGGTCAGCCAAGGCATGTTAATCTGTTTAGCATGTGTGCTGCGCCGAGGAGCCAGACCACCGGGGTGCAGGAGGGGCAGCAGCGGCGGCGCTCTTTGGGGGGAGTTAATAAAGAGCTTAAGGGAAATAAGTGCAGAAAGGTTTCAGATTGTGGCCGCCGCCCGCCGCGACGTTGGAGCCCGGGCGGCCCGGGGTAGTAGGCTCGCCATGCGGGTCCCGCGCAACGGGTGAGGAGAGAGGGAGACAGGGTGCAGAGCCGGCAGTGGCCTGGGACTCCCTTTGCCTCTCGGAAACACAAGGCCAAAAAAGAGGTCAAAGCTGACCTCCCCTCCCACCCACACCCTATACCACCGTACCCCCACACCTGGCGCCTGGAAACCGCGCAATGGCCAGGGACCATCCTTGTCATGTCCAGGTGCGCCCCAGGGAACCAGGCCAAGGCTCCGGGCCGCCTCTCCTGTCGCCCTGTCACTCAGCCCAAGCGGGCGGAGGCACCTTTCGGGGGCACTGGAAAGAGAAAAAACCAGCGGTGAGAAGCTACTTCTCCACCAGGCTCAGGGCCAAGCCGTGCGCCAATGCCAGCGCCAGCGCAGCCGCCGCGCCCTCCCTTCCTCCCTCTCCAGGCAGAGACAAGCTTTTCCCCCACCTTCGGTGCCGGGTGGGAGTCTTTTCGCTTCGCTGTAATCATTATTAGCTTAGGCGCTGGGGGGGGGGGGGAAGGGGGGGAGGAGGGGATCGAGAGGTTAGACATTTAGAACATTTTTAACTAATCAAAATATTTGCTGATGAGTATTTATTTTTACAAGGGCTCGGTTTGGCTGGAGACTTCCCGCGCAACCATAGAGGCTGTCGTATTAGGTTTGCGACGAAGCCAGATGCGGTCGGGATTGTTGAATCTCGACTCTGGAGATCAGTCACTCAGGAGATGTTTCCCTAGACTCTGGAAGACGCTTTCCCAAGACCCCTCTTTCTGCATATTGCGCTCAGAACATAACCAGATGTCCCCTAAAGCCCCTCGAAGCTCCGTGCGTTATACCTCGGCCAAATGAAGAAGGGGGAGGAGGAAGGAGAGGGGTTGGGGGAGGGGGGAGGGACAGACTACCCACGCTCTTCTAGGCCAGCCAACAAAGAGAAAAACCAGGCATCTATCTTCACTCGATTTCTGTGGTGGAAAGTTGAGGCCCAAGGGCCCCCCCCCCCCCAGAAGCCCAAAGAAGCCCAAACCACTCTTCAGCTTTGTTATTGTTGTTTTTAAAAGACAATTCCAAACAATTACGAAGTATCCCTATACCTATTAACAAGCCCCCCCCCATTCCATGCAGTGTTTCCCATTCACCTCTTTTTCTTTCTACACTCCATTTCTTGCAGAGACTGAGCAATTTATATCCTAAGATAATTTTTAAAATGGGCTTGGTTCAAATAATTGCAGATTTTATGTATGATTTTTAAACCATTGGAATACTAATGAAGGGCCAGAAAGGGACAAATACAATGTCTGATTTAAAAAAAATAAGAAGAATAAGCATGGTAAAAGTACAGCCCCGTATTCATCTGGGCTATGCCTGCAAACAAACCAAAAAAAAAAAAACATACTTGTGGTACACAGAAAATAATTGGAATGTATAAAGTCTTAATTGTCATGTTGATTTTTAATGAAATATGGTTTAGTGTCATTTCTGTAAGATTAAGGTGGGCAAAAGAATGGTCTCTCGAAGAAGAAGAAGAAGAAGAAGAAGTAGCAATAGTTTAATATTTGAGAGTGGGACAAACATGGAGCTCTGTAAGAGCTAGCCAATAAAAGAGTGGACAGCACCAGTTGATGGGAGGTGGGGCTTATCACTTTGGAGGCTGAGAGTCCAATTGAAAGTGACATTAGGAAATATTAAGTAAGCAGGACAAAATAAGATTCAGTGGGCGAAACATAAACTCACTTTGCTCCTCAAAAGAAGACAAAACACAAGTATTCAGGGCTGGATAGGACTTATTTCGAATAAATATGGTGGGAATGGATCTTGGAGTCATAGTGAATCATCAGGTAAATATTTTAAACAAATGGGATGTACCAAACATGACACTGAGATGTAGAAATAGTATTGTTACATGTAGAAACCACAAGCCGAGTCTCTTTTATGGAATGTTCCATTCAGTGTGGGGCCTCACAATTGGAAAGATGTTAAGAAAGCGAGAGTCTCTCCCCATTATGCTTCCTTCATTTGCTTTGTTTGCATCGGGCTTTGCATGTCCAGACCCTGCAAGGTTACCATCTGTCTGATTTTAATGCGTGCCTTGGCAGATCGAAGATTGTTATCTATGTCCACATGAAATGTGAAAGAAGGAACTTTGAGTGTGACCCTGAAATGAAAACAGAAAAGCAAAGAACCATCATCAAAATTATGTGCATGCGTATGAGTTGGACCTAGAGGTAGACAAGGTAGGCCTTTGTCTAGGGTGTAACCAAGGACATTTTTAAACATCATTTTAAAATTCATGTGTGTTATTATGATAGAAAATACCGCTCTCCGTGGCATATAGACATTTATTAGATGATAAAGAAACACAGTCACATGAAGGGTAGACTGTGAAACCTGGGCCAAGTCCTTTGACCTCTTTCTGCCTCAGTTTCTCTAACTGCAAAATGTAGGGATGATAGGAGAGTTTACCTTCCAAGGTTGTTTCGAAGACCGAATGAGTCCCTGACATGCAGCAGGCATTTAATAAATGCCTGGATTTAAGTGAGGCTGTCTGTGAAGTCATCGGCCTCACTGTCTCCTCAGTTCACTTTCAGCAATAAAGTTTCTCTTTTACTAATGTTTGTCACTCCGGAAAAGGACACCAATAACACACCCATGTTCCCAGTAAATCAGTAGGTTCTGAAATATGGGAATGGGAAATATTTGAGCAATCTAGAAATAAGGAGGTTTCTGGTAACCCCACCCAGCCAGCACAGAGGCTGTAGGAATGAGTGTTTGGGAGACTCAGTGTAGGGATGCCAGAGATTAAGTCCTGTCCTCTCTCTTTTCTTCTGAGTTTTTCCAGTCTGGCATCATAGATTTGGAGCTCAGAGAGACCTCAGATAGGACAAGGGGCATAAGAGAAGGTAAGGGATTTGCCCAAAATAGAACTAGGCTTTGAACATAGACCCTCTGACTCCAAATCTAGTCTTTTCTTTTGTGTCATGCTGCTTATGACTTCAGGCCTTACTCATTTCTCCCTCCTGTGAACCCCTCTAGCATTTTTTATCTGCATTTGTCACTTAGCATATGCTACCTTTTATTGTTGGTTGTCCTTCTGTGTGAGTGTGTGTGTGTGTGTGTAGCTTGTCTCTCTTTCTCTGTCTCTCTATTTATATATATATATATATATACACACACATATATATATTTATAAACACACACACATACACATATATATTTATAAACACACACACATACACACACATATATATATTTATAAACACACACATACACACATATATATATTTATAAACACACACACATACACACATATATATATTTATAAACACACACATATACACTTTGACTGTCCAATTGCCCCATGAAGGCAGGGACCAGGACTTCTGTCTTGTTTATCCCCAGTACTAATGTAGGATTTCACATGAAGTAGACGTTAGTGTTGATAAGACACAAAAAAAGTTTGTTTCAATTCCCCCGGAGCCAACATTGTATTGGTTCCAATGATAAACATCAGATGACACGCCAGTTCCTCTGGAACACACTGTCTCTCCTCTTTCTGGGCAGTGTATTCTGCTCCTCTTGGCTTTGCTGGATCTTGGAGGGGGGGGGGAGGGATGAATATACTGGGGCACATTGCTGGGAGTAAGTGGTCATTGTGGGAGGGATTCCGAGTCAAATAGAGAAGAGTCCAAGAAAGTCCAGAGGCTAGAACAGGCCTTCACAGCGTATGGTCCCAAGGCCACCTGCAGCCACCGAACGATTTTGGGCAGCCCACAAAAAATGTCAGGATTGCCACTCTGCACTTTGTCATGTGACACACAACAACCAACTATCGTCAGTCTGTCTCTAGTCTGACCTAGAGAAGCGGCCCAAAAGAAGTTGAGCTTCTTTTCATCTTGGCTCCTATCTACTGCCAAGTTGAGCAGGCCTGGGCTAGAACAAATGGGCCAAGATCAGTGACCCGATTATTCAACACAGCCTAGAAGTGTCCACGTACTGAAAGGACAACAATGAGTCATTAAAATGGAACTGACTGAATAAATAAGAGTCCGAGGCCAAACCGGGATCCACAAAAGTCAGATACCAGGCCAGTGAAGGAAAAGGGTCTGAGAAGGAGCAAAGAGTTTGTTACAATTTCTCAGGAGTGGTGAACTCAGGATCTCAAAGGATTTTTAGCTGTGGTATTGGAGGAAAAGGTGGTCGTTCTGACCTTTCCTCTCTAATTGACCAGATAAGCCATAGCTTAGAGCAGCTACTCGCCTCTGGAAACTTCAGCACTGGAGGCAGCTGGATTATGTTAGTGGTGGACATTAAGAAGGGTGCTCCCGGTCTCAGCACTGTCATAACTCCTCTTTCTAACTTTTAAGATGAATTCTCTATTTATTTGATGTTTAAGAATTAGCCCTTTTGGTCACACGAAAGTACATTTCTCTATCGGCACTTTTCCCAACTCTGATTTAGCTTTTTCACTGGGATGGCCTTACCCATCTCTCCTTGTTGTCAGTCCCCTCCCCTATCTGCCAGCTATCTCAGATCGTGCCCTAGAAGGCTGACTGGCAAAAAGACCTGATGCCACCAGGGAGTGCCCTCCCCTCTCTCTTCCATAATTCTGCTTAGAGGAGATGAGACCCTATTCCTTCCAATAATATGGAGGCTATTAGGTCTTCCCATTCCTGCCCCTGCCTCCTAAGGGCTATAGACCTTCCTATCTGTCCTGCCTCTGTGGCCTACAGTTCTCTGGAATCATCATCTAACCTACTTATATAACCTAACAGACCACTAGACCTTGCCATCTACCCTACTACATACATCTACATCTATCTCCACTAAGATTACAAGATTTTTCTACCTACCCTGAAAGTGACCTTTCTTTTATATGCTGTTTTCCCCAATTAGAATGAGCTCCTTAAGACAAGGGAGTCACAGTTTTTCCATCCCCAGCTCTTAGCAAACAGTAAGGGCAGCCAGGTCCCATAAAGACAATGAATGCCACTAAGTGGTCACATATTTCTGAATTAACCCTTTTTGAAGTTAGAATTATGTAAAATATGATCATTATTGTTTCCAGCCCAATGGAAATATAGTATGAATTCAAATAATGGAATCATTTAATAGGATTCAACTTTAGTAATAATGGAGACCTAACTCTAAGTGTATTTTTTTATGCATTCATTCATTCCTGCAGAGGCAGGTAACTTTTTTTTTTAAGCTGATCATCAGATTGAAGATGTTGGAAAATTTGTTTATTCTATATGTGGTTTAGGATTTTCTCTCTCCTCACCTCCTAGCCCTCAAGCCTAAAAAACATAAGAAGACATTAAGAAAATTCTCCTCGTGTTTCTCAGGGCTGCCAGTAGACATTTATTTATGTACTTATTTGTTTATTTATTTATTTATTGCTTTTTTGGAGGGCAATTGAGGTTAAGTGACTTATCCAAGGTCACACAGCTAGTACGTGTTAAGTGTCTGAAACTGGGATTTGAACTCAGGTCCTCCTGACTCTAGGACCAGTGCTCTATTCACTGCACCACTAGTAGACATTAAAAAAAATTTACCCTGTACTGAGGAAAGGAAGCCATGGTACCTATTGAAGAAACATAGGCAGCATACCACATAGCCTTGGAACTAACTTCCCTTCACCAGTATCATAGGGAAGGCATATGGATGAACTGTGAGACATAGCTAACTACCAATTAAACAGCTCCAACCCCCTCTTTTAGTTGATAGGTCCTGGCTTTTAAAAGGACATTCTGATTGTTTTCCTAGTAAAAAGGCACTGATAACATTGACTGTCTGTCTTATAAGCATGCCATGAAAACGAATGAATAATGTCAGTCAAGTAACTGGAACCAGTACAATTATTATTATAATGTGGCACCGTCTCACTGATAGAGTAAGAAATTACTTTCTGCCCTAATAATGTGGCATAGCCTAGAGCCGGTACAAAAGATAATGTATCAATGTAGAGCTCAGGTTAACCGTTTGCCTGTGATTCCAACTAGAAGAGTCCCACTACCTCTCTTAAAACAGGTTTCTTTGTAAGAATCAGACCTGACAGGGATGGAGAACAGAATGACATTGTCCAGTGAAGACTTTAAGTTTCACATTCCAAGGGTGTCCCATTAAATGTGTCCAAGCAGTTGCTTCTGAAATCATAAATTCGGAAAGAGACAATGCAAACTGCAATCACAAGGGGTAACAGAAGCCAAACACGTTAGGAACCTATTCCTTGAGTAAATAGCATAATCCTGGACACGCGGGAACACATGGTTTGCCTCAAACATGTTTCATTTTGTCATCGCATTGACTGTACGGTATTTCTCTTTGGGTGCAAGAGTGATTGATATCGCTGGGAGAGTTGTTTGTAAGAACATGAAAGTTGCCAAAGCAAACACGTTGGAGGGAAGTGTGGAGAAGGGGAGCAAGAGTATTTGGAGTCGATCTGGGTTTGGGAAGTTCATGCAGAGGTGAGACGGTTAGATGTAGAACAAATAAAAACATTCTGCACACTTCATCTACATAAATTATGTACAGAAATTGGCTCTTTGTAGACTTTAGCAGGGCAGTTACAACTCTCCCCTAGGGTTTGGAATACAATTTGGGCTTCAGGCCAATTTTCTTTAGTGAATGATTTGTGACTTTTGCTCCACATGAATGAATCTATTAATATTTAGATCACCCTGATTTTAATCCACAAAAGCTGTATTTGCTGAAAAACAAAATAATCTATATACCTTCTGTATTGTGTCTTGGAGTCCTAAATCATGGTATGGTGACGCATGTTAATAGATTTGTCTGAAGCTGATTTAGGCTGGTGGAGGAAAAACTTGGTAGACATAATTTTTTGTCTGTTTTTCTGCTATGTGATAAAAATGCCACTTTAAGTAATATTCAATGGCACTTAGAATCATGTTAATGTAATATTTTCCTTTTTAAGGTACTTAAAGATGGGACGTTTTGTTAATTTTGTTTTTCCTAAATGTGCTACCACATACATATAGGCACATAAACTATATATATGCACACGCACACATATAGAAATATATATACATATGTATAAAATATCTATACCATGGCTCAAATAGTGACATGATACTAACTCATTTTTGCCTGAGTGAACTGCTTTCAATAATGCATTATATGGATACATATATGTAGTATGTAGTATACAATTATATACACACATATACAATTATAAAATGTGTGTTCTTAAGAAGCTAAATAATAGATGTCTTTTTCTCATTAAACACATCATTCCATATGGATATTCTTAGAGAGTAAAAAGAAAACATTCAAGAGAGTTGAAAAAAGGTGAGTTCAACAAGTAATTGTTCTTTTCAAATAAGTACAAAGGATGGTAAAACACTTGAGAGCAGAGGCAGTGACCGTGGGGCAGACTGTGAATGATACCCAGCATGCCAGGCAGTCAACCAGCGTTTATTAAGTGCTCACTGTTCCAGGCACTGTGCTAAGCTCCGGGGAACCAAAGAACGGCACGATCTAATGGGCAAGACAACGTGAAAACAACCATGCACACATGATATACACAAGGGATAATTGGAGGTTGATAAGGCTTTAGAATTAAGGGAGATCAGAAAAGGGTTCCTGAAGAAGGAGAGATTTTAGCTAGAACATGAAGGAAGCCAGGAGGTGAAGGTGAGGAAGAATCAAACACCAGGCCTGGGGGCTAGCTAGTGAAAACACACACCAGAGGCTTAAGACCAAGAGCATCTTTCTGGAGAACCAGCAAGGAGGTCTGTGTGTGTCACTGGATATCAGAGTATGTAGTGGGGACTAAGGTATAAGAAAACTGGAAAGATAATGAGGGAGCCAAGTTGTGAAGGATTTTGAAAGCCAAACAGAGGATTTTGTGTTTCATCCTAGTGGCAATAAGGAGACACTAGAGATTATTGAAAAGGGAGCAGGCCACAACATGGTCAGACTTGCATTTTAGGAATATCATTTTGGTGTCCGAGTGAGGAAAGACTGAAGTGGGGAGAGACTTGAGTCAAGGAAACAAACCAGAATGCTATTATTGTGCTTCTCAATGTTTATATAAATGCTCAGAGCGATTCCAGAAGTGTAATCAGTCCTCTACTTTCTGTTCTTTGATTTGCTGATCAACCCTTTTGAAGGCTCACAAAACTTGAAATGAGTGAGCTGAACCAAGGAAGAAATCTTTAAAATTACCTGTAGTCTAATAGATGAAGCGGTGTGGTGTCTGGTGCTGTTTCCCCACAGCATCCCCCAAACCCAGGTGTATAACAAGAATAATGGGGGTATGAGTTTTGAGGTACTGATGATAGCAACTGGTACTTTTCCTTTCTACCTTCTATAGCATAGGAGCAAAGAAAGTAGGGTTGTCATTCAGTTGTTTCAGTCGTGTTTGACTCTTTGTGACACCATTTGGGGTTTTCTTGGCAAAGATACTGGAGGGATTTGTCATTTCCTTCTCCAGTTCATTTTACAGATGAGGAAACTGAGACAAACAGGGTTAAGTGACTTGCCCAGGGTCATGTACTAAGTGTCTGAGGCCAGATTTGAAACCAAGAAGATGAGCCTTCCAGACTCCAGATCCAGGACTCTATTTATTGTGCCACGGGAATTCAACAGGTTTTTGATTGCCCTTCCTTCTTTGGCATAAAGAGTTCTCAGTAAAATAAAAACAAAAACAAAAGTTCCATCTACCAGTGCAGGTCTGCAACTATTCCAAAACACATTCAGAGTTGCCTGGAGGGCAGGGTCAAACAGTCAGTGTGTGTCAGAGGTATGACTGGAACATTGATCTTCCTGACCCCAACACCAGCTTTCTCTCCAGTATCCCAAGCTACTTCTCAATTTGATGATTTTTAATGACAATTATTTACTACATAAACTGAGATGTATTTCAACAGCCTTTCCCATAGGAAGCCCAGAAAGATGTCTTGCACCTTGAATTTACATTGTTCCTACTAACATGGTACATCCAAACATTAGTCTCCCACAGGGATGCTTCCTGCCTTTTGCAGCCAATGTTGAATTAGACTGAGACAAAGGGACAGTAGAACATCTGGATGAAGTCAAAGCTGCAGTCAATCACCCAAATGTCTAGATATTTAGAAATACCTGGAAGCTTCCTCCTCTTCCTTACCGCCCATTCTCCCCTTAGTCCCTTGCAATTTGACTTCTTTTCCCACAACTCTAGTGAAACTTCAGTCTCTAAGATCACTGGTGACTTCCTAATTACCGAACCGAAAGATCTTTTTTCCCCCAGTTTTTAGTCTCCTTGACCTTTGTAGCATTTCACGGAGTCTGGGAACTTTGATGTCAGACATTTTTTGCATTTCTGTTGTTTTCAATTGTGTTCAACTCGTCATGACCCCATTTGGAATTTTCTTGGCAGAGATTTTGGAGTATTTTGCCATGTCCTTCTTCAGTTCATTTTATAGGTGAGGAAATTGAGGCAAACAGGGTTAGGTGACTTACTCAGGATCACACAACTAGAAAGTGTCTGAGGTCACATTTGAACTCAAGTCTTCACAACACCACACCCAGCGCTCTATCACCGTACCACCTGGTTGCCCATACTGTCAAATAGCCTGTCTTTACAAGGCTAGCTCGCTGGAAGGAAAACCTTAAATAAATCACAATTTATAAAACAGCTAAATTAAAATAATCCTCTATAGCATTCCTTTAGGTGGCAAACTCCCTTAGTACTTTCAAAACATGACAGGATTTATTTACAGAAATTCCTTTTCCAAACAAACTCTCAGGAGCACACGTGCTGTGCGTGTGCAAGGTGCACTTGAAGAAATGAAGAGTTGGGCTTTGTTTTCCTTTGTTTTTGACAGCGTCATGTGTAGCCTAATACAAGTTACTTTTCACCCTGTTCGATTTCAGCTTACTCATGCCAGAAGGCACTGACTGGATTAGAGCATGTTCCAAGAGGGGCAGTCAGGTTGGTGAGGAGACTGGAGTTTGTCAATTCTACTTTTCCAAATTCCTTCCATATACTTACTTCTCCATGACAATGCCTCCACTGTGGTGCAGACCCTTATTACCTCACACCTGGACTATTGAAATAGCCTGCTGGTTAGGCTCTCTGTCCCAAGTCTCTCCCCACTCCAATCCTTTATTCACTCAACTATCAAAGTGATGATCTTCCTAAAACCCAGATCTGACCATGTCACCACACACCTACACTCACATCCACCCCCGCTCCCATACACAGAGTCAACAAATATGTCCAGGACTGAATATAAAATCCTCTGTTTAGCATTCAAAGCCCTTCATAATATGGCCCCTTCCTACCATTGTTAGTCTTGTAACACCTTACTCCCCTTTAAGTTTACATGGACTAGTTGTGCCTGAGCTGTGGTAGAGCCTTCCAAGCTCTTATTGGTCTGATCAGCCACAGACACATCATACCTTGACCCCAACATAGTGATGTCATTTTGGTCATCTTTGAGCATGAAGGACACCAACCAACCAACCAAGAAACCCCTTTAAGTATTTTAAGATCCAATAACACTGGTCCCTTTGTTGTTCTCTCCTAAAACACTCCCTCTCCTGACTTTGCATTTTCATTGGCTGCCTTCCAAGCCTGGAATTCTCTCCCCCTCTGCCTCCTGGCTTCCTTCTTGTCTCAGTTAAAAATCCCATCATGGGACCCCCTTTCTGGTCCCCCCTTAATGCTAGTGCCTTTCCTCTGAAATTACCTTCCATCTACTATGTGTGTATGTTTGTCTACATCTCTATAACACATCTACATATCATAATTGTATATTATCTACTTATAATATATTTTGTATATCTATGTATATCAATTTTATATATCTCTATATATGGATCTAAAACACACAGAAACACAACATACACACATGTACACACATATTTAATATACATATTTTTTTACATGTTGCTTTATCTATTGAGAATGTGAGCTTTTGGGAGGGTTTTTCTTTTTTTCTATCTCCAGCACTTAGAACAGTTCAGGGCACCCAGCAGGTCCTTAAGAGATGCTTACTGATTGGTTTGGTCGTCAGTGCTGCTCATGCCTTTCCTCCGTTATTGCTTGCCATTTGTCATGGCCATGAACATAGTTGTCTGTGTGTAATCTCCCCCATTAGAATGTGAACTTGTTGAGGGCAGGGACTGTCTTTTGCTTTTCTTTCTATTCCCAGTGCACATGCAAACCCTGTGTATCAGTAATGCAGCATTCACAATGCCATTCACAATACAGTAACTGTAAGTATGCTGATGTGGTTATTAATTACAAAATATAACAGGCTCTTTACATGAGAAATGTAGCCAGAGCACTTTTTCAAATACCAAAAAACTGAGTCCCAAAACCAGAAAGTCAAACGAAGTTGGCACATGTAGTTAAAGTAATAAACACCCACATTCTCAAGTCTTCAAAACAAAACAGGCTACCTCAGGCAAAGTTTCTCCTCTCTTCACTCATGGCAACTGCTCAAGCGTCCAGGCAGCTTGCTCCCAGCAGCTCTGCCCCTCCACAGTTCTCATCCCTGGCAGTCCTCAGCAGGAGACCTTAGTGGAGATTCTGGCTGGCTCAAAGAAAAAAGGAGTTGGTGCCACTGCTGGCGCCATTGCTGCTGCTGCTGCTTCCAGTCCCCAGCACAGACGCTAGCCTGGTACAGGCTTTTTCTTGCTCCACCCCTTCCTGCTACATCAGCAAGTTCGAGGGGCATGGAAGATCTTCAAATCCCAGTATCATTACATTCTGCCAAGTAAATCTTAAAACAATGCTTTCAACATGCTGCTTTGATGTTCAAGAATCTTCAAAGGAGCCTTTATCACTATGGAACGATAACAGCCAAACTCTTTAGTCTGGAATTCAAGACCCTCCACACTATGACCACAGCCCAAGTTTCAAGGATTGTTTCACAGGCTCAAACAGCCTCCTTCCTGACAGATCAGAAACCATGCCCTGGAGGTTTAACCTTTTCTCCTCCATAACCAATTTAGCCACACCTTCCTGATCAATGACTACCTCACTGGACTGGTAGAGCCTAACTATGCTTCATTTCACTGCCCACTCCCCAGTCATGTTCTCATTAGCCACTTTCTGCTATGTGCTCTCTCCCTGTACTCCCCCAGGTCTGGGACTATGATCAAACCAACTCTGTCATTGTTCTGGAATATGCTACGACCACCTATGGCCCCACTCACCATCCCTGCAATGCTTCCAACCGAAGTCCCCTTCCCTGACCACTACTTTCCTATGTGTGTTGTCTTCCCACTTTGGAAATATAAGCTCCCTGGAGGCAAAAGTTGTTTTTATTTACCCAGTGCTTAACTTGGGACTCAAGTACTTGATAAATCCTTGACAAATACTCCTCATTCATTAATTTATTCCATAGGCATTCATTCAACCATTTCTCTTCCTGTGCTCTGCACCAGCCAAACGAGATCACACAAGTCCTCACACTTGTCCTAGTATTTCCAGCTCCTATGCCCCTTCCCCATCTCTGCCTCTTGAAATCTTTCCCATCACTAAATAGGTAGCTAATGTGCCACCTTCTCCAAAAAACCCAACTTGACACACTAAGTAAGAATTGTTAAGTTCTGAACTTTCAGAGATATTGGTTTCTACTTCTCCTGTATAATGTTCATATTTCAACCTGTATTATAGCATATAATACAACATACTATAATGTTGTATATGTTATATAATATATCATATTATATAATATAATAATTATAATATACAATACAATATAATATACAATATATGAACAAATATATATTTGTTTGTGATCTTTTCTTCAACATTCTAAGTTCCTTGAAAATAACAACCAACTGCTTTTTTCTTCTAATTTTTCCTAGAACATATTGAAATGCTTTACACATTGTAGGCACCCAATAAGTGTTTATTGACAAGCACAAAGGACTAGGCCTGGGACATCATTGATACAGGAAATCACCAGATAAGAACACTCCTGCATGACCCTTCTCTGCAACATGTAGCCTTAGAGAGCCAACAAATACACTGAGAGGTTGTCTGGGGTCCCGTAGCCAATATGTGTCAAAAGTAGGATTTGAACCCAAGGCCCCCTGACTTCTCTCTGTCCACTAAGCCACACAGTCTCTCCAGAAGTGTCAAAGTGGTTTTAGAACATGGTTCAATTAGATTAGACCAATGAGCCGGGCATCCATGCATATTCATCCACCCAATGAATAATGACTAATCCTGTCTCCCTAGTTCTATTTTCACCCTATCCCAGCCCCACATTGCTGGTAGCTAGAGAGAATCCATTTTAGGAGCCCTTCTTGACTGTACTCTGTGTGAGCACTCACTGCTAAGGTTCTGCTGTATTACGTGGGATGACCGTCCCTCCACACACAGACTGCAGTGCCAGGGAACTCACCATTTGCCTCTGGCTCTCCCAGTCCCACAGAGTCATGACTAGAGGCCAGAGTAGGACCAGGGAGCCCATAAATCCCAGTCTCTGAGAGCTAACATTATCACCTTCAAAACCAAATAAGTATTGAGCTTCCACTATATGCAAACCCCTGTGTCATGTGCTCAGAACACACAATATCAAACAGAATGCCGGTCCTCAAGGACAATTCAGAGCATTCCTTTGCCTGTTTTCAGGGCTCCCTTTAGGAAGAGCCCTTGGGTTTAATCCCATTTATAACACTTAATTACCTGTGTAACACTGGACAAATCACTTCAGGTCCCCGGGCCTCACTTTACTCACATCTAAAATGAGAATGTTGGACCATATGACCTCCGACCTTGCACCCCTAAATCCCTCATCTATCTGTATGCAGACAGGAATGCAGTCCCTAAGATGAATTAACTCATGTTTCCCTGGCCAATGAAATAAGAACCAAGGAGGAAATAATGAATGGACTGAAGAATAGAAATTCCTCTCTGCAGGGCTTCCAGAGAACTGGACCCTTTGTTTTATGCAATATATTTAAATAATGTGCCTATTATATGCCTATAACTAGCTCTATCCTTTTGCTTTTCCCCGAATATCCTATGCTGATGCTTCATCATGGCATGAAGGTTACCGTGGGTTCTTGATGGCCATGAAAATGGAACCCAATTCCTCCCTAGCTGGAAATATTTCAAGTCAGAATCCATTGATGGACAGTTTGGTTACCACCTCAGGATCATTTGGCTAAGTTCAGGTGCTTATACCCAGAAAGAAGGTCAGTCACCAGGTCATAAATATTTTTGAGCATTGCAACTCAAGAAGAGACATCCAACAAGGCTTAACCAGAGGTCCATGATTTTGGATTTTAAAATATATTTTGATAACTGTATTTCATTATAATTTGTTTCATATGTACTTTGTTTTATTCATTTAAAAACATTATTCTGAGGTGTTCATAGGCTTCACCAGACTGACAAAGGGAGCCATCCCACAAAAAAGGTTAAGAACCCCTTTGATCTGTGTTCATGAAAAAAAAAAGTCCCTTGTACTTAAATCATCACAGTTCTTTCACTCTGTGTTTATCCCTTTCACATCTGTTCTCCCACTCCTGTATAGCATCAATACCTTCGATGATTCCCAAATAACCTTAGGTCTCTGACTTTCTACCCAGGAGATATGTAAGCACTGGGAGAATTCAATTCAATTGAGAAATTCATTCTAGCCTTGCCTTAGGAAATCTCCTACTCATATTTCTGTGGATACAGTTACTGGAGCCAAGAAGGACATTGCCTGCACCATCAGTATTTTAGTTTTGAAGGTAAAAGCATGCCCCACCTCTGGCGGGTTTGCCTGCTGCCATATGCCAAAGGAAAGGCTTGGGAGTTTGGCACTGGGGGGAGGAAGGGAAGGGGAGTCTGATTCTCTCATTTACCACAGATGAACTGGAGCCAGTTGCTTCAGTGGAAGTTCTTGCCAAAGTCCACAGCCCCAAAAGAAAGAGAAATCAAACCTTCTGCCCCATTTCTATAAACAATCTTCTCAAGAACTTTTTAAAAATAGCCTTACAGTCCTGATTTCTCCCTCTGTGAGGGCAAAGAATTCTCCAACTATGACAAGAGACTACATGAAAGGCATATGGGATAGGTATCGATCCACTTATTTTTGTGTGTTAGTCGCTTTCACCTAATTGCATGAGAACTTTTTTTAGGTTGGGTTTATTAAAGCATCTATGTGGAGAGCCTGGGTGCAATTTTATTGGAGGGACTTTGGGGGAAAAAAGTAACAGTATACTCTGCTCATGTGGATTATTTCTAACTATTAAAAGATTGGCTTGTCTCTTTGCATTGGCATCATTAAGAAGAAAGAAGGCTGCAGGACCTAGTTCAAAAACTCCAGTTTGCAACAGGTTAGTAAGGACCAATATCATCCTGCTAGGAGTGGCCCAGACACTCACAAAAGAGTATTTGGGGCTAAGATGAAGCCTCCCCCCCATGGAAGGGATTTTACTCCTTGGTTCACTGTAATGTAATTGGGGAGATGCTCAGAAAGGAAGACAATGCAGCTGCTGTACTTGGTGAACTTCATGACACAGGGTTCCTGGTGAGACATCTAGAATTGGGATGCAGGTCAGTGTGCCCAAAAGCATCCTGACTTTTATAGCAAGAATCATTGTAAGCCCTGCCCAATCTCTCAAATTTAATACAGGCTACTCTCTTTCGATTCAATTGTGGGTCCACCTCATTGTCCATTTCAAGTGCTTTTTTAAGATACATAGGGAGTCCCAAAACTCTGCATTAAGACTTTTGGGATACCCTCTGTGTACAACTGGTCTTAATCAATGAATAGGCTGCTTGTCCAACTGAAAGTCATGATCTAGGAAATATATTTTCTTCATCCACTTGGTTTTTCCTATATGGATTAATAGACCAATCTCTTTTGAGTTGCTGTGATCTCATCAAGGATATGGCTTTATACAATCAGCCCAAAGTGAAACAGATCAGAAACATTTGAAGGATCTTACCACATATAGAGAACCCCTCTTTCATTTGAACTTTATATAGAACATCCTTCACAATGGCAAATCCCTGTTTAGATCATCCCTCTCCCTGCTTTTTGTATTACTTGATCCTGACATAATCAGAGGACCATTGAACAAAATCATTTGAGGTAACATCCATCATGAAATTTTGTATAAAACAAAAATTAATCATTAGCAATTGAAAACTAAGATAAGTAAAGTTATGCTAAGATTTATTTAACTACCCTAAAAGCATTCAAGACACTAATTCTGGTCAAACTCCATTTTAGTATACTGAAAGACCTTGTGAATGTGACAACCAAAGGCTCTGATGGTGATCTTTGGAAAAATCATGGAGAATGGGAGAGATGTCTCAGAACTGAAAATGGGTAAAAGTTATCTTGATTTTTCATATGGGGAGAAGAGTATGGATTTTTCAAAATATAGGCCAATGAGTTTGACTTTTATTTCTGGCAAAATTCTAGATTGTACTACTATTAAATGGATGTTTATGATAATTTAGGAAGAGAAATAGGACTCACTATTAGATATGATGAGTTTTGAAGAAAAGGTCATGACAGACTTAACTTCAATGCCTATTTTGGCAGAATTACAAGACTGATCAAACAGGAGACTTTTACAGACATGGTACATCTTGTATTTCAGTATGGTGTTTGGCAGCCTCTTGTGGATTCAAACGAGAGATGTTGGCTTAATGATGGTACTGGTATGTGAATTTGGAATAAGGTGAATAACTCTCCCCAAAGAGTGACAATTAATGGATCCGTAAAAATCTGGAAGTTTGACATGGAGAACATTGGTATTAATTACTTGAATAAAGGCAGAGATGTCATGCTTCACAAATTTGCAAATGACACTAAGTTGGTAGGATAGCTAAAATCCTGAATTACAAAATATGGATCCAAAGAGATCTTCAAAGGCAAGGATAATAGAATCTAAGAAAGTGAAACCTAAAAGAGATAAATGCTTGAATTTTTTTAAAAAAGCAGTTGAACAGCTGAGGACAGGGGAGACACATCTAGGCATCAGTTCACCTAAAAAAAGAACTGGGAGTTTTATCGGCCTATAGACTCAATAGGAGCTAACAATGGGAGCCACATGTAAGCTACAGAGACTATTGAGGGGAAGAGACAGGCTGAGCTATCAATCATCCCTTGAGCCTTGGCATGCTTGGACACCTTATTCCCCTTCCCTATACACGGGTGGAGGTCACTGCTATCCATAGGTATGACTTTTCTTTATCCCAGCAACTCAACACCCCTTCATCCAAAGGGATGCGACTTTCTTTTCAGTCCCAGAGTATAGAATGGCAATTACCATGGAAAGACAAAAGTAAAAATGCCTCTCCTTTGCTCCCTCATTGATTGGGATGGTTACTAGCTCACAGTTTTATTTGTAGAGGTATCTACCGATTTTGATTATTAGGTTGGCTACTCTAGACTAATAGTGGTCTCTTAACTTTATCCTAATGCCTCTAAAATGTGACTCCCTACCCCTTGACCTAGCACACTTAGCCAGGATGTCTCTCATCTCTGTAAAGGAGAATCCAGCTTCTCCCACCTCCTTGGGATCCATAAGTATTAACTAAGACAGAGCACACGTGTTCGGATTTCTGTTGAATGATGCCTTTGTCACATTTGCCAGTTTAAGAAAAAAAGTAAACAGTACAAATAGTAAGGTTTCCCAAGCCCAGAGGGAAGCAGGAAGTTTAAAGTGAGCAAATAAGCAAGATACATTCAACCCTTTATGGGGAAGAGGAAGAGGAAAAGAGAGAGAGGGAATAGCAAAGGTCTTTCTCACTGGTCAGAGCTGAATCAGTGGTGTTGGTTTCAACCATTCTCACCAGAATCATCTTTACCACCCTACTGGACTCATCTAAGTCTCTGGCAACCTCCATAGACTGCTCTTCCTGGATTCACACTTGTGACTCCTGCCAAAAAGGACGAGTTTCCTTTCCCTCTTCTCTTTGTCTCTGAACAGTTTCCTCATCTCTTACCCATAAGTCCCTTCCCCCAAAGTCAGATCTTAGGCACTTTAAGTAATACTTCCAAAGGTTCAGTCTGAAGCTCCCTTGGAGTGTAGATGTAAAGTCACCCACAACTAGGCTCTTCTCTTCTCTTACTCTGTTACCAAGATGGCTTGCGGAGCTCAAAAGGGTGGATAGCACCAAATAGCTAATTCTGCCATAGTCTGTATTATTAGAAGGATAGTTTCCAGAACAATGGAGTTTGAAATCCTGCCCTGGTAAAACAAAAATAGAAGTTTTATTATTTTATATCATGATATACTGCACTTTGGGAGGAAGGGAAAGATAAGGATTTATTAAGTGACTGCTATTAGCCAGGCACTGTGTTAAGCATCTTACAAATATTATCTCATTTGATAAATAACCCACGGATTTAGGCACTATTATCATGCTTGTTTTACACATGAAGTAGATACAGGCAAAATGACTTGCCTAGGGTCACTCAGCTAGGAAGCCTCTGAGGGCAGATTTGAACTCAGGTGCAGCTGAATCCAGCCTCAGTGCTCTATCTACTATGCCATCAAGGAAAATGTGAACATGTTGTCACGTGTGAAGGAGAAGGTAAGTTGGATAAGAGAAAAAGACTCGAAACAATGCCATATGAGGGTCAATTAAAAGACTGAAGTGGGGGTATTTACCCTGGAGAAGACATGATTGCTCCCTTCCAAAAAATGTAGGAGATGGGTTTGATTTGTTGGCTTCAGAGGCAAAATAGGAACAACAGGCAGGGGTTTCAGAGAGATCAATGCCAGCTTCACCCAGGGCCAGTCAACACACAGGCAGCTGCCTAAAAAGCTGATCGGTTTCCTGTTCCTGAAAGATCTTCAAACAGAGGCTGGTTCATCAGGACGTTCTTGAGATGATTCTGACTTTGGTGTGGACTAGCCTGGCTAATATCACAAATGCCTTCCAATGCTAAGATTCTAGGATCTTGTGATCTAGTTGCTTCCTGCTACCTCCCCTCCACAGGAGGTCTAAACTCTTTCCAAATGTGGGCTAAAAGAATGGAAGATATGAAGAAAAATCTGAATTCTCAATTTCAGCTGAGAATGGTTGAGACAGAAGTTGGAAAAAAAGCCATGTGTTCTGACTTTCATGGTCTATTTTTAGAAGGAAAGTGTCCAGGAAAAGGCGATTTGTAGTTCTGCCCTGGTCAGACCAAATCCGGGGTATTCTAGCCAGTGCTGTGCACTGCATTTTAGGAAGCTGGATTACAAGCTGGAATTCATCAGCCACATTCATCAACCACATCCTCTGGTTGTTTGTTGTTGTTGTTTTTGAAATGTTCTCTTACTGCTTGCCTCTTTAAGGAAGAAGTAAAAATGCCTTCCAAAAATCTTCTAATAAACTCTGGAGTTTTTCTCTGGGTGCTCGTTCATGTTTCTATACAGAACTACTTTGTCTGCTACCGTGCTGTTTTACTCTAGCTCAGGAAAATCAAAATAATTTCATCAGAGATTGCCTCTAAAGCAGGGATTCTTAATCCAAGACCCATGGAGAGATTTCAAGGGACCCATGACTTGGGCAGGGAAAAGAGGACATCTTTCCTTTCACGAATCTCTAGTTGAAACAGTATTCCCTTCAATTATTTTTAAAAAGAAAAAGAAAAACATGATTCTGAAACAAGGCTCATTTTGTTCTTCAGTCCTGTCTGACTCTTTGTGACCTTATGGACCACATCACTACAATACTGTCCATGAAGTTTCCTAGGCAAAGATACTGGAGAGGTTTGCTATTTCCTTTTCCAGTGGATTAAGGCAAACAAAAGTTAAATGACTTGCCCAGGGTCACATAGTTAGTAAGTGTCTGAGGCTGGATTTGAACTCAGGTTTTCTGGATTCCAGGCCCACCACTCTATTCACTGAGCCACCTAACTGCCTCCAAAGGAGTTCAGAGGCTTTACCCATACCGCCAAAGGGAGCCAAGACACAAAGAAGGTTAAGATTCTTTGCTCTAAAAGGTCTGTGGCTGAATATACATATACACATACATACATATACATATATGTGTACATCATACATGTGTACATATGTGTGTAGATAGAAAGATATTGATATATAGATAGAGTGCCTGCTTATAAAGTAGTTGAAATATTCCCAACAGTTGATAGCATAGATAGCATATATGACATTCTTTTGTTTGTTGGTAACCAAACAATTGTTTTTTTAAAAATGACATCTTCTATCAATACAAATTAAATGAGAGCGAAGTGAGCAGAATGAAGAGATCGCTGGACACAGTAAAAGCAATACTGTGAAGATGATCAAATGAAAAGACAGTTTTTGCTGTTGTTCAGTCATCGGGTGGCGTCTGCCTCTTTGTGCCAGAGATCATAGCATGCGGGGTTCTTCTATCCCCCACTACCTCTCAAAGCCTAGCCAAGCTCGTGTTCATTGCTTCCACAATGTCCCCCATCCATCTCATCCTCTGTCTCCTCCTCCTTCTGCCTTCCACCTTTGCCAAGATCGGGGGCTTTTCCAATGAGTCCTGTGTTCTCACTATGTGACCAACCTATATAGGCTTCAGCTTCAGTATCTGACCTTCCTCTGCTCGATACAACAATCCAAAACAAACTGAAGGACTCATGATAAAAAATGTTCTCTACCTCCAGAGAAAGAACAGGTGAATTCTGGGTGGAAACTGTAGTATAATTTTTTCCATTATTCTTGCTTTTTTTTTCAACATGGCTAATAGAGAAATATATCTTGCAAGACTTCGCATGTATAATTGAGATCATATTGCTTGCCTTCTCAATGAGTAGGGGAGAGACCAGAAAGAGGGAGAGAACTTGGAACTCAAATTTTAAATGTTATATAAATGTTTAAAAATTCCATCTAAACTCAATTATCTCTAATCCTAGCAAATTTCAAATTGACATTTTCAATAATTTAGTGATTCTCCTTTTAAAATTGCAAATTTCTAATAATTAGGAAGCGTTGCTGGTTTTTAAAAAAAAATGTCCAAGCCATCTGAAAAAGATTGTCCTCTGCTAGTTTAAATTTTAATATTTTTTACTTCCTGTGTGCCTCTAAAGATATTTAGGTTTTTGCATGTTTTTTTCTATCTCTCCTATCTGTAGAAATTATACTTTGGGTAAAAGATTCAATTATTCTAAGTTAATCGTGCTTATTTCATTCGAGTTCATTTCAAAATTTAGTTTCTGTAGAACCTTTTTCACCATATGTCAAATGCTGTCTCTTTATGATCAACCAGGTAAAGCAATAAATGAGTTAGAATAAAAGTGTGTGCTTCTTTTCCCAGATATAATTCTCCAAAACTAATAAAGCCCACTTGTATAAAAATGGTAAACCACTAGTTAATGTTTACAATGCCACAATTCCCTGTAGAAATGAAATAATAAAGCAATGAAATATTCAAAGAAAAAGAACTTGGTGTGAAGTTAAAATGTGGACAGCAGGATTCTAAAACATTTGAAATCCAGCACAAGGATTCCCATTGTTTTTAATCTTATCCTGCAATGGGAATGGAACTATCCTTTTCTTAGAATCTTGGCTTGTTAATCAGATTGTGAGGGGAATGGCTGAAATATATGTGCTGTAGAGATTTTCCTCACAAAATAATTTTAGTTAAAAGATCTTATAGAAAATGTTCACTGGAACCTTAAAGGCAAAAAAGAAGGTGTCTAAGAATGAGTCCGCTCCAGTTTGCAATGAAAGAAAGGGGGAAGTTGTGGATGGATCTATGTCTTTTTTTTTTTAATAATACACTCCAATTCCTGCTAGTGGGGAGGCTAAAGGCAGTGGATCGCCTGAGCTTGCAAGTTTGGGACTTCAGCAAGACTGAAGTTGATTGTTGATTGGATGTATGAACTCATTTTGGCACCAATATGGTCAGGTCACAGGAGGTAGGATCACTAGCTTGCCTAAAGTGGGGTAAATTGGTCCACCTCAGAAATGGAGCAAGTGAAAACTTCTGTGACAATCAGCAGTGGGATCAGGTCCATGAGTGGCTAGTGCACTTCCAACTGGAGTGAGATAGGGAGAACCAGGCTTAAATGATTGGATAGATATATGCATAGATAAATATATAGATGACAGATAGATCAATCAACTTAAATGAATGAATAAAATGCCACATTCCAAGGTCTAAAATTAACAGCTCAAATATGATGCAATGCTTTTGTTGCAAAAAAAAAAGGAGTCTTTGTTTTTACAAAATGATTCACAGAATCTCAAAGTCTGAAGAGGCATGAAAGATGATTTTTAGCCCAACACATAACTGAACAGAAATCCTTTCTGCAACACATATACATTTTTGGTAAAAATGTATTTACTATACTTTTTTTTATCACATTAAGGATTCTGTTTGGCAAAGGGATTCGTGGGCACCTCACAGACTATATAGTTCTATCCTGAATAGGGAGTAAGAGAATATTTTAATTGATTTTGCAAACATGCTTTTAAGACAATTCCCAAAGATGTTTTAGGCAATGATACCATTGTTGAAATAAGCATATAGCCTTCCAAAGTGAGTGCTTTGAAGGAGGTCATTTATTTGGATATATAAACAATGGTATATATGTTTTAAAATGTCTCATTACATTAAATTCAAACCTTCTAAATGTATTCCAGAAAAGCAGTATTTAAATAAAAATTTTGAGAAGCAAATCACATATAAAAGTAACTCAATATTAAAGGGAACTCTCTTGGTTTGATCCCCATCTGGACAGGAATCTCTAGCAGAGTGCTCTAGGAATCTATCCTTGGTCCTGCATGGTTAAACATTGTTGCCAATGGTTTCTAAGAAGGCATAGATGGAATGATCATCAAATTTTAGAAGACATAGACCCAAGAAGGATGGTAGTAGAGTTAAAACTATTAGCGAAGTCTAATGAGGCAAAGTTTCATAGATGATAATGTAAAGTCCAAATTTTGGATTGAAAAAAAGCAACTTCACAATATAAGATGGTGAAACATGATTAGACAATGGTTCATAAGAAAAATATTAGGGCAATGGATCTTAGTGGATGAAATGATCAGTATGAGCAATAAATGTGACATGGCAGTCCAAAGAGTTAATATTTTAGATTGCATTAAGTCATAGTGTCCAGAAAGAGAGAAATGGTAACACCATTATATTCTGCCTTCCTCATATCTCATATGAGGTACTGTTTTCATATCTGAGCACCGCCTTTTAAGAGGGACATTGACAAGTTGGAGAGCATTCAGAAGAGCTCTGAGAGGATGGCCAGGTGCTTTACAGGAATTGGTTGGAGGAATTAGGAACATCTAGCCTGTATAAGAAGAGATTTATGGGAGGAAGGTGAGGAGCAGGGACATGATAACTGCACACAAGTATCTAAAGAATGATTATATAGAAGTCATGTTCAAAGCCAAGGTTACAGAAGATCTATAGTGTGATGCTTTTGTATCATGAAAAGAGTTGTTATTTTACTGGAGGAATCACACAACCACATAATCTGAGGACTGGAAGGATTTGCTCACCCATAAAACAGAAGTTGAGAGACAGCAAAATGGATTAAAAACTAGAAGTCTACAATATGTCGTGTTTTGGTTTGTTGTTTTTAACAAGAAACACACTTGTGGCAAAGAGACACACAGAGTCAAGGTAAGGGGCTGGAATAGAATCTATTATGTTTTAACAAAAAAAAATTTTAAGGTAGCAATCATGATAGCAGACAAAGCAAAAACAAAAATAGATCCAATTAAAAGAGAGAAGCAAGGAAACTGCATAAAAAAGTAATATCAATACTGAACATATATGCACCAAATGGTATAGCATCAAAATTCTTAAAGGAAAAGTTAAATGAGTTACAGGAGCAAATAGCAAAACTATAATAGTGGGGGGATCTCAACTTTCCCCTCTCAGAACTAAATAAAGCTGACAAAAAAGAGACAAGTAGGAAGTTAAGAAGATGAATATAATTTTAGAAAAGTTAAATGTGATAGACCTCTGGAAAAAATTAAATGGGAATAGAAAGAAATATGCCTTTTACTTAGTGGTACATAGCACCTACAAAAATCGACTGTGTATTAGGGCATAAAATCCTCACAACCAAATGCAGAAAAGTAAAAATATTAAACGGATCCTTTTCAGATTGTAATGCAATAAAAACTGCATTTAATAAAAGGTAGTTGAAAGATAGATTAAAAATTATTTGGAAACTAAATAATCTAATCCTAAAGAACAAGTGGGTCAAAGAACAAATCATAGAAGCATTCAACAATTTCATTAAAAAGAATGAAAACAATGAGCTAACATCCCAAAATTTTTGATGCAGCCAAAGCAGTACTTAGAAGAAAATTTATATCTCTAAATGTCTACATCAATAAAGCAGAGAAAGGGCAAATCAATGAATTACCCATGCAACTAAAAACACCAGGAAAAGAACAAATTTTAAATCCCCAATTAAATGCCAAATAGGAAATCTTGAAAATCAAAGGAAAGATTACTAAATTGAAAGAAGGGGTTAAATAAAATTTAAAGTAAAAAGATCATAGAACTAATAGATAAAACCAGGAGATGAGTTTATGGAGGGGGGAAGCAAAGTAGATAAAAATCAATAAACCATTGGTTAATTTGATTTTTAAAAAAGAAAACCAAATTTCCAATACAAAAAATGAAAAGATTAAATTCACCACCAATGAAGAGAAAATTAAAGCAATTATTAGGAGCTAGTTTGCCCAATTATATGCCAATAAATCTGACAATCTAAGTGAAATGGATGAATGTTGACAAAATATAAATTAGCCATATTAACAGAAGAGGAGATAGAATACTTAAATAATCTCATCTTAGACAAAGAAATAGAACATGACATTAGTGAGCACCCTAAGAAAAAAATCACCAGGACCAGATGGATTCACAAGTGAATTATATCAAATTTTTAAAGAATAATTCATTCCAATGTGATGTAAACTATTTGGAAAAATAGACAAGAAGTCCTATGAAATTCCTTTTACAACACAAATATGGTGCTGATACCTAAACCATGAAAACAGAAAATGAAAACTACAGACAAATTTCCCTAATGAATATTAATGTAAAATTTTTAAATAAAATACTAGCAAGGAGATTACAGTAATATGTCACAGAGATCTTACACTATAACTAGGTGGGATTTATATTAGGAATGCAAGACTGGGTCAATATTAGGAAAACTATCAGCATAATTGACCCTATGAATAACAAAACCAGCAAAAATCATGATTGCCTCAATAGATGCAGAAAAACTTTTGACAAATGATAGCACTCATTCCTATTAAAAACACTAGAAAGCGTAGGTATAAATGGATCTTTTCTTAAAATAATAAGTAGTTTCTATATAAAACCACCAGCGAGCATTATCTGTAATGGATATAAGTTAGAAGCCTTCTGAATAAGATCAGGGGTGAAGCAATGATACTGACTATCACCACTATTCAATATTGTACTACAAATGCTATCTATAACACTAAGAGAAGAAAAAGAAATTGAAGGAATTAAAATAGGCAATAAGGAAGCAAAACCATCACTCTTTGTAGGTGAGGTAGCATACCTGGAGAATCCTACAAGATCAACTAAAAACTAATTGAAATAATTAGCAAATTTAGCAAAGTTTCAGGATATAAAACAAACCCACTTAAATCACCAACATTTCTACATATTACCAATAAAGTCTAGCAGCAAGAGATAGAAAGAGAAATTCCATTTAAAATAACTGCAGACAACATAAAATACTTGGGAGTCTAACTTCCAAGACAAACCCAGGAATTACATGAACACAATTGCAAAACACTTATCACACTAATAAAGTCAGATCTGAACAACTGGAGAAATGTTAGTTGTTCATGGGTAGCCCAAGTCAATATAATAAATTCTACCTAAATTTATTTATTTATTCAATTCCATATCAAACTATCAAAAATAATTTGAATTAATGAAAAAAAAGTGTGATGGATGGTGGTCTAGTCATAGCAAATCTCAAACTGTAGTATAAAGTAGTCATCATCAAAACAATCTAGTATTAACTAGAAAAAGGGTAGTGGATTAGTGGAATAGGTTGAGCACACAATACACATAATGGTGATGACCATAGTAATATGGTGTCTGATAAATGCAAAGATTCCATCTTTTGGTCCAAAAATTCACTATCTGATGAAAACTAGAAAGCAACTTGGTAGAAACTAGGTATAGAATAACATTTCATATCATATACCAAGGTCAGAATGGGTACATGATTTAGACATAAGGGTGATGCCATAAGCAAATTAGAGGAACATGGAATAGCTTGCCTGTCAGGTCTATGGATAAAGGAACAATTTATGACCAAATAGGAGAGAGCATTATGGGATGTAAAATGGATAATTTTGATTACATTAAGTTAAAAAAAGTTTTGCACAAACAAAACTAACAAAGCTAAGATTAGAAGGAAAGCAGAAAATTGGGGGGGGAAGATTTTATAGCAAGTTTCTCTGATAAAAGTCTCATTTCTCTACTACACAGAGAACAGAATCAAATTTATAAGAATACAAATTTATAAGAATACATTTATACGAATATATAAATTTATGAATATGTAAGAATATATAAATTTATAAGAATATAATCTCCAATTGAAAAATAGTTAAAGGATATGAAAAGGCAGCTTTCAGATGAAGCCATTAAAGCTATATATAATCACATGAAACATGTTCTTAATCACTATTGGTTAGAGAAAAGCAAATTAAAACAACTCTGAGGTACCACCTCACAACTATCAGATTGGCTAATATGGCCAAAAAAAAAAAAAAAGAAAATGATAAATGTTGGAGAAGACATGAGAAAATTGTACCACTAATGCATTATTGGTGGATTATGAAGTAATTCAATCATCCATAATAATATTATCTCCCTCCCTGTTCTTTTTTATATTAAGATGCTTGTCTTTGTTAATGATTAAATTCCTTTAAAAAGAATGGGAAAGGATAGATGGAAGTAACAATGATGCTTCAATACATCAGTGACCTAGTATTACACCAGTGTTTGTAGCCTCTCCATGGATATAAATTATAACACCCCTAGGAATGAGCAGATAGTCTTCAAGAATTGCTTCCTGGGGCAGCTAGGTGACTCAGTGAATAGAGCACTGGCCACGGAGTCAGGAGGACCTGAGCTCAAATCTGACCTCAGACACTTAACACTTACTAGCCATGTGACCTTGGTCAAGTCACTTAGCCCCAATTGCCGTGCCTTCCCCCTGCCCCCCCAAAAAGACTTGCTTCCTGTGGCTGCAATAACATAAAATAAAAGGATGCTAAAGTACAACTAAACTTTGGTTAGTTGTAATCAGCAACCTCTGTTCTAAATAAGAGATGATGAAACATACTTAACCTCCTCATAGAGACAGGGTGCTATGGGTGGAGAATGTTGCATAAACTATCAGACGAAGTTTGTTGGCTTTATTTAATTGCTTTTCCTTGTTATAAGGAAGAGTCCAAGGGGTAATGAGAGGTTATATACAGAAATGTTGCAGTGAAGAGCAAGATGCCCCCTATAAAATATAAACGACAGAGTTGCTATGGCCAAATAATCACCTCATCATCCTCTAGCCAGTCGCTCAGTGATGAAGCTTTTTGAATTTGGCTGGTCTTGGAACAACAGGCATCTAGCCCGTCCCCGGATCTGTCCCTTTCCATCTTGATCAGACCTGTTGTGCTCTATAGCATCCAACGTTCTGGAGTCCGGAGTCATTTTCTTACAATAATGAGGCATCAGAATAGGACAGTAGCTGGACAAAAATAATAACATACTATAAGTGTATTCTTTGTAAACTTGTATTATAAAATGAAAGGTATGTCAGTATTATAAATATAAAATACCCAAGAAAAAGGAATTACAAAGAAGTCTCTTCATTAATAATTGAGGGAGAATGTGACAGAGTGAATAGAGAGACCTGGTCTCAAAGCCAAAAAGATCTGGGTTCTGTTTCTGATACCCCCTAGCTATGTGACTCCCTAGGAAGTCACTCAATCAGTGTTCTAGGTGCCCCTAAGACTCTAAGTTAAAAAGAAACTGCTTTCTCACTTAAGAGTTATCTACATCAATGAAATTTCAGGTTCTGTCCAGATTTCTATTAATAATCAGAAACAAATGACTGTAAAGACACAGTTGGACCATCAAAGTCACAGAACTACTATATTTACCTCAGAAACATACCATGAAAGTGCTTGCTATAGGCAGAAGCTTGCCCTAATGGGATGCTGTATAAATTGTAAGTCAAACTGAAGAACCTTTTCATTAAGATTTTAAACTATTGAGCGGGGAGATTTATTTCTGGCTCCATTAGAAAGAGAGTGGGGGGGGGGGGTGGAGCCAAGATGGCGGCATAGAAGCAGCAAAGCACCGCAGTTCCCACACAAACATGCTAAAAAACTCATAAAATGGGACACTAAACAGATTTTCAAGCTCCAAAACTCTCCAAAAGACAGAAAACACAACTGTTGCTACAGGCAGTGCAGCAGGCGGGGCTCTTCTCAGCAGTCTGGGAGCCGCCACCGAAACCTCAGCCGGGTCAGGCCCCGGGGGCATCTGGCGGGGAGCCGCATCTATAGGAGAGCAGATCACCTGCACTGGAGCCACAGTTACCACATTTGTCGGGCCAGAAGAAAAAAAACGGCTAAGAGAAAGGTCAGTGGATTTTGCTAAATCGGGAGTAGAGCGGGTCCAGCCAAACTGCTCCCAGAGCAAGGAAGCAGTGGGAGGCGGCTGTAGCAGCAGGAATGGTTGAAAGCAGCAGCGGCCTCCACTGGGCTGCTTCAGAGCCCCCGGCCTGCAGATAGCAGGGGGGCTGAGGTGATCGATCAGGGCAAGGTCTCTTGTGTTGAACAGCCTAGATCTGGTTCATAGTCTTGAGTGGTGGTCCTGGGGTGCACTTTCAGTGAGCCAAAGCTGGGGGGTGCTGCAGCATTCCACTAATAGCTCCAACAGCTGTGAAGGCCCCAGCAATTTAGGACAGAGCTTTTCCCCTCCAGGAAGCAGAGTTCCACAGAGATAAAAAACCAAGCAATTAATAGACTGGCCAACATGAGAAAAA
>CM053594.1:354855177-354881234 GCA_028646575.1 Pseudocheirus occidentalis
ACTCTCATTGAATTTGGCTTAGGGAAGGAATGACATAAACTCTAAACTGAGTATCTTGCCACACAGGAGAATAGGGGGGATGGGGATGAGAGGGTGGTGATGGAGGGAAGGGCAGGGTGGGGGGGACAGGGTAGAGTACAAAACAAGGGGGGGTGCAGGATAGGAAGGAGGGACATACAATCAGCCTCTCACAATTTGCCCACCATGGAGATGTCCTGCATAATTACACATGTACAGCCTGTATTGAATTGCCACTCCTTCCAGTGGGAGTGGGTGACAGGGGAGGAATTGCAAGAACTTAGAATTTAAAGCTATACAATCAAATGCAATTGGGAAATAATACATACGGGGACAGGGGCAGGCAGACCCTCCCTGCCCTACTAGAAAGCTAGAGGGGTGTTGGAGGAGGACATAAAGGGGAACAGATGGTGGGAGGGGCTTTATGGTGGGATCAATGTTTTGGGCTGGGGGTAGGGGAAAGAAGGGGAGAAAATTTGTAACTCTAAACCTTGTGGAAATGAATGATGTAACGAAGAAAATAAATTAAAATAAATAAATAAAAAGAGAGTCCAAAGACAATGATTGTTTTCTTCATAATGTTTTAAATGGGGGGAAGGACCTTCATTTAAAAAATATTTTCAAAATTGATAAACTTAGGTAAGTGCCAATCAAAGCATAAACAAAACAGCAAAGTTATTTTCAGTTTATTATTTTCTTCTAATTCCTAATTTCCGGAGGCATTGACTGACGATGATACAAGATTTTGATTGGCTCCCCACATGATTGAAAGCACTGTCCTTCATGTGAGAAAAGGGACTAGATTTCTTTATATATATATATATATATATATATATATATATATATATATATATGTATATTTTATTTGTTTTCTTTTATCATTCATTTTCGTGACATTTTTTGAATTACAAATTTTCTCCCCGTCTTGCCCCTGCCCCAACCCTAAGACAGCAATCCCACTGTAAAGCTCCTCCCCTGCTCTGCTCTCTTACTTTCTGGAAGGGCAGGGAGGGTCTCCCTATCCCAGCAAGGGGCTAGATTTCAAATCGAATGGCCAGAGTTTCCATTAATTGCTCTTTTCACTCTGGATGGGTTATGCTGATTTATCCAAATTCCCTGGCCTACTCTTCTTTCCAACCAACAACATTAATTTGTGAGACAACTGGCTGTGGAGTTGGGGGATTGTAGATTCCAGAACTGAGGAATGCCATCACCATTTTGATGACTACCCAGTGCCTTCAGCACCTTTTCAGAACAGTTTTCCTCTGGGCAAAGTAAACTGGCTCCTTACGTTGCCAGGTGCTGTCTGCTAGGAAAGAAGCTTAGAGATAGATACATAGATACCAACTCAGTATGCTCTCAGAACAAAATCCAATGTGCACATAACATGGATTGCTCTTGCTCCGAGTACTGCACAGACAATGTAGATGCATACAGATAGAATTCACTGTCTTCTTTCGGATTCACTCCTTTACTTCTTTCCAAACTTCAGAAGCTTTAAATCTTACTATTGTAATGTTGTATTAGTATTGAAGGAGCTGAAATACTCCCAGAGGAAGGAGGATCCAATGACAAAAGCAGTCCATGGTTTCTGATCTCCTTACATTTACCCATAATTACACCTCGATTTTATTTACATGTAAGGTGATCTTCAAAGTCTATTAGTAAATGTAACAGTGATGTTGAAATCACTGTGGATAAGTCTCTTATAATAATTATTTGCTAGTTCCTGCCTGTTCAACCTCCTCCTCCCATACATAAGAGAGAGGGAGAGGGAGAGAGACAGACAAACATACACACACACATACATGGAGAGGAAGAGGCGGGAAGGTCATGGCAGTGTGTGGAATGCATCCCCGGGCCAGCTTTTTGCTTTTTCAAATTAGACTTGAATAAAGTGCCCCTTTTTGTAGAATTCGGCCTCCAATTTCTGACCTATTATGTGCCCTCCCATTTATATCGTTATGAAACATAAGAGGTTTTGGCTGTTAAATCACACCCCCAACAAGATCTTGGCTTTTCATTTCAAATTTCCCAAGATTTCTAAAACTTTGCAGTTTTCCGTTTTCCCCTGGTGCAAATGAAACTATTCCTCTTTTTCATTCTTCTTCTTGCTTCCTCCTCCCCCCATCCTTCTTAATTTGGAAGGTTTGTTCCATAGCAATCTGGTGCATATTTTAATTGTCAAGTTAAAATATCGTGAAGCACTGCTTTGGAAGCAATAAAACCCTCCTTGGATCAGCGCTAGCCTAAGAAATCACACGATTCCTCTTTCTCACATGGCATCTTTCACTCCCTTGTTTTTGAAGTTTGGGTCCAAGGAATTTTGCATGCTACGGGTTGACATTTAGTTAATAGCATCTTTTCCTGAGGTTCCCATTTTCTAACCTAACAAGATTAAGAACAGTGACCTGATGATATTTCTTTGTACATCTGGCTCTTTTCCATTAAGGAGGATTATAGCAGAAGCAGGAGACATCTTACCCTACAGGTCACCTCTCTTCTGCATTACAAAGCAGGGTTCCAAATCTGTGACCCTCACCCTACCCTAAAAAAAAAAAAAAAACCCTACCCCCTCCACCATCACCCAAAAGGAGACTGTGATGAGTCAGGTGTGGCTCAGCTTCTGTGATGGGAGCTGCCTCCTCTCTTGAACCTTGGGTTCTTGATGCTAAACCCTGAAAAAGAACACCACAGTCAGTCTTCTGAGGGGGAAGAAGTCGGCACCTCCTTCAGTTAGATTGCTATTACCATAGAAATTATCAACAGTACTGAGGAATTGAACTTAATCAGATTTCATGTCTTGAGAGCGTTAAAGGAGAAGAAAAAGAGGGAGAAAGGAACATTTAAATCTGAGAACATAGTAGGAGCTCTGTAAATACTGTTACCAATGGAATTTAAATAGTATTGGAGTTGTTCCCCATACCGTTACGGGCGGGCTAAATTACGCGCCTCACACACCCATCTCCAAGTTCTTTTCACAAAAGTAACAATTATCTATGCACCCTATGGTCTCGAAGGCCGGGAAGCCCTCTCTCCGGACCTGACGAATACTGAACTGAGAAAGATGGGTGTGTCTTTGCTTCTCAGTCTAGCCTCCACCACCCAAAGGTTCTCATTAGAGTCAGACCGAAGGAGGTGCAAATAAGAAGAGAAGGTACAGGTAAAGAGCTAGATAAGCAAGGGCACATGCAGAAAAGGAAATGAAAAAGAAAAGGGAATGGACGGACTCCGAGCCAGAGAAGGGGCCTTCCACGAGAGGAAGAAGGCAGAGGCCTCTTTTGCCCGTCCTGCTCCCCAGCTTGTCCCCGGCATTGTCCCGAGAAGGGACTATTGGCTGAACTACTATGCTTGGGATAAGGACTGGGATCGGATGGAAGAGTGGGTGGCTGAAGGGGGGGGGGGGGGGGGAAGAGGCGTAGGACTTTTGTCTGGGCGAAGGCAAGCGGCAGCCCTGAAAGGGCGAAAAGCAGCGGCAGGGAGGACCTGCGTGCGGGCTAAATCCCGGGGTTCTCCCGCGCGCTCTCTCGGGCCCCCTCTAATTAGGAAGGGGATGCAGGGGGGCGTGAGTTCCCAAACGTTTTAATCGGGACTCTTTTCAATGGCCGCGGGACAAATGTAGCCACTGTTACTGTGTTCTGAATGGCGGGTGGGTCGCCAGGGCCCCCGCCCGCCCCCCCAGCGAGGCCATTCAGGCCTCTTTTCACAGGCCTGAAGCGCTCCAACCCCCCCCCCCCCCGGGCCCGCCCGGAGACACTCCTCGGAGCTACTAATTAGTCTAATTAGAAAGGTGGCTTGAGGGATGGAAAGAAGACGAAGTTAAGTTAGGGAGATGCTCAATGCTGCCAATCTCGGTTGGGAAGCAGCTTATTCTCTAAGCAAAGAAAAGGCCCTGATGGAGGAGGGTCCTGACCGAGCCCGTCCCGCCCCCCACCCGGGCTCGGTGGAATCCGGCCCGAGCCCTGGGCTAGGGGCGGGCGCTGACCTCAGCTCGTCCCTTAGCCCCACTCCCAACCATCCTTCCCTTCCCATCCCCAGCTGCCTAATCTTCCCCAGAGAAAGTCTGTGGACGCCGAGGCCTCCAGGGCCTGCGCAAGGATTTAGGACTAGAAGAGGTGAGAAAGAAAAGCCAATAGCGCTGCTGTGCTCTGACCCGCAAAGCAAGCTTCGGGGCGCCCTCCCAAGGAGGGCCTCAACTCAAGATAATAGGGGCCCCTTCGGGCACCGACTTAGAGGGGGCGTTGGACACCCAAATGGACACGCACGCACGCGGACGAGAACACACGAACACACACACACACACACACACACACACACACACAACTACTTCCCCTCAACTCACAGGTCTATAAGATTAAGAACTGGAATACTGAAGCTTAGTGACTTGCTCAAGGTACTAAGCAGAGCTGAGATTCCAACTCAGACCCTCCGAAATCTAGGCTTCTATCCACTGCACCACAACAAGTAGAATGGTCACAGCCAAACACGAGACCCTGGTCCTCCTGTTCAAGTCATACCGTAGGACAACGAAGTCAGCCCAATTGATTACCCAGACTTCCTCCATCTCCAAAGAATGACCCACCCACAAGCTCACAACGGGGGCGTCATCTTTTCTCTCACTTCACGCAGGTCATTCTAAATAAACACGCCTTCCGCGCTTGCAAAACTCCTGGTTTCAAGAGGGAACCTGGAAGGCTCACCTACAGCACCAGTAACACGAGAACCCGAAAGAAATCAGACCAGGAGGAACCAGGAAGGTGGGACGGTCCGCTTCCTTCTAAGTAAAGGTCTTAGGTTCAGCACAATCGGGCAATGGTTTCTATCGCTCTCCGTGGGCCAGTTTAGGAAGCTCCAAAAGAGGTATTGAAGGGTGAGGGAGGTTGGGTGCAACTGTCTTAGCAGGCAGGCATACAATAGGGAATACATGAAAGAGTTGGAATGATGAAACTCGGGCTGTGTGACCTGAAGAGAAGATCTTGGGGGGCAGAAAAAAATAGAATCCAGTTGAATAAGCCACGAGGCCCTCTCTGAAGGCCACTAACTCCTCTGTGGAAGCACGGGTACTTGCGTGGCAGCAATGAGACCATTCTTAAAAAAAAAAAATCTGGAAAACCCAAGAAGGAAAAAATCTTTGGTTTGGGAAAGAGAGGCACGGAAACGTAATTGCACGCTGCTGTTTGGGAGTGTTTTGTACGGGTCCCTTTCTCCATTCTCTTGCCCCCTCCCCCAAGTTCTCTATTCCATTTCTTTGGGAGCAGAAATGTGTAAGGGACCTTGAACCATGGTTCTTTGATTGACTGTCCTGCTTTTGTCTTGAGAGGAACTGATCTCTGCATCTGCCCTCCAGCCCATGCCACCAAGAGCTAGGCTGAGGAAACATTTCCGGGAACCTCTTGCCCAGGGCCCAGTGCATTCCAGCGCTCACTCCAGCCTGAGGGCAGGCGAGCAGAAGATAGCCTGGAGAAGGGAAGCAGCGCGGGTGGTTTCAGGAACACTGAACCTTTAATTGGACTATAAATCAGGCAGGGGAGTGCGGTGGAGCATGTGCAGGTGTAAAAACAGAGGGAAAATCCTGTACTGATCAGCCAAAGCGCCCGGGCAGGTCAAAACCTCCTGCAAACTAACATCTTGATAAGTCCGCTGACAACAAAATAAACAGTGGAGAGAGCGGAGGAGAGGAGGGGAACCCGAGCCACCCCAGGCAGCGCTTCCAGCACATACCAGCAGAGCTGCTGCTTGCTCTAAGAGCGCGGGCCACACGGATTGCGCCAAACTTTACTCCCTTCTCCACCAACTGCGCTGCCATCTGAACCCCATTTGGAAAGATCTGGAGTTGTTTGTTTTAGCTTTGTAAAGACGTTTTTAGAAAACCAATGCTGCCTCAAAGTCACTGCCTGCAGGCAGCATCTCTGGGGACTGGGCAAGAAGCTTTTTATCTCGTGCATATTAGATTGCCCGTCTTGCCATATGCCTGGGCGTGTGATAAGTATGTTATCCCACCTCGGAGCAACTTGTCAGCATGGGGCGCTCTGCCACACGAGAAACAAATCACCAGCTCCCATTTCATTTCAAGGGGCTGACGGTTTAAAAACACCGCCCGGCCTCAGGCCGAATGAGATTACAAACCAAATAGGAAGGGTCTAGAACATTAAATACAGTACACTTGCTGCTCGGGAGCGAAAGCCTGTCAAATCCCGATCACGCCGTTGGCACAAGCGGGGGACAGATTCGCAGACAAAGGAAAACTATAGAAGTCTCGTTAGATCATTTTTCTGGACATTGTTTATGGTCTGAAAGGGACCAAATCGTTTCAGAATGTTGCCAGTAAAAATGATCCTGTGTGGAATGCAACTAATCCTTTTAGGTTCCTGTCAACTGTTTCCACAAAAGGAATCCGATTTTTCAAATCAAAGATCCAAAAGTCCTTGGGGGAGAGATTTATTACTTGCTAGAGCTTTGGTTACACGGATAAAAGCAACACCATCATCCCACCCACCCCCACCAAAACTAGACCTTGTTCCTTTAAACGCTGCCTGGCTTGCCAATCAGACCCGCTAGAGTTTGTTGACAGTTCTCCAGAGACAGCCGATTCTCTGAGGAGAGAGAGGAGGCAGAGAAGACAGGGAAGGGAGGCAAAAAATACAAAATCCCATAAACCGAAAAGCAAGACGTGGAAATCCTAGCTTTTTGGGTCATCTTTCCCTCTACTTACACAGTGACTACTTTGGAAAAAGAAGCTAAGGCAAGCAAGAGCAAAGCAGAGCAAAGCAAAGCAAAATCAAATCAAATCAAAATAGGGCACCCTCTGTCGCGAGGGCGAGCATAGAGGCTAATTAACTCCTGCACTTCGAGCATCAGAAGACAGGTGCAAATGACCTTTGGAGCCCGGGTACCCAGCAGTCAACGACGCAGGGAGAATGTGGGTCCATTCAGGTCGGAAATTCTGAAGGGCTTGCCTGCAATTTTGGCGGGAGAAATTCCCTTATCTCTCCCCTCCCCCCTTCCAAAAAAAAGGTAAATATAACGGTCTGAGGGTTACAACGAACATTCATTCTCTGGAAACTCGTGTTAGTAAAAAGCATTGCTTTGGGGAAAGTGAACAGGTGTTGGTTATGGTTGTGGCTGTTTTTGTTGTTTCAACTATCAGCCTACAGCAGTTAACATTTTACAGATTTCATAGGGCCAGAGAACTCATAAAATCATCTGCTCTATATACATACATATTACAGGCACACAAAGCATACTGCCTAATGACTAGGTGTTGTTTTCAGTTCGTAAGGTTAAGAAGAGCTCTCTGTCTGGAAAGCTTTCCCTTTGAGGATCCAAAAAAAAAATGTTTTTTTTTTTCTGATAGCTCATATTTCTCTAGTGCTGTAAGATTTACAAAGGACTTTTCTCACAACAATCCCATAAAGCAGGCATTTGCAAGTATGCTGTGCCCATTTTGCAGATAAGGAAACTGAGAATCCGAGAACTAAACTTATGTGTTCCCAAGGTCACACAAGGAGGACGTAGCCGAGAAACTGTAAGATTGCGTTGTTACTTATCATGCTTCTGAAAAGTGCAATCTTACCTGACCTTTGAGTTGGTGAGGAAACTATAGTTACCTGTCGGAGGAGTCTGGGTCCTTGAGCAAGGTGCCCCCTCGATGAGTTCACTTCGCTCCCTTAGCCCGATGTTCAGTCAGTAACACTAGTCAGCTTCTAGTCCACAGAAAGACGTTTTCCGGAAACGGAGCTTTGCTAACAGTTGTACCAGGAAACTTGTAGTGACGAAAAGCATCTTTTAGAATGAAGAAGTAAATGAAAAGATCTTTCCTCTTGCATTGTTTCTCATCAAGATGATGGGCTTCTCTTGTTTCCCGAGTCTTTTCTCTCTCCCCATGGCAGGGACTTTTTCTTTCATTTCTTTGGAAAGTCAGGAGAAGGGATAAAGTGCTCTGGAACACAGCAGGTGCTCAGTAAATATTGGCTGACCAAAAAAGAAGGGGGTAGAGGGTACTAGATGTTAATGAGGACGATACCTAGATAAATTAATAAGGGGCTGAGGTGAGGGAGAGAGAAGGGGAGACTGGAAACAGTCTTTTTAAGGTCAAGAAAAGTGATGTATTAAAAAGTAATCTCTAGCTCCCTATCTAATTAGCAGGTGGGCTAGAAACGTCCTTATGTTCTCTACAAAGCTCTTTCTGTAAAGGGTTTTCGGTATCTCTTTGACAGCCCTAGTTGGAGTTTGAGAAGTAGTGAGGTTTTTAATTTTTTCCGGACTTTTGGTTTGTTTTTATGTGATCAAATATTCTCCTAAAGAGACTGAAGGATAATTAGCTACACTCCAAAGGTAAAAAGTAAGTTTTACTGTAAGAAAGTAAGTTTTCTGTAAGAAAAGGGAAGGATAGAAGAAGAAACAGGGAAGAAAGGAAGAGGTGAAAACAATTTAATAATGCTTTCTATTTGATAGGTCCTATAATCTATGAAGCATATTCATGCTTTCATTTTCAGGGAACTTAAATGTATATGAGACCTGTGGAAATTGAACTACAAAGTTAAATTGACCCCAACCTCCTGACTTTTTTTTCTTTTTCGGAAAAAAAAAAAAAGCTGTGAACATATTTGTAGTTAACTTTCTGGTATTTTTTTTCCCTCCACAATCTTTCATGTTAACAGGGCATGTCTGTCAATGTCATTTTCATTTAAGTGAAATTCCTCAACTAATAAGTTAAGTGAGAATGTTCCTTTTTAAGTGTCCGGTTATTTAACAGTAAACTTTCACAGTGGACTTTAGAGAAAATTAATTCCTCTCCATTTGCTGCTTGAAAATCCCATGTTTCAGTCCTATTCAAATCAAGAGTGTGATACTGTTGGTGATGTTGAAAGCAGAAGTTCCTTGGCAATTATGAAGAGATGATCTATCTGTGTGGTAAATCAGGCCCTGCTCTACATTCCCCTTTTATCTCTCCTACGTAGAAAGTTTCACTACTTTGTCATACTGAACAACATTCCAGTTACTTGATGGACCCAAGTACCAGTAGTTACATTCAGAGCTGGTCCCAGGGTGTTGCCTGTGCTTCTGTAGGTCCCATGTAGTGGAAAGGCATATTTGTATTACTCTGTGAATATGCAGCACAAGCTGTAAGAGTTCACTCAGTATATGCAGATAAACACATGCATATTGTATTATTGTATATGTAGACAACATATTATTATGATGCAATATATTTTGTTTTATCTGTGTTCTACTTAGGTTAGTACTGTCCTTACTAGTAGTATCTTACATAACTGGAAATGCCTCCTACTGAAGAAACCTATTTCTCAGAGTAAATTCAACACTTCATCTCAGCTTTTGAATTCTTCCAGCTTTAACTAAAACTCCCCATATTTGCTGTCTGATTTCTCCACCGAAGATGGCCACATTAGTGATTTTTTATTTGGGTCCAGAATAAAACAACCCAAACCACAGCAGAGAGAGAGAGAGAGAGAGAGAGAGAGAGAGAGAGAGAGAGAGAGAGAGAGAGAGAGAGAAAGGGAGAGAGAGAAAGGGAGAGAGGGAGGGAGTACATAGCTGTGTTTTGATGTTTAAAAAAAATTCCTTCTCCCCAGGAATCTCCCTAGTCATTGGTCCTTGGTTAGAGGAGAGGAAAGAAGACGAGAGCAGAAGAGAGGACAGGAAAAGGGAGAAATGAGATGAAGAAAGGAGAGAGAAAGCAAGAAAGGGAAGAAGGGAGAAAAGAAAAAGATACTGTTGTGTTTCCTTACAGTACACAATACAACTAACTGCCTTGGTACCTAAGAGCCATCATACTAATATCAATGTAAACTGTTCTGTAGGCTTCCATAAGAAAGCAACCACTTAGTAACAGCACAGTAATTCCTATCCCCAAGACTATTCTATTGAATGAAAACCTAGAAACAGAACCAACTTAGCTTCTGGCTTTGTTTGGGTCCAGAGAACAGAGAGAAGAGCAGAGAAGTCAGAGGTGGGGGAAAAGAACAGACCATCATCTACCAAACTGTAACTATTACAGTTTGGGTCTCTTGTCTGCCTAAGTTCCAATCTGTGTGCAAGCACCAGTCTTCTGCAAGACAGGGTTATATGTATCACATACACAGTACTCAGGGGCAGTGGAAAATTAAAGTTAACACAAGTTGGGGAGAGAGGAGTAGAAGGAAAGGGACAGGACTCTCAAGAAAAGCTCCCCCCCCCCATGTTTCTTTCCAAAGAAAATCAGATGACAAAGTCTTAAACACCTTTATTCTTCTAGAGATCAGTTCCCTTCAGGTAAAATGCCTCTCTTCAATCCAGAGTCTTTAGAAGTAAAGAGGATTTCTGGGTCAGTGTGGGAGCTAAGTCTCCAAAGGCTGGCAAGCAATAAAATGACAAGCTGGAAGAGTGGAAGAAGGAAGTGTGTATGTAGCTAGCTACCAGTAGGAAAGATGTGGAGGTGCAAGGGTTCCCCGTAGCAGAAGACAATAGAGAGGTTAACACAGACATGTCAGCAAGAACTCTGCAAAAACCCTCAGCCTGATGAGTGCTGAGAGTTCTAATCTGGGCACTTTGTTTAATTAGAGAACTATTAAGTAGATCCAAGCTGAGTCATTTATTTATTAAATATGATGCAGTAGTGAAAGAAATTGGAAAAGGAACATTGGAAAGTGCAGAGCTGTGTGGAACTGAGAGAAGTGAAGGCTTCCGAGAGAATTTGCTTGTGAAACTCTTCCTACAGAACAGTTCTAAAATGAGTTTGAGGTTATGCATGGGTGAGAAAAAGGGGCTCAGGCCAGAGTGTGAAAGAATAGCATCCCAAAGAAATAGCTATTCTAGGGTGGTACTTTCCACACAACTGGAACTCTGGGTGCCACTTTAATAGAAGAAGTAGTAGATGGTGAAGATGATGGTGATGGTGGTGGCAATGACAAAAACAATGAAGACAGGAGTGGCTGCTTGATAATGAGTTCTTCCCACTGCTCATTATGGCCACCCTCCTAATGCCTTTTATTCCAATATTCTATAACACGGTGGATACTTTACAAACATGATTATGATATCCTATCAACTAAAAAGTGATCACTACTAGCAATCAATAGTTTTCCAGGGAAGGTACAGGGGAATGGTTCTTTTGGATTTGTTTTTTTATTGCTGAATTATAATAACTATCTTACCTCCTTGATAAGGAACAGGATAGTTCAGAATAGAATGAGTCAAAAATTAAAAGGGGTGGCCTGAAACTGGGGGAAAGATATGACGTGAGGAAGACTAATGTAAAAAATGAATTCAGTTAGGAAAGTATAAGCCCCAAAGTGCCCTACCAGCTGGTCATGATCAGAGTCTCCAACTCTTTCTGTCAACTGTAATATTATCTGAAACTGTGGAGGTATTTATTGTAGGACATGAAGGGAGCTAGATTTCGGAAAGATCTAGATTTCGGATCTTTCACTGCCAGTAATGTTTGTTCAATTGGTTTATTTTTAGAGGTCCAGCCGATTTGTGAAGTCTTGTTCAACTAGGCTTCATCCTTACAAACACATCCTTCCTTCTGGAAGGAACCAGATTTTACATCAAACATATTTACACATTTGCATTCATGGCCTTATAAACACACCACATTGCACTGGTCATGACATCAAACACATTTACCAACGAAAAGCACAATTTTAAAAATGCACAATTACAAAGTCACAGAGGATGAGAGAAGGCGAATGGCAACTTATAGAGTATGTCTGCTTGTGTTTGTGACCTTGCTCTGCTGGCTGAAGAACCAATAAGAGGGGGACATTAAGAAGGATTCTGCTTTCCACTTGTTCTCTGCCCTTGGTTTGGTCCAGTCCTGGTCCAATTCCAAGGGTCAAGGTGACCCTTAATATCCTAACTGGGCCTCAGCCAGCCCTTCATTGGGAGGATCTCTGGCCAATTTAAGATTAGGAGGTCTTGCTAAAGTGAGTTGTGGGATATTTGGTCTAAGTTGCCCCTCACTTAGGTTTTCTCTGACAGTGACAGAAACAGGTATAAACAAAATATTTAGAAAAGGTAGAGTTGTTGTATTAGTTTAAATAGAGAGCTTCAGACATATAAATCATAGTGGGAAATCACTGCATTTCAGCAGCAAAGCCAGACTCCCAAGCAAGAGCAGCAGCAGAAATAGCAACAGCCGTTGCAGTGGCCGCAGCAGCTCCAAAGTAGGTCCTTAGCTAAGCAAGGAAATCAGAGCCAGGAGAGACAGAAAGGGGAAAACAGAAAAAAAGTATAGACTCCAATCTCCAGCTAACAGACAACTTTTAACAAATGACACTGAGTATTACATCAAAACAATCACCTCCTCAACTCTCTGAGAAGACAGATATAGAGGAGAAAATGGGAAAGTAAAAGCCTTTTTCTCAGGAGGAAAAAAAAATGGCTGTTTACCCCAGTTACACTGGAAGAACTTTGATTTTAAAAATGTATCAGAAATCATAGTTCCATCAGCAAAACCCTGGAGTGTGAAAGCTCTGTTGAGCAGGGGGGTGCTGGGAAGGGATGTACAACCATGGGGAAGGACCTCACATATTTCCTTCCTTGACTCTTTCTTCTTGTAATTTTTCTCTCATATTCTTTCTCTCTGTCACCATTTTTAAGAGGAAAGGAGATGGCTATTAAGTACACTGATAGTGCACTGAGTAGCAATAACTTCTCATTTAAAAGAAATAATTATCCAATTCAGAAAAAGAAATCGAAGCAAAAACTTTCCTAAGTCGTGACACCATGTGTGGCATAAGGAGCAATTCAATCCATAAGGGTTTCATTATGATAGCAATAGATAACATTTGGCTAACTCCAGCTCTAGATTAGATCACCGGATTACACCAGCACTAGAAACTGAGAAGTTCCTTTTTGTGTGGTCCTTCTTAGGGAATTGCTTGAACCATTTAGTCCCTATATATTCCTCTCCCTTATTAACAGCAATTCCCTCCCAATTCAGCTCATTTGTTTCGGAGCTTTACCGGAATATGATGGAGATGGAAAAGCAAGACTGACAAAAACAAAACAAAACAAAAAAGATCCGGGTTAATGAGTTGTGGTAAATCCACACTTTGTAAGTGGGGAGGAGGAGAGAGTGACCAATGTTTGTTCAACTGGTTTATTTTTAGAGGTCCAGCCGATTTGTGAAGTCTTGTTCAACTAGGCTTCATCCTTACAAACACACAAACATCCTTCTGTTTGCCTTCAAAGAAAAGGGGACATTGCGCTGGATTTGCATGCGAATGAAGAGCCCGGGTGCAGAGAGCGTTGTTAGCCCCATCAAAGGCTGCGGGGCTCGGCGGCCGGCCGGCCTTTGTTTCAGCACCTGCTAGGCCAGCCCAGCCTGACCGCGGGCCGCACACTACGGGCACACGGCTCAGGGATTTGGGCCCGCACTGTCCTGCAGGGTTTAGAAAGCCGATGGCAGAATCAAAAACCTGGAGGATAGAATTGATGAACCGGCATAATGGAAAACCGTAACCGCTAGTGGGACTGGTGAGAGTCATTATTTGCATTTTTCAGTTCCTAACTAAGAGAAGAGATTAAAGGCAACTAGTCTCTAAATCACGGAGGCACCCTCCCTTCAGCCTGGTATACTTCATTACTGTAAACACCTTTTCTCTGTTGCCACAGGAAAAAATATGAGACCAAACCGTTCTTGTGAGTCTGGAGAAACACATTTTAATGGGGGTAGAGTTGTCTTTCTCATTGCCTCTTAGCCATTTCTTTAAAAAGACAAAAAGCGGGGGTGGGGGTGGGGGGGAAGGGGAGAAAATGTAGTACTTTTACGGCCTAAGAGTAAGCTCCTGATCTAGCTTGCATGTCCATACTTTCAGAACATCTACACAGAATCTATATATGAAGTCAACATTTTGTTCTTTACCTTTCGGCAATTACTTTCAGATCTAGATTTCGGATCTTTCACTACCAGTAATTTGTATATTTTTAAAAGTATATCTCTACTAACCTGTCACTCTGAGCCAGCATTTGCGATATGATCCGTTTAAAACTCCTTCTGAGTCTGAATTATTTGGCCATTTATGGAGAGGGGCGGGGGTGACGATGGTCTTTATAATATTTTAAATTTGCATTTAACTATTCCCAGGTTCATATAATTTATTTTAAAATATTATTCAGTTTTTTCTCAACTACACCTGGGAATAAAGTTTGAATTGACTTTTTAAACGTGTTTATACATAATAAGTTATTTTATTTTGTCTCTGGGGAGAAAAGGTACAGGAATCTCAATAATGAATATAATAATCGCAAGAGTTTGCCCTTCCAGTGTAATTGACTTGAAAACGGAAATGATTTTTAATGGTCTACATATACATCACAGTGGAGACCAAATCTGCAAATCTTTATAATATGTGTTTATATAAGTAGTGTAAAAAGATCAGGTTTTTTTTACTTGGACTCAGCTGTACTATATATTAAATATGTAAACATATTTAGATGTATGTCCCAACCTATTGCATATCCTAAATGTAGAATTACAATGTTTAAAAATCTATTCACTTAAAGTATAGACTTACATTTTTTCAGCAAACTAGAGATGAGCTGTTTTAAGAATATATATGTAGAATATTTAAAACTATCTTAATTTGGGGGATCATTTATGCCTTAAATAAATATGATTAGTTCAATGAAATATTTCATGAATTTCACTTGGAAGCTTTTTTTTCAGTAAAGTGTATTCTAGCTTAAAGTTCTATCTATCTTTTAAGTACATGGGAGTTGAAACACCTGTTTTAAAATTTCATATTCTTTCCATCTTAAAAAGAATTGCAATTTAAAATATATCACTGTGCAAATAGAAAGCTTTTAATATATTTTAAAATAAACTTTAGATGAAAAAATTTTCAACAACACTTTGTTTCCTACCTAAAGCAAACATCTACATTGGAGATATTTAAAAACCTTTCCTCTTTATAAAACGTTTAAAATTAATTATTGTCTTGCTTTCCACTACTGTTGCAGTATTATTGGAGGTTACATTTTTATTACACACACAGAACTTCACAGTACTGTGCTGGAAAAACAAGAGAAGTTATTCACCTCAGAGAGTAAAGTCCAAAATTAGAGGTAATGTCCCATACCTTCTCATAAAGTAACTGCCTTCAACTTTTTGAAGACTAAATATGATCAAGTCAATGAAAATATATTCCCCAATAACATTATTTTCTACTTCATTTGTAACATTTCAAAATTATTTCCCACTCCCTTTTCTTTCTTCCTTTCCTATATAGCTTGACTGGGAAAGAAAAGCCATAATAGGACCTTTTGATGACTCTCTTGAAAACTCCTATTTTTTCTTTTCTATTGCACGTTAAACGTTCATACTGATAGGACGTTTTTCTTTAGCAGAAAAGGGGAAAAAAACTAAGAAGGGGGACGAGTCCAAGCAATTCTTTTTTTGGTAAATTTTCTTTGAAAATTAAAATTGTTTTATTTCCGAAAACGTGTAAAAATCTTACATTAGAATGGTACAATAATAGTCGCCAGTAAATTTTACAATATTCCTTTTAAAGAATACGCATTCAGTACAAAATAAAAATTCCATAAGTCTATTATGATACAAAACACAGGTTAAGGTAAGAAACGATCATCTTGACTTTTTTTCTTTCGTGTAAACATGTTAATCATTTTTTCCTTTTTATAAAAAAAAGTACACCAGACAAGTATCCTAAGGTGAAAAAGTATTGCTTCGCTGCTGTCCCTCAGGACTTCTATTATTATCTTTCCTCATTATTAATCTTCTGTACATTATTGATTTTGAACCCTTGGACCTGAGAATCTCGAAACCGCAAAAGGGCTCAGAGATTTATTAATATTAATAATAATAATAATTAAGAAATCCGAAAAAAAAAAGCAACCACTTTCCAAACAGGGACCCCGCCACCAACCCTCGATCCATCCATCCGCACGGCTTCTGCTGCTGCAGCATAGGACTGGCTTTGCATAAATAGTGGGCGCCGGGAGGGGAGCCCGGCCTGCCGCCCCAAACCCGCGGCCTCGCTGGGCTGGGAGTGGGGGTGGGGGTCCCACGGAGGTCAAGGTGAGCGTGGGGGGAGGGGTGGGAACCAAACGCAAACCCCGAACCCCGAGCGAGTCAAAACAGCGAGAAGGACCCCGGATAGCCTACCTTCTTTCTTTCTTCCCCCTCACATGGGTCTGTTAGGTCTCTTAAAGGACAAGAAAGCGACAGACCATTAACAGTTCGAGATCCTGGCGGTCAAGGTCTCCACGCCGGACAGGGTCGGCCCCGGGTGCAGCGTGCCCAGGGCTGCCGAGGACGACGAGGCGGCGGCGGCGGCAGCCGCAGCGGCCACCAGGGAGCGGGTGAGCGCGGCCGCGGGCACCACGGCCGCCTGCGCGGCGCAGCTGCCCCCGGACGCCGCGGGCGACGGCGACAGCGGCGACGAGGACGACGACGACGGCGACGACGAGGACGCCGCGGCGGCGGCGGCCTGCGCGGCCTGGGCGGCGGCGGCGGCGGCGGCGGCGGCGGGGCCCAGGCTGCCCCCGATGATGCTCTCGATGGAGAAGGGCGAGCGCGCCAGGCCCGGGCCGGCCCCCGGCTTGGCCGCCGCCTGCAGGGAGCCCGCCAGGCCCGGGCCCAGCGGGGGCGGCGGGTAGCTGAAGGCGGTCCTGGCCAGCTCGGCCGCCGGCCCGTGGGCGGGGGGAGGCGGCGGCGAGTGCGGGTGCGGGTGCGGGTGGTGGTGGGCGGCCGCCGCGGCGGGGTGCGGGTGGAAGGCGGCGAACAGGGCCGAGGGAGGCGGGTAGGGCTGCAGCTGGAGGCCGTAGCCGCAGCTGTAGGGGCCGTAGCCGAAGGCGTGCGGGGGCGGCGGGGGCGGCGCGGGCGGCGGCGGGGGCGGGAACAGGGCCGCTGCGGCGGCGGCGGCGGCGGCGGCTGCTGCTGCTGCTGCGGCGGCAGCGGCCGGATCCCCGCCGGGCCCCGCGGCCCCCGCTCCCCGCAGCAGCAGCGTCTCGGCGGCGGCGGGCGGGAGCAGCGGCTGCCGCTTGAAGCGCTTCCTCCGGCGCAGGAAGCTGCCGTTGTCGAACATGTCGGCGGACTCCGGGTCGAGCGTCCAGTAGTTGCCCTTGCCCGGGTTGCCCGGCTCCCGGGGGATCTTGACGAAGCAGTCGTTGAGCGAGAGGTTGTGGCGGATGCTGTTCTGCCAGGCGGGGAACTTCTCCCGGTAGTAGGGGAAGCGGCCGCTGATGAACTCGCAGATCTCGCTCAGCGTCAGTCGCTTCTTGGGGCTCTGCAGGATGGCCATGGTGATGAGCGCGATGTACGAGTAGGGCGGCTTCACCAGCGGGTTCTTGGCCCCGGCAGGCCCGGCCCCCGCCGCTGGCCCGGCCCCCGCAGCTGCCCCGGCTCCCGCGGCTGCCCCGCCGCCGCCCCCGCCGCTGCTCTCGCCGCCCGAGCCAGCGGCAGGGCCCGCGCCCGGGGCGCCCTCGGAGCCCCCAGGCCCCGGGGCCAGCAGCGCGTCCTCGTCCTCGTCCTCGTCCTCGTCCTCCTCGTCCTCCTCTTCGGCGTACGAGCGCCGCCGCCGCCTCCGGAGCCCCGGGCCGCCGCCCCCGCCGCCACCGTCCTCCTCCTCCTCCTCCTCTTCCTCTTCGTCCTCGCCCTCCCCCACCACGTCGATGTCGGTCTCATCCGCCAGTCCGGAGGCATCGGACATCTCAGCGCTCAGGGTCATGGCTCCTCCTCGGCGGCGGCGGCTGCAGGGCGGCGCATAGGGGCGCGGGGCTCGAGGCCCCCGCCGCGCCCCGGTGCCCGGCGGCTAGCCCGGCCGCAGGGAGCCAGGCTGCGGGCGGTTCTCGTCTTTGCTGAGGCTGCTGCTGCCGAGGCTGCTGCTGCTGCCGCCGGATCGCTGGGGTCCCAGAAGAGAAGCGCTCTCCCCCGGCTCCGCTCGGCTCTTCTCGGCTCTCCGGGAGCGTGCACAAACACACACTTACTCACAAGCACACCCGCCCTTGGGCGAGCGCGGGGCGCTCGGAAAAGTTGGCTTTCTCTCCCCCTCCCCCCTCTGGCGCTCCCACACCCACTCTTTCCGAGGAGGAGGTGGCGAAGCTGTAGGCAAAGGAGGCAGGGAGTCCGGCGCGCGCGTGTGCCTGTGTGTTGGGTGAGAGTCTGGGGAAAGATCGTGGAGAGGATGCGGCTGAGTCCAAGAGAGGGCGGACCTTTCTCTGTCCTTATAGCAGAAGGGGGCCTGTCACATGGCTCCTCACGTCAGAGCCGCCCCAGGGGGACGGGGAAAGAATCCCAGGAACACATTCCTCATCCAGAGATGGGCTGGATTCGTGCAAAAAGAGGCGTGCTGGGGAAACCAGCAAGAGTTGGGGAAACCAGCAAGAGTTGGGGAAAACAGCAAGAGTTGGGGAAACCAGCAAGAGTTGGGGAGGGGGAGAAGGGACTCACGATTCATTCCAGTCTAGAGGGATAGATAGACCAAAGTTTATACACAGTCAAGTGATCACACTTGGGGTGTGGAGGGTATGGGAAACATTAGTCGTCCTTCCTTTGCTAACTTTGGCACCCACCTCCGATTCCAGCAGCAAACTCTAGAATCTACAGCTCGAGTTAATGGATCTCTGGTCAGGGGGTTCCAGGAGACTTACACCCTCTGAAGACCCACTCACCTCCTCTCAAAAATGGGCGGATTGGAAAGGCAATGCAGACAGTCCTAGCTCCTGTTTTCTAGCTCGCTAGCGATCCCCTGCCCAGTCTGATGGGAAAATGTCTTTACTCATTATTTTATCATTATTTATGTGAAGCATGATAATAAATGTTACTATAGAAATTATCTGGCAACCCGCTTCTTCAGTGTCCCCGATCAATTCTCCACAAATGTTTGTATTTCTCGAACAGTTTTTTTTAATGCCATTCGCCCATAGATTTTATTCACTATTCACGTTTCAATTGTCCCAAGCACACTTTATGCTAAAATGCTTCCTTAGAAAACGCAGCTTTCCCAAGGTTCTAAATACTCTTGAAGACAACGTTGAAAATGCTTGGATAGAAACTTAAGACTTTCTTGATAAACCACGAACACTTCTAAATAGGAGCTTCTGCAAAACAGCGATCCTTCATACAGGCATTGGACATCGTAATATTAGAATAAGGGTTTCCTATTTGTATAGTTACCTATTTAGTGGGCCAAATACGTGATTTCATTTCGGTAGCAAGGCTCTCCCTTCACAGGACGATGGGCATCTCCTCCATAATTTGTGATTTTAGAGAGTTGAGAACGGAGAGACTCAGTGACACTTCCGTGATCTTGCTGAATAGACCCTGGATCCAAGATTTGAATGCAGATCTAGCTGACTCCAAGGCTAACCTTCAATTCACTCTTCGAAACAGTCTTTTCGTTTATATATCTGTATATAAAGTATACACACACACACACACACACACACACATCTAGGTGGACGAAGAAATGGAATCTACGATGGAAAAATAAAATCGTTAATGACAAATTTTAAAAGTTTATTTTTGGTTTAGGTAAATATACTAAACTCTGTGGTAACAGCAGGCGGAGGGAAAGGAAATGTTTTCATCGAATTCAATTTTCCGTTTAATTGCTTTTTCTGTGTCAGTTAGTGAAAATAATACCTCCCTATTCTCGGTACCTTTCATTCAGATGTTACCGAATTAATGGATCTTGCGGGGAAAAGCTGAGAATTGTTGGATTTTAGCCTCTTACAGTTCCCACTTTCTGAATTTTAAAGGTCTGTAACATTATACACGTCATAAGTTTTAAAAGACTCAAACTTTAGCTTTCTGTCCTGAGATTATCATTTGTGACTTCTGTTAAACAAGAATAAGTTGGTTTTCTTTTCACAACAGTCATCAAATGTGATCGTGAATTGCATTCTGCCCAATATACTTTTAACTTATTTTCCAATTCAAAATGAAAAGACTCAACATGCCCACAGCTTTAGTTTAAGTAGTTTCGAGGCTCATCAAATGCATTCTTACTCTTTTCTAAGAATCCTTTTCAAATGGGATTTTTGCTGCTCAGTATCTAGTTGTCGAAGGGGGGACAGAAATCTTATGTGTCTCAACTATTTTCTTAACAAAATGATTTTCACTAAATGGTTTCTAAATATAACAGCTGCAAAATAACTGAAGTAGGAAACATTAACCTGTACCAACCTTTATCGGTCATAATAATCAAGGACCAAGGTGGCCGCTAGAATAAATTATGGTATTCCAAGGACTTCACACTTTATCACAGAAATTTTGGCTTTTAAATAATCTCGTAATATCGGAAGGAACCGTATAGTTTTCGTTGGGCCGTCAGCTGAGTTTGCAGACACTTCGAGACAGAACTGAGAGGGGCGACGGAAACGGTACCTAACCACTAGTTACAGAAGTCATCCACTAAACGGTAGGTGGCTTTTCACTGCTTATGTCTTTGCAAAACGAGCCTAATGTGGTGAACTTTCCTAAGGGTCAAAATGATCTTTCTGGGAAACAGTTTGAAACGTGGCGACTCATCTTCTGCCAGCGTAGGGAGAAGTGCTGAGATTTGCTAAGGGTCAGGCAAGGCAGAGGATCAGCTCAAGATAGGTGTCGACTGCATTTGAGAGCAGAGGAGCCAGCGGTATTAAAGGATGGATATTTTGGCAAGCTCTGAAATTCGCATTGGGCATCCAGCTTTCTTCTCTGGCTTCCTAGAGTTATATTAAGTGACATCCACAAGTACCCCAGACCCAGAAGAAATCCCACCCCTTTCCCCCCAGGAAAAGCCTCAATTATTCAATAGGCATTTACTAAGAATTAGGCTCTGTGCTAGCTGTGGGGGAGGGAAGGTTTTGAGGTCTGCTAGCTCCCGGAGAGTCTGGTCATCTTTTTCCTGCCTCCCTCTGCCTTTCTGATATCCTCAATTCTCCTCCTTGCTCTAGAGAGGTCCGGAAAATTAATTCAACAGGTAAAGGAGGAAAAAGCAAAGCTTGGAGCCGGAACGACGCAGAGAAAGGGCGCTCTCCTCGGATGAAGCCGTCTCAGACCTGGGCTTCCCCATATTCGGCTTTCTCTGCTTCTGGAGAAATGGAAAGTGTCAGTGGAAGAAAAGGACTCGCCAAGAGCCTGGGTGCGCAGCTGTTTTGCCGAATCGCAAGCCTTTGAACTTCCTCCTCTGAGGCTGTGAGTAGATGAGGCCTGCCACCTACCGACAGACGGGCCGCAGTGGCCACAGGATTTGAGATGAAGCGGGGCCCCGGAGCTTTGAACCCTCGACAAAGGTCGTGGTTTTGCTTCTCCCGAGCCGATCCTGTCAATCTGGCCATCACCTCGATTGTTTTAACCGGACACGTCTTCTTTCATCACGCACTTCGAGTTCAGCTCCCCCTTAAATAAGGGCTCGTCACCTTGTCTGGCTGTGCACTGGTCTGTGTTCGGTAGTCTGGGGAAGCATCAGGACCAGTATTGAGATTCTTTCGAACTGCATAAAATAAAATGGATTTGATTAAAAGAAAATCAACAGTACTGACACACAGTTGGCAAAACATGTAAATGACAAATTAAAGAGCCTATGTTAATACACTCTGTCCTAAAGGAAAGATGCGCCAGACTTTAGGGGGACTTTCCCAGCCTCGGACCCTTGTATGTATGTAAACAAGATTGTATTTCTTCTCTTCCCAGAATGCAACACTTTTATTCAGCACTAGATAATCCGCGAGATTAGGAGTCGATGGGGCTTGCTCTCTTCCTTCCTCATTCATTTACTCTGCCCCAAAAGATCCTCGATTTAAGTCTATTCCTTTGCACTGGGACATGTAGGAGCAGCAGGAAGACCTTTGTTAAAAGGCTCGACCAGTCGATCTGGTTTTCTCACTTCTTCATGCACTCCTAGAAAGGCCAATCTCCTTTAGAAAGCAGGAGGAGCACACGGCAGTTGTAGTTCTGGTCCCTACCATGGCCTAAGGGGGATTCTGCCTACTTCTTTTGTGTTCTTCTGGGAACTCATTCCTGTCTTCCTTTTTTTTTTTTTAACAGCTGTATTTCTTATATAACCGGTTAATAAAGTCAGACTAGTGCAGTGATTTATTGGGGGGGGGAGAGATGGAATTAAGTGCCCGTATCACTGATAGTTCCCCTCAGTCATGTCTTGATCCATAATGTAAAGAGAGGGGCAAGGCAATGCTAAACACAACACAAATCTCCACAGGGCTTGGTTTAACACCCTAGCTTCCTTCGGACCTTTTCACTCCAAAGCTTTAAATGACACGTCTGTGGGCTAGAGTCCCCACCCAAGTAATTAAGGTAGAAGCCCTGTGTGGTTTTCATCTCTAACATCCTAAATGCTCCCTCCCCTGCCCCCACTAACCTATGTAGAAGAAAACTGACTTTGGGAGAAGGTAAAAAATAACTACCATTGAAAACAAGTTGGGGTAAGGAGGAAGTGACAGGGACAGAGAAAAAATATGTGGATTCAACACCATAAAAAAAAAGCTATTGGAGAAGGGAAAAGGGCCTCATGGAACTTTAGTTCTACAACAGACCAGAGGTATAAGCTAAGGAAGGATCTCCAGACACACATTTCAAGAATTCTAGGGATAATGGTATTTTTTTTCCTTTTTTTTTTTTTTTGGAGGGCAGTGGGGTTAAGTTGTAATGGTCAAGTGAAATTTCGAGTATCAGCAGAGTGACCACAGAGTCCAATCAAAAGTTTAAGGAGCTTTAATTGTGATTAATTTAGCCAGCTGGCGGCTGTCCCATGCCAATTTGAAGGGAGCAGCCGCCTGATCCAGAAATACAGAGTCTTTTATACCATTTTGGGTTTCTAACAACATAATCAGTATCCAAGTTGGTATCCAAGTGTAATCTGTAACTACAACTAAATTGGTATCCAGAAACAATCTGTAACCAAAACTAACTGGTAGCCAGCTATAAGCAGTTATTCTCTATAATTAATTGATTACTAGTTAACATCGAGGTATGGAGATCTATTCTTTATCTTCAGGGAACTGTGAAGTAGGGACCAGGAGAATGTGATGACATCAATAAGCCAGGAGAGTGAATACATGGTTGGGCACGGGGGTGCAGGCTTAGTCACATAGCTGCTTCTAGTGATTGATTTGGTTCTGAGTTTACTAAGTTCTTCTTTGGACTTAACTGTTTCCTGGCTAATCTCTTGAGTTCATAGCTTAACTAGTTCCTGGCCACTTTATTCCTTCCTTTTTGTTTTTTGGAAAGAATCCAATCATGGATTCCTGGCTGCTTATGGCTCTTCAATATGTAGCAGGACCATGGGTATGACAGACTGAACCTGCTTCTGCACATAGCCTCAGAGGGAGGGATTGGCTAATGATGTACATTCTGGGTGATCAGTCAACCAGAGATTCAAACCAATTAGCCCCGCCTCCATAGAGCACAGCCCTAGGGCTCCTTGGTGCTGCTTGGCCATTTCCTTATGGAGAAAGCCAAAGCCAGGCACTGTAGGAAAACATGGCAGTCAGGGCAAGCACTAGGGAGCAGGGAGCTCATTCCTATCTTTCAAAAGCACCTCTGTCTCTGTGGAACTTGTCACTTTCTTTAGTAAGAAGTAGCAGACAAAATTTAAGAGCTGGTCTAGCCAAAGTTGGGAAACCCTTTCGATAGTTCTCCTTTCCTCATCCTTCTACAACTCCCTTACCCTCCATATCTCCCCCCACACACCAGAGACCCAGTACTTTCAAGCAGTCGATCCCCCCCAGTCAGTGCTTCATAAAACGGATATACCTGTCCTCTGTCCCATTCCCCAGTCCTATAAAATGAGAAGATGCGAACCATTAACTAGTCTAAAAACTAATTTATATAAAGGCTGATAATAATTGTTGCCTTTAGCAGGAATATTTTTGCCTTTTAACAGAAAATTCCTGGAATCTTCACATTTTGTCCCAAAGATATGAACTTCTGATGGTGGATTTTCAGACACTGAAGGAGGTGAAGAGTAGTTGGGAAGAGATTCTTTTAACTGCCTCCTTAAATCTCACCAGGCTAACCCTGCTTGCACAATTGCTGTCCAAATAAGTAACTTGATGTCTACGTAAGGTTCAGAAATTTCCCAGGATTTAAGAATATCCTCAAAAGTCTAAACTTGCACTTCAAACTGAGAAAATTATTTGACAGATACAGGAATTGTCATGACTACTGATAACTTAGGGGGCCCTTTGCCAAGGAGAGAGAAAACACTATATATACACATTGACTGTATGTAAGTTTACACTCTGAGCTTAAATTCTGACATGATTCCCTAACCTTTTATTCATATTAGAATAAACATATCTCTGTTATAGAAGAGCTCCTTCTTTTTGTGGACTGCATGCAATTCGGGTTCTGCTTGAGTGGAGTATTTATAAATGTATACACATTCTTATGTTTCATTTGTTGTAGCTGAAGTTGTGCTGGAAAGGACAGGATCATTTTTAGTACCTGCCTTTAGTACCAATAACTAAAAATTTCTGAGTGTGTGTGTGTGTGTGTGTGTGTGTGTGTGTGAGAGAGAGAGAGAGAGAGAGAGAGAGAGAGAGAGAGAGAAAGTGACAGAGACAGACAGAGAAAGACAGAGAGAGAGAGAGAATATCCTTTTGTGGGAACTCACAGATGAAATCTCAGCTCCTTCATGTGTCCTACAAATGTTCAGTTATGTCCACATCTTCATGATCCCATTTGGGGTTTTCTTGGCAAAGATACTGGAATGATTTGCCATTTCCTTCTCCAGCTCATTTTACAGATGAGGAAACTGAGGGTTAAATGACTTGCCCAGGGTTACACAGCCAGTAAGTGTCTGCCACCAGATTTGAACTCAGAAAGATGAATCTTCCTGACCCCATCTGCTCTGCCATCTAATTATCACCAAGCTTACTCATTCTCCATTTATAATTCACCCAAGACCTGACTGAGAAGGGAAATAGACTCATCCTATTTTCTTACCCTGACTCCTCATCTTCCCACTCTCCCTGAGAATTTAGTTGACTTCATTAGGTTTGAAACATTATGTAATATGTGGGCAAGACACTTCATTTCTTTAATTTCTCATAATTGCTAAAAATGAAACAGACTAGTTGCTCTATACTGGACCTTTAAGGGACTATAATCCCTTTAAAGGACCAGTGGCACAGACTGGCCAGAGCAGACTTCAGCTGTGGCAGTTACCAGACTTCTGAATCCATAAACACTAAAGAGAAAGTAAAAGGTCAGTAGGGAATTCTGTTGGAACTGGTGACAGAAGAGTGCAATCTGGCCCCTGCCTCCAGTGTAAGAGGTAGTGATAGCATGATGGATGCAGCTGTTGTTGTGTGGCTGCCTCAGGAACTCTTGGCCTGCAGATTGTAGGGTGACTAAGCTATCTTTCTGAGGGTAATCACTCTTGACCTGCTTGAATCTGGTTCACAGTCTTGGGTGGAGATTCTGGGGTGTGTGGCCAGTGTTCCAGAGTTTGTGGTGGCTGTAGAGAGGGTTCCCTCCTCAGACATCTGACAACATTTTTTAAAAACCCACCAATTTGGGACACAGCTCTCTCCACTCTGGAAGCAGAGTTTTACCTTGGCAAAGAGCTCAAAAGTCAAGTAATTGGCTGGAAAGATGAGGAAGAGTAATCAGACCACAGAATCCTTTTTGGGGGACAAAAAGGATCAAAACATGGAACCAGAAGAAGACAACAAAGTCAAATTCCTGCACCAAAAGCTTCCAAGAAAAATATGAATTGGTTACAGGCCATGGAAGAGCTCAAGAAGGATTTTGAAAATCAAGTAAGAGAAGTGGAGGAAAAATTAGGAAGGAAAATGGGAAAGATGCAAGAAAATCATGAAAAGTGAGTCAACACCCTGCTAAAGGAGATCCCCCCAAATACTGAAGAAAATAACACCTTAAAAAATAAACTAACTCAAATGGCAAAAGAGGCCCAAAAAGCCAATGAGGAGAAAAATGCCTTTAAAAGCCAAATTGGCCAGATGGAAAAGAAATTTCAAAAACTCACTGAAGAGAATAATTCCTTCAAAATTAGATTGGAGCAAATGGAAGCTAATGACTTTATGAGAAATCAAGATACTAT